>OY730198.1:81389747-82624747 GCA_963422505.1 Pseudognaphalium luteoalbum
GAATAACTATTCCCGTTCTCTGGCGTCTCCTCAGAGGTAAATCTGAATAAGATGGAGAAGACCCAGCTGGTCGCTTTCCAGGGTTTCTCGGTACATGAAGTAGTTGGTGGGGGCACATCACCCTCAGAATCGGGTGATATGGGCCCACCATCATCATCATCATCATCCTCTGCATCAACATTCTCAACCTAATCTATGTCGTCCAAATCCTGAGCGACCTCCGTATCAACTAAGTCATCCTCATTCATCGGAGGTATCACGACGTCCTCAAAACCGTCATTCGGTGGCGCAACATAGTTTTCATTCACTATGTGCCCAAACAGTTCACGATCAGCCAAAATCTGTTCACCCTTTGGCGCTAATTTGCAGTCGTTGAAGACGCGTAGAAGCATGGGCGTCAAAACTAATAACGAATGCTGATCCGGAGCGATGTCTAGATTCAAATCGTTCAATAGTAGCTGCACAAACCGCGGATACTGCAGCCACTTATCTTTGCCAGCGCGGATGTTCTCAACCATATTTCCAAAGATATATCCGCTAAAGTTGTACGGCTTGTTGTAGACCAGAGCCAACATCAAAGATAGAGTCAAATGACTCGCAGCATCATATCCTCCTTTCCTGGGAGATAAGTAGACAATCACGATGTGGCACAGATATCTCAAAACCCGACATAGATATTGTTTTCTGAAATCTGAAAGCTGATTTGCCGGATAACCCATTCGCTGAAGACCACCGTAGATAAAGGTTGTCTCAAACGTAGTCGGCATTGTATGGGTATCGTTGAATTGGAGAACCCGACGAATAGAATTCTCGGTGATCTTAATCTCCTCGCCAAACATTGTAGAGACAATTCTCGGCACGTCACCCTGAGTTCGAATAAAAGCATGATCATAGAACTCTTCGATCTGATTCATGTAGACCGGAGTAGATGCAGTGATAGCATAGTAAATCCTCGATCGTCGTAAGAACTCAATCATTGGTCTGAATGGAACTGAGTTCGCATGCGTTGACTCCAAGAATGCAGTAATGTTGTGACGGGTGTTGGTGCGACGATAGTAGTTTTGTAAAGCAGCCATCTGTAAGCTAAAATACGAAACCAAGATAACCAGAAACTTTGTTATTGAATTAGCACAAATACGCAGAAAATATTAAGCAAAATTCTGTTTTGGGCGTTACTTGGGAAGTGACGCATGAACACTACCGACACTTAGGAAGTGTCGCAGGAAACAGTGTTCAAAATCAGAAATCAAGTATAGCGTCACTTAGGGTAAGTGACGCTATCAGGCGTCACTGGTGTAAGTGACGTGGCCAAATCATGCGTCATTAGATACGACACTTAAGAAGTGTCGGGTCAAAATTATGCGTCATTTAGCATAGTGACGGTAACCTCGTGAGTCACTTAGGAAGTGACGGTATAAGTGTCGGTATAGATAATGGCGTCACTTAGTGAGTCACTTAAGGAAGTGACGCATAGATGGGCGTCACTCAGATGAGTGACGGGCTAAACAATTGATACAGGCAAATGCGTCACTAAGAGAGTCACTTAAGAAGTGACGCAGTAAAAGGCGTCACTTGAAGAAGTGACGGTATGGGTTCTAAATTACCAAATAGCGTCACTTAAAGGAAGTGACGCATGAAGTGACACAATGATGAAGATCATCGTGTCACTGTTCATCCCCAGAAATCACATCGAACAAAAATTAGGGGTTTTGGAAAACAAGTTAACCACAAGGTGCATATATACTAAACGAGCAAAACACACCAAGTTTTAACACCAAATATTAACAAATAGAGGCTTAGTTCGTTTGATTTCGTTAAAACCCTAAAACCCGTAACCCTAAATTAAGAATAAAGCATGAATACTTAGAGACAAGGGTTAAAAGTAGTACCAATAGATGCATATAAGGGAGGGGAACAAGAATATCACGGCCGAATGCACAACCAAAGCTTGAAAATCCACGAACAAATCGAAAATCTCGCACAGACGAAGTGACGCAAAGACAATGTAAGTGACGGTATGTCAGAGGTAGTGACGCTAATTGAATGTTGAAAGTGGTGGGGTTGAGTGTCGTTTGAAAGGGTATTTATACCAAAACCCTAATATGCGTCACTCAACCCGGCACTTGTAGCCTAGCTTACCCCGACACTTAAAGCGTCACGAATGAAAGTGACGCAGTGTCGTGTGCGTCACTGGTAGCGTCACTCATGAAGTGACGCATCAGGTCACTTTTAGTGAAAAGTTTGCGATTTTATCGATCTTTGTGTTGTGATTTTGGTACTCAAATTTTAAAGGTAACTGTAACTTGGTTATAATCAAAAATTAAAACTAACTTAGATAAAATATAGTAACACAAAAATGAATGCAAATTTACAAATACAAAAGTAACACATTCTTTTTGGTGACGGAGTTGATTTAATCTGGTTAGGGATCATATCGGAATAACATCCATTTATTAGGAACAGTAAGTGTTATTTCGATCATCAGTATATTTGTCCACTTTAAATTTACTTGGCATGCTAAAAACACTTTTTATAAAAATTATTTCAAAACGATTATCAGTATATTTGTCCACTTTAAACATGTACACTCACATCTAAGAGCTAATTTTATTATTATTCGTATGTACATTTCGCTGTGGTCCCCACCATAGATATACATCTTAACTTAAGACATAGACCATACTTCCATTTACAGAAAGGATATAAGGAAATCAATTTTAAGAATCAAGTCAGCGGTGACAGGTCTGTACTTACGTACAACAGAGCCACATAGCTTGATTCAGGTTTAAGCAAAACCAGACTTGGTCAAACCATTTTGGCGACCTTGTTAGGTATCGTAATTTTAAAGACTTTGTAAGTACTTTGACTTGTGTTTGCTTAAGTTTTAAGTATATATTAACAGAGACCGGGTCTATACTTACGTATAACAGAGGAAACTGTCAATATATACCCCCAAATGATATCAAATAAACTTCGTTCACGAAAATATGTCTAGCATAAGTAAGATATTAAGACTTTTGTCATACATCTAATGATGTTATACCACTTGAAATAGACAATTATATATTAGGCTTCTTAAGAGATCTCAAAGAGTTTTGCATAACATGCCTACTAATATATCGTATAATGAAGACAATGTTTATAAAAACTGTTTTTAACATGTCAGATAAATCTACTGACACATCCAAGATAAATCTTAAAATTCCATTTTGTGCATGTCACCCGATGTACTATCATATTCCAAGTTGTTTACAAACACAACTTCAACGTCTATTTGGAAAATGTAGCAACCGTGCATTTCTTTAATACTAAAAAGTATAAAGAGTGGCTGTTGCATTTTTTTTAACACACATAAAAGAAGGTAAGTTACGTTCCAAGTTACAAATTACTTTTTGGACACAAAGAACCTTAAACCAATCATGTTGATTAGTTCATCAAATCGAGTACGCGAAAAAGCTTTTGTGAAAAGGTCGGCATTCTGCTTTAGGGTGTCTATGTGGACAAGGTCTATCAGGTGTTTTTCATAGCAATCCCGTATAAAGTGGAACCTAAGTTCGATGTGTTTAGTCTTAGAGTGCTGTACGGGATTGCGTATGATAGATATAGCAGCAGTGTTATCTATGTGAAGAGGAGTCATAGAAAGAAGTAACCCGTAATCACGCAGTTGATGCTGAATCCATAGAACCTGAGAGCAGCAACTCGCAGCAGCAACGTACTCAACTTCTGCAGTTGAAAAAGAAACTGTGGTCTGTTTCTTGCACTGCCACGAGACCAAGCGAGATCCGAGGAATTGGCATCCACCAGTGGTCGATTTCTTGTCTATGCTGCAGCCGCCATGATCAGAATCCGAATATGCAGTAAGAGCGAATGATTTCTTCTTTGAATACCATAGACAAAGATTGGGTCTATGTTTGAGATAACCAAAAATTCAATTTACCGCCTTCATGTGAGACACCTTAGGTTTGGCTTGAAAGCGTGAGCAGACGGATACCGAGAACACAATATCCAATCGAGAGGCAGTCAAATACATCAAAGAACCTATCATTGAGCGATAGTCCTTTTCCTTGCAATATTCCTCATCCTCAGCAAGTCTAAGGTTGTAATTAAGTTTGATAGGAGTCCCATAGGTTTTACAATTGAGCAGGTCATATCTAGTCAACATGTCTTTGACATATTTTGACTGATGAATATAAATACCTTTTGCAGACTGCTCAACTTGTACACCTAAAAAGAATTTGAGCTCCCCCATCGCACACATCTCAAACTCAGACTTCATGATCTCCTCAAAGTGCTTGCATATTGCCTCATTTGTAGAGCCAAAGATAATATCGTCCACATAAACCTGCACAAGTAACATATCTTCTCGATCCCCAGTCTGTTCTTTACAGATGAACAGAGTACTGTCAATATTCCCTCGAACAAAACCATGCTTGATTAGGTGAGTAGTAAGCCTTTCGTACCAAAGCCTCAGAGCTTGATGAAGACCATATAACGCCTTGTTCAATTTGCAAATGTATTCTGGATGTTCAGGGTCTTCAAAACCTGGAGGCTGTTTAACGTACACATCCGTATCCACTTGTCCATACAGAAAGGCGCTTTTAACATCGAGTTGATTAACACGAAACTCTTTGAAAGAAGCGAATGCAAGGAAGATACGAATAGACTCAAGTCTTGCCACAGGAGCAAAGACTTCATCATAATCCAAGCCCTCGATTTGACTAAAACCTTGAACAACCAATCGAGCTTTGTTACGAATCACTATACCCTGATCGTCCATCTTATTTCGAAATACCATCGAGTGCCAGTTAAGTGAGCACCTTTGGGTAACGGAACTATATCCCAAACATGTAGCTTGTTGAACTGCTGTAATTCTTCTTGCATGGCCTCGACCCAGGATGGATCTTTTAAGGCATCATCAACCTTCTTGGGTTCAATTTGGGATAAATGACAAGAATTTATCCGAGCAACCAGATTCAACATTTCTTGATTTGGATTTTGTTTCACTTGTTGTCTTGTTTGAACCGCAACATTAGGATCACCAATAATATTATCGATGGGGTGATCCTTGTGTACACGTGTCACTGGGATTACATCCGGCACAAGTACTAACTCCAAATTGTTCATATCCCCTTCAGTGACAGGAACAGTTGTAGTCTCAGGAGCAGTAGAACTTTCAGGTTGCACAGGTTGTTGTGGTTCCGCATCTTCTTCATCATGAGCGTTAAAGTTGGGGAAGATAGTTTCTTCTTTTTCGGCTTCCTCTAAAGGAGGCATATCGGAATCATCAGGAAAATCGTTTGCATTAATCGTTCCTGAAGTCAAAGGAGCATTTGAAGGTGGGATAATAGGAGATGGTGTGGATGTTGTAGGTGATGGTGTGGGTGTTGGAGTAGGTGTTGATGTAGGTTTTGAGGTAGATGTGTCTTGACATAGACTGATGCCATGAAGTAGGGTAACCAACTCCTCCTCTTCATCATCTTCTTCGGGTATGTCGAAAGAGTTAAACACATCCTTATAATTAAACAACCAATCCGGACCCGTTCCTTGAGGAGGATCCGTGTAACGCAAGCATTTTACCTCAAAATGTTCTTCCACCTGGTGTGTTGATTTAATGTAGACTCTCTTTTTGGAGAATTAACTGAATAACCAAGAAAAATCCCTTCAACAGCTTTAGCTCCAAACTTTGAGACTTTTTCTTTTGGGATCATAATCAGACACGGACACCCAAACGGCTCTAGAAACTGCAGAGTTGGCTTACGGTTATTAAAAAGTTCATAACAGGTCTTGTTCTTTTTCTTAACCGTGAGCACTCGATTCAGAACGTAACAAGCAGTACTGACTGCCTCAGCCCAAAATATGATAGGTAGCTTAGAATCAGCCAGCATAGTCTGAGCTGTCTCGATAATAGTCCTATTCTTACGTTCTGCAACTCCATTCTGTTGAGGAGTTCTTGGAGCACTGAACTGATGATCAATGCCTTTCGTGGCACAATATAACTCGAGAGTTGAATTCTTGAATTCAGTTACATTGTCACTTCGCAGTCTCTTCACCTTTAAGTTGCACAGATTTGCCAACTTATCCAACAGGTACACTAGAATATCTGCTGTTTCACTCTTCGCAGCAAGAAAGTATACCCATGAAAATCTGGAGTAGTCATCGGTGACTACTAAGCAGTAAGATCGACCACCAATGCTCTTAGTTGAAATAGGACCAAAAAGATCCATATGTAAGAGCTCCAGTGGTGCAGTAATAGAATTCACTACCTTAGACTTATGGGACTTTTTGTGGAGTTTCCCTTTGTGGCATGCAATACAGTCATCTTTTAGAGCAAAGGACTGTTTTGGAACTCCGTTTACCAAATCATTATTTATGAGGAAATTCATTTTGCGAAAATGAATATGTCTCATCCGTCGATGCCAAAGTAGTGATTCCTTTTCCGAAGCCTTTGACAGGAGACAAGTGTATTCATCTGTAGTCTCCACAGTTTGCATGTTCATCACGTAGGTATCGTTTCTCCGTGGCGCCCGCATAAGCACCCATTCTTCAGGGATAACAAAACCCGGCTTCAAGATCACACATTCTGTTTTTGTGAATGTTGTGGTATAATCCTTATCACAGACTTGTGAGACACTCAGCAAGTTGTGAGTGAGTTGAGCCACATAGTTCACATTCTCGAAGCTAACTTTCCCATTAGTTAGCGTTCCCTTTCTTGTAATCGTTCCTCCAGTATCTCCAGCAAAGGCAACATGTTCTCCGGCGTGTGGTTTAACATCCATCAAAAGAGACACATCACCAGTCATGTGTCGCGAGCAGCCACTATCCATGAACCATTCACTATCTTTAACATGTTCTGACTGCTACAACACATAAAAGTAACGAGATTAGTGAGAAATGGTCACCCAAGCCTTTAAAGACTTAGGTCTACCATGGTCATCAACAATAATCACATCGGACAGAACTTTATTTTTCAACAAATCAGAATTTTCATCCAATGTGTTATTGTTGATGACGGAAGAGTCACTATCAGACTTCTTTCGTTTCCAAACTTTAGATTATTCGGAAGTTGGTTTGGGAGCAGTGTTGGGCTTTGGCTTTGACAAAGAATTTTGCCCAACATTACTCGGCTTCTCAGTAGGCTTGGGAGAGTTTGAATAATGCCTAGGTGGAGACTTTGAAAAAGAATTTCTATAAACTGATGTCCTAGGCATCTCTCTCCCATAGCGCTGATGAGAAAGTTTGGGACAGTCACGAATCAAGTGTCCTTGTCTCTTGCAGTAGAAACAAGAACGAGTCTCAACAAATGGTTGAGGCTGAGGACTTACCACAGGAGGTGGGGAAACATATCTAGAACATGAACATTGCATGCACATCTTAGAAAATGCTTGTTTTGGTTGAGAGGTTGAAGTGGAAGGTTTATCACAAGAAATTTTTTCATTTATAACTTTATATTGCAAAATCTTTACAGGTGACTGTAAAGTTTGTGGTTTTGCATTTAAAACCTTGTATTTTCCTTTTTTAGTTTGAACCTTAATTGCATGTTCAACCTTTAAAGCCACTTTTTCAGGTTTAACTTCAACCTTCTTAAATTCAGGATACTCCTGATCAGTAATATCCTCAATCTCCTCAATACTAACTGGAGATTCACATTTAGGCTTAACAAACTGAGGCGAAGGGTACTCTGGCCGCTTGGTTTTCTCCTTTGCCTGTTTGTTTTGCTTATTCACCTTTGACTTGACACCATATAACAATGCATAGTCAACAGGAATCTCTTCAGTGCCTTCCTTAACAGGCATAGGACAGTATTCAGTGGGAGGCGGGACTTCAGAATAACCTAATCCTGTCTTAGTTTTGTTATCTGTCCTCTGCTTATTAAGGATTTCATTGAAGGCAACCGTAGAGGAAGAGGAACCTAGAATCTTGTTTTTATGGTTATCATACTCAACTTTTAAATCAGAGAGTTCATTTCTTAACAGTTCTATTTCAGCAAGATAGCTGTTAATAGCATCCTGTTGACTAAAAACCTTGGATTTGTACTTTTGAGTGTCTTGTTTATAAGCCTCAATTTTCTTATCATACAGTTGTTCATTAGCTTTTAAGTACTTATTGGACTCATTAAGTTTTTCAACCTTTTTCCTTAAATCTATGTTTTCTTCTTGAAAGCACTTTAAAGATTCAGTTAACTTAATGCATGAAATATAGTTCAAAGGCTCTTCTGGTTCATTGCGTACCTCATTAGTAATGTGAGCCATAAGACATTGTTGATACTTGTCAGCAAACATGCTCCAGTCCGTGTTTGTAGGCTCAAAGACAACTAATGCATCAGCTGTCGCTTGCTTTACTTCTTACTTCTCTGGAGCTTTAGGAGCATCAGGCTTCGTAAAACCCGATGGAGGAACTTTGGGTTTCTCACATTCTCTAGCAAAATGTCCCAAATTCTGACAATTATAGCAGCGAACCTTGCTTTTGTCAAAACCAAAACTGGTTTTGCCGTCTCCTTCCAAACTCTTGCGTCCAGTCCGTTGCAAGAATTTTTGAACTCTTCTTGAGATCATGGCAATATTCCAGTTTAAATCCATTTGCTCAAGATCATCGTCATCCAATTGAGCATAATCTTCTTTAGCAAGTTCTAGTGTAGAATTTGGTTGTGAAACCAGATCCTTGTAGGAGCTAAGAAAAGCTGTGTAGATAGCAGCCTGTTCTTCAATAGCAGGGGAAATTGCAACTTGCTGTTGTGAACCTTGTGAAGGTCCAGAAGCGTAAACTAGATGATGAGCACCAGTAGACTGCAATGAAGAACTCGTATTAGAAATGAAGGCCATTCCACCATAAGTCTTCCCGGTATTTACCTTTCCTCCATATAAAGTCGGGTCTTGAACAAAACCACCCGATTTACACTCCTTCTTCTTCAACTCCATTGCATGAGCTTGAAGAATGTCAATTAACTCATCCAGGTTCATTGTTGCTAACTCTTGGCTCTCCTTTAGAAATTGTACTTTTACGTCCCAAGTACTAGGCAGAACATCCAACAGCTTCTTATTCACCTCAATCTGAGGGAAATTGTAACCTCCCTCGGTTAACTCACTAACTAACTGTGAGTATCTTGTGAATAATCCAGATGCCGTTTCATTAGGAAGAATATCAAACAGATCATATTGTTTCTTGATTAGTTCTAGTTTAGCCTTCTTATACTTCTGATTTCCTCCACATCTTGTTTCAATAGCCTTCCAAAGATCGTATGTGATGTCATGAGTTTTGAAAAGGCGTAAGACATCTTTTGTGAGGCACATACAGATAGCCGAATGAGCCTTTCTCTCAATGTCATACTCCTTTTTCTCTTCAGGAGACATAGCTTTATATGTTTTGGATGGAGGGATACCATGATAATCTCCCTCAGCTACTGGAGCTTCATATCTTTCTCTGAGTGGACCCTAGAGCTCTGGACAGTGGAAATCTACGTATTGTTCAAATCGGTCATGCCAATATGCGTAATCCATATCAGCAGTAAACAATAGAGGTTTATTGTTAGAACCAACATCATGATTTTGTTTGATCATATCTCTGATTCCCCTAATATCTTCTTTATCAGTAGCAGCAGCCATTAAAGGATATCCTGAAAAATAGCTCAAAAACAAGAACTAGAAAACTTATTAGTAGCAAAGGCGTCACTTGGTAAGTGACGCACTGAAGTGTCGCAACGACTAGCGACACTCAATAAGTGACGATATCGAGTGACGTAGAAAGTGACTGATGACACTAGAAGCAAGTGTCGCTCAATCAAGCAAGTGACGCACCAAAGTGTCGTACTTGAGTGACGCAGTAAATCAAACAGGCGTCACTAATGGAAGTGACGCTTGACAAACAAGTGACGTGCTGAAGTGTCGCACGTGAGTGACGGTAGATTAAAGCAGACGACACTTGAGTTAAGTGTCGTATCAATCACAAATGTCGCTCTAAGTGACGCACAAAGTGATGCACCAGAGTGTCGGTAAAACTCTAATTAGAACTTACGAAGTGCCGCACGAAGTGTCGCGTTCAAGTGACACAACGAGTGACGCAAAAACGGCTGTGAAGTCCCAAAAACCCTAAAAGTCGAATTTTCGTAAAGCTAACGAAAATTCTTCAAACCCTATCGAACGAAACCTGTAACTAATGATGAAAATCATCTGGAAAGCACCTAATCAATCCAAAATCCTTTATTATTCTTGGTTTTTTATACGAACCAAACCGAAATCAATCCAAAAACCTCTTCAAAATGTCAATCAAACCACCTAAAGGCTCTGATACCAATTGTGAATGCCCTCTGACTCGGATCTAAGTGATAGTTGACAATGATTGTAAGGCGGAATCAAATAATCACACGAAACAATAATAAACTCAAATCGAAACGATTGATTAAACAAGTAAAATGAGTTTATTAGCTTAACTAACGTATTGGAACTGATTACAAGTGAGTTTAGTCGATAAATGGTGCTAGGGTTTCGTCAACCCTAGCCAGAAACCCGTAGGTTTGCTTAAATACTAACACAAAATGGCAGGCATGCGTCACTTGGCTAGTGTCGCATGTGGCCGCCTTCATGCGTCACTTACCTAAGTGTCGCTATACGTCACTAAGGGAAGTGTCGCCTAAACCAAAACATAAGTGTCGCTAAGTACAAAATCTATATTTCTATTAAACGACTAATGACACTTTACAATTCGATAGACCAACTGACAGACACACTGATATGCATCAACAGGGTTGTAATGTTTGGTGAAGGTTAAAGGGTATGGATAGTGGTTTATTTTTGGGTGTAAGGGTTTAGCTTACCTTAGGATTCCTAAGAATTATGAATAACTTTATTTTAGAATAGTGAAATACGGAAACGAAACTGGATAACTTTTTTGCTTCTATCGGAATCTTCTGGAGGGTGATAATTCTGAAAGCACTTAGCTTTATTCTTTAGACTAAATATTTTTTTTCTTCTTGAGAATTTCTTTGCCACAAAATTTCTAAGGGAATATTTCATTCTTTTTTTTTGGTTCCCTTAGAAATCCTTTTAAACTTAACTTCTCAATTCATGACAATCTTGAGCTTTTGTGGTGCCAATTTTTTGCACCATGCTTCTATCTCCTTCATATATATCTTTTGATGACTTTGTGAGAGGGGTGGTTTTTTGGAAGACTTGAGAAAGTGGAACATCGAACAACAAGCGAAAATGATATTCTAAAAGGCGTTTTCCAAAATCCTTAGAAATTCTGAGATAAGCTTTTGGGAAATTTGGGAAAGTGGGTTTAGAAATGAGGGTTTTATGAAATGAAATGGTTTACGCTTAACAGGGTTTACTAAATGGATCATCGATACTAAAAATAAGTATCGGAAGGTTTTTGGACTTGAAAAGATATGAGAAAAGGGGTTTAAATCCCAGGGAAGGTCAAGATCATTTAATTGCACCTATACCGGGTACGGTACTCACTAATATGGTCTCGAAACGTATGTCAGGAGCAACTTCTAATTCAGAAATGCATGCATCGGCACACACAAGAAACAAAAAGTGAAGCATTAAAAATGAATGTTATAGGCTCAAGATACTTCACTGCATGTTTTTGGTTATATGTGCCTAGTCATGCGATGCCCCTCTCAGATTATCATTTTTGTTTGAGAGATTCCTACCTTATTTTCCTTTGATTACAAAATAGCGTACTCGTATACGGAAATGATTCCTCTTCGGAAATTTTAGAATTCAAAATAGCAGAGTTAAAAACTCATACTTTTTATATTATTTTAGTTTGAAATTTTTTGAAATTTGAAGAACATTTTCCGAGCTTTCTTTTTGGACATAAAAGGCATAAGATCTATCCAAGGTATCTATACCTGTTATTCACACTTAGAGGAACATTGTCCCTAATGTTCTCTTGAGCGTGTAAATTCCCACACTTAGAGTTTGAACATATAGAAAATGTTTCTCAAGTTTTGTTTTGGGCTGGAATCCCACACTTAGTGATAAGTTTAAGATACGACATAGATAACAAACTAAACAAAACAGATTATTCGAAAAGTGAAGAAAGGATAAGGAAACTCCCCGGATTACGAGATGCTCGGATGCATTTCTACGCTTTCTAGGATTCATTTCTACGTTTTCTTTTAGTTTTTTATCTTTGAGGTTCTTGCTAGGGTATTTCTACACACTTCAAAAACTTCTTTATTCTTTTTTCTTTCACTCTTGTGAAATGATGTTGTAGGTGTGAACACGTTAGATATGCCTTTTTACAAACTCATATTTTTGCAAATGAAAGTGAAATCACTGTCTCAGATTATGAAGGGATGTTTTCTGTAACTAATCATTCATAAAACATTTTTTTTAAAACGAGTTCGAGCATAATGCAAGAAAATAGTATGCAAGTACCTCAAAGGCTCGAAACAAGTGAATTATTTTATTTTACTTCATATTTTAATGAGACAAGTGGTTTGTAAAATGAGTTGTTTTTGAAAAAATGATTTTGAAAATACTTTTAGGCATAACCAAGTGTGAAGGATATTCGGAGATTCTACTTCACTTATTAACAATCAATCTTCTCTTTTTATTGCACGGGTTGCCTTCTGAGAAGCGCTACTGTTAAAGCGAGAGCTCGACTTTGCCTTCCTTCCTTCAGATTAATGAGAAATGGAACCACGTGGGCCGGAAGTGCGTGGTGCCCAAGTGTTGCGTGGGTAGATCCGCAAAAGCTGGTGAGTGATAATCTTAATGATGTTAAGAGTATGAGATGCGAAATCAGGGAAGCTCTCAAGGTGGTCTTCCATGACTTTCTGCATATGCAGGATATCCCAAGTGATGTCTTTTACTATTCTGGAGATAACTCCATGGGGATCAACTAGAAGTACTCCATTTGATTCCATCAACCCCCGTTATGGATGCTCTTCCTTCAACGAGTCTAAGAATATGAGGAACTTCTTATGAATATGATCAGCTTGGCTAGCATTTCTTCTTATTTCTCAGACGGACTCGTGAATGCTCTTGATGAGATGGTCCTGATGAGTGGAGAACGTGAGGGTAGAGTCGCGAAAGATGTTGTTGACTATACCGTACAAGTCTCGTGATCCATAGTGAAATATCTGGCCATGCTCCTTTGGATGAATCTCACAAAAGATCTCCTTGATTCGGTCTGAGAGGAAGTTCGCGATGTTAACCATCGAACCTTCATCTATAGATGAAGGGAGGGCACGCATTCTTTCATCAAAAATCTCAAACTCGAGATCCTGAACGATCTTGTGAGTATGATACTCAATGGTACAGTCAATATAAAAACTGTGTGGAGAAGAGTCATCGATATGATCATTTTCAGCCATTGAATTCATTAACCGTCTACTCAATGTCTTAATTCCTGAATGTAGCTTGACATACTTCTATATTTTGAACTTTTATATGAAATTATTTGGCGGGTATACTTTTTGTTTCCTTTGTTGTACGAAAGTACCTGGTCTCTGTCAGTAAGCAAACGTGAGTCAATGCACTTGCAAAGTCTTAAATCTTAAGATACCTAACCTAGTCAAACCATGTCGCTCTATTGTACGAAAGTACAGACCTGTCACCGTTGGTTGACTAAAAATGGTTTTCCTTAAACCTGAATCAAGTTACGTCGCTTTGTTGTACGTAAGTACAAATCTGTCTCCAATGGCTTGATTCTTAAAAATGACCTTATTGTGTTTCTCTAAATATGGAAATTATGTTCATGTCTGGGTTACAAGGGTATGTAATAGGTGAGGACCACGGAGTAATATTCATACTAACAATAAAAGGTTAGCTTAGAAATACGGATATAACATGTTTAGGTGGTCAAACAATACCAATAATCGTCTTGAAATAATTTTATAAAAGGTGCTTTAAATATGTTAAGTAAATTTAAAGAGGACAAAAATACTGATGATCAAAATAACACTTAATATATCCTAATAATTGCATGTTGTCATGATATGATCCCTAACCAGACCCAAAATAATCCCGTCACTAAAAATAATGTACTTAGTTTATAAGTTTAATTTTGCTTTTTGTAAACTTTTTTTCCTGGATTATAAAAGAAAATCCAAAATTATTTTATTTTATGTTATTTTCTCCAAGTTACAAATCATTATCAAATTGTGTACCAAAATTGATGCGTGTGAAAGCGTCATTGTTTAAATTTATAAATGAAAATGCTTTATTAATACTATCACACAATCAGGCTAGAACACCCGATCGGAATAATATAGCTATGGTAAGTCCAGGTCGAACACAGAAACGATGTTATTCAATTAAATTGTGATTATTAACTACACTAATAAAGCAGTAAGATAAGGGGTACGTTTTAGTTCCGTGCGAACGTTCAATATGAACTAAATAACTAAACCAAATAACATAAAACAAGGTAAAAGGAAAAAATAAACAATCGGAGATAAACATGTAATTGCTTAGGTTCTTCCGCTCGGATTCATATTATCCGGTTCATGTGTTTTGATTGTCAGATTGTGATTTCTTTTATATTAACTTAGTTACTAATCAAAGATTCCAAGTTAAACATAAATTAGTCTCCGGTTCCGGTTAACTAATATCTACAACCTAGGGTCTCACATTAAACATCGATCCGACGTCGCAAGAATGTTGCTCTATAGCGTGTTTTTCCCTAAATTGTGCATTAAGTGTTCGCGACTTGTTACGATTAATCCTCACAGTATGACTCAGCAATACCTTCTAATAATCTCATTCAAGTCTTATTAGTTCATTCATTTTAGATTAGTTAATTACGATGCTCTTAACCTATCAAACTCAATCTATTCAGCAATAATTATAAACCTAAGTCTATAATCATCAATAATCAACAAAGTCAAAGGAACTCAATCTCGACCACACTATTGACCACGTTAAGTAGCAATTAATAATCACCAACAAATAAGGTTCTACGGATAACGTAACAATCTTCAGACAACTCATTCAAAACACAATTATAACCTTCAAACAATCATAACCCAAGGTTCTTAAACTAAACAATATACATAAAGTCTAATTCATGATTCAATTGTACAAAATCAAATTCATAATCTCAAAACAAAACATATAGACATGTTTAAATTGAAATTGGAAGATGATACGCAAACCGAATCGTGAACCACGCAAAGTAGGATCAATTGGCATCAATCCTAACCTTCTTTTGCCTCTCAATCGCCATCGAAATGCCTTTGGAACCTCTTTTAGTCGGCTGGTTTGAGTAGGTAAAAAGTTTTGTTAAAATGAGGAAAATGTGTAACTTAACCTATTCTGCCGACTCAATCCAACCGCTAGTTAAAAGTTTAAACCGCCGGTTGGATGAGTTTTTAGGTTTAATCCAGCCCGCGTACTTCACAGCCTAAAATTTCAATCCAACCGCCGGTTTAAACATCTAACCGCCGGTTGGATGAAAAAGTGGTCCAAATGAAAGTTGTAGCCCAACCTGTTAGCTAACTTCTCCAACTTGAATCAACCCAATTGGAGTTCGTATGAGGAAGTTATGGCCAAAATACTAACGCATAGCCGAAAACTCAGCTTTTACACTTTTCTTCATTTTCAGCTCATCTTTCGTTCTCTTTCCGATTCAAGCTTCATATATACCTATTCTAATCCAATATTGCCTATCTTCACTCTCTTAGCTTCTTTTCTTCACGATTAGCTCGTTATTTTTTTCTTTTTGATCCAAGCTCCGATTAAACTCCTAATTGCGAATATGAACAAAATGAGTATCTTATTCACATAAAATGCATTAGAAATCTATCAAACACGAGGTAAATTAGTACTACAATATAGTACACTTTGGCGTTTATCAAAAATCGAAACGCAAAAGATCAAAAATTTTGAAAATTTTTCACTGAGTTCGCTTGAGATCGAGGTAAGTGCCGCATCGAGTGTCGCCTATCAAGTGAAGGGTTTATAAGCAGCCGTACCGCGGCACTCAATACCATCACTTTTAAATTAATTTTTCGACACTTAATTCGAATATGCGGCACTCGATCAACGACTTGCGACACTAAGACTGTGATTGGTTTTCGATTTTTCGGTGATTTTCCACGTGATCTCTGCATGATTAGCTTTTATATTCTTGTTCCCCTCATCATTACGCTCCCATTGGTACGTTTCTTGCATGATTTTACCATGTATATATTGTTTAATCATTGATTGAAGTTATGGGTTAGAGTTTGGTTTAAAAACGATGAAATCAGGGACCGATTTGATGTTTTATGTGTTTAAAAAGGGTGTGTTTTGGTCGTATGTGTTAGCCGCACTTTGTTGTTACATAGTATTTTAAAAACCCCAAATTTGGTTCCTCGTGATTTTCCGGGTTCATCGTTTCTGGGCTCGTGTTCATCATTGTGACACTTGATGCGACATTCGATCGAGTGTCGCCATTTGATAATTTGAAACACCTAGCGGCACTCGATTAAGTGCAACATACCTATTTGTACAGTAGCTAGCGACACTCAACTGAGTGCCACACATGTAATAGCGATATTTTTTAAGTGCCGCTACTGTTTGACTTGGATTGACCAGCATCACTCACACAAGTGCCGCATCTTTTAAATCGATTGGATAGCGACATTTAACGAAGTGCCGCTTGATTTACTGTAGCTCAGCGACACTCACCTCGAGTGCCGCATGTATTCTTTTATGATATATTGCTACTGTCCCAGCGACACTCCCACGAGTGCCGCAACTGACGAAGCGACACTAATAGAGTGTCGTCAATAATTAAGACTGTTGTAGTTTTTAGTATTTTTTCTTCATTATATGCTTGCGCTCGTTTATATAACGTTATCTCTGTGCATGTGCTCTATTTTTCTTTAGTTTTTCATATGGCACATCTAGCTGTGTATTCTAGGTGTGTGCAGACTCGCCACAATGTTCTGGCTTTTCTCAAGGACACATATACCAACTCGATCCCATTTCATCCTATGATACATTTTATAGGCGATCGAGGATTTTCATTCTATCACCGACATAGCTCCGATCTATCTAAATCAAATCGAAGAGTTTCATGATCATGCTGTTATTCAAACTGAAGGGGAGAACCATCGTATTCTTTTGACAATGTTTGGTCACCAGATCAAGATTACCGAGAACACTATTCGTTAGGTTCTTAAATTCGGTGATGCTCCTGACCAACTGACCCAGTACGACCATAACTTTATTGCTGGTGGACTTCAACGAATGGGATATCCTGCTATTCCCCCAGATCAGTACATGAAACAGTATTTGAGAAAAGTTTGGAGATATCTGGCTCATATTGTTATTGTCTGCTTATCTCCACGCAAAGCCGGTTTCGACGGCATGAGCTACGCCACTTTTTGTGCTATGCTAGCTCTTGTTTACAATAAGCCGTTTAACTTCCCTGGCTACATTTTTGGTCATCTTGTGGAAAATATATAAGCAGGGATTGGGACTAGGACGTGGTTCTTGTATCCACTATTTCCGCAGCTTATTCTCAATTCTAAGAATCTCGACCTTGCTGTGGACCCCAGGTCTCTTCTTACCTTGACCCCTATGTTGCTAAGGGTATACGGAGATTTTGCAACTCCGCCAAAGGGTCAAGCTATCTTACCTGATACTCCACTTTTTGGGCACATAGTTGACGAGAACTATGTTGCGCCACTGAATGATGATTTTCAGGACGTCGTGGCACCTCAACAACTGGTCAACGAGGATGCTTTTGTAAATATACTGGTTCAGGAATAGGCGGCACCTGTTGTTGATATTTTGATTGATATTGAGAATTTTGTAGGGGTTGAGAACGAGCCAATAGGTGATCATGATGATGATGGTGGACCAACGACTGCTGATTAATCAGAGGGTGATGTCCAGATACTTTGGCTGCCATACAGTCAGTGAATCCTCAACGCTTCAAGCGTATTATTAGGAGGATGTCACAAGGAAGGGTTCATGTACCTTGAAGGTCCGGAAAAAGGAAAAGGGTTGATGATTCTGATTCTGAAACAAAAGAAATTTCTTTACATTGCCGTCCAAGGGTTATCTATACTTTTGCTAACCCTCAACCATAACCAACAGTTCTTCAACAGCTTCTTTCCAAGATGGAACAGTTGAATAAGAGATTTGAAGATCAATCTGCTATTATTCAACTTCAGGCTAAACAGATCAATGATTTGGAAGCTAAAGCTGCTACGGTTGATGATTTACAGCATAGGGTCTTAGAATTCGAATCCCCGGCTGTTGTTTCGCGGGAGAAAAGCCATCATGCTTTAGAAATAACTACCGGGATTGAAAATGTATCTACTGATAATGTAAATCCTGATTCTGAATTTAATGAAAATATTGCGTTGGATTACTTTGCGTCTTCTGCTTCTATTCCAGGTCAACCTATTTCACTAAGCGTTGATTATTCACAAGTTAATCAGGATTTCCTTCGAAGCATGTTATATGATGATGAGCCTGCTGTGCCTGTGCAAAAAGAAAATGTTGTTGCTAATAATGATGTTAACGTTGAACAAGAAAATGTCAACTATGTTTATGTGAATGCAGATGAAGTTTATATGGGAGAAGAGATGGAGGTCTCGGATAATGAGCAGATAGTTGAAGATGAAGCTGAAATTAATTCTTCGACTGCTTCTTCTCTAGTAGTTGAACCAGCAGCTCATTCTCAAGAAGCTGAACCAGCTACCGTAGCTGAGACTGCTTATGCTACTCTAGCTTTTAAAACTGAGCTGTCTACTTTTACAGCTGCTCAACCTGAGACGTTAAAGACCTGCAAATTTTATAAAGCAAGCAAGAAAACATTCAAAGGTCTTATTATCAGCTGGAAGTATGATGTTGAGAATAAAGTGATTGTGATCAAGGGACAAGATGGGTTGCAGTATTTCATCACGAACTTCAAGGTCTTGAGTACCTGACCTTATTGTGAGGTTCTACATTTGGCTCAACTGAATATTATCAATCCAACAGACAATCAACTGGCAAATCGAGTAGAGAAGATTTTGAGAAAAGAGGTCAATAGCAGACAGTTCTATCTTCTGAGACCGAATCTGGGGACTAGGTATATTTACAGGAATCGGATAGATCCTTTGTCCAATAGGCCCTGGGTTAAAGTTATGTACAGATCTCCAAAGATCTTGAAGAACAATCCTCTAGAGAAACTTCCGATTAACTTTTTGAGACGACTACAATTTTGGGTTTATGATGGAAGTACAGGCGAAGCTGAAATCGTGTATATTCCTGATTCTGAGCCTGGAGACTTGTGGAAAGAAAATTCTACGAGGATTCGTGTATATGAGATCCTTTGAGCATGATCATTGAAGCTCTTCATGCCAAGAAGATTGATTTCCATCAAGAGTTTCAGTCTGAAGCTTTGAGATTTCAAAAGGTGGACACCATCTATTTAGCTCAAGGAGTACATGCAGGAGGAAACTTCCCTGCTGATTGGAAGTGTTAGAAGATTTTTGAAGACCAAGTTGATGACACGGGGGAGTTTGTTGATACATGTTGTTTTTCAGTCAGTTGATCTTTGGTCGTTTATCGAATTGTAAGAGTCATTGTTTGTATTTTATAGAGATATTGTTTTTAGCAACACTTACTTAATTAGGGTGACACTTATCTAAGTGTCGCCAAAAGCGACATTCGGGGTGGAGCGACACTTAAGTGAGTGTCGCTGAGGGCGACACTTGGCGAGTGTTGCTATGTCCGTTTAAGGAAGGTATAAATAGAACGTGTAGGTTTCATTCTGTGGGTTGACGAAACCCTAGAACTTCGGTGTCGAGTGTCGACTGATACTTTTTCTATATACGAAGCTAGTATGTTTTATTCATCAATACAATAATCAATTTGATCAACTACTTGTTTCGGTTTATCATTATTACGTTCAATCATTCAATTGTTTGTTTCCGCCATACAATTGATTCTCACGATCACATCTGGATCCTAGGCTATAAGGGATTAACATTATATTGTCATTGTATATAAATTTAAAGATCATAAGTATTATCTAAATAAAATGGTTCATGCCCAACAATAAGTATCGTAAATTATGTACATGACTAAAATCAATTGTATCACAACGTGAAAAAATATCTATTAGGAGTATTAATCATGTGCCAAGTTTTAATTCACTCTTTTAAGCAATGTGATTCTATTGTTTGCATTAGTAACACTAACAGAAAAATGAAAAAATAAAAGTTTGTCGTAAGTATATCATAGATCTTAAATTGAATAGAAAAAAGCTTCATCAAGTTTATTAATTTATTGATTATTTAAAGCTGCAGACTTCAATGTTCTCTCCTCCCGGCTTCCTAGCTCTCAATTTTTATAATTTTTGATTAGGCATTTTACAGCTATTTAGATAAAAAAAATATTGGTGGATGTGGGTTTCGATAAAAATGACAACTATAATCCTCTCTAGTTAAATAATATGGAGGCTTCCTATCGATTCCTTTATTCTTTAATTATCTTTAACTAGTTTTTATGCCCGTGCGATGCACGACTAATAATTATAGAAAGATAAAAAAGATTGGGGAAACGTACTTATATAGTCAAGTATACATAAATAACTGAATTAAGCACATACGTATTGATATATTACAGTTTAGAAGGAATGTAGATCCTAACACTATACAAACAACATATGTCTGGTTCATCAAAGTGATTCTACAAATTAATAATGAGTGATAGTGATCAATACCTTAATATTATCAAATACCGAACTTTCATGAAATGACATATCAAAACCCGTATTAGTTTTAACTTGTTCGACGCAAGGGATGATTCATGTTCAACAATTCTCGATATTAATTTGCAAAAATAATTTATCTTATATAAACAACACAAAACAACAATGAGCATGTTGATAAACCACGTGAATGATGAGTAAAATATATAATTAATCAAAACAAAGAACTTTATATAAAAAAAATATTTAGTTAGAAGATAAACTAATCATCTAGAAAGCAAAGAGTAGGCAATGAAGTTTTTTCTTCATGATCACCTACTGATAAACTGCCCTCCGTTACTTGTTATTAAACTAATCAAATTTATCATGAAAACATGTAAAGGGTAATAAGATCGGAATGCATATAAATCTTTAATTTTTGAAGGAATTATTAATTATATAGAAATATATATTAGGAATAGATATCAAGTTAAACAAAAACGCCTATTATTTATTTGTTAGAATCTACGTATTATAAAAAAAATTTAAGAGTTTAATAGCTAAAAAAAAGGTGTGTTTAGAATTTTTTTCAATTTGAATGACACATATGATTTTTTAGGAAGCTAAGGTGATGACACTTATGATTTTTGCTTAGTTGTCAAAAAAAGAAATATAACACGTAGGAAAGAGACTATCATCTATTACTTATATAGGTAGATTATTTATTATTCTTAATTGAACTCACTTCCGAAAAATTACGACCGAAGAATCATTTTGTCAATTGAGAATAAAGTGAATAACGAGTTTACGGTAATTTAGATTTTATGTTATTTTTTATGAATTTTTCCCTCCGTCCCACTTTAAATGTGCACACATAACTATTTTGGGTTTTCTCATATAAATGTTCATTTTGATTTTTAACCAATCAAAAATGACTCTAGTAGTAGGAATGGCAATGGGACGGGTTCGGTGCGGGGATGTCAACCCCAACCCCATTATTCTAAGCAATCCTCAACCCTTAACCCAAGCGGGGTCTTATCGGGGCGCCCCATTGGGGAAATGACTTACCCCAAATCTCAACGGAGTCTTATCGGGTACCTCGTTGAGAACATGGGCTCTTCAAATCCTAACTTAGTACTCGTTCTCTATTAATAATACCCAAAATTCAGAATTGGCATTCTCGTTCAAAATTAAATAGTAACATAATCAAGACAACATATAGTAATCGGCCTCGTTGATGACACATGTTAACTAAAAATATTAGAAGGATTACTCATGTACACTACAAATAAATAATAACTAAACAGTTATTGTGAACAAGGTCAATTGCTATATTGTAAATATTATAATAATTCAAAAGCTTATATTAAATATAAATATTATGATATATATTAGTTATTATTTATAGATATAGAATAATTATTATATATACATATATTGTAATCACACACACATAATATATATATATATATATATATATATATATATATATATAGGAATGAGATCCTATGAAAACAAGAAGATAAAAAAAACAGTGAAAACACATCTCCACCCTCCATCTAATCTAACTTATATATATATATTAAAAAGAGGTGGAGATTAAAAAAAACGTTGAAAACATTTTTTGATTCACAATTTTTTTAAGATGTGATTTTTTTTTTTGAAGTAAACCATAAAAAATTAAAGTTCACAAAAAATATATATATATTGTGTGAAAAAATAAAGTCAAATCCGAAACTAAAAAAAAAATTAAGGTTCACAATTGAAAAACTTAAAAACTTTTATAAACCCAAAATAAAAAAATAAAATTCACAATTGTAAAAGTTAAAAACTTGTTGTGAACCCTAAAAAAATTATGGTTCACAGTTGAAATAAAAGGTTTACAATTAAAAAAGTTAAAAACTTTCCGTGAAAAAAAAAATTAAGGTTCACAATTGAAAAAGTAAAAAACTTTCTGTAAACTTAAAAAAATCTAAGGTTCACAGTTGAAAAAATAAAGGTTCACAATTGAATTTTTTTAAAACTTTCCGTGAACAAAAAAAAAATGTAAGATTCACAGTTGAAAAAAAAGGTTAACAATTGAAAAAGTTTAAAACTTTCCGTGAATTAAAAAATATAAGGTGCACGATATAAGGTGCACAGTAAGCACCAAGTACACACAATTAACTCCTTTTGTAAATATCTAGTCGTCCGAGCTAGTAACACAAAAATTCAAATAACAAACATGCATAAAGGAGCCAATATAACGTTATTTACTTTTATGAAAGATAAATATTACTCCCTCCTTCATTTATTATTTAATTTGTAACATTCGAAAATAGTAAAATAAACATTTTACGTTATTACGTAAGACGTTGGTAACATTATTTTTTTCTAAACACAATAAATATGCAATAAGGGTACACATTCGATTATCACCATACATAAAAAACAAACTTGCATGTAAATAGTACTTGTAAATTAATGATCCAAGAAGTGCACCGAGCTAAGATTACATATATAGACTCCCACTCGGCAACCTTTGAGTTGGGATAACGATGAGTGGTTTTTGTTTTCTTAAATTAATGTTAAACTCTGCGGAGAGATCATGTTTTTCACCATCGGGCAACCTCCAATTGAACGAGTGCAAGAGTGAAGCTACAATATACATTTGTATTTTATCGGCCAATGGAACACCGGGACACATTCTTCTTCCAGATCCAAATGGGACAAATTTTAAATTGGTCCCTTTTAAATCATATTTGTTTGCGCCGTCGTGACTCCAAAATCTCTGAGGATTGAATTCCTGTGGATTATCCCAATAACGAGGATCCGTATGAATCGCCCAAGCGTTCAACATGACGGTACAACCCTTTGGAATGGTGTACCCACCTACAGTACAATCGCGGCTTGGTGACCGTGGGATTAGAAGAGGGCCCAAAGTGTGCAATCGAAATGTTTCCTTCATCGTGGCATCTAGGTATTGTAATTTTGGGAGATGAGATTCTTCAACGATGTTATTTACTCCCACAACTTCCGCTAATTCTTCTTGAACCCTTTTCATTATGTTAGAATTATTCATAATCTCCGCCATTACCCATTCTACAATTGTTGTCGTTGAGTCTGTTCCTCCGGTCATAATGTCCTGTTACAAGAAAGGTACACGTATTCTTTGTTACATTAATTGATTAGACTCTTATCCAAATGTAAGGGTCATTCTGTAGGATTCATTTGCATGATCAATAAAAGATTTTAAAGGACGTATACTACAATTGCTAGATAGTATCTTATGACTATATATTATAACCTTTACAGATAATTAAGCTTACCAAAATAATTCCCTTTACTTGGATCAAGTTAAGCTTCTTCTGGTCCATGAGGTCAAGAAAGATCTGCAATAAGTCATTCTTTTCCTGATCTGCAATTCCATTGTCTAATTTTTTGGAGTTAAATTTCAAGCGATCGTCAATGATGCTTGTGATTAGCTGATCCAACTTTTTGTATAGCTTCTTCATGCCCCGCTCAATACCTTGAAAATCAAACCATGCAAGGATAGGGAAGGAATCAGACACATTTGGCCGACCAAGAAGCTCGAGAATTTCAGTAATCAGAATCTGAAACTCAGCTCCAAGATAGCCATCTTTTCCCCCTTGAACTGATGTGTTATCCGAAACCATACTTGTTACGATATTAATCACCATCGAGGAAGCAATATCTTTCATGTTGACCGCCATCCCCATATTACCATTATAAATATTTTTGATGGTTCTCCTTACTTCATCCCTTCTGAAAGAACTACTTGCATTAAGGTTCTTGACGTTTAGGACATCGTGGATGAATACCTTACGAAGGTAACGTGAGTAAGAGCCGTTGGAAAATGCAATATCACGGCCTCCGTTAGTTATTACTTTGGCAGCGACTGTTAGCTCGCGGTTAGCAAAGGTCTCGTCTTGGTCACGCACCACCGCTTTTACAAGGTCTAAGCTGCTTACGATGATGAGAAGTTTGCTTCCAACACGGAGCTTGAAGATAGGTCCGTATTTGAGAGCCATGCTGGTGAACTGCTTGTGCATGTTAGCAGTATCGAGAAACGGAAGGTACCCAAAAATTGGCAAGGAATGGGGACCTGGTGGTAATGATGGCCGTGAGGAACTTGAAATTGTTCGTTTGTACCATAACATAGCCAAGATCACAGTTGCTAAAACGGTGACAACTGCCATTTTAAGCTCGTTGCTATTGTTGTCCACTTCCCACCACAAAGCTAGACGATGGGTGTTTTGTTGTGCCATTTTTTTTAAAGATATGATAGGAGGTGAGTACAACAATATTACAAGAGGGTGTAAGCATTTATAGTTAAAAAACGGGATCACGATAATTTTTCATTGAACGCCAATAAAAAATAAAAACTACAAAGTCGTCCATATACTCCAATATTTTATATATGGCGACAAAACTGGATCTTGCTAAATCTTTAATTGAACGCCAATACTATTAAATCACAACGTGCTGGATAAGTTATAAATAAATCGTTCCTCAAAACTCAACTAATTAACGATTAGATTCCATTTCATAATAGTTAGTCATATATAGGACGTGCTTGGTTCATACTTTGTAAAGACAAAAGGAAAGGTAATTAATATGCTAGGAAAAGGGAACCAATTCATCTATAAGGAAAAGTTATTATGAACTAATGATAGAACTGAAATAGAATAATTGAAAGAGTAAATATTGTGAAAACTTCATTTTTTTTAGATTGAGAAATTTGTGTCAATCCAATAATAAAGAGTAACAAACGGAAATTTCTTTTAAACTTATAACGATAAAATAGATAAATATAAGAAAAAAGATATTGGTTCTTGAGAGGAAGGGGTTTAGGGAGAAAAGTGAGAGAAACAAATAGGGAGGTAATAAGTGTCCTTCATTTCTCCACCTCATCCATTTCTCCACCTTCTTTAATTTCTATACCCTTTTCATTTTCACTTTTTATCTCATATTTTTTTTCACTGTTTTATTTTTTATATTTTTTTTCCTTATTATTAATTATTACTTTTTAAAAAATTTTTAAGTTCTTGTTATTAACTCCTTTTTTTCGTTTATCAACCTTTTCACTTAACCTTTTTCATGACTTTTTTATCATTTATTTTTGTTTTTTCCGCGTTTCAACCTTTTCTGTAGTTGTTTTACCACACTTATTATATGTAAAAATAATTTTATATACAGATCTTGAAGAACAATCCTCTAGAGAAACTTCCGATTAACTTTTTGAGACGACTACAATTTTGGGTTTATGATGGAAGTACAGGCGAAGCTGAAATCGTGTATATTCCTGATTCTGAGCCTGGAAACTTGTGGAAAGCAAATTCTACGAGGATTCGTGTATATGAGATCCTTTGAGCATGATCATTGAAGCTCTTCATGCCAAGAAGATTGATTTCCATCAAGAGTTTCAGTCTAAAGCTTTGAGATTTCAAAAGGTGGACACCATCTATTTAGCTTAAGGAGTACATGCAGGAGGAAACTTCCCTGCTAATTGGAAGTGTTAGAAGATTTTTGAAGACCAAGTTGATGACACGAGGGAGTTTGTTGATACATGTTGTTTTTCAGTCAGTTGATCTTTGGTCGTTTATCGAATTGTAAGAGTCATTGTTTGTATTTTATAGAAATATTGTTTTTAGCGACACTTACTTAATTAGGGCGACACTTATCTAAGTGTCGCCAAAAGCGACATTCGGGTTGGAGCGACACTTAAGTGAGTGTCGCTGAGGGCGACACTTGGCGAGTGTTGCTATGTCCGTTTAAGGAAGGTATAAATAGAACATGTAGGTTTCATTCTGTGGGTTGACGAAACCCTAGAATTTCGATGTCGAGTGTCGACTGATACTTTCTATATACGAAGCTAGAGCGTCGTATTTATAACTATACCCTTTTCATTTTCACTTTTTATCTCATATTTTTTTCACTGTTTTATTTTTTATATTTTTTTTCCTTATTATTAATTATTACTTCTTCTTTTTTTAAGTTCTTGTTATTAACTCTTTTTTTTCGTTTATCAACCTTTTCACTTAACCTTTTCCATGACTTTTTTATCATTTGTTTTTGTTTTTTTCACGTTTCAACCTTTTTTGTAGTTGTTTTACCATGCTTATTATATGTAAAAATAATTTTATATACAGTATTACAAAAAATACATTTATGTGATGTACTATATTCATACCTCGAATAAAATAAATTTTGTTATAGCACAATTATAACTTCAATGCATCATAAAATAAAACTTCTGATGCACCATATTATATAACTATGATGCACCAACATTTATACAAAAAGAATGTTTATCGTATATCTAAAAGTTAGAGCGTCGTATTTATAACTATGATGCACCATGTTTTCTAACTATGACGCACCATGTTTTCTAACTATGATGCACCACTTTTTAATTTAATAATGATTTTATAGTATATTTTGAAAGTTGGTGCATGATATTTTAAACACTCGATGCACCAATTTTTTATAACTATTATGGACTATATTTTTTTAACTATGATGCACCACTTTTTAATTCAATAACTATGTTTTATAGTTTATTTTAATAGTCAATGCATGATATTAAATACTTGATGCATCATATTCAAGGAAAATCAGTGCATCATAGTTTATTATGTTAATGAACACGGTAATAATTTATTTTTATTCCATCTTTATTTTTTATATTCATCTGCATCATAATATATAAAATCTAGTGCATCACAAATGTGAAAATGATATAAAAAAGAAAAAATTAAACAATAAATTTTTTTAATAAAATGTTAAAAACTATTTTTTATAAATTTTAATGGTAAAAATGATAATTTTTCTAAAAAAATGTTAAGAAATTTTATTTAATCATTTATTATTAATAAAAGTGTTATATAAATTCTTACAAGTTAAAAAAATTATTTTTATGAAAGTAAAAATGTTTTTTAATTTTTTGATCAAAAATAAATTTTCTTAACAAAAGTTTTTAGAAAAAAAAAAGCAAATAAAAAAAATAAAAAAAACTAGAAAAAAATAAAGAAAGAAAGGTGAGGAGAAATGGATAAAAATGATGGAGAAAGGGGAACGAAATTAATAAAAAAGGTGGATAAATGAGGACGATACTTGTTACCTTCTCATTAACTTCTCTTCATTCTCTCACTTTTGTCCCTTCACTTAGAAACCTTAGCAAAAAGAAAATAGTTTTTAAATAGATTTGATTATCTATTTTTCATCATATCATATCCATTATTATTATATAAATAAAGATATACAAATCTCCGAATTGAATTCAAAATCTTGAATTTGATATGCCTGTTGTCATGTTGCAACTATATAACCATTATTATTATTTTAGATAGATGTTGATTGCTTATTTGACAAAGTATATGAATTTTTTATATATCAAACATGAATCACATTTTACTACACTTAATAACTTAATTACATTATTCATGATTTTTCCATGATTCTTTCCGAGCAAATAATCTTATTTTATTAAAAACAACACAATAGCACTACAATCTAGGACTGCGACTTTTCTACATGTGAATTCTATAAAACTCCATGATCCGCAATATGATCTCAAAGTTACCATCGCATAACAAAATAATTAATTGAAAACCATAAAGTTCAAGTACCCACTATGCAAATTACAATGAATGATTAAAAGTACTTCAAAGCACGTAAATATATAGGGTGATGATAAATACAACACATTACTTCATTCTTACAACACATTGTTACACAATTAAAGCATACTGTACAACTCATTGATGCACAATTTTATTGTAAGAATCAAACTCAATGTTGTATCTATCAACTTCCAAATATATATGAATAGACCAACAGTATGCCACTAACAGCAACCTTTTGTACGGAAATATTGCAAAAGTCCTATGCGATAACTAATTTTGTGGATGAAATTAAACCACCCATTAACAAAGTTATTAAAATCGTAACTCTAATTGACATTTTTTTTATTGTTGAAGAACAACTCAGATTCAAGAAAAGTTATAATAGATGATATCTATAGGGATAACATGTATCATAAATGAAGTATTAGATTTTGATCGATGTGAATAATTTGTTAGGAATTTTGTGATAAGGCTAACAGAGTGATTGAGATTATTAAGAAAGAATGAATTTGGGGACTGAAAAACAAGGTGGGAAGTCTTGGCGGTGTTGATCAGTGAATAATCACAACGATACCCCTCAATATAGTGGGTAATGACCCATTAACGTGTTTTAGGTAATGATTAATTGCATTCCATCTAATCAAGTTAGTTTTAATCAACTTTACCCATTACTTACCCCCTAAAACCATGAACCAAGCATGCCCTAAAACTAGTTTGAGATCCGTGTACACACCGGAGGTTGTATGCTTGCAATTTTGCAAGTAACGTACTAAACTTTCCATCATGCGTGAGTTATCATTAATGAATGTATTTCAATATAAGAATTGAGTTAAATACTGAATTTTTATAAAAATAAAGGAATCAATTTTAGCGTTCAATTTTTATCGGACTTCACTTACTTTTTCATATACTCATTTGAACCTTACTCCATTAAGTGAAAGTGCATGAACCAATTTAGAGAGCCCCATTTATAGCTAGGGGTACAAATTTAGTAAACAAAACCCTCACTTTCCCCACTTTGTAAAAAAATTAGTTATCTAAAAAAAGGCTAGTAAAAGAATTCTAAAAATGCAACTTAAAAATCATAATTATGTTCTCTTCGATAAGATATTTCACATTCTCACATGATATACTTTTAACAAAAAAATGTTTATTCACTTTTTGTTCTGTTTTGAAAACAACCATGATAAGTGATAACAATGACCATTACATGTGATATCACACAGTATCACACGTGATAGTATATTGTACAATTTGTAAAACTCATTAAATTGAAAAAAATAGAAAATTCGTCGAAATGTATACCTTGTCAGATGTCAAGAAGAGAAAAAAAATGATAATTTTTATGATGCAATATTTATAATATTTTGACTAGCCGTTTTTGAAATATCTAATTTTTGGGGTTCGTAAAGATGAATGACTGAGATTAATTTTTATTCTTATATTATCATCAAAATTTTCATTGTCATTTGAACCTAACTCCTAGGGTTATGCAATACATCTTTTTTTATACTTACTGGGTAATCTTGTAAGTAGAGTTCGGGGGGTGGGGGGGGGGGGGGGCGGGGGCGGGGAGTTGATATGCTAATTTGTAGGGGTAAGATGCAATATTGTTAACATGCAGTGTTGTTGTGATACAACGCTATTAAGATTGTTAGCCATATTAAAACTAGTTTGAGATCCGTGTACATACGAGAGGTTGTATGTTTGCAACTTTGCAAGTTACATACTAAATTTTCTATCTACGTTGGTGATCATTGTTGTATATTTTAGTGTAATGGTGAATTTAGTGGACACAAATTAGGTGGTGCAGAGTGTACATCCAGATAAGTTACTATTTTGCTATTTCAGATTCATTGTGGGAGTCGATCTGGACTAAGTTGCTGAAATCACTACTACAAAAGTTCAAATAGACCACGGTATATTAAGCATATGGACCATGGATTTTGAGGGGTGGTCTATAAGGGGGATGATGCGTGTGAAAGCGTCTAGTTTTATTATTTATAAAGTACAGGATATACCAATCACTACTATCACACAACCAGACAAGAATACCCGATCGGAATAGTATAGCTATGGTAAGTCCAGGTCGAACACAGGAACAATGTTATTCAATTAAATTTGAATTATTAACTAAACTAATAAAACAATAAGATAAGGGGTACGTTTTAGTTTCGTGCGAACGTTCAATATGAACTAATTCACTAAACCAATAACATAAAACAAGGTAAAGAGTAAAAGATAAACAATTAGAGATAGACATGTATTTGCTTAGAGTTTTCCACTCAGATTCATATTATCCGGTTCATGTGTTTTGATTGTGATTTCTTTTATATCAACTTAGATACTAATCAGAGAGTTCAAGTTAAATGTAAATTAGTCAACGTTCCGGGTCCAACCAATATCAATAACCTAAGGTTCCACAATAAATATCAATGCGACATCGCAAGAATTGTATGTTTCAATTGCGTGACATCATCCCAATTAATGGCTAACTACGTCACAATAAATACACGATATAACTACTCACTACGCATGACAATAAATCCTAGAATTTTAATAATAACAATAGCAATCATCAATAGATAAGCAAAGAGATAACCGTAGATAATGTGTAAATTGAATATATGCTGAAAGAATAAACGAGTGAAACTTCCAAAATATCTTCGAAAATATTAGAAATAAGCCCCTCAAATATTCCCAACAACAAACAACCATAATTACCTACATGTGTATCACATTTGAAAATTTACTCTTCTACCCTAATTAATGATTTTGTAACTATCATTCTTAAAATTACATACTATATGATTATATAATACAACAATAACTATACATAGTACTTTATAATATATATTCTATTTCAAATCTATTTCCTTTTTTTTGATAGGATAAAACACGCCTAGCACCTTAAAATATGATACATAATCAAATTTTACTCTTAAAATGTGACACTTCGAACATATTTGAGTGGCTTAAAAATATGTGATAAACGTACTATATGATTATATATATGTTATTTTATTATACCTAATAATTTATAGAATAGTTATAACTAAATTTATATCTATATCTTCTATAATTACTATGATCGGATAAAGACATAATATGACACTCTGGTTTCAAATTTAACAGTTGTATTCATATATTAGAGTTACAATTATATGTGTATACACACAATGCGTTTGTTATTACTCGTAGCAAATAGACAAGTACTTTCGTGTTATATCACACATATACTTATCTATTTAGTAATGCATTGATATCCGGTAAAAATTTATGCTAAGTATAATTTATATTGATCATAACTATTATTGAAATCTACATCTTAAATTATATGTAAGTATCAATCGATGATGTCATCAAATGTTTAATTAACCATTAGAATTACTTGATTTTGTTAAATTGACTAAAATTATGGAAATCACTACATCATAATTAATTAATAATGTAATAAATAAAATATAAATATGTGAGTCATCTTGATGATGCCATTATTTTTTTTTATATTTTATGCGATTAAATTTTTTATCAACATCCAATTCAAATTCAAATAGATAAAACTTTCATGCTAAAAATTTAATTCCGAAAATATTCATCTCACCTTAAGTGTGAATTGTCTTTTCTATTAATCATAGATGGATATTATAAATTAAAATTAAAAGATTAAATTAACCCTTTTTCTATATGTTAGCTAAAATCCACATACTACGTAATTACTATACAATGTAACTTTATTTGATCAACTTTAAAAGTTTTTAGAAGATAATTATATAAATTGTTATTTACTCCATCCGTTCCATTACAAATGTCCATTATTAACTTTTTGAAGTCTTTATTTTCCAACTTTAACCTTAAATATTTTTATTTGTGTTATATAATATTTAATGAAAATTATATCACTGAAAATACATTTAAAACCAAATTCATTTATATATATTTTTTTATCAAATATTATATAACACAAACAAAAATATTTATGGTCAAAGTTGTAAAACAAAGACTTTCAAAAGTCAATAGTGGACATTTGTAATGGGATAGAGGGAGTACTAAAGAGTAAGGATCAGGAGAGCAAGTGTCAAATGGAGAGCAAGGAGAGCAACCAATCACAACATGCCACATGTCAAACACAAATTTCATTTTAACCCCTCATTCATATTGGTATTATGTTTACCTTCCATCAACTTCTTCAATAACACTCCCTCACCCCCACTACCACCAACCACCCACTCCCACCCTTTGCCACCACTTTCCACCCACTACTGCCAACAGCCACCGCTCGCTGCTGCCTCCAGCCACCGCTCGTCGCCGTCGGCCGCCGCCGGATTCCGGCCTTTTCTTTTCTTCACTTTTTGTATGAATTTTTTTCTCTAACTTATTTTTTTCAAAATTTTTGTAACTAATTTTTTCCTCATTAAAAACACTGCATATTGATTTAAAACAGAAAAAAAATATTTTTTTGCATCTTGTGGTTATTTATTTTTTTTGTATATATATACTACTGCATATTGTAGTTATGTGTGCATCGTGTATGTTTATATATTTATTATTACTTATCTTTCAATACGTGATATCACAAACTGCATTTTGTATATGTATTTATTGCATCATTCTTTTTGTATACATGTTAGTCTTTTTTACTACATTTTGTATGTTATGTACTGCATCTTATATATTGTATATACGCCGTCACCAAAATGCGGTACAAAATAATATAATATGTATGATACAAAATGCAATATAAATGAATAATATGTACTAAAAACATATAGTTAAAATGCGGTAAAAATAACTATATGTAGTATAATTTTATACAAAATGCAGTACAAAAATAAACAATATGTACTAGAAATTATGTATACAAACTGCAGTAAAAAGAAAAATATACATTATAATTTTATTCAAAAATGCAGTAAAAATATAATACATATAATATAAAATGCAGTACAAAAGCAAACGATATATACTAAAATTATATACACAAAATGCAGTAAAAGGAATAATATGCAATATATTATATATAAAGTTCAATAAAAAGATAATACATATAATATAAAATGCAGTACAAAAAATAATATATATTCTTAAATATATATACAAAATGCACTTTACATAATAATATGCATTATAATTTTATTCAAAATGCAGTAAAAAAGATGATATGTATAATACAAAATGTAGTACAAAATAAACAACATGTTTTACAAAATGCAGTCAAATAAACAATATGTAGTATAATTATTATAAAATGCAACATAAAAACGGTAATATGTATAATACAAGATCAAGTCTAAAATAATATGTGTACTAAAAGTTATATATATACAAACTGCAGTAAAAATAACATGCAGTACATTTTTATAAAAAATGTAATTAACAAAAATAAAAATGTTAAAAAAATTTGGAAAAAAAATTAAAAATTTTTTTGTTGAAAAAACCCGCCGGAATCCGGTGGCAACAGGGTGGCGGTTGGTGGCGACGAGGTGGTGGCAGACGGCGACAGGGAGGGGGTGGTTGGTGGTAAGAAGTGGGAGTGGTGGAGTGTTATTTAATAAATTTAGAAATGAAAATTAAATATTTCAAAAGTAGATTGATCAAAATGAAAGTTGGTATGGGACACATGTCATTTTCTGGATGGATGTGGGGTTGCCCTCCTTTCTCTCCAAATGACCCTTACCTTCATGATCCCATATCTTTACTAAATCACATAATATTATGAATATCCAAAAATCAAAATACGCACATAATCTCAAATGTTAAATTATATATAAGAAACACCATTATGATATCATCAATTTAAATTAAATTGAACAAATCAGTTAGACCCCTTTATTTATTTAGTTTTTGCATTATCTATCATTTAAATTAAATGCAATTAATAAATTAGACCTCTCTCTTTACTTAGTTTATTCATTATTAAAAACGTTATATATTTGAGTAAGGATATACACACTTAAACGTGAATAGTAAATTATTCTCAAATCTTAATCTTGTACTAACATATCCACGTATATATAAAATAATCTAAGTTAAAAATTAAAGAAATATTAATTTATTAATATAATGCAGATATAATAATAATAATAATAATAATAATAATAACAATAAATATAATACATGAAAATGAGTTAAAACATCATCAATTAAAATCATATTCAATATTTAAAATAAGGTTCAAATAAGTCCATGATTTTTGAGTGAGACTAAGGGAACCAATGATATCATGCCATATATACAAAGAGAATGTTCCATACTACAAAACCAATTTACCTCAAACATCAATTATCTCACAAATGACAAATCGAAAAATCATGAAACTTGCACCATATTTTTCAGCGTTTTATACTCTTCGATTTGCAATCCTTTAAGGCATAATTTCGATAAAAAAAATTCGATTTTTTGGTGGGTTTTATAAATTAGTAACACATGTGTTAGTGATTGATTGTACATTTTATTTACGGTTATGGTTAGGGTTTAGGGTTAGAGTTTAGGGTTAGTATTTAGCAGGGTTCATGGTTTAGGGTTTAGATTTTATGTTTTTGTAGGGTTTAAGGTTTATTAGGGTTTAGGGTTTAGTATGATTTAGGGTTTAGAGTTTTATAAAGCGTTTAGGCTTTAGGGTTTGGGGTTTAGGGGTTAGGGTTAGGGTTTTGGGGTTTCGGGGAGAATTAAAATGAATCTGTAAACCCAAACCCTAAACCCTAACCGCTAAACCCTAAACGCAACACTCTAACACATGTGTTAGTAACATATGAAACCTACAAAAAAAAATGAAAAAAAAAAATTCATCGAAAGTATGCTTTGAGGGACGGAAAATCGAAGAGGATAAAACATTGAAAATTATTATGCAAGTTTCATGATTTTTTGATTTGTCGTTTGTGAGATAATTGATGTTTGGGGTAAATGGGTTTTGTAGTATGCAACATTCTTTTTGTATATATGGCATGATATCATTGGTTCCCTTAGTCTTACACAAATTTTTAGTCTCATTTGAACTTCACCTCAATATTTAATATTAAATTAATCAATTCCATCAAATTATAACATTTATTTTAATTAAATAATCAACACCACGTGTGTATATATGGTTTTAAAATCTGTAAATATATATAAGAAAACCCCTAAAAGAATCTCACTCCTTAATTTCTACAAAATGCTTCGCTAACCAACCCTTGAATCAATTCATGATAATATTTGATTAATTAATTGTGTATTAAATTACTAATATGCCCTTGAACTATTTTAACTTACCATCCTCAAAATATCTTTACTTTTTATAATAAACCCTTTAATCTAGTTAATATATATAAAAAAACCCTAAAAGAATCACGCTCCTTAATTTCTATAAAATGCTTCACTAACCAACCCTTGAATCAATTCATGATAATATTTAATTAATTAATTATGTATTTACTAATATACCCTTGAACTATTTTAACTTACCATCCTCAAAATATCTTTACTTTTCATAATAAACCCTTCATAACTTAAATTATATTTTAAAACTTATTATTGTTCCATCCAAAGGAAGCTTGCCTTCCTTACAATTACCATCTAAATACTAGAAAGCAGTTTAGTTACAATCAAATTCAAATGCAGTAAGTTAATTGTATTTTCACTTCCATATTCATAAGCAATTTTTCAATTATGTATTGTGAGTTAAGTTTTCTTCTGCTTTTATTACAGTAGTATTGATTACGATTTTATATTCAACATGGATTTGTTTTCGGTTCAAATTTTTGGTATTCAAGCCCTAATTTTTTTTCTTTATGGTGAAATTTAGGGTAATTTGATAATCTTCTGAACCAATAAGTGTATTATGAAGGAAGAAATGCTGGTAACATTTCATCTTCTTATGATTATACTTATGTGTAATTAGATTTGATTCTATACAGCTACTCATTTTCACGTATTTGTAGGCCTTTGTTGTTTACCATGAATTTCATTTATTTCATCATCATCATCATATTTTCGATTATGGTTAATCTTGAACTGATATGTATTTAACATTTATAGGACGCTTGTGCAAATAATTTTGATTTTACGAACAATACTATTGCATTTTGATTTATTGCTAACTTCTTGATTCGATTTCAGGTTGTTGGCAGCCACGAATTTCAGTTTTTTTTCATGATCATCACAAAGCGCATGTGAAGATTTTAGCACTCCTTGTGAAACTAGACTATTTTCACTTGAAAATCTTTTAATCTTGCATTTATGTTAGTATAACTCAATTTTGTAGCTTCTTTTCTTTTCCTAAGTCAAGTGACAATCCATAAATATATTTGGCTATAGAAAGCTCTCTAAATCCGAGTGTATTAAAGTCGTGTCATTGGATGTACTATGAATTTTTATATGACCTAAATGTAATCAATGGTTGATGGTTCTTCTCTTAATTATTTTGGAGTGACCAGTTCTAATAAAGGCTCAAGCTATTGGATCTCTAATTCAACATCTATATTGAGAATGGTGGTACTTAACTAAGCATTCTTTCCGATTGCACTTTCTTCTTTTTTCCGTCATAGACATGCTTTGATCTTTGTGTTGAAAGTCCCTCGCGTAGATCTGATCAGATCATTTGTTTGATTGAGAATGCGGAATAATAAACAATCAATAACTGATTTACAAACACACAAATCTCTATAACGTTTTCGTATATATTCACACTTGAAAGTAAACGTTTACAATCTCGTTCTCTCTTCTTTCTCTCACACAAAACGGCTCCCTTTTTCTCTAACTAGTCCAACCCTAATTTTGAGTTTAACTCTTCTATTTATAGTATAATCTGACCTACATGCGACACTAGCCAAGTGTCGCATGAACCGACCCGTGCGACACTAGCTAAGTGTCGCATAAATACTAATTTTGTGTATATATTCTATTTCACTATTCGTTTACAAGCTCGCATATACACACTAAACACTATACATATGCAGACTAATTGACTTTGACAAGTACAAACGTTTGACCAACTGACTGACACACAAAATGCACCAACTAACTCCCCCATGTCAGCAGCTTGGTCAAATAAGTCTTCAATTAGTGTTCATCAACAAACTCTTTCATGTCTTCAACAATCGGAATCTCTTTCATGTCTTTAACAATAAGAATCTCCCCCATTGAGATATCATGGTCTTCAAAGAAATCTTGATGTCCAAATTCATGTGACTGACACAAATTTATCATACAATAAGATCTTCAAATTCAGTGACCATCTCTCAATCATCAATTGCTTCTCCGATAGAATTTATCTTCACAATCTTTGAAGAATAACCGACATCCTTTACATTTTCAATATTTAACTTTGACAAGATATGTGATATTGAAGAAAATAACATAGAAATAAAATCTTTTTGTATTTTTTTTTATAAATTAAAAACAAAGAATACTTAAAAATTAAGTAATCGGGGATATGATTGTTTTAAGTCTGCTTAGGGATCATATCAGGCTGACATGCAATTATTAGGAAATAGTAAGTATTATTTCGATCATCAGTATATTTATCCACTTTAAATTTACATGACACACTTAAAGCACCTTTTATAAAAATTATTTCAAGACGATTATTGGTATACTTGTCCACTTTAAACATGTTACACTTAAGTCTATGAGATTATTCATTATTATTCGTATGTATATTTCGCTGTGGTCCCCACCATAGATATACATTTTAACTTAAGACATAGACTATGCTTTCATTTACAGAAAGAATATAAGAAAATCAATTTTAAGAATCAAGTCAGCGGTGACAGGTGTCACACCCCCAAAATCGGTAATCGTGTTTATAAATGGTTTAGCGGAAGCTTTAGTTAATTAGCGGAAGCATTTTAAGTTTACAGTTCAACAGCGGGGGTGCTGACGTTATAATAGTGCATTCATCGTATCAGAGCATATGATCACACGGAACATATTGATTTAAGATGCCATAAGTTTAAACGTTATTACAAAAAGGGTACGACTTATAAAGTCGTACAAGTAGTGGTGTTGTAGAACAACATAAGTTTACAAAACATGAGTTTATAAAAGAGGGATTTCGTAAGTATAACCAATGGAATTGGTAATACAAAGGAAATCCAAGTGTCCCAAAAGTGGCATCATAAATAGTCTGGGTTGCCTACGTCCTTTATGCATGCAGAAGTACCTGAGTCCTAATTCCCTGAAAAACATAGTAAACCGTCAACATTGAATGTTGAGTGAATTCACAGGTTTAGTATAAAAGTAGTTAAACCAAGTTTTGTATAAATCATTCATGTACACAAACATAATGTTTATATGTATAGCAGGAAACACAAGTGTTCTTATTAAAGGAAACATTTCCTATTTGACTGTAAGAATGTCATTCTTACTACAAATCAGTCGATGTGTTAGGAAACACAAGTTTAATCATAAACATTTCCTAATAATAGTTGCAGGAAATACAGTTTAACAATCAAGTAAACATTTCCATATAAATAGTCGTAGGAAGCACAGGTTTAGCAGTCAAGTAAACATTTCCATATAATTAGTTGTAGGAAACACAGGTTTAGCAGTCAAGTAAACATTTCCATATAATTAGTTGTAGGAAACACAGGTTTAGCAGTCAAGTAAACATTTCCATATAATTAGTTGTAGGAAACTCAGGTTTAGCAGTCAAGTAAACATTTCCATATAAAAGTTGCTTTGTCGGGAAACCAAGTTTATCCAATCAAGGTAAACGTTTCCTAAAAAGAAATCATGTGTAGGAACACCTGTCCTATTAGTTGTCACAGGGAATTCCCTTCCCAAATCCAGTTGTAGTTTAGTTGTTTAGTTTAAGTGGGAGATATAGACTATGATCCCTCTAAGGTGAGCTAAACCTTTAGAGTTAAAGTAACGATACCTAGTACTATAACCAAACCACGACTAATTGTTGTTGTTGCCTCAGTAACACGGTAAGTATACACTCCTCGTTACGACTGCCGTCGTGTGGTTGGAATGACCAACGAGTTATTTCAGTGGGAGGGTTGTCAAATCGATAGTACTATCTGTATACTCAGTGGCTAGAGTCACCTAGCTAATGGTTATAGGTTGCAAGCACCGGGACTTATGTGCACTACAACTACCTCGCGTAAACCTAGGATCGTACCAAGATTCGTTGTCTTATTCCCAAAATAGTTGTGAAAACGTTTCATATAGTTAACAATTGATTCATAAAGCAATAAGCATTATTACAAATCAATTCGATATAAAAGCATGTCAAGCAATTATATAAACAAGTAGCATGTAATAGCACGTAGTTCTATGTTTTCCACCCCTGGTTTTAAAAGCATTTAAAACAAGTAAAAGGTAGGGGCTGTGAACTCACGTGTAGCAAGTCTTCAGCTAGTACAGCTAGAAGTACTGTAGTCCGAACGTGCCTCTCAATTACCTAAGCACAATTAAATATACTTTACATAAGTATATGGATAAATCGTTAAGTTGAAATGTTCATGACATTTTAATTATTGGTGATAATTGCGTTGAAGTAATCGTGGCGCATAAGTATATATTTACATATACTTATTAGTTGAATATATATATCCTAATATATATATGTCATTTTTCATCATCTTATATATATATATATATATATATATATATATATATGTAGTTGTCATTGTTGTTGATTATGTTTCCAAAACCTAAGTATAGTAGTTATAAAAATAACTTTGTTTAATACTATTGTCGTAGTTCATTTATATAACTATATATAAATTATAATAGTCAACTATATATATAACTCATTTGTCGTGTTTCTAATCTCATTTGTCTTGTTTAACTCGTCACTTATATATATTCTTTCCACTGCTAGTTATTTGTTACCACTGTTAGTTATATTCTTCCCACTGTTAGTTAGTCTGTTACCACTGTTAGTTATATTCCGCTTAGTTATAGTTTGTTGCCCCTGTTAGTTATAACTTTCCCACTGTTATAACTCGTTACCACTGTTAGTTATAACTTTGCCACTGTTAGTTATATTCCTCCCACTGTTAGTTATAACTTTGCCACTGTTAGTTATATTCCTCAGTTATAGTTTGTTGCCCCTGTTAGTTATAACTTTCCCACTGTTATAACTCGTTACTACTGTTAGTTATAACTTTGCCACTGTTAGTTATATTCCTCCCACTGTTAGTTATAACTTTGCCACTGTTAGTTATATTCCTCCCACTGTTAGTAATATTTGTTGCCCCTGTTAGTTATAACTCGTTAAGCCTTTCGATTTGGAGCATTTCTCTTCCGATTTATACCTAATCAAAAATCACACATGTTCTCATATATGTCTAGTTTATTTCTGCACTTTATGGTATTTTTATATGTTCATTTACTATTTCAAACAAAAATAGTTTCAAGGTGTGGTCAGACTGGGTCCAAAACAGTTATATGTTCAAAGATCGAGTTATACACGAAATTACGGACATTTCTGGAAATGGTCATAGAAGAACTTTTTAAAGTTGACAAAATATGTGAGGTTTTAGCACTGGTCTCATACGTTTTAGTGGTCTAGAACTCAAGATATGGTCTCGAGAAGTTACTGAAAATTCCTATCTGCCGGAACAGTAAACCTATGTCACCGAAGAAAAATGTTTTCGAGTAGCAAACGGAGTCAAAAAGTCATGAGACTAATTTTTTTGGAAAGATAACTTCTTGTACTACATTCTAGGCTTAAGAAACATCCATTTTGTTGTTGTAATGATTTTTATAAAATTCGTAGAAGTGGAAACAGAATCTGGACAGGAACATAAACTCTTAGTTTCTAGATTTAAATTGCGTTTTGGTTAATGTTTTGGACATGTAGAAGTTGAGTGAACACTAACACATGTCTATAACCATAAAGAAAGTAGAACTTGTGAAAATAAAAGAGTCCTTACAATGGTGATGATGATAAAATGGTAGATGTGCTGCTGATTATCGTGAAGAAGAAGAAGAAATAGCCTCAGCTCAGATCTCCTGTTGTTGCTTCAGTCGATGGATGAAGAAGAAGGAACAGAGAAAACCAATAATTTGATTTGGTGGGAACTTGTGTGTGTGTGTATTTGATATTGAGTGTAAGGAAGTATAAAGGATGGTGTATGGTTTAAATTGTCAACGTAGGGAGTATGGTTCAACAGGAGAATGTTCCCCAGATATTTTAGTTGGGTTAAAATTGTAGGCTTTTAACATGTTAATTTCGTATAATATCTTATATTATTTCAATAATATAAGTTACTAATATTAGTAATTAATAATTTTCGAATTATTAATTATTTTGTGTCACCAACTTTATTGTATTTTAGTTTGTCACGTCTAGTACGTTTATTTCACCCGTAATTATATACATATAACTACGAATTTAATATATCACGTATCACATAGTAAGTTTATTTCATAAACTTAACATATAGAAATTGTTTTGAATTCACTAATCAGGGAATTACTCTAGGTAATGCATGAAATTAAGAAAGGATTAATACCCTAAATAGAGGATTGTCACATTCTCCCCCCGTTAGCGAAATCTCGTCCCGAGATTTAAGTTGAGTTGTTCGTGTTAGGTGTTTGTTCAAACAGGTGAGGGTATTTCTTTCGTATCTCATCCTCGCGTTCCCAAGTAAACTCCGGGCCATGTTTCGAGTTCCAACGAATCTTGACAAGTTTGATTCGTTTGTGTCGGAGTTTCTGTGTTTTCGTATCAGTTATTTCGATAGGTTCCTCCACAAAGTTAAGTTTTGAGTTAATAAAGACTTCGTCGGGAGGGATGATAAGTGTTTCATCGGAAAGACACTTCAAGTTACACACGTGAAAAGTGTCGTGCATGCTACTAAGCTCTTGTGGCAACTTTAGTTTGTAAGCGACAGGACCAATCCTCGCAAGGATTTCAAAAGGTCCAACATATCGCGGGTTAAGTTTTCCTCGTTTGCCAAATCGTGCTACCCCTTTCCAGGGCGATACTTTGAGTAGGACCTTGTCTCCTACTTGGAACTCAAGAGGTTTACGACGGTTATCGGCGTAACTCTTTTGTCTGTCCCTTGCCGTTTTCAGTCGGTTGAGTACTTGCGATATCTTGTCTGTGGTTTCCTGGACAAGCTCTGGTCCGGATAGTTGTCTGTCACCCAACTCTGCCCAACAAAGTGGTGATCGGCATTTGCGTCCATACAGTGCTTCGAATGGAGCCATCTGTATGCTGGTGTGATAACTGTTGTTATAGGAGAATTCAGCTAATGGGAGGTGAGTATCCTAGTTTCCCCCAAAGTCAATCACACACGCTCTCAATAAATCCTCGAGCGTTTGAATCGTTCGTTCACTCTGGCCATCTGTTTGTGGATGATAGGCTGTACTCATGTCGAGTCGAGTACCTAAAGCCTGCTGTAGTGATTGCCAGAAGCGAGATGTGAATCTGCTATCTCTATCAGATATAATGGACAATGGTACACCGTGTCGAGAAACGATCTCTTTGATATAGATCTTCGCCAGTTTCTCTAGTTTGTCAGACTCTTTGATAGCAACAAAGTGGGCTGATTTCGTCAATCGATCGACAATCACCCATATGGAATCAACTCCAGTTGATGTCTTTGGTAGTTTCGTGATGAAGTCCATCGTTATGTGCTCCCATTTCCATTTTGGCATTTCTGGTTGTTGCAAAAGTCCTGAAGGTTTTTGATACTCAACCTTGACCTTTGAACAAGTTAGACACTTGCTGACATAAGTAGCGATGTCTCTTTTCATGTTTGGCCACCAATAGAAACCTTTCACATCTTGGTACATCTTATCTGCACCAGGATGAATCGAGTAGTTGGACTTGTGAGCTTCGTCCAAAATCAGTTTGCGTAGTTCATCATGGACTGGTACCCAAATTCGATTCATGAAGTATAAAACTCCATTTTCTTTGGTTTCAAGTTGTTTCTCCATCCCTCTCAGGGATTCGTCTTTCATGCGTTCGGTGGTGAAAGCTATTCGTTGTGCATCACGAATTTGAGTAATAAGATTCGAGTGGATTGTTAATACCAAGGCTCGAACTCTGCGAGGTTTAACATTCTCTTTACGACTCAGAGCATCTGCTACTACATTAGCCTTGCCCGGGTGGTACTTAATCTCACAGTCGTAATCGTTTAACAATTCGACCCAACGTCTCTGTCTCATGTTGAGCTCTTTCTGGTCGAATATGTGTTGTAAACTCTTGTGATCGGTGAAAATCGTACACTTTGTACCATATAGGTAGTGTCTCCAGATCTTGAGTGCAAAGACGACGGCTCCCAACTCTAAGTCATGAGTTGTATAATTCTTCTCGTGAATCTTCAATTGACGAGATGCATAAGCAATAACTTTGTCGTTTTGCATGAGGACACAACCTAATCCTTGATGTGAGGCATCACAGTAAACGATGAAGTTTTCTGTTCCCTCAGGTAAAGATAAGATTGGTGCGGTGCTCAACTTTTGTTTCAACAATTGGAAGGCGTTTTCTTGTTTTTCGCCCCATTCGAATTTCTTATCCTTTTGAGTTAAGGTGGTGAGTGACTGGGCTATTTTGGAAAAAATTTCGATAAATCGACGGTAATACCCAGCCAGACCAAGAAATTGTCGAATCTCGGTTGGGGTCCTTGGAGCTTCCCAGTTTTTGATCGCCTCAATTTTGGATGGGTCCACATGAATTCCTTTGTCATTTATCACGTGACCAAGGAAATGAACCTCTCTAATCCAAAATTCACATTTGGAGAACTTAGCATACAGCTTCTCGTTCTCGAGTAGTTGGAGGATAAGTTTCAAGTGTTGCTCATGATCCTCTTTTGTTTTCGAGTAAATCAAGATGTCATCAATGAACACAATGACAAACTTATCAAGATAAGGTTTGCACACTCGGTTCATGAGATCCATGAATACTGCAGGCGCGTTAGTCAATCCAAACGGCATGACTAGGAACTCATAATGACCATAACGAGTCCTGAACGCGGTCTTCGGTACATCCTCTTCTCGTATCTTCAGTTGATGGTAACCAGAACGTAGATCGATCTTCGAGTAGTAACTCGATCCTTGTAACTGATCAAACAGATCATCTATGCGAGGTAACGGGTATCGGTTCTTAATAGTTACCTTATTCAGCTCTCGGTAGTCAATACACATCCGCATAGATCCATCCTTCTTCTTGACAAACAAAACCGGAGCTCCCCAAGGTGAAAAGCTCGGTCGGATGAATCCCAAGTCTAAGAGCTCCTGCAACTGTGTAGACAGTTCTTGCATTTCTGATGGAGCTAAACGATAAGGTGAGCGAGCGATTGGTGCGGCTCCAGGCACCAGATCGATGCAAAACTCGACTTGTTGCGGAGGTGGTAATCCTGGCAGATCATCAGGAAACACTCCCGGATAGTCTCGCACTACAGGTATATCACTTAAACTTTGCTCCTCGGGTCTCTTTTCTACAACATGTGCCAAAAACGCTTGGTATCCCTTCCGGAGATACTTAGTGGCCTTTAAGCAATTGATTACTTTAACGGCACTCGTCCTCTTATCTCCTTGTATCACCAAGGTTTCTCCAGTTATCAATGGTAAACGTACCATTTTATCAAAACAAACAATCTCTGCACGATTCTTCGACAACCAGTCCATACCGACTACGATGTCAAAGCTTCCTAACTCAACCGGTAGTAAGTCTATTTTGAAAGGATGACTCTCCAATGTTAGAGTACATCCTGGTACTATTTCTCCTGATTCAATCAACCTACCATCGGCTAGTTCTAAAGTGTACTTGTTGTCTAGTTTACGGGATTTAATGTCTAATAGTGATCTAAATTCTGTAGACACAAAACTCAAATCGGCGCCTGAATCAAATAACACAGAGGCATAATGGTTGTTAATTAGAAACGTACCAGTGACAGTGTTGGGGTCCTGGCGTGCCTCCTGTGCTTCAATGACAAACGCACGACCTCGAGCTGGTTGGTTGTTGGTGTTACCCCGGTTGTTGTTGTTCGGGTTTGCATTGCGGTTCTGATTGTTTTGGTTTCCACGGCTAAGTTTAGGGCACTTGTTTCGGAAATGACCTTGCTCGCCACATTCGAAACATCCATTAGCTAGTCGATCCCTATTTGTTTGAGTAGTAGGGTTCGATCTACAGTATTGGGCCAGATGCCCCCAGCGTTTGCAATTCCCACAGAAAGTACAATCACCATCATGGTGACGTTCACACTTGCCACATTTGGGCTTGTTCCCCAAGTAAGTCTTTTGTTCAGCAGTTGTGGCAAGGTAGGCTTTCGTGGTTCCAGTCGGCTTTTTATTCTGCTGACCCTGACGGTCATTCCACTTACGCTTTCCCTTTCCAGCATCAGCATTGCTGGATTCAACTTTTCCCGAAGCGGCTTTCTTAGTAAGGGTTCCCATTCGGATTGCTTCATCTGTCAAGCGTTGTGCTAGTTCCACAGCACTCTTAAAGGTGGCAGGATTAGACGAAGTCACCAAGCTTCTAATTTGCGGCACCAAACCCCAGATATACCTTTCAGTGCGCTTGTACTCAGGTGTGACCATGTGTGGTACAAGGCGTGCCAGTTCTTGAAATCTAGTGGTATATCCAGTGATATCAGTACCAACCATAGTAATGTCCCAGAGCTCAGTCTCAATCTTCTGCAGCTCACTGCGGGGACAAAATTCTTCCACAACCATGGTTTTCAAAGTTTCCCAAGTCATCGAGTGGGCGGTTGTGCGTCCAAGTGCTTGAACTTGGCTATTCCACCATGTCAATGCCTTATCAGAAAATGTGCAGGTAGCATACTTTACCATGCAGTCACGAGCACAGTTGCTAATATCTAGCACAGACTCCATTTTCTCTATCCAATGAATGATTCCAATAGCACCCTCAGTACCACGAAAGTGGCTCGGTTTGCAAGCTAGGAATGTTTTGTACGAACATCCTCTTTGGGTACTCTCAGGGTTACCGTCAGATACAACAGGTTCGGTATTTCTGCTACCGCTGACCCTGTCGCTACGGTTTCGGTCCGTATCATACTGAGAAAGTGCTTCAGCAATCCTTCGGTTGACCATTTGTTCAGTCGTTTCCTCAACAGCAGGAGGTGGTGAAGGGTTTCTTCGGACGTTCCGAGTATTCCTACGCTTAGGCGGCATGATTAAGTCCTAATCACACACAAGAAACACTCGTAAGATACCCTAATCAAATCATCACTCATAAGTATGTGATAAATATAGATGTAGTATGATAATCAATAACCAATTGATATCACTCACAGTGTACACAGTGACATAAACTAAACATAAGTTACCTATCATATATAAGTCAAAAGGTGTTACATAAGTTTTGTACAAGGATGGGATTTACAATAAAGAGAAAATACACCCATCGGATCAAACATGATCTACAAAATGTGACGGATTTAACCTATACATCCATCTAGTCAAAAGTTTTGCCCTACTACGTCATAGCTACAATCCTAATACATCATAGATACCATCCTGACATGGTGAATCTAATAGAAATATGCTAAAAACATCCCTACAACCATCCTAACAGCTGCCATCAGTACACAAACTCCAACTGCAGAACCTACTATCCCCAGACGTCTCTCAAGCCTAATCAGACGTGCCCTAGTCGCATCGGCGGACTCTCGATCCATCTCAATGTGTACCTCAGAAGTGGCAAGACGTCCATAGATAGTAAGCACATCACCGTCCAGTCGAGAGGCATCACTGTGCAACTCTCTGATAGAATCCTGCGTACCATAATGAAATCCAAGAATGGTACGGACAACTACCACTACAGTAGGGATAGTGAGCTCCAGAGGCTCCTCAGTCAGATGTAAGGGGGTCAATGAGTGAGATGACTCCCCAGTCTCGAAAGTGGAAGGAATCCTCTCAAGTGTCCTCCAGTAGCGTAGTATACGCGGCATCCAGTCAAGATGCGAGACTCTAGTCCTCTGTATTGACTGCTGATCACAAGGTATCTCTCTCTCCTCAGTCATCGGATCCTTGTCACGAGGTGCCAAGGGTCCTACAGGTGGGGATCTAACACTCATCCTAGCCGTCCTACACAATCCAGGCCCACGTGAAGACTCTCCAACATGGCGAGTCGCCATGAAAGTAGATCCTAGCATACGAGTAGTGGGATCAGTGGGTGGTGATGGTGGAGTGCCTATGGTGCCATCCGAAGTAGCTCTAGGGAATGTGGGTGGGTAGACCTCCTCAGAAAGGTCATCACTAGCATAATCAGGCTCCTCCTCTGACTCTGAGATGTAGACCGGAAACTGCCTAGACATAACTGTGACAAAGGCAATTGTGTGTGTCGTGTTAGACGTATGCAAAGTATGAATGCAGAAGTGTGTTAGCCAAGGCTATAGTCTAGGTCTCTAAGATTTTCAGTCGCTTAAAGACTTCTAGTTCCCTATAACCAATGGCTCTGATACCAAGTTCTGTCACACCCCCAAAATCGGTAATCGTGTTTATAAATGGTTTAGCGGAAGCTTTAGTTAATTAGCGGAAGCATTTTAAGTTTACAGTTCAACAGCGGGGGTGCTGACGTTATAATAGTGCATTCATCGTATCAGAGCATATGATCACACAGAACATATTGATTTAAGATGCCATAAGTTTAAACGTTATTACAAAAAGGGTACGACTTATAAAGTCGTACAAGTAGTGGTGTTGTAGAACAACATAAGTTTACAAAACATGAGTTTATAAAAGAGGGATTTCGTAAGTATAACCAATGGAATTGGTAATACAAAGGAAATCCAAGTGTCCCAAAAGTGGCATCATAAATAGTCTGGGTTGCCTACGTCCTTTATGCATGCAGAAGTACCTGAGTCCTAATTCCCTGAAAAACATAGTAAACCGTCAACATTGAATGTTGAGTGAATTCACAGGTTTAGTATAAAAGTAGTTAAACCAAGTTTTGTATAAATCATTCATGTACACAAACATAATGTTTATATGTATAGCAGGAAACACAAGTGTTCTTATTAAAGGAAACATTTTCTATTTGACTGTAAGAATGTCATTCTTATTACAAATCAGTCGATGTGTTAGGAAACACAAGTTTAATCATAAACATTTCCTAATAATAGTTGCAGGAAATACAGTTTAACAATCAAGTAAACATTTCCATATAAATAGTCGTAGGAAGCACAGGTTTAGCAGTCAAGTAAACATTTCCATATAATTAGTTGTAGGAAACACAGGTTTAGCAGTCAAGTAAACATTTCCATATAATTAGTTGTAGGAAACACAGGTTTAGCAGTCAAGTAAACATTTCCATATAATTAGTTGTAGGAAACTCAGGTTTAGCAGTCAAGTAAACATTTCCATATAAAAGTTGCTTTGTCGGGAAACCAAGTTTATCCAATCAAGGTAAACGTTTCCTAAAAAGAAATCATGTGTAGGAACACCTGTCCTATTAGTTGTCACAGGGAATTCCCTTCCCAAATCCAGTTGTAGTTTAGTTGTTTAGTTTAAGTAGGAGATATAGACTATGATCCCTCTAAGGTGAGCTAAACCTTTAGAGTTAAAGTAACAATACCTAGTACTATAACCAAACCACGACTAATTGTTGTTGTTGCCTCAGTAACACGGTAAGTATACACTCCTCGTTACGACTGCCGTCGTGTGGTTGGAATGTCCAACGAGTTATTTCAGTGGGAGGGTTGTCAAATCGATAGTACTATCTGTATACTCAGTGGCTAGAGTCACCTAGCTAATGGTTATAGGTTGCAAGCACCGGGACTTATGTGCACTACAACTACCTCGCGTAAACCTAGGATCGTACCAAGATTCGTTGTCTTATTCCCAAAATAGTTGTGAAAACGTTTCATATAGTTAACAATTGATTCATAAAGCAATAAGCATTATTACAAATCAATTCGATATAAAAGCATGTCAAGCAATTATATAAACAAGTAGCATGTAATAGCACGTAGTTCTATGTTTTCCACCCCTGGTTTTAAAAGCATTTAAAACAAGTAAAAGGTAGGGGCTGTGAACTCACGTGTAGCAAGTCTTCAGCTAGTACAGCTAGAAGTACTGTAGTCCGAACGTGCCTCTCAATTACCTAAGCACAATTAAATATACTTTACATAAGTATATGGATAAATCGTTAAGTTGAAATGTTCATGACATTTTAATTATTGGTGATAATTGCGTTGAAGTAATCGTGGCGCATAAGTATATATTTACATATACTTATTAGTTGAATATATATATCCTAATATATATATATATATCATTTTTCATCATCTTATATATATATATATATATATATATGTAGTTGTCATTGTTGTTGATTATGTTTCCAAAACCTAAGTATAGTAGTTATAAAAATAACTTTGTTTAATACTATTGTCGTAGTTCATTTATATAACTATATATAAATTATAATAGTCAACTATATATATAACTCATTTGTCGTGTTTCTAATCTCATTTGTCTTGTTTAACTCGTCACTTATATATATTCTTTCCACTGCTAGTTATTTGTTACCACTGTTAGTTATATTCTTCCCACTGTTAGTTAGTCTGTTACCACTGTTAGTTATATTCCGCTTAGTTATAGTTTGTTGCCCCTGTTAGTTATAACTTTCCCACTGTTATAACTCGTTACCACTGTTAGTTATAACTTTGCCACTGTTAGTTATATTCCTCCCACTGTTAGTTATAACTTTGCCACTGTTAGTTATATTCCTCAGTTATAGTTTGTTGCCCCTGTTAGTTATAACTTTCCCACTGTTATAACTCGTTACCACTGTTAGTTATAACTTTGCCACTGTTAGTTATATTCCTCCCACTGTTAGTTATAACTTTGCCACTGTTAGTTATATTCCTCCCACTGTTAGTAATATTTGTTGCCCCTGTTAGTTATAACTCGTTAAGCCTTTCGATTTGGAGCATTTCTCTTCCGATTTATACCTAACAAAAAATCACACATGTTCTCATATATGTCTATTTTATTTCTGCACTTTATGGTATTTTTATATGTTCATTTACTATTTCAAACAAAAATAGTTTCAAGGTGTGGTCAGACTGGGTCCAAAACAGTTATATGTTCAAAGATCGAGTTATACACGAAATTACGGACATTTATGGAAATGGTCATAGAAGAACTTTTTAAAGTTGATAAAATATGTGAGGTTTTGGCACTGGTCTCATACGTTTTAGTGGTCTAGAACTCAAGATATGGTCTCGAGAAGTTACTGAAAATTCCTGTGTGCCGGAACAGTAAACCTATGTCACCGAAGAAAAATGTTTTCGAGTAGCAAACGGAGTCAAAAAGTCACGAGACTAATTTTTTTGGAAAGATAACTTCTTGTACTACATTCTAGGCTTAAGAAACATCCATTTTGTTGTTGTAATGATTTTTATAAAATTCGTAGAAGTGGAAACAGAATCTGGACAGGAACATAAACTCTTAGTTTCTAGATTTAAATTGCGTTTTGGTTAATGTTTTGGACATGTAGAAGTTGAGTGAACACTAACACATGTCTATAACCATAAAGAAAGTAGAACTTGTGAAAATAAAAGAGTCCTTACAATGGTGATGATGATAAAATGGTAGATGTGCTGCTGATTATCGTGAAGAAGAAGAAGAAATAGCCTCAGCTCAGATCTCCTGTTGTTGCTTCAGTCGATGGATGAAGAAGAAGGAACAGAGAAAACCAATAATTTGAGTTGGTGGGAACTTGTGTGTGTGTGTATTTGATATTGAGAGTAAGGAAGTATAAAGGATGGTGTATGGTTTAAATTGTCAACGTAGGGAGTATGGTTCAACAGGAGAATGTTCCCCAGATATTTTAGTTGGGTTAAAATTGTAGGCTTTTAACATGTTAATTTCGTATAATATCTTATATTATTTCAATAATATAAGTTACTAATATTAGTAATTAATAATTTTCGAATTATTAATTATTTTGTGTCACCAACTTTATTGTATTTTAGTTTGTCACGTCTAGTACGTTTATTTCACCCGTAATTATATACATATAACTACGAATTTAATATATCACGTATCACATAGTAAGTTTCATAAACTTAACATATAGAAATTGTTTTGAATTCACTAATCAGGGAATTACTCTAGGTAATGCATGAAATTAAGAAAGGATTAATACCCTAAATGGAGGATTGTCACAACAGGTCTGTACTTACGTGTAACAGAGCGACATAGCTTGATTCAGGTTTAAGCAAAACCAGACTTGGTCAAGCCATTTGGGCGACCGCGTTAGGTATCTTAATTTTTAAAGACTTTTCAAGTACTTTGACTTATGTTTTCTTAATTTTTAAGTATATATTAACAGAAACCAGGTCTATACTTACGTATAACAGAGGAAACTGTCAATATATACCCCCAAATGATATCAAATAAACCTCATGTATTATGTCTAACTTAATTAAGGTATTAATATTTTTGTCATATATCACATGGTGTTGCTCACAAGATAATAAACAAGTATTTATTAAGCTTCTTAAGTACTCAAAGACCATTTTGTAACACGCCTACCAATACATCGTATGATGAAGCTAATTTTCATAAAAAACTGTTTTAAATATGTCAGATAAACCTACTGACACATCAAACATAAACCTTAAAATTTCTATTTTATGCATGTCATCTGACGTACTATCATTTCCCAAGTTATTTATAGACACAATCCAATGTCTTTTCTAGAATTAAATATCTTGTTGTTCACATTTCTGAATTATATAATCATAATTTTTAATATTCAAAATTACTCCCATTGAACAGCAAATTCTTATTTCCAACCCAAAAACACTCCCCTGAAACACAAAACATATTTTTGTATTTTTAATTTAATAAATTTCGCAACATTGAATTTCTTTGATACTAAAAAGTACAAAGAATGGCTGTTGCATTAATAATAAAATTAAAAAGAAAAGTATCAAAATCACATATCAAGTCAAATCAAATGCCTTTTAGCACTTTTACCACCACGAAACTTCAGAAATTTCATCCAATCACAAATCATCATAACATTCTTCCAACAATATTCACATCCATGCAGTCACTAAAAACTATTCGTTTGCAAGAAACTGACTGCATCACCACAAACAATCAAACGTTAGTACTTATGGGACACCCAAGCCTTGATAGACTTGGGTTGTCCATGGTCATCCATAATCATCACATCAATGAGTTTATGATATTTTAAAAACTCAGAAGATTTCATTGATGCGTTGTTTGTGGATTTAGGTTTCCAAACCTGTTTAGGTTTAGATGATTTATTTTCAACAATGTTGTGCTGTTGAACTTGAGGTCTACTAGGCACAACTTTGTTTACTCTTGCGATAGGTTTTGGAGAGTTTGATGCACAACTAGATACAGGCGAATATGAACGACGCCTTGAAAAAGATTTTGAAAAAGAATTCTTGAAAGAGGAAGTTCTTGGCATCCCTCTACCAAACCTATCTAGGGATAATAACTTACAATCCCTAATAATATGGCCCTGTTGACCACAACGATAACAAGAACGACACTCCACAAAAGATGTATTCCAATGAGTTCCCTCAAATCATTTTGGTGGAGGACAATACACAGAAGGTCTATGAACAGGAACATTTGTTGAACATGCACTCTTTGGTGTATATGTTGAAGTAGATGTTCCTGAGGCTGAGTTGGTTGATGTTGAGCATTTATTATTTTCAGATTTATCAACCATTTTATCTTTCTTTGTATCCTTTTTAACATTTGTAACCTGGAAGGATTCATTGTTAACCTTAGTTTTGCCTTTGCATTTAAAACGTTCATCAATTTCATTTGTAATAATGAAATTTTGAGGTTTGACATTTATTTTCTCAACCTTAATGGTAGACTCTTCAGGTATATCTTCTACCTCAACGACCTCCTCAACACTAACTGAAGGAGATATATCAGACTTGACAAAAGTAGGCAATGGATACTCTGGCCGATTAGTTTTCTCATTTGCCTGCCTTTTGGGATTCGCTTTAGCTTCTTTAGATTTTGTGGCTGGCCATTTGAATAGTCAGCTACAAAATCTTCAGTGCCCTCCTTAACAGGCAAAGGATAGTAGTTAGTAGGAGGTGGAAAGTAACCCAGTCTAGACTTACTATTCTTATCAGTCCTTTGCTTGCTAACGATTTCATCGAAGACATTTTGAGACTGCGAAAAAGTTAAGATTTTTCTATCAAAATACTCAGATTTAAACTTTAACTCATTAAGTTCTTTATTTAAAAGTTCAATTTCTTTAAGATAGCTATTAATAGCATCTTGTTGGCTAAAGACTTTTGATTTATAAGTTTGAGTGTCTAACTTATAAGCCTCAATTTGCTTATCATAAAGTCTCTCATTAGCTTTTAGAAATTTATTTGACTCGGTGAGTTTAACAACTTTTCCTCTCAAGTCTTCATTATCTAATTTTGAGCATTTTAAAGAAGCATCAAACTTAATACATGATATACAATTAACGGGTTCCTCAGGTTCATTATGTTCCTCATGTGCATTAGAGTCAACCTCTTTTATTTGAGCCACCATTGCAGTGTGTTGATCTTCTTCTTCATTTATTAACATTTTCTTTTGATCATAAGCCTCTATAAGAGCGTCCCATAAATCTGTAGAAGTTGCTTGATTTTTGAATTTATTTATCACAACTTCTGGAAAGCACATGGTAATCATCTCATATGCTCTATTGTCTTTGTCAAACTCTTCCCATTCGTTGACTGACATTTGTGGTCTTGACTTAAACACCCAATTGAGTCTTGGTTGCTCATATCGATCAATAGTATTAAACCAGTTCCACAACATTGGGTCTTTGTGTTCAATGAAATTCCATAACTTTATCTTCTAGTTAGCAAAATCACTATAGAATAAAGATGTAGAAGGAGGCATTTTCGTACCGAAAGCCATTTCCGAATTTTCCCTCCAAAATTGAATTCGAAAATTTCGAAAATTTTCCGAGTATAGCGAAACTTTTCCGACACTAAAATTAAGCTATTTTAAGCGTAAAAACAAAATTTGAAATTACAAAATTTTTTGCGGTTTTCCCGCCAAAATTTCGTTCAAAAACGTGAAAAATGACCGGGTAAAATGAAACTTTTTACAGACAAAAATTGAACACTTTTAAGCCTACGGAAATTTTTTTAAAAAGCAATATTTTTTTATTTATTTATGAGACACTAGGTGAGACACTTGCTAAGTGACGCATGGAAGTGACGGTATGAAGTGACGGTATGAGACACTTGCTGAGACACTTGGTAAGTGACGCACTAAGTGACGCAGGAAGTCCGGAAGTGACGCAAAAACGCACAGCAGCACCCAAAAAACCCTAAAATCGAATTTTTTTGAAACCCTAACGAATTTTGAAAACAAACGACGAACCAGCACCAAAAACTCGTCTAAAAACACAAATCTTCAACCAATTACACCCGAACAACAAGATCAAACTCCAAAAACTTCACGAATCGATCGAAAAACGAACAAATTACGATCCGATACCACGTAATCCAAAGATTGTGTCTCTGATACCAGTTGAAAGTCCCTCGCGTAGATCTGATCAGATCGTTTGTTTGATTGGGAATACGGAATAATAAACAATCAATAATTGATTCACAAACACACAAATCTCTATAACGTTTTCGTATATATTCACACTTGAAAGTAAACGTTTACAATCTCGTTCTCTCTTCTTTTTCTCACACAAAACGGCTCCCTTTTTCTCTAACTAGTCCAACCCTAATTTTGAGTTTAACTCTTCTATTTATAGTGTAATCTGACCTACATGCGACACTAGCTAAGTGTCGCATGAACCGACCCGTGCGACACTAGCTAAGTGTTGCATAAACATTAATTTTGTGTATATATTTTATTTCACTATTCGTTTACAAGCTCACATATACACATTAAACACTATATATACGCAAACTAATTAACTTTAACAAGTATAAACATTTAACCAACTGATTGACATACAAAATGCACCAACATGTATTCATGTGCATTGACTTACAAGTGGCAATATGAGTGCGGTCAAGCATCTTAGGTAATGGGTAATATCGTGTTCCGGTTAGAATGGGTCATGGCATTTTCATTAGTTACCAGGAAACATTGTTCGTCAAATTCTTTATAGATAATTAAAGAATTCCTTTACGACTACAAAAGACAAAAGCAATATTATATAATTTATTTGTAGGGTTAATTTTAGTAACCCACCTGTTATGCACCCTCTAACTGATAAAATGTTTATTGATTCAACATCTGGTAATGTTTTTTGCTTAACTAATTTAGTTATTTAAATCTAATTCTAATTATGTATTATTTTATATTTAATAATGATTGAAACTGTTATACATTTATTTTTCCATAAAGCTATTTCCAGGTTTGGATATGTGTACATGCCAAGTCATTACCAACGTGTTTGGAGGCAATGCAGAGGATATCAATCATGCAATGTTGGCTGCTTGCAAAGCTATTGATGAAGGTTCGTGGCATAAAATGACCTCTTACGTGAAATAACATTTCCTACCATATATTTATAAATTTGTGACATCTAAATTTTTAAAAATATCAGTTTTGTACTTTATTTTCTGAAATTACAGGAGAGGTCCCGTATAGTGCTATAATTTACTGATTTGGTGTGAAAACACAATAATGATATTGAATCTTTTGAAGCATGGTACAAAGGAGATAAACAGTATCAAGGAATTTAAGTTTAGATGTCACAGAAAGAACTTCTCTCGAGCTTCTTTGAATCATAAAATAAAGCAGTAAATTATATTAAGATGTTAGAGGTGAAGACATCCTAAATTACAATCGTAGTTAAAGCCCTCACTTTGCCTACTTAAATAAGCTCACTAGTGTAGGGAGCTTACGAGCCAAGCTTGCGAGCCACATGGAGTACCTAAGGTGATTGTATCAGCTGTAGAAAGTGGACAGATTTTTACTCTCGTCATCCGCTTTCAGAAGTCTGCCGCATGGAGTACCCAAGTTGATTGTATCAGCTGTAGAAAGTGGTAAATGGTTATGTGATATGGAATAATCACAAAACCCATAAAATGGGTGAAGATTATCTCCATTGAAAGAGTAGACGATCAACGATAATGGTGGTACGATACATCAGTTGATGGTTTTTTTGAAAATTTTATTGTTGTGTTGTTCACTAACAACGAAGATTTTTTTTCAATACAATGCGTGCTTGATTTAACGCATTGGACCCGGCCATAAACATACACACTTTACTTCATGGCTATAGCTAGAACAAGTCCAAGTGAGTTAGACTACCAGGGAACATATATCCATGTAAGTTTCTAATGTTTTAAAAAATCTGTGTTTGTTATTCGTTTATTTAATTAATGTTTCATTCTAAGTCAGATCAACTATGCTTTTTCTCTTTAGGCTTGGGAATTTGTTAGTGAAAGTGATCGACTTAGAAAGTATTTAGCTATATAATTAGCTTCGAGGATACACGTATATGGATGTTAATTTGTTAGGTAAAGTTAGCTAATTAAATTATTATTTATAACGACTTGCCAAAAAGTTAACCACACGTACTAGCCTAGAATGAAACATAATGGAACAGAAAAGCATGTACTGAAAATTAATTGAAGATCCCGTAAATGGATGTACTAAGAAGTCACAATTGGAAGTTTATTTTTTTACATGTAAATTCCCAGTAGAAAAGTTTTACCGGAACTCCTACGTAATAAGTAGTTGCATGAGTTGCATGTTGCTTACTTATCCACCATAGGAAATGTGCTTATCCTTTAGATAGAACTTCTACTTGTATGAGATTAATGAAACAAAATAAATCATACTGTAGCATTATACGGGACCTCTCCTGTAATTTCGGTTTATACGGTTTATAATTATACAAAGCCATCTTTTCTTGCATCAAATATACAAAGTTGGGAACATCTTCTAAACTATGAACAATTGAGGATAAAGATTTAATGACACACTCGAGGATGTGGAACATCTTCTAAACTATGAACAAGGGAGTAGAAGTTCAACTTGTGGTTTATATTCTTTCCTATCTAAAGTTGATAGAGCTTCAAGGTGTCTCTATCATTATAGTATACGTATTAACTTTCCGATAATTCTCAAATGCAAACACATACAGATCCAGTTGAAGATAACTATCAAATTGGGAGCGAGATCATGATGGTGCTCTTACATCTAAAACTCATGAAGAACATAAGCAACTACTCTGCCCTAAAAAATGAACATAGATAATTCTTTGGGTTAGCGTCCTTTTTTTTAATGTCTACTTAATTAAATAAAACAACTATGTATGTTGCACATTGTCCTTTTATGTTCGATTATCATGAGGTACATATTTTTTTTTTATCATATCAATTTTTGTTTGAATTTATTAAAGGATTCAACCATTAAATTTGTTGGCCATCTACGTCTACATCTCAATATTCATTTTATTCTCGCTTGATCAATTACAACATACTTTTAATAGCTTTATTAACACAGCACAATTTGCTAACAATTGATTAATGGAAGCTAATTTAAATAATGACAGATTTGAACATTTTCTGGTCACATGTTGAGTGTTATGTTTGTTATGCTAAAACAATTCCTACACAAATATACACATTTTATTATAATTATAGCTTGATTTTGTCTCCTATCCTCAATAAACGTAACTAATTGATGGTTAGTCACATTGAAAAGATAAATTAGTTTACTAAAATATTTTTAAAGAAATCAACGGATATATATTTTGGGTAGGGCGGCTGTGCCGTAAGAGTTACTACTAATAGCAACAAAATTGGAAGATGGGGGCTAGATGAAGTAAATGAATAATAAAAGTTAAATAAAGTCATGAGTCTAACATGTCCTAGAAATTAAATTTGTGTATAATGTAGTTCTCTTTCAACTAGACCGTTAGCAAGTCAATGAAGTTTTATTCAATTGAACCGAATAGTTTGAAGTTGCAATTTCATGTATCAACTACTATGTTATTCTTTTCTAAAGATTTAAAAATTTTAAATCACACATTCATTTCAACCTCAGACACCCCCTCTCTGTGATAGGGGAATTGTCAGAAGTAAACATTATAGGGTGAACAATGATTGGTGTCAAAAGTACACGAGATTAAAGTGTTGCTTTCAATTTACAGCTTTTGCGGATTTAAAATCACACATCCGAGACTATCAATAACTCGCGAGTATGTTTGTGAGATCTAGATTTATAGATGATTCAATTTTAGATTTTGGTGTATTTGATTTTGTTCAATTCTCAAATCTATATGTCTTTGGATGATGGTAATGTATGGTGGTAGTTAGTGACGAACCTCATGAACTTACATACAGATCTAAAAGCCAGAGTTTTATATAATATAACTTTTATTTATATATATTTTGTTAAAATATAACTTTTAGATACATAATATATATATATATATATATATATATATATATTATAAAAAATCCATTATTAATATATAACTAGGTATTAAACCTATATATAAACACGGGTAGGGATGTTCATGGTTTGGATGAAACCGTTTAAACCGATCGAACCGAATTAATTTTGTTGGTTTTTCTGGCTCTTAATTAGTACGTTCTTAATACGTTGATATTAAACTAAAAAATATAAGTTATTGATCATTGCAAATTGAATAAACTATTATTTAGTTTTCAAATTCTAAGGTAATATTTGCATAACACAACCTTACTTTCAACAAATTTTATGAACAAAAACACCTTCATGGTTAAATCATCTTATGACATGTAGTATTCATCACAATTTTTGTTTTTGCTAATAAACGAAGCATGTGTACTACCATGTAACTTTAACAAATTTAGTTTATTTAAATTCATTGATACATCAAACATGCATAAGACTATAAAACCCGTATATACATAAAGTTTTTATAAGATAATATCAAGATTGAAATTTGTCGCTGTTAATATGTGATAGTCTTATAAATAAGCAAATGTTTAATTGTATAGTATTTTATTTTAAACTCATTTATACAAACATACTTTGTAAGAATAATTAATAATTCAAATATAGATCTCATTTGTCACTGTTAATACGCAATTGTAAAGGATAAATAGATCTCGGTGAGTAAAGAAGCAATGTTACAAAAATTTCAGTTAAGATTTATTATTTTTAAATATTAACTTATCAAAGGCATAATGGTTATTCAATAATTTTTGAAAAAATGATAGATCACAAATTACGTGAGAAACAAGTTTCATGCATAGATTACATTAGCATTACTTTACTCATGAAATATATATGTGTATCAAACGTAATTTTATTATTTATTTTGTAGATTAATAAGTTAATTTATTTAAAATAGATTTTTGAAGGGAAATTAACGAAGTTAATTGAATGGTTAATGAATCAAAAGATTTGGTTGATTGATAAAATTCAAATGAGCACAATAACTTTTTGTGATAATGAGGAAATCAATAAGAATGCGACGCGTGTTACTAAACCCACTTTCCTTTTACGTTTTTAAAACTACATATCTCCTGAATGGTAAGTCAAAATATCACTAAAATTACACTAGAAAAATCAGCGCTTTATTCTTTTTGATTAGAGATGTGACAAGGTATACATGTGATACCATCTGGTAACACATATCACATGTGATACCAAGTAGCAACACATGTGATACCAACTTATAACACATGTATTACTAATTTCGTACAATTTGTAAAATAAAATAAAAAGTAGTCAAAAGAGAAAAAAAATGGTTTTCTTATGGTGCAATTATTATAATTTTTCGACACACCATTTATGAGATATTTGATTTTTAAAAACGTGAAAGAAAATGAGTTTTATGATGCCTTGCACATTTTTATTGTTTTCTTCATTTTCACCAAATTTTTCAGCATCATCATTTTAACCTCACGTAGAATACAAATTTTTATATTTTAACATTATTTTAAGTTAGAATGAAGGAGAAATATATTGTGTTGTTTTGCTTTTAGTATTATTAGAGAGACTATTGAATCAAACTTGTGTATTAATTACTAGAATGAATTATATTAAGGTTTTTAAATCAACTTTGTTTTAATATTAAATCAAACCTTACTACACATGGATGTCGAATAAAACTATATCCGTTGATATGAATGTTAAACCTAAATAAAATAGAGAGATTTGATTGGTTAATTTATCTCAATTTTTCAACACATTTTAAAGTTATAATGAATCATATTAATGTTGTTAAATTAATTTCGTTTGAATGTTGAGTTCGACTACACATGTATGTCGAATTAAACTATTTTCGTTTATTTGAATGCTAAACCTGTAAATATACACAAATCTCAAATAGAACTATATTTTGTTTATTTAAATGTTAGATTTTTATTTTCTTCACTTGATTCTTATTATTCGTGCTTCTTAAACCATGTTATTAGAATGAAACTAATTATTAAAAGAATGTGTAAGACGTGTACTATTGTTTATACAGGGCATGAGAGTAAAATATTATTTAATCAATCGACAAAAAGAAAGTATATTTTATTCTAAACAAAAATTATAAAGTTTGAGGTTATCTTAATCAATTGTGTAAAAATTTTGGACAATTTAATACAATAAATATTTTGGACAACATAATACATAAAACTTGTTTCGGACAATTTAATAAGGTAAATATTCTAGACACAATAATACGTACTACCTCCGTCCTAAAATAATTGTCCAGTTTTGACTTTGTGAAATCTTTCTTATTCAACTTTGACCTTAGCTACTTTTGTTTTCGTATATAATACTTGATGCAAAATATATGAATGTATTAAGTTTTAAATGTATTTTCATTGTAATAATTTTCATCAAGTATTATATAACACAAAATAAAATTGAATAATTATTTTTTGGTTAAAATTATTGTACATACTTAAATATATTATATTTTTTTGGGTTAAAATTTTGTACATACTTAATTAGAAAGTTTTAAATAGAACTTTTTTCTTTCCAAAAGGGGTTCTTCAAAAGAGATTTTTTGATAAATGCATTTGATTAGTTAATTCAAAGTATAACAAAATTAAAGAATTTAAATGGTTAATATTTCTCAAATAAATAAGATGAACAATCACTTTCCTTTTCTACTCTCTTGATTTAAAACCAAAAACCAATCAAATAAATATTTATTACTATTAAACATAATATTTTTTGTAAAGCAATTTAATCAAATACAGATATATGGACCTACCTTATCTTTGGTAATTCTAGTCTATAGTTCTATACCCATTAGGTCTTCCCCACTATTTTATGTAATATCGATTTTGATGCTAACCTTGTCATCCGTTAATACTTTACTTAATGTCAAATGGTATGGACAGTAACTGGAAATAAGCTCAAAATACATTGTGAATGTTATTTAATTTTAACATTCATCATTGTTAATGTTTTCTAACATTGATCATGATAAATGTTAAAGATTTATTAAAATTAATATTCATAAGCTAATATTATAACCTAGAAAAATGCCTTAATCATCATAGTATCGATTTCGATCGACTTTATCATTGTTTTTTAGATTTACATTGGAGAATATAAGATACGTCATAATGAACAATAACATCTTAGCTTCTCCCTTCTAAAAAAATCACTTTTCTCTAGATCACTCTACGATAAATATTCTATTGACAATGAAGTGGTTTTTCGTAGCCCATAAACCGCTTTGCTTCCTTTATAAATAGAAGTTTGTTGTGAAGTTGATATAGCATATCTATTGACAATGAAGTGGTTTTTTGTAGCCCATAAAGTAACCCGGCGCTGCCTTAATTCTCAACAATTTCATCTTCATGGAGGTTCCAATTTCGTTTATGCTAATCCATATTTTCTTGCATCACACTCAATGGAGCGGCCAAAATCCATGTTGATACCACATATCTACCAAATTCAGTCCTTAAATTCTAGTCACAGATATAGTACGTCAACTAGCGGATCCCCTCACAGGTTGGCAACCTCAATATTATTGTTGTTTGCTTATGACATTATTTCGAACTTGTAGCTTATACATTGGCTATAATTTACTACGTCGATTATATGCAGTTTTCTGAATGATACTAAGAACGAAAACTATATGAAGAAGGTAGATCTTGAAATCATTTCACGAGAAACCATCAAACCAGCTTCTCCAACTCCACCTCATCTAAGAAACTTCAACTTATCAAGTATAGACCAAATAATGTACGATTACTACACCCCTATAGTCCTCTTTTATCCGAATTGTAATCAGGCTAGTGTTACGGATGTCATGTCCAAAAGATCAAAACATCTCAAGGAGACTTTATCTCAGATTCTAAGTCAATTTTACCCCCTTGCCGGTGAAGTTAAGGACTGGTTGCACATTGAATGTAATGACAAAGGAGTCAATTACATTGAAGCTCGAGTAAATCAGACACTGGAAGAATATCTATGCAATCCTGATGATGAAAAGGTGAGAGAGCTTATGCCAGAAAGCCCTCGCACTGGAGAATCTGCAATAGAAAACTATATTTTAGGTATTCAGGTAAGTTTTTAACGCATTGTATATATATCATATATCATATCATATTTAGTGTATATTTAAGTCAGACATTAACGCCATCAATGAAAGTGACGACTCTTGTTTAAGACTAAACATGGCCTTAATGAAAAAAGTTGAATTGGAGATAAGTTTGTTATTTATCTATGCTAGATGAACATATTCAGTTGTGGTGGGATCGGACTTAGCACGATCATGGCACACAAGTTCATGGACTTCCATACATATACTGTGTTTATAAAAGCATGGGCTGCAGCTGTTCGGGGTGCACCTGAAACAATCTTACCCAATTTTGTGGCTTCCGAAGTCTTCCCTAATGATCCCAGCCAAGAATATTCATTGCCTTCCGAGTTCGTGTCTAGTGACTTGCTTAGTACAAAAAGATTTGTGTTTAATCCTGCCGCCTTGGCTGTCCTCAAGGCCCAACTAGTTCCGTGCACATCACCTCCCTCAAGAGGACCAACTCGCATGGAGGCCACAACATCTGTAATTTGGAATGCGGCTGCAAAAGCAGCATCTGCCGTCAGACCATTCAGTCCACAGTCACCTCATGCTGTGTTATCACTGGTGAATCTGCGCAAAAGAGCATCACCTCCATTACCCGACAACACCATAGGTAACATAATTGGTCCTGCTGCTGCGATCTGCCTTCCTGAGAGCCAACCAGACTTGCCAACCCTTATGGGTGTATTGAGAGAATCAATAGCGAAAATTAACTCAGATTACATTGAGTCCGCGAAAGGGGAAAAGGGGCATGAGATATTTAAGGATATTTTGAAGGGGATAAGATATCTGGCGACTGTGACAAAAGCAGGAGATTGCATGTTGGTTAGCAGTGTATTAAACAGTGGTATATATGAATTGGATTTTGGGTGGGGAAAGCCAATATGGTTCTATATTATGAATCAAGGAAACAGAAGTTTTGTGATTTTGACTGATACGCAACAGGATGGTGGTGTTGAAGCCACAGTCACATTGACTCCAGATGAAATGCAGATATTCGAACGTGATCCAGAGCTTCTATCCTATGCTACCGTCAACCCTACTCCTCTGCGATTTTTTAAACACTGAACCAACTGAATATGAATTGTCTTTGTCACATTAAATCATGATGAAATGGAGATACTTGAACGCGATCAAGAGCTTTTATCCCATGCTACCGTCAACCCTAGTCCTCTTGGATTTCTTAAACATTGAATTACATAGATCTGAATCTTCTTTGTGTGAATGTGTGTTTCTTGTTTTGTTTGGACTTTGATTGGTATATTGCACAACTATCTCTTTATTGAGAAATAATAACTCAGTGTCCCCAATGTTGTACTTTAAGCTAATGAAGATTTTTTCTGAGATAATGTACGTATTAGAAAATGTTTTAAAGTTCACACTTTTTAGTGTTGTACTTTAAACTATCTAAGGTTTTTTCCTCAGATAATTGTAGAAACTAACGATGACATTATTAAACAAATCGAATGCAATGAAAACCGAATACAAAGTGTGTTTAAATAGTAAACTAACAAAATCCTAAAAGTAATTAACGGGCCTAAACTAAACCAATAAAATATAGGCCTAAACTAATATGATAACATCTCCTTCTCAAACTCACAATGCTACATTAAGATGCATTGAGAGTTTGTCAAACAAAATTTCGAACTAAAACACGAAACAAAGCAAAACAAAGTGAAGCCTTGGATATTGATGTTGAGAGTCCAATCCAAACCAATGTCAATGGTGATCACCAATGTTAGTATGAAACCCACAACCAATGACCACCATACGAAACCAAATGCTAATTCCAATGCAAAACCAAATCCAAATCCAAAACGATACTGAAACCAAGCCAATGCGAAGTTGATACCAAACCATGCCAATGCCAATTCCAATGCAAAACTATTCCAATGTGAAGTCGAAACAAACAAGTATCAATGCAAAACCAAAACAAACTGAGCGGAAACCAAACATTGCAGAACCAAAGAAAAGCTAGAAATAAAATCAAATCCTTAAACAAAGCAAAGCTAACTTCGATAAGAAACTTGCCAAACGAGAACGTATAAAACTGAACCAAAGGAAACCGATCACCATCAAAATAATCAGCAACTTCGACAATGAATATCTCCCAAACGCTACAACCAATCAAAAATCCGAACGGTCAAATTTGTAACTGTAACATACAATCCAAATTTTATGCAGATCCAACGGTTAACGAACTGTCTAGAGCAATTTTACCACAGCTGCACACTAAATAACGAATAGAAAACAACAACTTCAACAGATTTATGGCAATTACTCGAATCACCGATTACAAATCCTAGATCTGTATGCCTAAAAGCTACAATACGAATTTTAGGAAGATCCAACGGCTAACGAATCTCAGATCGTAAGTATACTACAGCTGTGCACAGATTATTATGAATTCCAAACTGAAACAACAAAAAACGAACGAGCTCAAATGTTAATGGGATCCCTCCGGATCGTCAACAATTAGTCGACGACCGGAGGATGACTAATTCACGAGATCGTATACCTAAAGCTTTGATACCAAGTAGAAATTAACGGTGACTTTATTAAATAAATCGAATGCAATTATAAAAGGCATAATATAAACCGAATACAAAGTGTGTTTATATAGTAAACTAAAAAAACCCTAAAAGTAATTAACGGGCCTAAACTAAACCAATAAAATATGGGTCTAAACTAATATACTAACAATAATGTCTTAGAATTGTTTTAAAGTTCACACTTTTTTACTATTGAAATTTTGTTGTGTCTAAAACTCTCTAAGAATGTGTTACATATACGTGATTGTTCTAGTTACCGATGTACTAATAAAAAAAGAAGCTGTTGAGTTACTGGTCGCTGATCAACTCAATGATTACAAAATGGATAAAGGAAATGATTAAGCCGAAGCTTCTGTTGCTGAAGTTATTTGGTTGCTGATCATTCTACTTAAGAAAACTGATATGCTAAGGAAGATTAAAATTCAACTTGGTGTGTCGCTGATACTAGCAGCGAGAGTTTTACATCTTCAAATAAATAAAGGCAAAAGTCACTGCCCGAATAAAAGCTAGTTGCTGGAGATATTCAATTCAAGTCACTCTACAAGAGCACGATAGTTCGCAGTGAGTGAGGAGGATTATCTCATCTTCAATGACTACTCTAATAAGTTCCTAAGTCAAGTGCAAGTTGCTCCTTAGTCTTATGTCAGCAAGTGTCTTTCATATCTTCATAAATATCTGTAGGATTACGTGGCAGTAAATAATTGGTGTTAAGGAAGATGTGATATTCGAGGTAACAGAATTTGGGACCACAGAATAATCAAGGCTCAGAGATGAAACCAATCAAACAACGACATGTGTCATTCCAAGATCATGATTTTTTCACAAGACATTTGCACTATAAATAGAGCAGTACTTTGTACTTAGAAACTTGCCGTTTTGTACGTGTTAATCACTTGTTAGTCAGTGAATAGTTTGTTTAAGCACAGTACAGCGAGTAGCGAGTGAATAGTTAGCGTGTTTGTCCACTACTATTCATTTCATCTTGTAATAGATTAGCTTGAGTAATTAATTTGGATTAGCTTTGGCTATTCCATTCCGGAATTAATACTCAGTGAGTTTTTATGATTAATAAAAATCACAGTTCAGCTACTATTGCGCATTTACCTTAACTGTCACATCTATATATGTTATACTATGTTTATACATCGCAATTAAAAACTTGAAAATTAACTTGGATTAAAATCATAATTTTTTTTAATTGTATTCAACCCCCCATTCTACAATTAAACTTTACTTATTGTGATTCTATTTCACTTAGTAATAGTGATTACAGGACTCTCAATTGGTATCAGAGCAGAGTTGGTTTAAATAAATTAACCAGATCTGCAATGGAATCAGTAAAGTACAGTTGTGTTGACTCTGAGTATCAAAAGGGAAATGATTCTACTACCAAACCTCCAGCGTTTGATCCCTCTAGGATTGAAACCTGGATGTCCCGAATGATGATGTTTTTAGATCTTGTTGATGATCGTCTCTGTAATATAATAAACAATGGTCCTCATATTCCAATCACAATTATTCCTGTTGTTATGGCCACTGCAACTACTCCTGCAATACTAGAAGTAGTTGTGCCAAAAAGAGAGGAACAATGGTCTGATGAGGATAAGAGGTTGGTTAGACTAGATAAACAAGCTAAAATCTACATAGGCATGTCACTTCCCGATGAAGTATTTGAATCTATTAGACTTTGAAAAACTTCTAAAGATATGTGGGACACCCTTTGGAATATATATATTGGAACTCCTGATATTATTCACTGCAGGGAAGTCAATCTCACTCGATAGTATGAGCTGCTTGCAATGGAACCCAATGAGTCTCTGTCCTCTACTTATACCATATATCAGTCACTGGTGAATAAAATGAAAAAGGCTGGTATAGGAAAAGAGCAGAGATTCATTGTTGAAAAGTTCCTGAAGCTCTTGCCAAGGAAAATCTGGGGAACTATTGCTACATGTACTAGACAGGGAATGATTATGCAACTCTTAATCTTACTCAAGTCTATGGTATATTGCTCAACTGGGAGCAGTCTAAAAAGCAAGCTGATCAGAGTGAGCGCATTCGTGCAACACATGGAAGTCAAAAAATATCGAATGCTCTTGTAGCTGAGCTTGAAGAAATTGATAAGAGACAAAAATCAAAAGTCTCTAAGTTAAGCTCAAAGTCATTGATAGCTGATGAAGAAGGTGATCAGGCTGAAGAACAATCAGAGTATGAATATGATGAGGGTCTAGAAAAGTTGGAAAGGGACATGGCAATGATGGTTGCAAATTTCAGAAGGAACACAAGATCAAAAAGATTCATTGGTGCTCCATCATCTAATAATTTTAAATCAAAAGGTGACTGGTATAAATGTGGTAAACCTGGTCACTTTGCAGCTGATTGTAGATCAAAGTCAATAAACCCTATCCCTGAACCAAAGCCGAGCTCCAGAAATGACAAGTACAACTAGTACAAGAAGCTGAAGTCAATGTCTAAAACTGGGAAAAAGAAGGGAAAAGGTTTTGTCGCTGAAGAGGGTTCATTCAGCGACTCTGACTCATCCTCATCATCTGATTCTGATGATCCATTAGCTCAAACACAAATTGGTGATGACGAGGAAGCCCAACCAATGGACACCTCTGATGATGATACACCACCACCACCACCACCACCACCACCATTCATCCCTAGTACTGCTGTTGCTGCAACCCAACCAACAACTATACCACTTACCACTGCTCCACCAACTACTACTGTCACTTCATCAATCCAGGAGTTAGACGACATGTCTCTCTCCAGTGACAATATCTCTGCAGTAGCTGGTATTGATCCCTTTGCTAATACTGCCATGGGTGCAGGGGATCAGGGAGCACAATCCAAACCACTACCTACACCACCATCATCTCCACAAAAATAACCTACACCACCATCTCCTCAAAAACAACATATACCACATCCACCTCCATCTCCAAAAGCTGCTGATCAAGCCTCATCATCCACTCCCTCCTCTTCTGAGAAGCTGCTGATGGAATATATTGCTTCTTCTCAGCAACAAATCAAGCTTCTTACTGAGGACAAAGAAGCTCTCAAAGGCCAAGTTGCTGATCTCACAACTGCTGCCAAAGCTTTGGCAACTGTTTATGATCCTATCCCTACCTGGAGCTCTGAGATCAGTGACAAGGTAAAAATCTTGACCAATGCTGGCCTGTCCTTTTCTCAGTTGCTTGAGACTCGATCAAAGGCCCTCTCTGAACTCACTACTACAACAAAAATGAATTTCCTCACTCACGATGAATCTATCCTCGCTCTCTCTGATCAACAAAAAGAAATGGCAGCTTATGTTCTCCAGTATATAAAAGCAAATGATCAAGTTATCTCTTCGATGACTGCACATCATCAAGCTACTAAAGCTGAAGTTGCTGCCCTTCGCATTGATAACAAGAAACTATATCGCTGTATCAAGGAGTGTGTAGCATCTTTTTATGATGAAAAGGGGGAGAGACTAGTTGCTAACTATACATATTTCATCAATGAAGATGCTGATCACAGAAATATCTTGTGGGAGTCTTTCTCCCTTTGGTCTATTGCTGAGAAACTTGAGTTAGAAGCTGCTGAAGTTGCAGAGCTATCTTGGGTTGAGATGGATACTGAAGATGATGAATATGAGTTTGAGGAAATTCATTTCCCTGTGTTTCATCCAGATGAACTTAGGATGTATAATGAAGAGGTGAAGGAGTGGGCCGCTGATGAGGCAGCAAGGATTGAGGGGGAGTCAGTGAGCTTCAAATTGGCTCACTGGTAGTAGATGAACAGGGAGGAGGATGAGAATGATATTAATATGGATGGTGATGATGATTGTAATGATGGTGATAACAATGATGATAATGATGGTGATGATAAAGGTAATGGTGCTGATAAGAAAGAAGATGATACTGATGAAAACATGGAGGATAAGTTACATATCTCTTCTCTTCTAACCAAAAGAAAAAGGACTACTACATCTGAGTCCACCTCCTCCAAGCAAGGAAAGAAAACAATCACTGAGGAGGATGTATCAATAACCGTGCAACATCTACAATCTATTCTAGAGTCATCACCAGAGCCTCAATCAAACATTTTCATACCTGAGGAAAACCCATAAACCACAACAACATTAGTAACCACTACAACAACAGCGACTCTACAAATTACACTACCAATAACATCAACATCACAACCAACATAAGAAACAACAGTAATCACTTTCTTATCTTCACTACCAATAGCTACTCAATCACCAGAGTTCACTATATCAGAGTCCTTTACTCCAGCTCTTCTATTATCTTCAGAATCCACATCAAAAGGTCTCCATCCTGAAGAACGAATAGCATGAAAAATAAAGGCTAGACAGGACAGGGAGAGAGAAATGATTTTGAAAATTCAAGCTGAAGCAGAACTAAAAGAAGAAGAAGAAAGAAAGCAAAGGTTGAAGGAGCTCTCTGACAGTGATAGGGCTTATTCGTTAAAACTAAGCTATGAGGAAGCTGAGAAAAGAGAAAAAGAGATGAGATTAAAAAGTGAACAAGAGGAAGGTGATGTTATATTTGCCAGAATCTTGCAGAATATTGAAGATAAAGAGTTGGTTGCTGCTGTTGCTCCTCAAAAGAAAGATGGAATAAAAGCATCAGTGGATAAATTATGGAATGAAATAGACAGAAAGAAGTATGCAGCTAGAATGACTGGTAGATCAAATCCTGCTCCTATTATCAAAGCCTTTCTGAAGAAACCAAAGAAAAAATCTCAAGCACATCTACTTATCCACAGAGGCATAAAGACTCAAGCAATATCACTGGATCAAGTCTGCAAAATGCACAAAGAGGAATGGAATGAGATAAGACTTGTTGTGAGTCACTCATCAAGTGCAGCTAAAAGAGAAGTACTAAATGAGATTGAAAGATTGTTTTAGAAGATGGTTGATCTAAAGCTACTCAGGCAAGAAGATACTATTATATATGGTGAGGAGATAGTTCAGCCACCTAGTCCAAGGTATAGGTCAGGTACCAGCATCATACACATAATTCCAAATACTTCTAAGTTAAATCTTTCTATCCCTGATGGTGTTCCAAGAATAGAAGGTGTTGAGACTACTGAAGGTGAGATAGGTCTAGTATACAGAGACCTAAATGGTGCTCTAAAGTTTCAGAGAGAAGCTGAGTTGGAAAAGATTGATCATGAGCAACTTGTTCACCTAATCCAATCAGGCAGCATGCTTGACAAAAGTTCATATATGAGGAAAACAATTCTTAAAGAAGCCTTAGCTCGACAGTTCAGATACCTACCTTCTACTGAGAAGTATGAGCTAGCTGATGAGCTTAGAATAGTTAAAGAGGAAGACATCTGAAGAGATTTAGAGTAACTTTTGTAATAGATTAGATGAATTATAAAATGATCTTCATTGTAATATCTTTTATTTACAGTGAATATAATATCTAATCTTTTGAGAAAATCAAAGTGCAAAAACTCAAATCATATCTAAAGAATCCAAAAAGAAAAATGAATGGATCACAAGTACAAGTCACTGAATGCTTAAATTCTTAAGCACTAACTTTAAATTTCTACAGCAACAAGTTTATCTATGGAGCTTCGATCACAATCATTTAGGGGGAGATTGTTGAGTCACTGGTCATTGATCAACTCAATGATAACAAACTGGATAAAGGAAATGATTAAGCCAAAGCCTCTGTTGCTGAAGTTATTTGGTTGCTGATCATTCTACTTAAGAAAACTGATATGCTAAGGAAGATTAAAACTCAACTTGGTGTGTCGCTGATACTAGCAGTGAGAGTTTTACATCTTCAAATAAATAAAGGAAAAATTCACTGCCCGAATAAAAGTTAGTTGCTGAAGATATTCAATTCAAGTCACTCTACAAGAGCACGATAGTTCGCAGTGAGTGAGGAGGATTATCTCATCTTCAATGACTACTCTAATAAGTTCCTAAGTCAAGTGCAAGTTGCTCCTTAGTCTTATGTCAGCAAGTGTCTTTCATATCTTCATAAATATCTGAGGGATTACATGGCAGTAAGTGATTGGTGTTAAGGAAGATGCGATATTCGAGGTAACAAAATTTGGGATTACTATATAATCAAGGCTCAGAGATTAAACCAATCAAACAACAACACGTGTCATTCCAAGAACATGATTTTTCACGAGACATTTGCACTATAAATAGAGCAGTACTTTGTACTTAGAAACTTGCCATTTTGTACGTGTTAATCACTTGTTAGTCAGTGAGTAGTTTGTCTAAGCACAATACAACGAGCATCGAGTGAATAGTTAGTGTGTTTGTCCACTACTATTCATCTCATCTTGTATTAGATTAGCTTGAGTAATTGATTTGGATTAGCTTTGGCTATTCTATTCCACAATCAATACTCAGTGAGTTTTTATGATTAATAAAAATCACACTTCAGCTACTATTGTGCATTTACCTTAACTGTCACATCTATATCTGTTATACTTTGTTTATACATCGCAATTAAAAACTTGGAAATTAACTTGGATTAAAATAAAGTTTTTAATTGTATTCAACCTCCCTTCTACAATTAAACTTTACTTATTATGATTCCATTATACTTAGTAATAGTGAGTACGGGACTCCCAGAAGCACTACTTCAGAATCTCAAATGGCTCACGGTTAAAACCATATATGGACCACGGAAAATGGGGGGGGGGGGGACTCTAGGGGGAGAAGTCTATTTGCAAAGCAAAAGGACCACAATCAGAATTTCGTGGTCTAATAACTGCATGGACCACGGTATATCCGTTAATACCGTGGTAAATTAGGTTGACCATCGTAGTCACGGACCACGACTCTTTTTTTCTAAACCGTGGTCCTAAAATTTTATTTTAATTATATAAAATAAAATATTCTTTGCTACGGTTTATTCTTAGAACCGTGGTCCTTTTTTGTTAAACTCACCACGATTCTGATAATGAGACACGTGGTTCAATATTTAATTCTTAATGAGATTGGCTACGATACGTATTAAAGAACCGTGGTCCTTTTTTGTAATTATAAATAAAAAAAGACCCCATTATAAAGAACCAACCCCTGTTTATTATTACAGAAGCTGTTTTCAGCATTATAATTCTACATTCAAAAAATGAAAAAATACAACCTCAAATGTTATATACATGGAACATGCCCAAAATTGGGCATCTGCTAAAAATTCCAACCTAGACTCCAAAATTTAAAACCTGCAAACTATATACACACGATCCAAACTATACAGTCATCACAATGCGAACTTGAAAAAAATATCACAAACCCAGCCTTCTGAAATATCTTAGCCTTTTCGATCTCACACAACCACAACCTTCTGAATTTAATTTTATTCATCATTGATCTTGCAACCACCTCAAACTGCCTTTTTTCAACCTCTTGGACTCATATTAACACTGCATGATCCAGGATCTTGCAACCATTGAAACCACCTCACACTACCTTTTTTCAACCTCTTAGACACCCATTAGTTATTATTCATCATTGAGCATCTCATCATGGAAAATTTGAAACCAACTGAACTAAAACATATGATCAACATCTAAGCATTTTCAACAACTAAGCATATAATTAAACATATATACAAGCACATAGCACATAATCAGTTAAGCATTCAAACATGCATATAATTAATATAAAAATAATATGGAGTAATTAACAAAAAGAGAAATAACATATATTCACCTAGTTAATTAATGTTCAGCTGTCCAGGATGCAGAACCGTATCTGATCAAACCATGAACACCACGAGCAAACAATTCTATCCAGCTCGGCTTACGTAAGTGAAGAATTATTGGACCTTGATGCTGTGTAAACAGAGTTAAGTTTTATAAATAGGAGTACCTGCTTACTATACATAACACAGGCAAGAATACCTGATCGTAATATAGTATAACCTGATAAGTCCGAGTCAAACACGAGGAACGGATGTCAATATTAAATAAATTGGAAATTGTTGCAAATAAAAATAGTAAATAATGGGGGACGTTTTAGTTCCGATCGAACAATTATTAAAAGCGAATTATTAAATGAAAATTAAAAGAAACTAATTGAAGAACAAGTAATCGAATAAAATTATTTAATTCAAATGATAGAAGAAATGTATTCACTTAGATTACTTTTCTTAGAATCCGGTTATCATTTTATTAATTTGCTCAAATATAGATTTTATTGCGACATGACAAATGAGACAACTCCCTTTTCCGAGGTAAGTTAATCTAATACAATTAAGAAAGACACGGAGTTATTTTCAACACGTTAACATTCAAGTAACGTTGCCCACCAAATTGTGTTATATATTAAACCTACGTCGTTTATGTGATTTACTTTTGTGACTTGAATCAACAAAGTCTATAACCAATAATAGTTATCTTGTTCATTAATGATTAATACCGATTATTAACTCTAACCTGTCAAACTCAATATATTCAACAATAATTACTAACCAAAATCAACAATCATCAATAATCTATTAATCAAAAGGAACTCAATCTCAATTAACCCGTAAACCACGTTAGGTAACCACTAATAATAAATCAATAATCAAGGATTAACAAGTAAACACATAAACATTCATAAAATCCGATAGTTTTCACAAATCAATAATCAAACCATCATCTAAGTATCATCATCCTAGTAAATACATAAAAGACTTAGCCGATCATATTGTTACAGAAACTCAGATCCATAAACATAATCGAAATCATAATCAAATGAAAAGGATTAAAGTATTCGAACCGAGAAACCGAAATAATGATTGAACAATCGAAAGAGGCTTCAATTCTCCTTGCTTCTACCTTCAAAAATTGCTCTAAAATGATGTTGGAATGTATAAAAATCGGCTGGAGAGAAATATGAAATGATAACCCCCAAAATGAAGTGAATTAGGGTCTTTTAATAATTCTGTCAAAATCATCCATACGCCGTATGGAATTCCATATGCCATATGGAATTCCATACGCCGTATGGATTAAAAAGCCCAGCAGGCCAAGCCCGCATAACTGGTGGTCCGTCTCACACAATCCATATGCCGTATGGATTTCCATACGCCGTATGGATTGAAAAATCCAACTTTTCATCAATTCGATTTCTCTTTTTTCATTCCTCAACTTTTTAGCTTCTTTTCTTCAATATTTGCTCGATTTCTCTTCCTTTTCCAATTCAAGCTCCAATAAATTCCTATTCGCAAATATGAACAAAATAAGTATCGTATTCAAATAATGTTGGGATCTGAGCTTATTTGATGGGTTGAAGTCTAGCCACTGTTCGCTTTAATGACAGCCATTGCTAATGTAGAAGCAGTGCCACTGCTGGAAGGATTGAAGAACTAGCCACTGCTAGTGTAATTGTAGAAGCAGTGCTACTGTTAGTGTAAGTATACTTGTGTCTGTAAAGGGAACTTACTATCAATGTTGGTATAACGTAAGTTGCTCCCACTGTTGATGTTTATAAGTCAGTTAGAGTTATTTATGGGATAGATTTGATTTCCATAATAACTAGAGATTGTATAGGACTCTATGTATTATAAATAGAGATCCTTAGACCTGGATTAGGTTAAGATTAGTTTTACGCAGCTTCAAGGTTTTCTGTAACCCTAATACTTAAGTGTATTCGTCTTATATCATTAATAAGATTGAAGCTTTTGATAATCAATTGTGAATCTCTTATTGTTTAATTCTTGATCTTCTTAATATTATTGAGTGTGATTCCGCAACTTCTCAATAATAATTCAACGCTTATAGAATTGTTTATTAGATAATTCTGGGCTTAACAAGTGGTATCAGAATAGAAGCAATCAGGTTATTCTTGGCATATGCTTCCTATCATGGTTTTAAGGTTTATCAAATGAATATCAAGAGTGCCTTTCTGTATGGGGCTATTGATGATGAAGTTTATGTTTGTCAACCACCTGGATTTGAAGACCCCAAATATCCAGATAGAGTATGCAGATTGGATAAGGCTTTATATGGCTTGCATCAAGCACCTAGAGCCTGGTATGAAACTCTATTTGTTTACTTATTGGAGAATGGTTTTAAAAGAGGTACCATTGTTAAAACACTGTTCACCAAGAAGGTTCACAATGATATTCTGTTGGTGCAAGTGTATGTTGATGATATCATTTTTGGTTCCACTAATGATATACTTTGCAAGGAGTTTGAGAAGTTAATGCATCAGAAGTTCAAGATGAGTTCTATGGGGGAACTTACTTTCTTTTTGGGACTTCAAATAAGCAGAGGACTGATGGCATTTTCATCAACCAAAGCAAGTATGTTAAAGACATTCTGGACAGATTTGGTTATTCAGATGCTAAAATAGCTAGCACACCAATGGAGACACATAAGGCATTACATGCAGATCTTGAGGGGGAGGATGTAGATGTACATCTCTACAGATCTATGATTGGATCCCTCATGTATCTCACCCTACATCTAGACCAGACATAATGTTTGCTGTGTGTGTGTGTGCTAGATATCAAGCCAATCCCAAGCAATCACATTTGTATGCAGTAAAGAGGATCTTTAGATATTTAAAGGGTCAACCACAATTGGGCCTTTGGTATCCCAAGAGTTCTTCCTTTGAGCTCATGGCATTCACAGATAGTGATTATGGTGGTGAGAATCTGGACAGGAAGTCTACATCAGGGGGTTGTCAATTTCTAGGAGAAAGATTGGTGTCATGGCAATGCAAGAAGCAGACCATTGTATCCACTTCAACAGCAGAAGCATAGTATGTTGCTGCATCAAGTTGCTGTGCACAAGTACTTTGGATTCAGAATCAAATGCTGGATTATGGTCTGACTTTTCTAAATACTCCTATTTATATTGATAATAACTCTGCAATTAGTATCATTAACAATCCTGTTAAGCATTCTAAGACCAAACGCATTGAAATTCGATATTATTTCATAAGAGATTGCAATGAAAAGAGATTGATCCAAATCTTTAAAATTCATACTGATAATCAATATGCAGATCTTTTCACAAAGGCTTTCGATGTGGGAAGGTTTACATTTTTGGTCACCAGTATTGGAATGATCAATCTAACTTAAACTATGTTTGGTATTAGAATAGATACTAACAGTAGTACTGTATAAAGAACAGTGCTTTATGTTGTAAGTGTTTACCACTGCTAGCCTTCAGTTGCTTTCAGTTGGTACCACTGTTAGAACATTCTAGCCACTGCTCCTTATAAAGTTGCCACTGCTTGTAAACTTGTATATTACTATCACTGTTTGTTTTCTAGCTAACCACTGTGCAGGTTCCTAGCTACTATTAGAAGACATTGCTACTGCTGGAACTAACATTTTATTTTATTTGTTTTGTTTTCTTTAGCTTGATAAAAAAAATTATATGTATTCTGCTTATAAAGCTAAATATTTGGTACTGCTAGTACTAAGTTTTGGTTACCTTGGTCGGTTGCCACTGCTAGTGCTACTAGGTGCTGTTAGCTCTCTAAGTATAAGTACTTGAAAAATTGAATGTTTGCCACTGTTAAGGTATTTTATCATACCTTTCTACTGTTAGTTATATTGGGCAATGCCACTGCTAGTTATTTTTCTAGGGCTTGACTCTGTTCTTATGATTAACAGTATATAAACTTTGAACACTTCAATTTTTCATTACGCTTTCTTATTTTCACACATAACCACTGCGTTTAAACTTCAAATCAAACCCTCACTTCTACTACAATCGATTTAACCATCATGGCTTCTTCTTCAACTGATCTTACACTAAGTGTTTATGAAGAACACAATATGATCGCCTTTTTGATGAAACCCTCATCGGCGCAAAAATTCACACAAATTGTGGATTTTGCGCGTTCGAGTTATATATTTGATGCGCTTACTGTATCTTCAAGGGTTTCCAGGGGTCATTTGAACGAATTTTGGAAGAATGCCCAATTGGAAGTGATTAAGGGCAACCGTTTAGTGGTTTCTATGGTTCAAGGAACCAACGTGGTGATATCTGAGGATTCTCTTCGAGAAGTACTTCTTCTTGATGACGTTTCAGGTATATCTTCTATCGATGACAGAGATTTGTATGATACTCTTAGATTAATGGGGTATGAGGGTGATTACACACGTTTTACATTTTTTAAATATCTCTTTAGTCCTCAATGGAAATTTTTAATACATACACTTCTCCACTGGTTGTCATCCAAACGAACTGCTTTTCATGAATTTGGTACCCAAATAGCCTATGCACTTGTGTGTTTGGCTAAGGGTCAAAAATTTAATTTTTCTAAATACATTCTTGAAGGCATGATCAGAAATATAACAAAAGGGAAAAATGATATGTTTATTATGTATCCTAGATTTGTGCAACTTGTTTTAAATAAACAAATTTCTGATTTAGTTACACAAGAACTTATTATTGGTGTTAGTACTCTTTCTGCTAGAACTTTTACAGAGATGAATAAGAATACCAATAAGAAGTTTTCTGGGAAGGAAACATCATTATTCTCTACAATGCTTCCTGCTCCTTCCACCACAGATGTAATACCACCAACTACATCTGAACCAATTGGTGACAGGCCAGTAGTACCAACTGAGTCTGAACACACACTAATTGGGGGTACAAAAAGAAAACAAGGGACCAAACAACCTACCCACTTACAGCCAAAGAAAAAGAAAAGAAAACAGGCAAGTGAGGTTCCTGCTGCTCATTTGTCTCAGCCATCTATTTTATCACAACAAGTGACCCCATAGGAGATGGGTGGTCATTCTGGAAGGGCTGCCACTATTTCTTCTTGTCCACTGACAGAGGAGGGCAGTGGTAACATCAATAAGACCCAACCAGAGGCAACTTCTATTGCTGAACCTACGGGTAATGAAGCAGGTGAAGGTCCCAGTACCAAGAAAAAGGGAACTTCTGTTGACCATGCTAGGCATGAGGCAGAAGATGTTTTTGTCAATGATTCATCTAGGAGGTCACACTCTAATGATGATGAGACTAGATCTCACATTGAATTGACGAATGTACAATTGACAGAGGCAATTGATTTACTTTGGGAGAAATTGGTGAAGGAAAAAAAGGGTTAATAAAGCTCAAGATGTTAAAAATTGCAGAGCAAGCTACTAAGATTGATGAGCAAGGGAAAGTTATTGATGAACTCAAGGAAAGGCTTGCTGTGTTAGAAGCTTTATTGGTGAGGAACACTTACAAAAAGGGGGAGAAGAATGCAGAAGAGATGGTTGATGATGATGTGTTTATGTATGATCATGTGGATGAGGTTGTGGGTGAAACAGATGTTATGTCTAATGTTAACACTGAAGTCTTGGAAGATGATATGCAGACTGAATTTGTTGAAAGTGTTATGCAAAAGACTGATGAGAGGGTTGATGGTGAGACGGAGGTGATTATTGAGGTAGAAGATGGTGAAGGGGTGGTACAACTAGTGAATGATGTGGTGAGTATGGAAACTGAACAGATGAAAGGTGATGGTGATGATGCAGAGGCAGAGGGGGAGTCAATGCCAAGATCAGATCTTAAGCTTACATATGGCAGGAAGAAATCTGTACCATTGTTCAGCATAAAAGCTAAAAAGATGGAAGAGATCAAAAAATCAAAGTCTAGTAGTCCCACTGCTAAAGTGGCTACCACTGCTACAACTACTTCCACTGCTACCACTACCACTGTTAAAACAAAACCAACCACTGCTAGAACTCCAGAAGTACCTTTTGTCATCAAAGAATCTAGAGTGGAAAAACCTGAGTCTAAGCTTCCAAAGATTGATTCAAAAGACAAAGGTAAGGGCAAATTGGTGGAAAAGCCAAAGTTGAAAAAGGTGACACAGAATGTTGAGCATGACTTGGAGTATGCTATGAGGTTGCAGGATGAATTGGATAAACAAGACAGACTTGACACTGAAAAGAGAGCTGCTAAATCTCAAAAGTCTGTGCCAGTCAAGATGAAAGAATCTGAGGTTGATGAAGTGGATGTGATGCTTGAGAATGGTCAGATTGTAAAAATGACTAAAGAAGCCAACAGAGTGTATGCAGATATGAAAGCAAAGGGGTTAAATGATGATACTGTAAATCATGCTTATGAAGAAAAGAAAAAGGGTAATCCTTTGCAGAAGGCATTAAAGAAGAAAATTGAAAGAGAGAAGAAGGAGAAAAAGGAAAAAGAAGCTGCTAAGAGTAGAGCAAAGAGACCAACAAGGGCTGAATTGAAAAATGATCTGGTATGTAAGTTAAGAGGAGATAGGATTCCTACAGGTCAATTGAGGAAAATGTCACTGGAACAATTGCAAAAGATGTATGATAATAATCCTTATGTCAATCCTGAAGCAAAGAAAAGATGATGCAGAGATTCAAAGAAGATTACAGGAAAGATATGATCTGATTGATGAAGAGCTTGAGAAGGAAAAGGAATTGAAATTGAAAATTGAAGGTGTTAGAAGGACATTTGCTAAATTTCAAGAGATGGATGATAATGTTTGTGATTTGGATAGGGATGAGGAGATATTGGAACAGATGATTGTAGTTAAGCCTGACAGATTAGAAAACATCAATTTGGATGGTGAAGAATACTCAGAAATTATCAAATGGGAAGCAGTATTGATAGCAACTGAAGAAATGGCTTATGAAATAAGGATTGAAAGAAAGAATGGAGTTGTAAGCTTTCACAAGTCAATGCAGGATATTCTGGAAAGAATTCACAAATTCGATGTATATGATATGTATAAGATTGGGTTAGAAAAGGATTTGAAAAATGCTAAAGCTAGTCTTGAAAGGCATGTGTGGGAATGGATACAAATGATGTTTGAGCCTGAGATGTATGGAGATATATTTTTGTGTGCTGAGTTAGTTGCTTACTGGAGACATTTTGCTAGAGCAGGAGTGCAGTGTATTTCTCTCAAGAATGGTAAATATGTGTATATGTTGGAAGAGAGAGAGTATATTCTAAGCATAGTACTGTTGAGACAACTAATGGAAAAGAAATTGCAAGTTGCAGTGAAGACTGAAAAAGGAAAAGACATTATCTACTGGATTATGAATCAATTCTATAAGAGAGATCAAGCAAGCAAGAAAAGATAAAACTCTCCTACAAAAGAATGAAGCTGAATGCAGAAACTTAATGCAATGCAAGATTGATCAAGTTTAGGGGGAGATTGTTGGGATCTGAGCTTATTTGATGGGTTGAAGTCTAGCCACTGTTCGCTTTAATGACAGCCATTGCTAATGTAGAAGCAGTGCCACTGCTGGAAGGATTGAAGAACTAGCCACTGCTAGTGTAATTGTAGAAGCAGTGCCACTGTTAGTGTAAGTATACTTGTGTCTGTAAAGGGAACTTACTACCACTGTTGGTATAACGTAAGTTGCTCCCACTATTGATGTTTATAAGTCGGTTAGAGTTATTTATAGGATAGATTTGATTTCCATAATAACTAGAGATTGTATAGGACTCTATGTATTATAAATAGAGATCCTTAGACCTAGATTAGGTTAAGATTAGTTTTACGCAGCTTCAAGGTTTTCTGTAACCCTAATACTTAAGTGTATTCGTCTTATATCATTAATAAGATTGAAGCTTTTGATAATCAATTGTGAATTACTTATTGTTTAATTCTTGATCTTCTTAATATTATTGAGTGTGATTCCGCAACTTCTCAATAATAATTCAACGCTTATAGAATTGTTTATTAGATAATTCTGGGCTTAACAAATAAAATGCATAAGAAATCTATTGAATAAAGGGGTAATTAGTACTATAATCTAGTACATTTTGGCGTTCATCAAACATCCCCCACTTGAATCCTACTTTCCCTCAAGTAGACTATCGATTAAGACTTTCAAAAACTTCTAATATGAACGGCAAATAAAAGTGCAAAAGGACTTACATGCTACCTAGCATTTCACAAACCAAATTCTTATCCTAAAATTGCTTCTACTATACAGCTTAGCAATCAAGAAACTCTTCTAGGAAAACAATTTCTCATATATTATTAGGCATAAAAGATAACTCACAATGATTATCGATATTGTTGTCCACCTAAACAATCTATAATTCAGAAATTGAGCTCAAATTATTATTCTAGCAGGCTTTTTCCCTTGATTTTCAATAGCAAAATACCCTCATACAACTAACTTGCCACAATTCTCCACATAATGAATATCCAATTAAATCAATCATTTTTCAAACCAAGACATTGGTGACATGTCTGTACCTTAGTACAACAGAGCGACATAACTTGGCTTTAGTTTTTCAGTTCATGAGTCCTTTGTACTCTTCTCTTTTTATCTATATATATATATATATATATATATATATATATATATATATTTATATCAAATATACTGATGGAAACCAATTCTGTACTTACGTACAATAGAGGAGACAACACCCAGTATATTTCCAAATGATGATAATCAGGATCCCAAAATTATGGATTATAACACGCTATCATATAAAGATTAAGACTAAGGTCATACCTTGCTAAAAGATCCTCTTAGGATAAATCCTACTTTATGCATTAAATTTCTTAAAAGCTCAATAACCTTCATATAGATTGCCTATCGATACATCATATGATGAATTATCTAATATTTAAAATTAAGTTCATTTCATCCTTTGAAATTCCAAAGTGTGTTACAAGATTTGCTAAACTTTACACAGAATACAATTTTAAAGAAAAATTTTGGGCTAGAAAAATGACTAACATAGAATGCCCTTTAATTCAACATTTACCATTCATATCTTAAGGACAAACAAACTTCTTTTCCCCCATCCTTCACTTTAAAAATATGCAATGTCCTCATTGCAAAATAAACAATAATATAGGGAATAGAAAAGAAGTGAACAGAAACTCCCTTGAGCTATCTTCAATATACAAGCTAGACTGAAGCCTTTCAACAACCAGCATCCTTTTCCATAAGCTTTATTAACACAAAAAAAATAAAATAAATAATTAAGAAAAACAACGGGTTGTCTCTCGAAAGCGCTTTTGTTTATCACGTCGATAAGCTCGACACTTTGCTTCATAACTTAATTGAAATTCATCTCCAAATCACGTTTGGAGTCTCACATCACCATAATACTTCTTCAAACGACTTCCATTTACCTTGAATGTCATACCAGAATGACCTTTCAAATCAACAGCACCAAATGGATAAACCTTTTCAACTACGAAAGGTCCTTTCAAACGAGTCTTCAACTTCCCAGGAAACAAATGCAAATGAGAACTGTATAAGAGCACTTTGTCACCTTGCTCAAATGAGTTATTTGATCTAGGACGTGCATCGTGCCATTTCTTGGTGCGTTCCTTATACAGCCGAGCATTATCATATGCATTTATCCTTAACTCTTCTAATTCCTGTTGCTGAGCCAATCTCTCTTTCCCAGCTGTATCATCATCGAGATTGCATTGCTTCAATGCCCAATACGCTTTGTGTTCCAACTCAAATGGTAGGTGACAAGCTTTCCCATAAATGAGTCGGTACGACGTGGTTCCAATGGACGTTTTAAAAGCAGTCCTTGCGGACCATAATGCATCATCCAGTTTATTCGACCAATCTTTCGGATTTCCATCAATTGAACGTTCTAAAATGCGCCTCAAACCGCGATTGGTCACTTCTACTTATCCACTAGTTTGTGGGTGATAAGCAGTAGAGAACTTGTGATTGACTCCATATTTCTTCAAAACTTTCTCCAATTGCGCATTTGCAAAATGAGTTCAACGATCACTAATCAACGACTTAGGAGTTCCAAATCGCGAAAACAACTGCTTGAGGAACTTAATCACTACTCGTGCGTCATTAGTTGGTAATGCTTTTGCTTCAGCCCACTTTGAAACATAATCGACAGCCACAACTATATACTTATTTCCGTTGCTCGGTGGAAATGGTCCCATAAAGTCGATTCCCCAGACATCGAAAATTTCACTAACCATAATAGGATTTTGTGGCATCTCATCTCTTTTAGAGATCCTTCCCGTTCGTTGGCAAGCATCGCATTCCTTCACAAACTTATATGCATCCTTGTAGACAGTTGGCCAATAAAATCCTGCCTCAAACACCTTCCTAGTTGTGTATGATGGCCCATGATGTCCTCCCGTAGGACCGTTGTGACACTGACTTAGAATCTTTATGCATTCTTCTCCATGAACGCACCTCCTCACCATACCATCAGCACATTCCCTAAACAAAAACGGGTCTTCCCAAAAGTAATATCGCAAAGCCGAAAGAAATCTCTTCCTTTCGTTGTACTTCATCTCGGTGGGAATAGTTTTTGTAACAAGAAAATTTGCGTAATCAGCAAACCATGGTAGTCCATTCATAATAACCTTCAGTAAACTCTCATCAGGAAATGTATCCTTAATTTCTGCTTCATCCAACTTATCTAACTCGGGATTTTCCAACCTTGAAAGGTGATCAGCGGCTAAATTCTCAGCTTCCTTCTTATCACAAATCTCGATATCGAATTTTTGTAGTAGCAAAATCTATCTTAGCAATCTTGGTTTGCATCTTGCTTGCTAAATAAATACCTCAACGCCGAATGATCGGTAAACACTACAGTCTTTGATAGAATCAAATAAGACCGAAACTTATCAAAAGCAAACACAACTGCAAGCAATTCCTTTTCGGTTGTAGTGTAATTCTCTTGCGCATTTGTCAAGGTTTTACTAGCATAATAAATTGGTTGAAACTTCTTATCAATCCTTTGCCCTAACACTGCTCCTACAGCATAATCACTAGCATTGCACATTAGTTCAAATGGGAGATCCCAATTTGGACTAATCATGATGGGTGTTGATACTAACTTTTCTCTCAAAAGATTGAATGCATCAAGACATTCTTTGGAAAACTCAAACTTAGCATCTTTCTCCAACAATTTGTTCATCGGACGAGCTATCTTGGAAAAATCCTTAATGAATCGTCTGTAGAACCCAGCATGTCCTAGAAAACTTCGTATTCCCTTGACATTTGTCGGGGGTGGCAGCTTTGCTATTGCCTCAATTTTGGCTTTGTCTACTTCAATTCCAACACTTGAGATCTTGTGTCCTAATACGATTCCTTCACGTACCATAAAATGGCACTTCTCCCAATTTAGAACAAGATTCGAACTCTCGCACCTTTGCAACATCTTTTTCAGATTTGCTAAACACTTGTCAAAAGAATCTCCGAAAACGGGGAAATCATCCATGAATATCTCCATGCTCTCTACCATGTCATCAAAAATCCCCATCATGCATCGCTGAAATATTGTAGGTGCATTGCACAAACCGAAAGGCATTCTCCGATAAGCAAAAGTCCCGAATGGGCATGTGAACGTGGTCTTGTCTTGATCATGTGCATCTATCGGAATTTGGAATTAACCAGAAAATCCATCCAAAAATCAATAGTATTCTTTTCCGGCTAAACGCTCGAGCATTTGATCGATGAACGGCAAAGGAAAGTGATCCTTGCACGTAGCATCATTCAACTTCCTATAATCGATACAGACCCTCCATCCGGTGACAGTTCTCGTGGGGATTAATTCATTCATCTCATTAGCTACCACTGTCATTCCTCCCTTCTTTGGCACAACATGTATGGGGCTTATCCAGGGGCTATCGGAAATTGGGTAAATTAACCCAGCGTCAAGTAACTTAATGATTTCCTTCCTTACCACATCAGTCACTTTAGGATTTAAACGCCTCAACGGTTGTAACACAGGTTTGAAATCAGATTCCATGAGGATCTTGTGCGTGCAGTAGGAGGGGCTTATTCCCTTGATATCACTAATCGTCCAAGCGATAGCATGCTTGTGCTCCTTAAGAACCTTCAATAAACTTTCTTTCTCGTTGGCTAACAGCCTAGATGAAATAATTCATGGTAGGTCCGACTTTCCTTGCAAATATGCATATTCCAAATGGTTCGGTAAATCTTTCAATTCTAACTTCGGTGGTTCTTCGAATGAAGATTTAACCATCGACACCTCTTCCCTCGAACAAGGAATACCATACATAGCAATTCGTGTCTCTGTGATGATCGACACTCCATTTTCCAAAATGGACTTTTTACTCTCCTGCAGTTTGACTCCCTCAGTCTCTATATCATCTTCGCATGTTGTCTCAGTCTCTTCCTCGAGCAATTTATCAAGCTCCTCAATCTCTCGAATAGCTTCAATACTTCCTGTCCAACCTTCCAGAATCATTGGATCAATATCTTCATCTTCCATGAGACCTTTTAGAAATTCCTCATCATCTTTAATTTTTTTGGCACTCACGAAGTAACAGGTATCATCTACAGGGTATTGCATTGATTTGTTAATATCAAACACCACTTCTTCATCGCCTACCCTTAATGTGATCCTTCGGTCAAAAACATCAATCAATGCCCTTGCAGTGGCTAGAAAAGGTCTTCCCAAAATGATAGGTACTTTTGAATCTTCTACCATGTCAAGAATCACAAAATCGCATGGGAAGACAAACTTATCTACTTTAACCAAAACTTTCTCGACCATACCCTTAGGATATTGAATTGAACGATCTGCTAACTCAATGCACATTCTGATTGGTTTAGGTTCTCCTAACTTGAGTCTAGCATACATAGTGTAAGGCATTATCGATATGCTTGCTCCCAAGTCAGCCAACGCATTAGTGATGTCTAAACTTCCAATAAGACAAGGAAGGGTAATACTCCCAGGGTCTTTCATCTTCGGTGGTAGTTTATTCTGCATCATCGCTGAGCATCTCTCGTTCATTATCACTGTGGTTGCCTCCATCAGCTTGCTCTTGTTGGTTAACAATTCTTTCAAGTATTTTGCATATTTAGGCATTTGAGCAATGGCCTCCACAAACGGAATGTTGATGTGGAGTTGCTTCAAGTTCTTGAGAAACTGGTGATAATGAGCTTCATTCTTTCCTCTTCTCAAAGCCGCTGGATAAGGTGGTGGAGGTGAATGATTCTTCGCATATTGCTTATCCCTAGCACCTTGATCATCCTTAGTGTCCACCTTCGGGCTTTCAACAACTTCTACCTCCTACTCTTTTTCAGGTAGAGGTTGAGATGCAGGCTTCTTCTTTACAATTGGATCTTCATGAACCTTTCCACTTTTAGTAATCACAGCTTTAGCCTGATCACGTGGATTGGTTTTGGTGAATCCGGGTAGAGTTCCAGGAAATCTCTCTTGGAGAACTTTAGCAATGATCGAGATACTTCCTTCAATCTGCTTAATAGCAGCACCTTGATTTCTCACTAATGCTTCAGTAGTGTCCTTACGTTGTCCAGAACTAGCAATAAATTTCTCATTAGTGGTCAAGAACTTTTCCATCATCTCTTCAAGGTTGGTCTTCTTCTCGAGAAAAGGTGCTGCAGGTTGCTCCTTGGTGTAAAGTCCCGGCTGAGCTTGGCGAAACGGGCGATTTCCTTCCTGATAAGGTCGTCGGAAAAAGGTCCCTCCGCCTTGGCGGTAGTTTCCCTGAGCTTCGCCAAACTTGACTTCTTCTTTCGCTTCTCCAGATTCAATCTCAGGGCAATCCTTGACTAGGTGTGATCCTCCACAGTTATCACATCCGACTTGGATTGCATGAACAGTTTCGGTTACCTTCTTTAGATATCTTCCCATGCTGTCAAGCTTAGCAGTGATGGCGGCGAGTCCATCCTCATTGCTAACCGATCTTTTTCTCCGATTGGTTCCATCGTCCCAAAGCTAAGAATGTTTTGCTTGGTCACGAATTGCTTCTAACGCGTCTCTTGGAATCTTCTTCGGTAGAGATCCTTGAGCATCCAACTGCTGTCTTGTTGCACGATCAACTCCTTTGTAGAACACCATCACTATTTGTTGATCATTTAGATCATGCTGTGGGCACCTATGCATCAAATACTTGTATCTTTCCCACGCTTGGTGAAGTGATTCGTCGATGTCCTGCTTGAAATTCCTAATTTCATCGATCATCTTCGATGTTTTGGATGGTGGGCAATACATCTTCAAGAATTTCGTGCGCAGATCTTCCCACATGGTGATGGATCCAGCTGGTTCGTTTGAAATCCACCTCTTAGCGGCTCCCTTTAGTGTTATTGGGAACACTCGGAGCATGACTTGATCGCGCGTAACGTTGGGAACGTTGAACATATCGGCGATTTCCAGGATCTTCTCGACGTGCTCGTTAGCATCCTCTCTTTCTTCGCCAAGGAAAGGGTTCTCTCTAAGTTCCTTGAGGAACTGTCCCTTGATTTCGAATTCCACTTCTCGCGCAATGGCGGGCCTCACTACTCCGGGCCCAAGATCGGTGCGCATTCGGCTTGAATATTGCTCTAGAGTCATGTTGGCAATGTCGTCCGCCATGTCGTGGTCTGGTTCCGATTGATCGATGGGATACTCGGTTGGAGGTATTTCGCGATACTCTCCATATTCGTCCTCAAAATCCGACTTGTAGTTGGAGGCCAGTGGTGTGTGAAGATTGCAGTCTAATATCCCGTCCACCTCGTTCAGGAATGGGTTCATTATTGGTGAATGGGGCGGTGCAGAATGCGCACGTATTCTTTGATGAAACGTGCGTTCGGGCTCTTCGAATGGAACGACAGGATTGGGATCCGATGTTCGGGTCATAAACGTCCTGCAATTAAACTTACCAAGTCAGTAGAACAGGTTACTTAGGTAACACAACGTAATACTAACTATCCCGACTTTAGTTAAAAGAGAAAGTATGAACAGACAGAATTTTAAACAAAAGCACACCTTAAAACTGACAAACTAAAGGTAAATAACAACTATACAACTAAAACAATTTCCAAATTATTGAATTGAATCAAACCGCTCCCCGACAGTGGCGCCAAAAACTTGACGCTGTGTAAACAGAGTTAAGTTTTATAAATAGGAGTACCTGCTTACAATACACAATACAACACAGGCAAGAATACCTGGTCGTAATATAGTATAGCCTGATAAGTCCGAGTCGAACACGAGGAATGGATGTCAATATTAAATAAATTGGAAATTGTTGCAAATAAAAACAGTAAATAATGGGGGACGTTTTAGTTCGGATCGAACAATTGGCGAACAATTATCAAAAGCGAATTATTAAATGAAAATTAAAAGAAACTAATTGAAGAATAAGTACTCGAATAAAATTATTTAATTCAAATGATAGAAGAAATTTATTCACTTAGATTACTTTTCTTAGAATCCGGTTATCACTTTATTGATTTGCTCAAACAATAGATTTTATTGCGACATGACAAATGAGACAACTCCCTTTTCCGAGGTAAGTTAAACTAATACAATTAAGAAAGACACAAAGTTGTTTTCAATACGTTAACATTCAAGTAACGTTGCCCACCAAATTGTATTATATATTAAACCTACGCCGTTTATGTGATTTACTTTTGTGACTTGAATCAACAAAGTCTATAACCAATAATAGTTATCTTGTTCATTAATGATTAATACCGATTATTAACCCTAACCTGTCAAACTCAATATATTCAGCAATAATTGCTGACCAAAATCAACAATCATCAATAATCTATTAATCAAAAGGAACTAAATCTCAATTGACCCATAAACCACGTTAGGTAACCACTAATAATAAATCAACAATCAAGGATTAATAAGTAAACACATAAACATTCATAAAATCCGATAGTTTTTGCAAATCAATAATCAAACCATCATCTAAGTATCATCATCCAAGTAAATACATAAAAGACTTAGCCGATCATATTGTTACAGAAACTCAGATCCATAAACATAACCAAAATCATAATCAAATGAAAAGGATTAAAGTATTCTAACCGAGAAAACGAAATAATGATTGAACAATCGAAAGAGGCTTCAATTCTCCTTGCTTCTACCTTCGAAAATTGCTCTAAAATGGTGCTGGAATGTATAAAAATCGGATGGAGATAAATATGATATGATAACCCCCAAAATGAAGTGAATTAAGGTTTTTAATAATTCTGTCTAAATCATCCATACGCCGTATGGATTAAAAAGCCTAGCAGGCCAAGCCCGCGTAACCTGGTGGTCCGGCTCACACAATCCATACGCCGTATGGATTGAAAAATCCAACTTTTCATCAATTCGATTTCTCTTTTTTCATTCTTCAACCTTTTAGCTTCTTTTCTTCAATATTTGCTCGATTTCTGTTCCTTTTCCAATTCAAGCTCCAATAAATTCCTATTTGCAAATATGAACAAAATAAGTATCGTATTCAAATAAAATGCATAAGAAATCTATTAAATAAAGGGGTAATTAGTACTATAATCTAGTACATTTTGGCGTTCATCAGACCTCATCTCCGAAAGCTATATCCAAATTTATTTGAAAGAAAATATGTTGGAGTATGTATAAGATAAAAAGGAACAAATTTATATCATTGTACATTATGATAAAAATGACCGTTACACTCTTGGGAAAGGCATACTGATATTTCCACACGAAGTCGAATATGAATTTCATGACATAGTACCCGCATTCTCATCCTCCTCGTTGTTGATTACAGTCAACCATATGGTATTTTGGCTGATAACGGAACTTCGACAAAAATGCTCTAAACATAATGAAGAAATTAGGTGGTGTTAGAAATTATAATAAGATGAACATATTAAAATCCTTACTCGTTAACATAGTCCGTGAGGTGGTAATGATATTCTTTGGGGTTTTTATCATTTAGGGAGACCTTGGAGTCGAGTATGTACACCGAGCGGCCACTAGGGAATAAGATATACAATACCCGGTGTTTACTATTATATTTTATTAATGTTAGTATATAACAATAAACATATATAACTAAACAATAAGGATTAGGTTTACACTGATCATACCCCTGGCAATACGGTGCTAAGAGAATGTACTTTGAAGGAAAATATAGGCCCATACATTCAAGGATGAAGCTTGTAACCGTTTCTTTTTTGGATGCAATGATATCACTAGTAATCCCAGAGGGATTGATGAATGCGCATATGTTTTGGGGGACTTTTTGAGAGTTTGTGATAACCCCCGTAAGAACATACTAAATCGTTAGAAAAATACATGATAATTGTTCGAGGAATGTAATACAGTATACATTCAAAAAGAATACTTACGTCAAGAAAACAGTGAGGATGGTAATATCGATTTCCCCATTCATCAATAATAATTTGATATATGCAGCATCCAATTGTAAGAAGATAGAGTTTGCACCTAATAATTGTTGTGGGTATAATTTTCACTAACCATGCAGGATCCCGGATTAGTAACTATGCTGAGTGTTTATAAGGATCCTAGATTGTTCTTGGATAACTCATGTGCGGGATATTGAACTTACAATCTGGACAAGAGAAGGTATGATATTGACTTGCTATATTATGCAGGATCTTCAGGTATGTCTATATTATCCTCAAAGATTATGTTAAAATAGGGATAATTGTCATTTAGTCTTACTGTTGAGATTGTTATATCTTAGGATTCCGGTAGGGATATTGTCTCCTATTTCAGGATCACCAACTTATAGTTATCCGGAATATAACTAAATCTGGGGTAATAGAATGTCTTGGACTTGGTATTATTTTGTTAATCTTATAATATATGCTTATTATAAGGATCCCAGATATCATATATCTCGGGATCCCTTTTGCTACTAATGTTTCCGCGTGTTTATTAGGTTTCGACTAGGTCATGAGAGATGTGGGAAGTTAGTTCCGATTTCCATGGATCGTATACTACTTGGAGAATATTTGAACTACAAAGAAGGGAGTCAACACGTGCTCAATACTCAGTCAAGTGAACATTGGGGACGCTCCACCAAATCTCGGGGATGATCCCTGATATTTCGGATTTCTTTGTTAATGATCTGTAGTATATAAACGAGGCTTGAATGATCGATTAGGCTAACTGATATTCATCACTTACACTCAATTACACTCTCTGCAACTCGTTTACACTTCCACACTTAACCATTTTCGCACTTAGACGATCATTCTTGCGCTCTTTAGTTTGTAACTTCATTTAATTAAATAAGAAAACATAAGGCAAGGATCGATTGATCCTTCCCGAGGTTTTGTGCCAACGATCTATCATAGATCAAGGGTTTCCCTTGTACATCGCTGTGTTCTTGCACTTTTCATTCATTTACTTTATTAAAATTGCATTCTTTATCATACTTACTGTATTATCCCGGAATTATCCCGGATTATACTTGTTTTTCTGCATTTGTCTAGGTCTATTGCATACAAACTCATTATTTACAAAGTCCTTGACTACATATTTTATAAGTTTTAATCTTAAGTTAACCCATATTGGGAAAGTTACAAGTTTTCACCAAAACAATTTGGCGCCCACCGTGGGGCAAGTGGTGATTTTTACGATCAAACTTTTGATTAAATCTTTATTAGAATCATTTTTTGCATAAAATCTATCAAAAAATGGTGACCCAAGGACAAACCACCGCTTCTGCTGTACCATCATCTTCTGCTGCTAACATACCACCATATGTGCCCGTTTCTTCATCGCGGCTAAGGCCCCAGCCTGCTAATTTAAGGGCGACATCCACTACATCCGCCTATGTGGGATCAGGTTTGAATGATAGTGATCATGTTATGATATCTAACCGTGAAACTATGACTATGTTTTCAGAAATGAGAGAGCAAATGAACCGTATAGAATGCAACAGCGCATCTTTGAGGAGAGATGTCGAAGGCATAAGATCCAGAGAAAGTGTTCCTGTCACTCAAGTTACGACTCCAGTCAGGAGCATGATCTTGGGTTTTGATACTCCTCATTCTGCCAACTACACTGGAGATTTCATATCCATGCAGGGGAGTACCAGAATCCTGGGATCCACATATGCTACCAGAGTCTCTACACACAGAGATCCTGAGCAAGCTTCAGGATCCTTGCCAAGGGTAACGAATAGTGGCAATTTATCTTCTGGATATTCTTTTGGATCTAACATTATGCAGGATTCTGGAGTAAGCCTCGTTGTAGCAAGGGAGTTACAAAAGCTTAAGGATATGATATCTAGTGTCCCTGGTATAGTGCAACCAATCCCGGAGGTAGCACCATCAGCACATAGGATCTCGAGATTTGCACCACCAATATGTGATGCCGAGATCCCGAAGAGATTTCAAACTCCTAACATGAAGCTGTATGATGGGACCACGGATCCTGAAGAACATATAGCACAATATAGGGAAAGAATGGAGATTATCTCGATCCCTGCGGATCTAAAGGAAGCTTGTCTATGCAAAGGATTTGGATCCACTCTTACGGGATCTGCGCTTAAATGGCTGCTTAATGTTCCTGCATATTCTATTACATCTTTTGCTCATTTGGTTAATCTTTTTAATAATCAATTTTCAATCAGTAGAACTTTCAAAAGACTAACCACTGATTTGTATAGGGTTGTCCAGAAGGATAATGAAACTCTTTGAGATTTTGTAGGAAGATTTGGCAGGGAATCCTTGGATATACCGAATCCGGATATGGAAACTGTTGTTCAGGCTTTCAAAATGGGGATAAAGAGGGATTCACCTTTCTATGAAGATCTTGTGATGAACCCGTGTCGAAGCTTGGATGAAGTTGGGAATAGAGCTTTGAGATTCATACGACTAGAAGAGGATGCGGTGATCCAGAAAAAATCAAGTGCTTCTTCAACGTATGATAAACCCAACAGGAAAGCTGAGATACCCGTGTTCAAACCAAGTAGGGGCAAACCATATTCCCGGAGTGATGATCGCAGGATCAATGCTGTGGAAGAGGATGACGAGGATTGTCCAAAACTAACTGATTATTATTTTGCAGCTGACACCGCAAAAATCCTCTATGCGATGAGAAACATTGGAGACGGAGTCAGATGTCCAAAGAAGAATGAAAAGAGCACTAGATGGAAAGACAGATCGAAGTGGTGTGCTTTCCATGAGGATTTTGGTCACATAACTGAGGATTGCATAGCTTTGAGGAAAGAAATAAGCTATTTGCTCGGAAAAGGTCATCTGAAGGAACTCTTCAACAGAAGAAAAGATCAAGCTCGGGATCATGATAAATCTCATGATCTTGAAGTTCAGGATCATTCTAGGATCCCGCAGAGACCAGGATCACCACCTGCGAACGCCAAGGTAATCAACTTCATATCTGGTGGTTCTGACATCTGTGGTACATCTTACTCAGCGACAAAAAGACATGCAAAGGAATCGAAGTCAGAACAGCGGGATAAGCCTATGAGATCAGTGACCTTGAAGGATGAGAAGGTGGTCACTTTTGATGAAGATGACAAGGAGAACGTTAGGGATCCTCACCATCATGGTTTGGTTATTACCCTATATATTGCAAATCATTTTGTACGCAGGATCCTGATTGATGGTGGCAGTTCTGTAAACATCATCCGACTGGAGACACTCAAAAGGATGGGGATCCCGGAATCGGAAATAGTTGCGAAGTCAACTGTCCTCGTTGGGTTCAGTGGTGAAGCTAAAAACACTGTGGGAGAGGTCAAACTTCCAATCTATATTGAGGGGGTAAACTCTATGCAACGCTTTTGTGTAATGGATTCGTTATCTTGCTATAACAATATTCTAGGTAGGCCATGGATTCATGACATGAAGGCGGTCCCATCAACATACCATCAATGCGTAAAGTTGCCCACTCCATGGGGAGTTGTCAGGATTAACAGTGATCAACAAGAGGCTACGGATTGCTACACGACATCGATGAAACCTACTACCAAGCCCACACCAGCATAGCAATTAAAGACGCGAGCACGGGGCATCTTGGAAGCAACTGAACAGGATGTCAAAGAAGTGCCGCTAAACATTGATGATCCAGAAGAAAAAGTATTTTTGGGATCCACAATCCCTAAGGATCTTGAACAAGACCTTGTGAAGTTCCTGAAGGATAGAAAAGCAACCTTTGCATGGAAACATGAGGATATGACAGGTATATCTAAAGATGTTATTACCCATAAACTTGGTATTGACAGAAGTTTTAGGCCATTTCAACAAAAATGAAGAAAATTCGCTCCGGAAAGGAATGCAATTATACAAGCTGATGTTGAAAGGTTGCTCAAGTCTGGTATGACTCGAGAAGTTATATTCCTAAGATGGTTGGCGAACGTGGTAGTGGTACAAAAGAAGAATGGGAAATGGAGAGTATGTGTGGACTACACTGATCTCAACAAAGCATGTCTGAAGGATCCATTCCCATTACCTAACATAGATTCGATGGTGGATGCAACTGCTGGACATGAAATCTTGACCTTTATGGATGCATCTTCAGGATTTCAGCAAATACAGATAGAACCATCTGATCAAGAAGATACAGCCTTCATGACACCAACAGGTATATATTGTTATATTGCAATGCCTTTTGGTCTTAAAAATGTAGGTTCAACATACCAGAGGCTCGTGAATATGATGTTCAAGGATCACTTGGGCAAAACCATGGAAGTCTACATTGATGATATGGTGGTTAAATCCAAGAGAGCTGAGGATCATCTTCAGGATCTTCGAACTGCTTTCGACATACTGGACCAATATAACATGAAGCTCAATCCTGCTAAATGCCATTTCGGAGTGGGGGCAGGAAAGTTCTTGGGCTATATGGTGACTAAAAGAGGGACCGAGGCTAGTCCAGAGCAAATTAAGTCCATTCTGGATTTGAAATCCCTGGTCAACACCAAAGATATACAAAGATTGACCGGAAGGATTGCAGCTCTCAATAGATTCATTTCAAGGTCCTCAGATCGATGTAAAGAATTCTATGATATCTTGAAAAAGAATAAGAGATTCGAATGGGGAGATAAACAAGAGGCAACATTTCTGGAATTGAAGAATTATCTGTCATCGGCTCCTTTGTTAATGAGGTCGGAGGATGGAGAACCATTATATCTATACACGGCAATATCCTGAAATGCGGTGAGTGCAGTACTCGTCAAGGATCATGAAGGTCAGCAGCATCCTGTGTACTATGTAAACAAAAGCCTACTTGATGCTGAAATCAGGTATTCTCATCTCGAAAAACTTATTCTTGCATTAGTAATGGCCTCGACTAAACTGAGACATTATTTTGAAACACACCCTGTTCATATAAGGTTAAATTATCCCATAAAATCAGTACTAAGAAAACCAGAAATGTCAGGAAGAATGGCTAAATGGTCTGTAAAATTAAGTGCATTTAATTTAATATATGAACCAAGAAATGCCATAAAATCCCAAGCTTTAGCAGATTTCATAGCTGACTTCACTAGTGATCTTCAAGAAGAAGTAGACTTAGAGGTACATCAATTAGATGAATCGAAAGATAAATGGATTTCATACACTGATGGAGCATCTAATATGAACGGAATTGGATTAGGGATAATACTAAGATCACCACAGGGAGACATAATGCCACAAGCAATTAATTGTGAATTTCAGGCTACTAATAATGAAGCAGAATATGAAGCATTAATTGCTAGGTTACAACTAGCTAAAGATATAGGAGTAAAACATTTACAAGTTTACATGGATTCCTTATTAGTTGTTAATCATTATAATGGTACTTATGCTGTAAAAGGCGAAAAGTTGGCTGTGTATTTGGACATTGTTAAAAGGCTTACAGGTAATTTTGAGACATTCAGTATAGACCAGATACCAAGAGAAGCCAATTCAGAAGCGGATGCATTGGCAAATTTGGGATCAACTCTTAGGATCCCGCCGGACGTCAGGATCTCGATTGTTCATATCTTGTCACCAGCCATAGAGGATAAGAAAGAAGAGCAAGTGTGCGGAATTGATGATCCTGATATTGGAGATAATTCAGATACATCAGCTTCTGGGGGAAAATCGGGATCATGGATGCAACCTATCATGGAATACTTACAAATGACATGATCCCAAAAGATGAACAAAATCCTAGAGTTTTCAAACTTAAGGTATCTCGTTTTATTATTCAAAATGGGATATTGTATCGCAAATCTCTTGCAGGACCATTATTGCGATGCCTTGAGGATTCTGAAGCACAAGCAGTACTCAAGGATATGCATGAGGGAGACTGTGGAAATCATTCTGGGGGTAGAGCATTATTTTCAAAAACTTTGAGAATAGGTTATTGTTGGCCAACTATGAGGAAGGATTCCATGGATTTCGCTCGCAAATGTGATGCTTGTCAAAGACATGGGAACATCCATCATCAACCGGCAGAACCGATGTATCCAATTATCTCTTCATGGCCATTTATGAAGTGGGGAATGGATATTGTTAGGAAGCTACCTACTGCTCCTGGAGGAAAAGTCTTTATGCTTGCAATGACAGACTACTTTTCGAAATGGATTGAGGCGGAAGCATTTGTGCAAGTAAAGGAAAAAGATGTGACCTCGTTCATTAAAAGAAATATCCTTACTAGGTTTGGGATCCCGGCAGAGATAATATGTGATAATGGATCTCAGTTTATTGGAAATAGAACAACCAAGTTTTGTGAAAGTTGGGGCATTAAGATGATAACTTCAACACCAGTTCATCCCCAAGCTAACGGACAAGCAGAATCCAGTAACAAGATCATCATCAACAACCTTAAAAAGAGACTGGGTGCTAAGAAAGGGAGATGGGCTGAAGAGTTACCATTTGTTCTATGGGCTGACAGGACTACTGAAAAACAAGCGACCAAGCAAACTCCTTTCGCTCTAGTGTTTGGATCTGAAGCTATGATCCCGACGGAAATGGTGATCCCGACGGGAAGATCCTGAATGCAAACTGAAGAAGCAAATAGGAAAGCGTTGATTCAGGATCTGGACACTGTGGATGAGATTAGGGATCGTGCTAAATTCAGGATTGCGGCTTATCAGCAAAGGATTTCGAAATCTTACAACAAAAATATCAGGATACGAAGATTCCAAGTTGGGGATCTAGTATTAAGAAAAGTGTTTCAAAACACTAAAAATCCTGCTGAGGGAAAATTAGCACCAAAGTGGGAAGGTCCTTATTTGATTGATTCGAATGCTGGAAAGGGGGCATATTGGTTAGCAAACATGGATGGAGAACTACTTCCGAGATCCTGGAATGCCATTAATCTAAAGCTATATCACGTGTAAGTTAAATATCTATATTTAACATAAAAGGTACTTCTGAGATCCCTGACTTTTCATTACATTTATTCCTCTTATTAATATAAGTATGTGTGCCGTTAATATATGTATATACATACGTGTGTATTTAATCCTTTTTCATTGTTTTCATATGAACCTTGTACTACCTTAAGCATCGGAGGTGTGTTAGGCAAACTAACACCCACCTTTACCCAAGGTTTTGTATTTTTTGTAGTTGATACATTTGGAGATCATGCTAAGAGGATAAGAGGTTGGCCACCTTTCTCCTCCGATTGGGAATCCCAGGGATTCCTCTAAAGGTTTTGAGGATGCTAAAAATGCATAATCACCTCTCTTTCATATGGGTTTACACACTCAAGCCTGGAGCGCATGTCTTTGATTATAGAATCAAGGTTATGGGACCGGTGATGCCTCTGGTACCCGACAATTTCATGACCATTGACCTATAGATCAAATTCTTTTTGGTTGTCATCACTGAGTGCACTAGGTGTCGACCCCTTAAGATAGTAATGTTTTCACATTACACTTAGAAAAAGGTTAGTAATGTTTTCACATTACCTAAAGGTTTTGGCGTATTCGCGTCACTAAAGAACAAAAGGCTTATCATGTTTATACATTGAATATCGCGCAAGGTCTGTAATGTTTTCACATTACCTAAAAGATATTTGGTATTTTCGTACCATACAAAAGAATGGATTATCCCGAGACACGGAATACCCAATGTGATGATATTTCATTGCAAACACTCGATTTTATTGGTCTTATCCAATCTTAAGTCTATTGGTTATAATGTGTTCACATTATTCAAAATGTTTTGTCAAAACATTCAAAAGTTTGTAAACAGTTTTATGAACTTACTTTGAATATTTTAAAATTGATTTCTAAGGATTAGTTTTGAATATGTAAAGATAACTTGTCATTTATTCTATGGTAACATTGCAGGATTTGGCTTATTTCTGTTACTATCATCCTAATTATACAAAGTTATCCTGAGGGAATCTCCTCGGGATCCCGAAGATCAAAGATTTATAAATCCTTCCATTATCCTACTTTCTGTTCTATCTACTGCATATCCTGAGGGAATCTCCTCGGGACCGTGTTTATCAAGAAATGTATATGTGTTGAGAGAATCTTCTCAACATTCAAAGGCAAACATAAGATATATATAGCAAATCCTATTATTATCAAAAGATTTTAGGATCATCAGATCCTGAAGAAGAAGTTCGCCAAGCTGTTCAAAAGAAAAAACTAAGTGGCCAACATAAACCACTTTAATCCCACCATGGTTAGCCATGCCAGGCTAACCTCACCCCGAATTATTGTTTGATTACAACCATATTATTCATAAACTAAACAAGCATCAAAATAAAAATTAGGCTCCATCTAGTAATATGCCATTCTTGCCTGAGGAATCTTCACTGTCAACTGGATCCACAGCTACCTCCATATCATCACCTTTTGAGTTAGATGCTTCGCCGGTGATCCTGATTTTAGGAGCCTTGGTGGTTGTCTTTTTTGGAGTTTTGGATCCTCTGAGACCAATAAGAAGTGGACTTGCAGCATAATCATCCCTCATTCGTGCTAGCTTGTCCTTCCATCCCTTAACATCCCATAAGCTGGCGTCCAGTCCGTTCTCAGCGGCTTCTGTGGCCATGTGGATTTTAGATTCCAACACGGCGATAGTAGCATCCCTCTTTGCTTCTTCAATGAGGGTGTTGTTCACTTCTGATCCTTCCTCATTGGCATGACCAGAATTATGGGAAAGCATCATTTTCAGGACCTCTATCTTCCTTTTAGCCTTTTCCAGTTTGAGGGTGCTCTTCTTTTGGGCTGCAACCAGATCATCAATCATTCCAACCTTCTTCGAATATCTGTCTATCAAGATATCTACAGCCTAATAGATGAAACTAGTGTTAGAGTTTGCATTTAAAGAGAAATTAAAAGTAAAAGACCTTACTATCATGAGATTGGAAGCGGGAGTCTCAAGAACGTATAATTCTTTGACTTTCCTCTGTTTTGAGAGGAAGTGAGTCAAAAAAGGCTTGAACCTTGCATCGCTAATCTTGATCGCTTCTTTTCGTGGTGGGACTTCTGGGTCAATGTCAGACAGAGTAAAATGGACTGCAAGATTAAAATAAGATAGGGGAATAGAAGGATATGGTGATAATAAGGAAGAAGAAAGATGCGAGCGGGAATATAAGGTTGCTATGGACGAAAATAATGACAAAAGAAAGGGAGAAGATATATGAAAGATAAACAAGCTGTTTAATCAGTGAAATAAATACTCCGGCACGAGTATCGATGAACGAAAATATCTCACCTAACTTCAAATGGATAACTAAATCAGCTGAAGTTGTAACGTTTTCAGGATCCCGAACAAACGATACAACTTCGGGGGCAATTGTTGTGGGTAGAATTTTCACTAACCATGCAGGATCCTGGATTAGTAACTATGCTGAGTGTTTATAAGGATCCTAGATTGTTCTTGGATAACTCATGTGCGGGATATTGAACTTACAATCTAGAAAAGAGAAGGTATGATCTTGACTTGCTATATTATGCAGGATCTTCAGGTATGTCTATATTATTCTCAAAGATTATGTTAAAATAGGGATAATTGTCATTTAGTCTTACTGTTGAGATTGTTATATCTTAGGATTCCGGTAGGGATATTGTCTTCTATTTCAGGATCACCAACTTATAATTATCCCGAATATAACTAAATTTGGATAATAGAATGTCTTGGACTTGGTATTATTTTGTTAATCTTATAATATATGCTTATTATAAGGATCCTAGATATCATATATCTAGGGATCCCTTTTGCTACTAATGTTTCCGTGTGTTTATTAGGTTTTGACTAGGTCATGAGAGACGTGGGAAGTTAGTTCTGATTTCCATGGATCATATACTAGTTGGAGAATATTTGAACTACAGAGAAGGGAGTCAACACGTGCTCAATACTCAGTCAAGTGAACGTTGGGGACGCTCCACCAAATCTCGGGGATGATCCTGGATATTTCAGAATGCTTTGTTAATGATCTGTAGTATGTAAACGAGGCTTGAATGATCAATTAGGCTAACTGATATTCATCACTTACACTCAATTACACTCTCTGCAACTCATTTACACTTCCACACTTAACCATTTTCGCACTTAGACGATCATTCTTGCGCTCTTTAGTTTGTAACTTCATTTTATTAAATAAGAAAACATAAGGCAAGGATCGATTGATCCTTCCCAAGGTTTTGTGTCGGCGATCTATCATATATCAAGGGTTTTCCTCGTACATCGCTGTGTTCTTGCACTTTTCATTCATTTACTTTATTAAATTTGCATTCTTTATCATACTTACTGTATTATCCCAGAATTATCCCGGATTATACTTGTTTTTCTGCATTTGTCTAGCTCTATTGCATACAAACTCATTATTTACAAAGTCCTTGACTACATATTTTATAAGATTTAATCTTATGTTAACCCATATTGGGAAAGTTACAAGTTTTCACCGTAAAAGATAGTTTTCAATCAAATAATTTAGAAACCAAATTCAAGCACACAACCTCACATTACTAATTTGTTCATTTAATTTCCTAGTGTAATTTTTTGACCAAAACAGTAATCCAACGGAGATATTTACATCCAAATTGCACCCGTTTATCACTTTTCTCTAGAGATGAATTACCACCGCAGGCTTATGACCCAAAACATCTTTCTGCCGGTCGGTAGTTAACATACATTTATCCACCCTCCTCCGGGTACTGGTTTGACTTGTTGATCACCCACATTCCTTCCTGTGGTTGTTTGTGGGTTGACTTGTCGACCGACATTTCCTTTGTTTTGTTGGGGGTTGACTTCCATTGCTAGCAATAGCTTTGTTTTATTTAGCATCCCCCATGCTAGGGTTGAATAGCCACTCTGCTTGGAAACTCGTTCTGTACTTCCTACCCGCTTGACAAATTTTTTAGGCTGATCAGGTAACGGTATAGGGGCCCGCTTTTTCTGACTTGGAGCAGGTTGTACTGGTTGTTTTGTAGGTGTACCCGTTTTCTGCCTTTGAGGCATACCTTGATCATTTACGGGTGTTTGGGCCCGCTTTTTCTGAGCTGTAGCAGCTTTTACCAGTTGTTTTGTAGGTGTACCCTTTTTCTGGCTTTGATTCGCGACATCTTCCGAATGGAACAAAAAATCTGTCTCATCCCAGTAACAAATTAAATCAAAAACATGCATTTGTTTCGTTTTCAATACAATAATTAAAGTACATACGATTTACTTATAGATAAATATTGGGTACGTACATCAGTATATTCAATCAACGAACTTGGCCATGAAATGAAACTGTTTTTGGTTTCTCCTAAAACAGCCATTCCACCAACCGGCATAGGAAGTTTCATGTTCCCGTATTGATCATCAACTTTATCAACCTATACCTTTTGGTGGTCTGTTGACATATGTTGCCCATGTACCTGCCCATTCCCTCGAGGATAGGCCATTCCTCTAGCAACTTTCACCCTTTTGAACCCAAAATCAGCGAGCAAGTTACATAAGGTGGGGGTCTGCAATGATATGTTATGAAAAATATATAAGTGATATATAATTCCTCTAGCTGGTAAAAACGTAATATTTAAATATGAACACCATTAAATCCTCAAAAGGATAAAACCCTCACCCAATAATACTCCGCCTCATATCAAGACTTGCTCCAGATATACCCAAATCCCCTGATGTCTTCATTGCTGTCACATCCCTCCTTCCCAGCTCAATCCTCTCTAGCTCAACCACCCTTCTTTCTAAACTCTCATTTTCCTCTTTCTTTTTGTTTCTCCTTGATTGCTTCTCATAACCTGAGACTGCCTTTGTGAAGCCGATTGTGTGGCCCACCGCCCTAGTCCTGCTTGGGTGCTCTTTTCCCACTACATCCCATATCGCATCTCTGCCGTTGGGATCCGGATCTGCACACAACTCATGGTCCTTCTGAATCTGTTACAACCAATAAATAGTTAAATTATAATTGTTTATAAATAATAATAAGTTTAATAAAATATGTAACCAAACACAATTGACATTACCAATTCCTCCACAATAGGAAGAAAACCCTCAGGTATAAGCAGTTGCTTTCGTCTATTGACTCCACATCGAGCCCTAATGTATGTAAACACCCGCTTATTGTGAACTTTAAACAAGCGAGCAACAAGATAGATGGGATCCAAATCTTTGGCCTCTTCACTCTCCTTTTGCCACTCTGCTTCATGTCCCCGATACCCCTTAGGTCCTAGCTTAGGGGGATTCTTATTCAAAGTAGCTAAATATCTACCTCTCTCACTTAATTTCTTCACTTAACATGAAATAGTTTAAACAGGAATACATAAATGTTTAGTTAAATGATTACTAAATATAGATTATGTACCAAAAATAGAATATGATTAGTTAAAAGAAAAACATGACATGTTACCTGAAATTCCACACTGTTGATCCTCTCAACAAATCGTTCCCAGGGTCCTTCCTCTCCGAGATAAGGATAATTCTTAAATGGGTTTTCTCCCGTTCTCACATACTTCTTAACCAAATTTCTCTTAAAATCTTTCCATGCCTGGTTGCATTGCCCAAGAACAACCTTCTTGTTCTTGTCATCTTTAATACTGGGTGTTGATGTATGGATTTTATAGAAACTATATATATATATATATATATATATATATATATATTCATAGTTGTATAATGAGATACAAAAATACTTAACGGTTTAGATTTAGTTACCTTAATCTCATCCCATATTCGATCTTTCAATGCGGGGTCAACTTTGTCCCATGACTCGTGGAGGATACTAACCCTGCACCTAGTCACAAGCCCTATGTAATTACTAAAACTAACTTGACCCAACCCAATATTTAGTCCATAAACATTGAAATCAACATCTCTATCACGAAGCAGCTTGGTATTACGCTTCTTCTTATATAATGGCACCCCTCTCTTTTTCCTTTTACGTGGAGGCGGTGGACTAGACTCTGGATTGTCATGTGTAGCATCCTCATTATCTTGATGATCCGATTCTTGACTATCACTAACATAATCACCAAATATTGAACTAAGCAAATCATCTTCCGAATTATGTAGGAAATTATATTGATTATCCTACAAATAATTAGATAACTTCAAAATCTTCTATATATATCAAAGATCATCAAACAGTAAATAATAATAATAAATACTCATTATTCATGGAGTATATACTACAATAATAAATAAAGCTACCTATCAAATAAATACTCGTAACTCAATAAGAGATATTCACAAGTCATCATATAGATACTACAATAAAAAATACTCAGGATTAGATCGGTCCCAACAAATATACTGCTCCGTATTTAAATGGACTAAAGTCCTAAACATTTGGTCCCCACAGACTGATAGTATTCCTCATAACAAAAAATGACTTTTCTTTTAGTTCCCCACATACTGATAGTATAATTCCCGACAACAAAAAAAGCAAATCTTCACTTCTGGTTATCATACAAACATTGCCTTTTTGTTCTTATACATTTTAATTAAAATTAATGTTGAACACAAGCTGTATATAGACAAATAATTTACCATTTTAGTTGTAGTTGGACGAACCCTAACTGAAATTCGAAAATCCAGAAAGAAAATACCACTGCTAAACGGACAACAATCCAATGGTTCAGACAAACAAACACACCACGTCTCGGTAGAAAATGGAGAAAAACTTTTTATATTTTTGTACGAATGAAGACAAATGTGAAAATTTGGTAGTAATTTTGGAGGTAAATGGGGAATATATGAATTGAAAATAATGGGTGGGTACTTGAATTTTGGAAAAGACCACAATTTCACTAGAATATACGTGGTCTATAAGATAAAAATACCATGGTTTTATGAAAGGGACCTGTCGCACCCCCAAATTCGGGTTGCGGAAGCAAGTCGGGTTGGGGCGCGACTAATCAATATACACATCACATAAGATATAATGAATGATCACTAAATGCGTCGTTTTACATTGTATTGATAAAAATCAAAGTATACATCAAAATACTTTTTACATTAGCTCAGTTACTTGAAATTGAGAGATTTACATTACATAATTAATCTATACAAAATATAATAATGCAATTAAATCTCTTATTTGTTTGAATGCAGACTCGAGCTAATGATTCCTGTTTGGGCAGCCAACCTACTGCTGAGTACCTGTGATGCATGCAAAAAGGGGTCAGCGAAACGCTGGTGAGCTCACAGGTTTGTGAGTCAACACATATTTGTATGAACCGCAAGATTTAATTGAATTTAAAATGCAATTAAGCAAAATAAAAGTTATACAGCCATGAGCACATAGTCTGAGCTTAACTTAAGCATTAGGTCCAATTAAGGAAACCTAACTGAGTTACCTCCTACGAGTGCCTAATCTACACTCGTCTTCCCAAATGCTAATACGTCCGTTTGACCAGTTAGTGCATGCTAACCCGGACGAGGATTGTCAATCCTATATGATATCATATACTAACATTCACGCTACAGATGTATTACCAAACTATGTTGTGGAGGTCTTTGAAATGATTAGTGAAAACAACCCATGTAGTATTTGATTTGTATAGTACTTGCGTTCATATTGTAAAATAAAACGAGCAATGTAATCACACCCCTGATGAAAACCGTAAAATATGGGCTATGAGACTCACCTGAGCCTTGAGTGTTTAACTTCATAAATTTGAATTGATTAGCAGTGAATTGATGTCCGAAGACTTGTAACCTGAGAGTGTCCAAGACACGCGATGGTTATAACATGAGTAGGCGTCTCGAAAGACTGCCCTTGTAGTTGTTCGTCCAACTTAGAATGTCCAAATTACTATGACTTGGTTGATTTGATTGTGTTTTGAAAACGTGTACGGCCCATCGGTGAATTGGTTGTATCAATAATCTCATTATTATTTTTATGATTTTGAAGTGTTATACTTAAAAAGTAAGTTCCAAATGATTTTAGAAGTCATATCGCATTCGTGTTTGATGTTATACAAGTTTAACACTTGGTGTGAAAGTTTAGATTTAACACCGTTACTCGTGACCCTAGGGTAAGGGAGAAGCCCGTTAATGACGGGGGTCCGGGGGCAGCGCCCCTGGTTAGCGGGGTCCAAGGGGCTGAGCCCCTGGTTGGGGTCGAGCTGACTTGGGATTTGAATTTTTGTTTCTACTACATTGCTTTATTGAAAATGCACTTGGGATTTGAATTCTGGTAAAATGGGGTGTCAAATTTGAGCCTCAATACATAGTGAAATATGAGTTTTAAACTTTCTGTTTTTAGCAACACTTGATGCGTCACTTCCAAAATTTGGGCGACACTTAGAAAGTGTCGCATAAAATGATGGTTTCTGAATTATTAGCATCACTTGGAGAACTGACGCATAAGGGGGGCGACACTTAGGGAGTGTCGGGTTCGAGTGTCGGTTTCTGATCATAGGCGACACTTAGGAAGTGTCGCTAGAAGTGTCAGATAAAGGCGTTAGGCGTCACTAGGCAAGTGACGGTTGGAGTGTCGGGAAAAAGGGGTTTTATGCGGCACTTAGGCAAGTGACGCAAATTTAGGGTTTTATGCGTCACTTAATGCGGCACTTAAGTGACGCACGAAGTGACGCTATAATGGTCTGACCTATGCGACACTTACACCTGTTCGACGGATTTTGAGCCAAAAATGAGTTTTCCGGTTCCCGTTTGGTCCGATTCTTTTACCCAACCCTTAGATGGACATTATAAGCTATTACAAATAGCAAACAAGTGAAAATGAGTAAAATCGAAGAGTTTCAGGATTTATCGAAAACTTACAACTTCGCGCGAGAGGAATCCAGAAAGATAGAAACGTAGATCATTGCGAGGTGCTTCTTTTTCTTCAAACGAGCGAGATGATTCAAGGGTGTTTGATGTTAGTTTTTGTGGGATTATGGTGATGGTGGTGGGGTGGATAAATGTGAGAAAAGAGAGAGAGAAAAGAAGAAGAAAGAGAGAGAGATGGTGAGAAATGAGAGAAGGGGGGAAAGGGGAGGGGGGTGATGTCCCCTCCTTCGGCCGGTTGGGTGGGGGCCCACCGGAGTGTGGGTCTCCAACTTTTAATCCTGTGCTTTCGCGTTCCGTGCGGTGTTCATTTTCTCGGTCATTTAAATCGATTTTTGTACATTTAATTATATGTTTTAAAATACAAATATTTATTCGATATTTTAATTGAAGTATTTCATCAAATACTTAATAATTGAGTTATAAAATATAACTTAACTTTGTTTTAGTTGTTTGCGCGTTTACATTTTAATCGCGTAAATGTTGTTTGTACTATAGGAGTTTGAGTTGAAATATTAAATAATATTTTAGATAAAACAGAGTTATTAAATAATGTCATATTATTTAATAAATTGTTCACCAACGTCCGTATTAATTGAATCGAATTGCATTCGATTTGAAACTTGTACGATTTAATCAAATCGCATACTTGTATATATTCAACAATATATATATTGATACATTAATTATCCTAACACAGAACTAATTACATGTATTACATTTGATTAGGCACTAATTACTAGTCCTAATTTGGCGGGTGTCACATTCTCCCCCTATTAGGAGAATTTTGTCCCGAAATTTAGTTCGAAGTCGTGATTGAAGTAGCGTTAGTGAATAATTGAGGATACTTGAGTCGCATCTGGTTCTCCCGTTCCAAGGTGAATTCTGGCCCACGTCGCGAATTTCACCTGACTTTGACAATGGGAATACGACTTTGTTTGAGCTGTTTGACCTCACGGTCCATGATTTCAGCGGATTCTTCAACGAAGTGAAGTTTGTCATCGACGCGAATCTCGTCGAGTGGGATAATGAGTGTCTCATCAGAAAGGCATTTCTTCAAGTTAGAAATGTGAAAAGTAGGATACACGCTGCTGAGTTCGGGTGGCAGCTGCAACCGATATGCCACTGAACCAATCCTCTCGAGGATCTCGAATGGTCCAATGTATCTGGGATTTAATTTCCCGCGTTTACCGAATCGGATAACACCTTTCCAAGGTGAAACCTTGAGTAGCACTCGATCCCCTACCTGGAACTCGAGTGGTTTGCGTCTCACGTCAGCATAACTTTTCTGACGATCACGTGCGGCTTTGAGTTTGTTTTGGATCTCGAAGATCTTTTCAGTAGTTTCATGAATGATCTCAGGACAAGTGAGTTGACTACCTCCCACTTCGGTCCAACAAATCGGTGAGCGGCACTTATGACCGTAGAGTGCCTCGAAGGATGCAGCCTTAATGCTGGTGTGATAACTGTTCTTGTACGAAAACTCGCACAGCGGTAGATGTTTTTCCCAGTTTACATCGAAGTCAACTACGCAAGCTCGAAGCATGTCCTCCAGTGTTTGAATTGTTCGTTCACTTTGGCCATCGGTTTGTGGGTGGTATGCGGTACTCATATCAAGACAGGTACCTAATGATTTTTGAAGTGATTGCCAAAAGTGAGATATGAAACGACTATCCCTATCTGAGATAATCGAGATTGGAACACCGTGTCGTGTAACAACCTCTTTGATGTAGATTCGTGTGAGACGTTCCATTTTGTCGGTTTCCTTGATTGCCAGGAAATGAGCAGATTTCGTCAGACGATCGACGATCACCCAAATGGTATCGCAACCGCTCAATGACTTTGGTAGTATGGTTATGAAATCCATGGCAATTTGTTCCCATTTCCATTCAGGAATGTTGGGTTGTTGGAGTAAACCAGAAGGTTTTTGATATTCAGCTTTGACTTTCGAGCAAGTAAGACATTTGCTGACGTATGTAGCGATTTCAGCTTTCATATTCGACCACCAATAAAATTCCTTGATGCCGTGATACATTTTGTCGGATCCAGGATGGATAGAATATTTGGACTTGTGAGCTTCATCCATCACCAAGTCTCGCAGGTTTCCAAAACTGGGTAACCAGATTCGGTTTGAGAAATACCTAATCCCGTTAGGCTTGATTTGGAATTGTTTGTCCATGCCTCGCAAGACTTCGTTTTTGTTGTTATCGGGTTTCAGAGCTTCGAGTTAAGCAGTGAGAATCTGAATGTTTAGATCATTGTGAATAGTCATGCTGAGGGCTCGGACTCTAAGTGGTTTCATTCGTTCCTTTCGACTGAGGGCATCAGCAACAACATTGGCCTTACCCGGATGGTATTTGATCTCGCAATCGTAGTCAGTAAGCAACTCGACCCACCGATGTTGTCTCATGTTGAGATCCTTCTGATCGAATATATGTTGAAGACTTTTGTGGTCGGTAAAGATTGTGCACTTAGTGTCGTAGAGATAATGTCTCCAGATTTTGAGGGCAAAGACGACAGCTCCTAGATCGAGATCGTGGGTGGTGTAGTTCTTTTCATGGACTTTGAGTTATCGCGAAGCGTAAGCAATTACTTTGTCCCGTTGCATCAACACGCAACTGAGACCTTGGTGAGAAGCATCGCAGTATACCACGAAGTCACCAGTGCCTTCGGGTAATGATAGAATTGGAGCAGTGCAAAGTTTTTGTTTCAGGAGTTGAAATGCTGACTCTTGTTTATCAGTCCAAACGAACTTTTTATCCTTTTGAGTCAACGTCGTGAGTGGTTGAGCTATTTTTGAGAAATTTTTTATGAACCGACGATAATACCCCGCCAATCCCAAGAATTGGCGTACCTCGGTTGGAGTGGTTGGCGATTGCCAGTCTTTGATAGCCTCGATTTTTGATGGATCGACATGGATTCCTTGACTATCGATAACGTGTGCAAGGAACTGAACGGTTTGCATCCAGAACTCACACTTAGAGAATTTTGCGTAAAGCTCCTCGTGCTTAAGTAGTTCCAGGATGGTTCTGAGGTGTTGCGCATGTTCCTGTTCGTTACGCGAGTAAATGAGAATGTCATCAATGAAGACAATAATGAACTTGTCGAGGTATGGCTTGCACACCCGATTCATAAGATCCATGAATACAGCCGGTGCGTTGGTTAGACCGAATGGCATCACCTGGAATTCGTAATGCCCATAACGAGTTCTGAAAGCAGTTTTTGGGATGTCGGTGTCGCGAACACGTAAATGGTGATAACCTGATCGGAGATCGATCTTTGAATAAAAACTCGACCCCTGTAATTGGTCAAACAGGTCATCGATTCGAGGAAGTGGATATCGGTTCTTGACAGTTAGCTTGTTCAACTCTCGGTAGTCGATACACATTCGAAAAGAACCGTCTTTCTTTTTGACAAACAAGACCGGAGCTCCCCAAGGTGAAGAACTCGGCCTAATGATTCCCCTTTCTAGAAGTTCCTGTAATTGATTGGACAACTCCTGAAGTTCGGATGGGGCTAAGCGGTATGGTACTCGGGCCACAGGTGCGGCACCTGGCACGAGGTCGATTGAGAACTCAACCTGTCTTGGTGGTGGTAGACCAGGTAGTTCTTCGAGGAAGACTTCTGGAAAGTCTCGAATGATGGGAACATCCTCAAGTCGCTTCTCCTCTGACTTTTTCTCCATGATGTGCGCGAGGATTGTTGGATAACCCTTTCTCAGAAATTTCCGAGTTTTCAAGCAAGATATGATGTTGAGTCTCGTCCCACCGGTCTCCCCCTGTATGACCAAGGTTCTACCGACGGTGAGAGGAATACGAACGACCTTATCGTAACAAATGATTTCGGCACTATGTTTGGACAACCAGTCCATACCAATGATGACGTTGAAATTTCCAGTTTCAACCGGCATAAGATCGATTGAGAAGGTCTCGTTGGCTAGGTTTAAAGTGCAATTAGGTATCACACTATCGGTTGCTATGAGTTTACCGTTTGCAAGTTCTACGGTGTACTTAATATCTAGAGCAATAGGTGCGATATCAAGTAGAGGGCAAACTCATCAGAAATAAAGCTTCTATCGGCACCAGTATCAAACAGAATAGAAGCAGATAAGTTGTTGAGAAGGAACATACCCGTGACCACATTCGGGTCCTAACGGGCATCCCCAGAGTTGAGTACGAACGCTCTTCCCCTTGCGTTGTTGTTGTTGTTGCTCTTGTTCTTGTTTTTAGGACATCCGTTTCTGAAGTGTCCCGTTTCTCCACACCCATAGAAGGATTTGCGTTGGTTGGAATTGTTGTGAGAGGTGTTGTTGTTGGATTTGGGGGCTCGGCAATCTTTGGTCAAGTGGCCGTACCTCCTGCAGTTGTTGCAGAGAGTACTGCATGGACCATCGTGGTGATAGTTACACTTGGAGCAGTATGGCCTGTCCCTAGTGTATCCACGCTTGGGTTCAAAATTTGTGTTGTAAACTTGGATGGCATTGGATTTCTTGTTGTGGTTGTTGTGGTGTTCAAATGATTTGCGTTTGTTGTTGTTGGATGAGGATGTGTTGGATGTCTCACGGCTGACAACTATGGCCATGAGTTCATGTGCCAACTGAATGGCACTGTCAACAGTGGTTGGTTTAGATGAGGCGACATTCCCCTGGATATTCTCCGGGAGGCCGCAGATATATCTCTTGATGCACTTCTCCTCCGGATCAACTAAACCCGGGCATAACAAAGCGAATTGTTGGAATTTGGTGGTATATCCATCAATGTCATTTCCCTGCACTGTCAAGTGCCAGAATTCTTCCTCTAGACGGTGCAGTTCTTCTTCGGGACAGTATTTTCCCCTAAGCTTTTTCTTCAGTTCAGCCCAAGGAAGTCGGTTTGCTATTTCAATGCCCACGGAGTTTGCGTGGGTGTTCCACCATGTAAGGGCGCCTTCCTGAAAGGTGTAGGCTGCAAATTTGACCTTGTTATCCTCCGTACATTTACAGAGATTGAAGACGGATTCCATACATTCAATCCATCTAATTAGGCCAATGGCACCTTCCGTGCCTTTGAAGTAGAGTGGTTTGCAGCTAAGGAAATCCTTGTAAGAGCAAGGTTTGATAACAGGAGTATTGACTGGGGTTTTGTCATTGCTTCGAGAGTTAGGGGGTGAATCCAGAGCAGCCAAAGCATCGGCCACTGCTCGAGATACGACTGCAGCAAGTTCAGCATCACTGTAACTTTTCTTCTTTGGCGGCATGATTCTTCAAGAGAGAAATAAAAGGTACATTAGAGGTGGTACCAAAATAATAAGTACGATAGATGTATATATATAAAAGTGGTAATATACAACATCACAGGGTAAACTCACAATGTAGAAATAACGAGAGAAACTGTCAATTTATATTACGAAGTCGAATGGTTACAGACAATTTCTAGTTAGGAGTTTCAAAAGTCACAGACTTAGAAGTTTTACAAAAGTGTCGGGAATTATTACATCTGGTCGAATTACATAGGTCCTACGAAAGCATGATAAAGTACAGATTTAGCCTAAGCTAATCCTGACGTAGATTGAGTTGTGGCAGTAGTGTGGTGAGATGGTCCACAGATTCTGCAAGTCTGCTAACCATTCGGAGGGCGTCCTCGGTTTCCCTTAGACGTGTCTCGCACTGGTTCCGCCTTGATTTTAGGATGGAAATTTTGTTTCGGTTGCCAATCACTTGGTTGTGGACAACCTCCATAGTTTCGATGGTTTCACCCAGACGGTTGTCAAGGGTGTCCATGTGGTTGACGGTATTTTCGTGATCTTCGGAGACTTGATTGATACGTTCGAGTGATGTGAGTCTCCAGTTTTCGTTGGTTTCTTTTAGTTCAATATCCATTGTATCAAGTCGCTGCTCGTGTCGGTGTAGCCTAGTGGCTAAATCTGACAAAGCGAAGTGAATAGGGTATGGGTCAGCTTGAGGCAACCTGGTGTTCCTCCTTGCCACCCATGGGTTTCGCGATCCATACGGATGAGAGCGTGATGAATTGGGTGGTGTGTTTGCCATTCTGAGACAAAGTGTTAGAAAGAATGAGGCCTATATTCATATAATATATATATATATATATATATATATATATATATATATAATATAGCCTAAGATATTGAGCGAGAGCGAGAGCGAGGCTTATCTATGTATATATACATATCACATAATAGCCTAAAGTGTCTAACACAGACATGTTTGAGTCCAGGTTTCTCTTGTGGTCAGAGTCAACTAGTGTATCATGTTCAGTCATGACTCCTTTCAGATCTCACATTATATTCTTTTAATTGTACATAGTTGATCATGCTATGTTAAATTAAACCAATATGATGTAGTCACTGAACCTAAAAATACTTAATAAGGAATACTGTCTAACGGTCATAGTCTAGGCCCACTAAATGCAACCTAGTTCACTATAACCTTAGGCCTTGTTACCAATCTGTCGCACCCCCAAATTCGGGTTGCGAAAGCGAATCGGGTCGGGGCGCGACTAATCAATATACACAGCACATTAGATATAATGAACGACCACTAACTGCGTCGTTTTACATTATATTGATAAAAACCAAAGTTTACATCGAAATACTATTTACATTAGCTCAGTTACTTGAAATTGAAAGATTTACATTACATAATTAATCTATACAAAATATAATAATGCAATTAAATCTCTTATAAGTTTGAATGCAAACTCGAGCTAATGATTCCTGTTTGGGCAGCTAACCTACTACTGAGTACCTGTGATACATGCTAAAAGGGGTCAGTGAAACGCTGGTGAGCTCACAGGTTTGTATGTCAACACATATTTGTATGAACCGCTAATTTTAATTGAATTGAAAATGCAATTAAGCAAAATAAAAGTTATACAACCATGAGCCCATAGTCTGAGCTTAACTTGAGCATTAGGTCCAATTAAGGAAACCTAACTGAGTTGCCTCCTACGAGTGCCTAATCTACACTCGTCTTCCCAAATGCTAATACATCCGTTTGACCAGTTAGTGCGTGCTAACCTGGACGAGGATTGTCAATCCTATATGATATCATATACTAACATCTACGCTACAGATGTATTACCAAACTATGTTGTGGAGGGCTTTGAAATGATTAGTGAAAACAACTCATTTAGTATTTGATTTGTATAGTACTTGCGTTCATATTGTAAAATAAAATGAGCAATGTAATCACACCCCTGATGAAAACCGTAAAATAGGGGCTCTGAGACTCACCTGAGCCTTGAGTGTTTAACTTAATAAACTTGAATTGATTAGCGGTGAATTGATGTCCGAAGACTTGTAACCTCAGGGTGTCCAAGACACGCGATGGTTATAACATGAGTAGGCATCTCGAAAGACTGCCCTTGTAGTTGTTCATCCAACTTAGAATGTCCTAATTACTACGACTTGGTTGATTTGATTGTGTTTTGAAAACATGTACGGCCCGTCGGTGAATTGGTTGTATCAATAATTTCATTATTATTTTTATGATTTTGAAGTGTTATACTTAAAAAGTAAGTTCCAATGCATTTTAGAAGTCATATCGCATTCGTGTTTGATGTTATACAAGTTTAACACTTGGTGTGAAAGTTTAGATGTAACACCATTACTCATGACCCTAGGGTAAGGGCGAAGCCCGTTAATGACGGGGGTCCGGAGGCAGCGCCCCTGTTAGCGGGGTCCAAGGGGTGGCAACCCCTGGCGGGGTCCAAGGGGCTGAGCCCCTGGTTGGGGTCGAGCTGACTTGGAATTTGAATTTTTATTTCTACTACATTGCTTTATTGAAAATGCACTTGGGATTTGAATTCTGGTAAAATGGGGTGTCAAATTTGAGCCTCAATACTTAGTGAAATATGAGTTTTAAACTTTCTGTTTTTAGCGACACTTGATGCGTCACTTCTAAAATTAGGGCGACACTTAGGAAGTGTCGCTTAAAATGATGGTTTCTGATTTATTAGCGTCCCTTGGAGAAGTGATGCATAAGGGGGGGCGACACTTAGGGAGTGTCGGGTTCGAGTGTCAGTTTCTGATCATAGACGACACTTAGGAAGTATCGCTAGACGTGTCGGATAAAGGCGTTAGGCGTCACTAGGCAAGTGACGGTTGGAGTGTCGGGAAAAAGGGGTTTTATGCGGCACTTAGGCAAGTGACGCAAATTTAGGGTTTTATGCGTCACTTAATGCGGCACTTAAGTGACGCACGAAGTGACGCTATACTGGTCTGACCTATGCGACACTTACACCTGTTCGACGGATTTTGAGCCAAAAACGAGTTTTCCGGTTCCCGTTTGGTCCGATTCTTTTACCCAACCCTTAGATGGACATTATAAGCTATTACAAACAGCAAACAAGTGAAAATGAGTAAAATCAGAGAGTTTCGGGATTTGTCAGAAACTTACAACTTCGCGTGAGAGGAATCCGGAAAGATAGAAACGTAGATCGTTGCGAGGTGGTTCTTTTTCTTCAAACGAGCGAGATGATTCAAGGGTGTTTGATGGTAGTTTTTGTGGGATTATGGTGATGGTGGTGTGGTGGTGAAATGTGAGAAAAGAGAGAGAGAAAAGAAGAAGAAAGAGAGAGAGATGGTGAGAAATGAGAGAAGGGGGAAAGGGGAGGGGGTGATGTCCCCTCCTTCGGCCGGTTGGGTGGGGGCCCACCATAGTGTGGGTCTCCAACTTTTAATCCCGTGCTTTCGCATTCCGTGCGGTGTTTGTTTTCTCGGTCGTTTAAATCATTTTTCGTACATTTAATTATAGGTTTTAAAATTCAAATATTTATTCGATATTTTAATTGAAGTATTTCATCAAATACTTAATAATTGAGTTATAAAATATAACTTAACTTTGTTTTAGTTGTTTGCGCGTTTACATTTTAATCGCGTAAATGTTGTTTGTACGATAGGAGTTTGAGTTGAAATATTAAATAATATTTTAGATAAAACAGAGTTATTAAATAATGTCATATTATTTAATAAAATTGTTCACCAATGTCCGTATTAATTGAATCGAATTGCATTCGATTTGAAACTTGTACGATTTAATCAAATCGCATACTTGTATATATTCAACAATATATATATTGATACATTAATTAGCCTAACACAGAACTAATTACATGTATTACACTTGATTAGGCACTAATTACTAGTCCTAATTTGGCGGGTGTCACGGGACCCGTGTTCCGTTCACTTTGCACTTTTGAATATTTTTTGTTGTTCACTTGAAAACAGCTATATTAATAATTAATTTAATTACATATGGAGTAGATGATAGATCATCCTTTTTTGAAACTTGTTACGTCAATATTCCTTTACACTAACGATGGTTAAGTCTCTGTTCAAAAGGACTATGCAGTTTTTTATTATTCTTTTGAATTTTTCGATTAGATATAAAATATAAAATCTAATGTATATAAATTAGATATTACTCCTAATCTTCATAATTACTTGTGATTTTTAAACTATCCACAGCCATAAAATAACCACAGAAGACTAACCATCATACGTCTATTCCATTTACTGCTATATTTGTGATCACGGTTCCCCATGAACTAACCGTGGTAATAAAGTAATTATTATTATTATTATTATTAATGTTAACATATACTTTGTATCTGTTAGTTAAAAAACTATTACTAACTGATAAACGCTCATAAGTACTATATTTTAGTAGTATTTCACCCCTATTCTTGAATGTTTTTATTGCATTTGAGTAAATTTGGATATTGATTTCGTTCATATTTGTATTCAAATGTGGAAATGAAGCTTTGAAGAAAAAGGAGCGGAAAACGGTCAATAAATGAGTTAAATAATGCATTATGTTGGAAGAACGAGTAAAGCCGAAGGATTTAAAGAAGAAAAGTTGAAATCGGCTGGACTTTCATTCCATACGCCGTATGGAATTTCCATACGCCGTATGGAATGAGGCGGTGGAAGCCCAGGTTACGCGGATCTGGGCTGGGCTTACTTTCAATCCATACGCCGTATGGATCGATTAGGCAGAAAGTATAAAGACGCATTTTTAAACCCTAAAACGGGAGGTTCGGCTAGGGGTTTTATCCTGACGATATTATTCGACTTTAGAGGCTAATTTACGAGTTTTAGGAGTATTTTGGAGGCACGAAGAATCAAGATTGAGGATAGTTCGTTTAAATTCTTCGTGATTCGTCTTTTGATTCTGTATAACTTCTTTTTATTAGATATCATTGATGATTTTGGTATTGTGTAATCTGAGTTTTACTGATTTGATGATGAATTGAATATTAAAAGTAGTTGTGTGATTAATTAAACTCGGATGATGATTATTGAACGATTATAGTTGCGTATTGAATAAGTTATTTAATCGAAAACGGTTATATTACTCGTGGATCCTTGTTTATTGGTAATTGGTAATTATTATTGCTCAACGTGATTAATGATGTTAATGAGATTGATTTCTATTGATGTTATTAATTATTGATGGTTAATATCTTAGGGTTTTGACTATTGCTAAATATGTTGAGTTTGATAGGTTGAGAAAGTAATAATTGTATAGTTTAAAATGAATGAGACAATAAGAAATTATTGAGCATCGTTGAGTCATGCCATTAGAGTAATTATAATGAGTTGTGAATACGTAATGCTCAATTTAGGGAAAAGCACGCAATTGATTGATCATCTTGTAACATTGGATCGATGTTTAATGATGGACCCTAAATTGTAGTAATTAGTTGGACCAGGAAAGTTGGCTAATTTACATTCAATTTGGAATCTTTAATTAGTGACTAAATTGATATAAAAGAAATCACTATTAGATAATCAATACGTAATGAATCGGGTTGTATGAATCTGAGTGAAGTTAATTATACAATTACTTATTCCTTCATATTGTTTCCTATCTGTCATTTAATTTTAGAATTTTATTTATTTTATTTCTTGCTTCAATTAATATGTTCGCACGGAACTAAAACGCCTCCCTGTTTACTGTTTTAATTGTTAATTTTCTATTTATATAAATAAATCACCGTTCCTGAGACCGAATCGGACTTACTAAGTCTATACTAACATTGATCGGGTATTCTTACCTGGTTGTGTGAAAAGTATAAATAAGGTATTTTCATTTATAAATAATAAAACTAGACTCTTTCACATACGCAACACTAACAAAGTCTATAATTATATAATTTGGTTTATCAAATCTTTAATTTTCTATGCTGAATTTGTTCTTTTTCTTGATACCCCGATTGAAGAACTCGAGGTATTACCGTTTACCATTTTCATAAATTATTTGTGATATTTTAGGCTTTTATTATTAATTGGGCTTTATATATAGATCTTTCAAAAGGACCACGGTTCTAATGAAGAACTGTGACCATGGATCAAATAGTTTGACAGAAAACACGTGCCTTTAGTTTTAAGACGTTGAACCATATATTTCATTACTTATATTTTACTAGTTTAAATGTTTAATTTAACACAAATTAAAAAAATTATAAGAGCTAGTAAGTATGGAAACAAAATCTATGTTCAAAGCTGGTGATCTCTTTGTTCGCGCTTATTATGGCTTGATTTTTTTGACTTTGAAATCTGTGGTTTGACTATATGTCTTTACTTTTATATTGCTGCTGTCATAATTGCTATTTTGCTACCTTTCAAATAAATAAATTTTTAAAATTAACTCTACTGGTTGAATATTTTCACACGATGGATATGAAGTATGGAGTATTATTTTTGATAGGAATATGATGTTACCTTTCATCAGATGTTATGTGGTAGTAATTTTAGATTTATTCTTTTAAATGCTGGGAGCCTCATGTGCGTGAGGTGAGGGCTTTCACCTCAACCACGACTTTCACAATTTTTAGCGCTTAGCTTTTTAAAATCAAGGAGCCAATGAATTCTGTATGTTTAATTTCACAATAGTTATATTCAAGGTGATAATTCAACAAAACGGACGTCAATTGTGCTTAGGCACAAGATGCAATTTGCCGAATTTGTTGATCTAGTTTACAATTATGTTAGCGCTGAAAAAGAAGCAATTAAGTTAAATTTGCTATATTATGCTTTCAGTTTCAAGGGATTGATAATGTGGTCGAAGTTCTTGGTGATGATAGTTTAGAAACGTTGTATTATCTAGCTGCAAACGATGAGAATTATTGGAGTCAAATCCATGTAAAAATGAAGCCAATAATGGAACCCCAACAAACAAGTTTTTTAGAGCTTATGCATTAAATTGTTGTATCTCAACCTATAATCTAATCACAGCAATATAATGATTTAGCACAAACTCAACATGAATCTCACAGTTTTATGCAATCTCAAAATTTTGGTCCATCAACATCTTCCAACCCTTCAAATATTTCCTTACATCAGCATAGCATTCTTTCGAGTAAGCTTTGTAAGTGGCATAGCAATTCTAGAAAAATCTTGAATGAACCTTCTATAATAGCCGGCTAAACCCAGAAAACTCCTAACCTCAGTCGGATTGGTTGGGGGTTCCCATTTCATTACCGCCTCGACTTTGGTAGGATCGACTTTGATACCTTGACTGTTTACTGCATGGCCTAAGAATTGAACTCACGAAACCAAAATTCACATTTAGAGAACTTGGAATAAAGCTTTTCAACGCACAACATTTAAAAAACTTGTCTCAAATGAAGTTCATGCTCACCAGTCGACTTAGAATAAACAAGAATATCGTCAATAAAAAAAATTACACACATATCGAGCATTGGTCGACATACCTGATTCATAAGGTCCATAAAAGCGGCTGGTGCATTCGTCAAACCAAAAGGCATCACCACAAATTCATGATGACCGTATCTAATTCTAAAAGCAGACTAAGAGACGTCTTCTTCCTAACTTTCAGTTGCTGATAACCAGAACGATAACCAGAACGTAAATCAATCTTAACTCAATCTTAAAAAAATAACTGGCACCCTGGAGTTGATCAAACAAGTAATCAATCCTAGGTAAGGGATACCTATTCTTGATGGTAACCTTGTTCAACTCCTGATAATCTATACACATACGCATGGTACCATCCTAATTCTTAACAAAGAGTACCGGAGCGCCCCAAGGTGAACTACTTGGGCGAATAAACCCCTTATCAAACAATTCTTGCAATTGCTTCATCAACTCTTGAATTTCTAATGGGGCGAGTTTATACGGGGTCTTAGCAATAGGGGTTGCCCCAGGTATAACATCAATACGGAATTCAACTTGCCTATCGGGTAGAATACCCGGTAGCTCATCGGGAAACACGTCAGGAAAATTCTTTACAACAGGAATCTCCTCGATTTTAGAAATACTTTTATGAAGATCTATCACATGGGCTAGAAAAGCTTGACAACCATATGATAAATGACGCTTAGCACGAGCAAAGGTACAAATGGATAAGGAAGGCTTTTTCTTTTCACCATAAATGTCAATTACTCCCTCACTAGGCGAAGTGAACGCATAATCTTTTTTCCACACTGAATAATAGCATTATGCCTACCTAGCCAATCCATACCCACTACCACATCAAACTTACCCATTTGCATAGGAATAAGGTATCTGATAAAGAATTAATTACTGATACGGAGTTGACACCCATGAAACACATTAGCTACATAAACTATTCTATCATCAGCAACCTCAAAATCTAGTGGCGTGTATAACTTAGTAAGAGGAATAGAAAATTTCTGACCAAACTTTTCAGAAACAAATGACCGTGAGGCTCCCGAATCAAATAACACATATGCAGGCATTAAATTTACAAGAAAGGTACCCGTTAGAACATCAGGAACCCACTGAGCCTCCTCAACAGTAATTTGGAAGGAACGACCCTTAGATTACGAAGGTTCCACCGCCTTCTTTTTTGTATTCTTTCGATGCACTCAAGTATTAGGCCGGTTCCCAAGCTTAGGACACTCAGACTTTATGTGCCCAGGTTTATAACAAACATAACATACTCAAATTGGATTTGGACAGTCACGGCAAAAATGACCTTCCTGCCCACATTGGTAGCAAGCTGTTGAACCAAATCTGCACTCCCTAAAGTGTCTTTTGTGACACTTCTTGCACTCTTAAGGTGTCGGTCTTTCATCCTTCTTACCACTTCCACCTGATTTGAATTTATTTGAAGTACTAGAAACTTAAGTACTCTTTCTTTTAACAGCAACAAAGCAGCAGTACGATAATCTCTTTTCAATTCAAGCTCTTGGAAACGAGCTTCATCCACCATCTCTTCAAAATTATGACACCTTTTTGGAATAACAAACTGTCAAATCTCTTTCTTTAAAACTTCATGGAAATAGGGATGGCAATGGGTCGGGTTTTAGTGAACCCGTACTCAAACCTGTTTATAATATCGTCACCCGTATCCAACCCAATACCTGGCGGGTACCCTTTTAGTATTACCCATCGGGTTTTCAAGTTTTCTCACGGGTTTCAGTTATCCCATTTTGAGTATTTTCCAGATAAAATAGCGGGATGGGAAATAAACATGTGTTAAACCAAACACGAAAAAATAGCAAACCACGATACCCTAAATTATATCCAAGGTTACTTAATGTCAAAGAAAACGGTTTCATAACTCAAACTTTCAGACCATTCATAATACGAAGAATTATATATTTTTGAAAGTACAAATTTAAATGTCGATATCATGAAAATCGAAGAAAATACACGCAAAATATTGATAGTATGATCATTCCTAAATTTTATTCTTCAACCACCATTTCTCAAAATGTCAATAAATTAACTTGAACGGTCGTCTAATTGCAATTAGTGTGTTATTGAAACTAAAAGAGTTATTCAATTACATATTGGGAAAATCCACCACTCCATTGGACTATTTTTATATAAAAATATTAAGGATTTACATTTTATGAATACTAATTACAAAATCATTATATATTAATTGTTAATTAATAATTATTATAATGCGGGTAGGGTACGAGTACACGGGTATGGGTACGTAAACGGGTAATTGGGGCGGGTATTACTAAAACTCATACCCAAACCCATATCCGCAGAGCAAAATAATTCTACCCAAACCCGTATCCAAACTCAAATACCCACTTTCGTACCTGACCCAATTGTTTTGGGTTCGGTTTTCCCCATCAGTTTTGGGCAGTTTTGCAATCCCTACATGGAAGTGATCCATGAGAATTTTAGGATTTGCCATGTATTCTGGACAAAAACGGGCTCGGTCCAGAAGAAATCTTACTAGCTCATTCACCGATTCTGTCACTTGTTCCATAAAAAGAAACTCTCAACGGATTCTCTTCAAATATGCTTCTTGAGAATAAGCATTCTCAAACATTCTTTTAAACTCATCCCAAGTCAATCGACTGATAGCTTCATTACCTTTGGTACAACACTGCATTTCCCACCACCCTTTAGTACGTGACTTTAACAAATTTGCTGCATATCTCACTTTGAGTTTTCGGGACAGTCTGCAGTAGTGAATGCCCCTTCTACCTCTGAAATACATCTATAACACTTTATGGGATCCATGTCTCCTTCATAATCCGGTGGGTTGCAAGCTGAAAAATCTCTATAGCTAAACTTCCTTCTTTTCTCTTGAACCAAATGTAGATGGGGTGCTTCTTGTCTAGCTCCCAAACCCTCCTCATGACGGTTTTGACACTCTTCACTTACCACTTTCTGAGCCTTCCGAGCCGTATCTGTAATCGTTGTTATCAAAAGAGGAAGGGACGCTTCTTGAGGGCAACTAACTTCCCTAGCAACAAAAGTCTTTACCCCTTCCCATGATAATTCGGCATCACGAACAGGAGAACTTGAGTTGTCTTGACTGACTCCTGTCTGATCAGCCTCTCTTCTTTCACTCATCTTATACTGAAAGTAGACACAATAATATTAATATAAACTTACTTAACCGATCATATGTCTACTCTATCTCTACCTCTAACACATCACAATTAATAATTGCTAACATTCCATCCTCTAATGTCTCGTGGTTTCCATGGGTACATATAGTGTTACCTGATAATTATTGCTAACACTTTATGGGATCCATGTCTCCTTTATAATCCGGTGGGTTGCAAGCTGAAAAATCTCTATAGCTAAACATCCTTCTTTCCTCTTGAACCAAAGGTGGATGGGGTGCTTCTTGTCTAGCTCCCATACCCTCCTCATGACGGTTTTGACACTCTTCACTTACCACATCCCGAGCCTTCTGAGCCGTATCTGTAATCGTTGTTATCAAAAGAGGAAGGGACGCTTCTTGAGGGCAACTAACTTCCCTAGAAACAAAAGTCTTTACCCCTTCCCATGATAATTCGGCATCACGAACAGGAGAACTTGAGTTGTCTTGACTGACTCCTGTCTGATCAGCCTCTCTTCTTTCACTCATCTTATACTGAAAGTAGACACAATAATATTAATATAAACTTACTTAACCGATCATATGTCTACTCTATCTCTACCTCTAACACATCACAATTAATAATTGCTAACATTCCATCCTCTAATGTCTCGTGGTTTCCATGGGTACATATAGTGTTACCTGATAATTATTGCTAACACTTTATGGGATCCATGTCTCCTTTATAATCCGGTGGGTTGCAAGCTGAAAAATCTCTATAGCTAAACTTCCTTCTTTCCTCTTGAACCAAAGGTGGATGGGGTGCTTCTTGTCTAGCTCCCATACCCTCCTCATGACGGTTTTGACACTCTTCACTTACCACATCCCGAGCCTTCTGAGCCGTATCTGTAATCGTTGTTATCAAAAGAGGAAGGGACGCTTCTTGAGGGCAACTAACTTCCCTAGAAACAAAAGTCTTTATCCCTTCCCATGATAATTCGGCATCACGAACAGGAGAACCTGAGTTATCTTGACTAACTCCTGTCTGATCAGCCTCTCTTCTTTCACTAGTCTTATACTGAAAGTAGACACAATAATATTAATATAAAGTTACTTAACCGATCATATGTCAACTCTATCTCTACCTCTAACACATCACAATTAATAATTGCTAACATTCCATTCTCTAATGTCTCGTGGTTTCCATGGGTACATATAGTGTTACCTGATAATTATTGAGTTGGCCAGACACACTAATTATCACATTACATTATAATGTATCCAAAGTCTGCACGTTACATTTCAATTCAAGAATCATTAACAATCTATTAACTCAGTCATATAATAAATCTACATCATGTTTAATACATAATAAAATGGTCTAAGATCAAGTTGTAACACCCACCATTTTAGGGCTAGTCATTAGGTCCTAATCATTTTGTAATACGTGTAATTAGTGTCGTATTAGGCTAATTGTATGTATCATTACGTGTATTAATATATATACGCATCTACGCGATTTAGTTAAATCGTACATTTTATTATATCGGTCGAATTCCGATACACTCATTCGGACGTTGGTGAACATCGTTTTATTAAATAATATTAAATTATTTGATAAGCCTAATTATTTCCAAGCATTATTTCAATAATATTCTATAAGTATCTTGTATCACATTAAAAAGCCCTACGCGACCGAAACGTGCGAACCGCGCCTGACAACCGAATAAAGATCAAAATATATCTTACAAGTTTAAAATATATCATTTTATGTGAGGAGATTATTCAATTTGTAGTATTTTAAATTAATAACTAAAACGTTTTATAAAAACGTCACATCTTATTTAAGCGAAACCCGAACCGATGAACATGACCAACACATTTTTATATCATTTTAATAAATGTCTTCGAGTATTAACAATTAAGATTTCAAATTTAAAAATATTGAAGAGTTAGTTTTTATTTAAAAACGTATGTAAAATAATTAATTAATATCACAAATAAGCGTTTAAACGAGCGGGGAAATGAACACCGCACGGAGCACGGAGACGGGGACTGAAAAGTGGAGGCTTTCACCAAAACCCCCACCTTTCCCTTTTCCTTCTCATTTCAATTTCTTTCTTTTCTTTTCTTTCTCTCTCTTTTTCTCTCATCCACATCCACCACCATTCCACCACCTCCATAACTCCACCAAATAACACCATTAAACAACCTCAAATCGCAAGACTCATTTAGAGAAAAAGATTCACGGAGTCACGATCTACCTTCCTATCTTTTCGGATTCTTCTCGCGTAAACTTGTAAGATTCCCGACAAATCTCAAAAACTCTTAGATTTCATTTGTTTTGCTTAAAAGTTGTTTATTTAAGCTCATAATGTCCAAATATGGGTTGGGTTAAAGTTTCGGGCCAAACGGAAACCGGAAAACACGTTTTCGACTCAAAATCCGACCAACAGACCTAAGTGTCGCACAGGCCAGTGCAGCGTAGCGTCACTTAATGCGTCACTCAAGTGACGCACTGAGTGTCGCTAAAAACCCTAATTTTTCGTCACTTGCCTAAGTGCCACATAAAACCCCTTTTTCCCTACACTTGTCTAAGTGTCGCAAATTCAATACCCGGCACTCCCATCCGACACTTCTAGCATCACTTACCTAAGTGACACCTACAACCGAATTCTGATTTGATCCGTCACTTGTCTAGTGACGCCTAACACCTTTATCCGACACTTGCGACCGACACTCGCTTAAGTGTCGCCCTTGATGCGTCACTTCCTCAAGTGACGCTACTGGTATTAAAATCCCAGTTTTATGCGACACTTCCTGAGTGACGCATAAACCCTAAGTGTTGCTATAAGTGTCGCATGAAACAGAACCTAGATTTTTACTAAGTGTCGAGACCTAAAATTTTATCACTTGATTTCACCCAAATTCAAATTTTAGATACGTTTTTCATTAAATCAATATAGTAGAAATAAAAAAATTTCAAACTGACCTGGCAGCTCGACCCCAGCCAGGGGCTCTGCCCCTTGTATCCAGCCAGGGGTTACCACCCCTGGAACCCCGCTAGCTAGGGGTGCTGCCCCCGGACCCCCGTCACCTAAAATTTATAAATACTTTTAAGCATAACACTCCAAAAATCATAACAATATTAATGAGATTATTAGTACAACCAGTCACCAACGAGCCGTACACGTTTTCAAAACTCAAACTTATCAATCAAATCAAATCATTGGACATTACTAGTTGGATGGACAACTAGCATAGGTTATCTTTTAAGGTACCTACTTATTTTATTTAAAATTGCGCGTTAAAAATGGTCGGCAGGTTACAGTCTTCGGATACCCCATTTTACTTCACCACATTTGTTTCATTGCAACTCTTCAGGCTCAGGTGAGTCTCATAGCCCCGACTTTTTACTGTTTTTACTCCCGGGGTGGAAATACATGCTCTAACTGTTTTACACGTGAACACGAGTACAAAACTCGCTATATTCTGAATGAGCTATTTTCTAATCACTTTTAAGTCCTCTACGATCATAATTCTGGTAATACTTTATGTAGCGCAAATGTTAGTGTATGGTACCATATAGGACTGACCATCCTCGTCCGGGTCAGCAAGCACTGACTGGTTAAACAGACGCATTAACTTTTGTTCATACGAGTGTAGATTAGACACTCGCCTGGAGGCACCCACGATCAGACACTTTATTGTGATCCTGACACCCACGTTAAGCGCAGACTATGACCTCATGGTAGACATATACATCATTTGATTCATTTCAAACGGTTATTATTAAGTCTTGTGGTTCACACTTACATATTTATTATGCAAACCTGTGAGCTCACCAGCGTTAGCTGACCTTTGTAGCATGTGTTCTCAAGTACCCAACAACAGTAGGACCTGTTCACTCAGGATGCCCATAGCTCGAGTCAGCATACACATTAGGAGATTATTTTGCATTACTACATTTTGTAACTAAGTTATGCCGATTAATCTCTAAACATTGTAATTATTGGGCTTTTGTAAGCATTTATACATTGTAAAACTTTATATTATCAATGTATCTGAAAACGACGCATATAGAGTCGTTCATTATATGCATTGTGTGTTTTGATTATTGATTAGTAGCACCCCAAAGTTTGCTTCCACTAAACAGTAAATTTGGGGGTGTTATACAAGTACCCACTAATGGTGGATATTCGAAGCCCTTGAACCATAGCTCTGATACCAACTTGAAACACCCTGATATTTTGACACTTTTTTAAAAAACTTAACAATGTCCCAATCGTAAATCATAAGTTGCCAAAATTAATATTATAACTTAATATTTGCTGACCTGAGCTCAAAACCAAAACCTAAAAACTTTACATTTCACGCGATCGTACCTCTCCTCACGCGATCGCATGTTTCATTAGAGTATACACGATCGGGTATCTTCTACGTGATCGCGTGTTACCTTATATAGTCTCAGATAATTCGTTTGGTATGTTCTGTGACAAAAAACAACTAAAACACGCGATCCCCTGAAATGACGCAATTGCGTATTACTTATTTTAAAAATATGACGTGATCGTGCACACGTAGGTACACGATCGCGTACTATTGCGATTTTAGCCCAGTAACTTCAGACTCAGAATTTAATACCATAATACCAAATTCTAATTTACACAACTTTCTACTCATTAAATATTTAGATACCAAATATTGCACACACCTTCAAAATAACATTACAAACATTTCCTTTTTTGCATTTTTTCAAAATTCTCATTTTATCGAAATCTGAACTGTTGACCAAATTTTACCCCATTAACGACCAAAATCTTAACACGTTTTCTTTTTATCCAATTGACTCAATAAAGTCAAAACAAATTTAAAACATCACTTTTACATAAAACTTAAACACTTTACATTAATTCTAACTTTAACCATTGTCCTTACATAACATACCACTTAAACATCATTCAAGCCTCACTTTACCATTTTGACCAAAACCTTTGCAAAACATAATACACAACTTACAAGTGAGACTTATAGTGTCAAAACATACTTTAACCATCACAAAATGGGGTACCATTGTATCAAAAGCATGATCAAAAGGGATTTAGCTTATTTCCAACCAATCAATAAGCTCCACCACTAGCTATCCGTGGGCTCTTTCCCGACTCTTCATTTACCTTACTTAATCCGGCTACAACATGTTAAACATAACGGATAAGCATAAATGCTTAGTGAGTAATGAAAACATAATATAAACATAAACATCTACAAGTTAAGGATCCTCAACATTTTAACCATGTTAATTCATAAGAATCATGTCACACCCCCAATTTCATGCTTTGCGGAAGCGATTGTTTTTGGACGTGACTAATCAAATATCAAGCACAAAGATTAAGCAAATGACTCTAAATGAGACGTTTTTGAAAATACATTACATTACAAAAGTAGTACAAGGTTTTAAGTCATAAGTATACATCATTAGTGAGTTCGCAAAATGAATCTGAAGATTTTAAATACATAATCATAGTACAAAAGATAATGCGAGTAAAATCTTCATAAGTGTGTATGCATGCGACTCGTGCTAGCTTAGCATATAAGTAGATCCTGCTGGGCATCCTACTGTGGCTACGTACCTGAGAATGCATTACTAAAAGCATCAACCAAAAGGTTGGTGAATCTCACAGGTTTGTAGTAAGTAAATCAGTTTGAACACAATATTAGTACCACAGTTTCACAATAGCTCTAAAGTAATAAATGTAGTTGCACAATTGAATTAGAGTAGTAAAAGTGATTGTACGCATGTAGTAAGTCGGTATTTAATACTTGTACAAAAGCAATAGTGTAGTAAACATTAATTGTGTGTATATAACAGGTCGGAAATCAATGATTGCACCAATGCAATCGGGTAGTAACTAATGACTGTAGGTTGGTAATAAGTCGGTAAGGCAGTAAGAAATAATTGCACGAATGCAATAGGGATCGATATACATTGCTGTGAGCATCATAGTCGAAGCTTAACAAGTCTGTAATTTGCCCCTGTTAGTGCTAATCCAAAAACACTCATACGAAACGAGTAGAAAACGCCCGTTTATACAGTACGGTTCTTGGTAGTGCGTGCTACCCCGGGCGGGGATTGTCAGTCCCATATGGATCTATATACTAAAACTCGCACTTATCGAATAACTAACAACTATGATTTCAGAGGCCTTCAGTGGATTAATCATAACTCAAGCCAGTAAGTATATCGGAAAGTCTGTAAGTCTGTAATTCGGTAAGACAGTATGTCAGTAAGACTATAAGTTGACTGTAAGTTTGTATAGTATCAGGTCTGTAGAGTAGTAAGTCCATAAGGTAGTAAGTCTGTAAAGTACTAAGTCTGTAATGTATTAAGTTTGTAAAGTAATTTAGTAAAGATAGTAGTTTCATGTGTTCAAGTAAAACAAGTAATGCATCTCCCCCAAAGTAAAAGCAGTAAAAAGGGGCCGTGAGACTCACGTGAAGAGCAAGCAATCCTAAAGTACGTGAGTTGTTCTAATGGTAATCTCCTAATGCCCTAAACATGTGAGATTATAACGAGTAATTGGATGTTTAACTAAACTATCCGTATAAGTGTTTGTTCGGTTTAATTATGCCCCAAAGTATTTAATAAGTGTTTATGTTTGAGTTTGTGAAAAGGTATACGGCTCGTTGGTGACGGTTTGTAATAATAATTTCAAACTATTATTATTATACATGATTTGTTGTACTTATAAAAGTATATGTGTTTCGTGTGTAAATCGTATCGTATAAGTTTAGTTGTTACTCAAGTTCGTCACATCTGTTACATTTTATTTCATAAGTTACGAAATTTGGTACGGGTCCGAAAACTGAAATATGCCATTTTCGACCCCTAGACGACCCCGAAAGGCCTAAAACCGCCTAGGCTATGGTACAAAGCCTTGATCATTGGGTCGTTTTCGAGTGACCGTGTGACTTTTAGCCCAAACCGTTATAATAAATTTTTCATCGAGAAGCTACCCTGATATCACTTGTGAAATTCTTCGACATTTATACAAAAACTGTTCTGTTTGAGTAATCTAGCCGTTCAGCTATAAAGGTCTAGCCGTTTGGTATGATGAGCGTAGCCTAGCAGCTAGTACCAGAACGGTATGATGAGCGGGTTCCTATGCGTATGGTAGCCGTTCGGCTATAGAGGACCTAGCCGTTCGGCTAGGGAAGTCCAGTCGTTCGGCTATGGAGGACCTAGCCGTTCGGCTAAGGAAATCCAGCCGTTCGGCTGATGAAATCCAGCCGTTCGGCTCAGGGACCAATTTCAGATCTGTTCGCGAAATCAGTTGAGAAGACGAGTATAGATTCAATTTTTGGACATAATCTATTTGATAAAACACTAATTCGTGATGATATATGTTATTTAAACACTAAAATTTGAAGAAAAAGTGGGAGATTCCTTACGATTAATTTGAAGACCGAATGATGATGATGATGATGGTGATGAAGATGAAGAACATGATGGAGATGAAGGTGGTGAAGATGATGATGCTTGTTGCTGCTACACTTTGTTGTTTTTGTTGATGAATTGTTGTTGTTGAGATAGGTAGAGACCGAGAGAGAGCAGAGGGAGAAGAGATTGATGATGGTGAAGTGAAAAAAATGAAATGAAAAGGAAGAAGGGTGTGTTTGATGTAGCCGGCCAACTCCAATTATTGAAGTTAGTTAGCTCCCGCTTACGGTACAAAATACTCGTGTTCTTGTACCCGATCGAAAAGTAGTATAATGTTTTCAAATGATAAATTTCTAAAAATATAATCGTTTATATTTTTAATCGAAATATCTTATAAAATAACTTTTAGTGAGATATAAAAATATATCTTTGCTTCAACTAATTTTGACGGATAGTTTTCAGTGTACAAAATGTGCTTAAATTTGCAACCAAGTAAATAATTATTATTTTCATCAATAATACATTATTTAAAAAAGTTTTTTACCAACGTCCGTATTTAGGTTTGCGCGTTCTTTCATATTTGTTTGTACGCGATTATTTAAATAATCTTTTAACGTTATTATATATATTTTTATATATATAATACTTGTACATTTCAGTAGTTTGAGTATTTAATACTTGAAATAAAAGTTTAAATTTTGACCAAATTTTGAGTCATTTTTGACCGGGTGTCACAAATCAACATATAACCAAGCTAATGACATAGTCATTACTTGGATACCACCATGCAAATGATAGATATCATTCCCTGGTTCCACATGTGTATCCATCTACTTACCTTGCAAATACCTCAAACAACAACTTGAACCTTAGCTTCCAATACTTGATCACCTAATCACATAAGCACATAACACGTACATATTACTTTCACAATAGCTTCTTACCTTTGTCAATTTACACATAACTTACATAACACCTAAAATTTTAACTTAAGTTTCATACACATAACTCTATAATCATATATAAATGGTAATCAACATTCATTCTTACTATAATCATCACAATTCACCAAGAATATAGCTTCTTAGTGATCACTTACACACTTAACCCATCAATTACTGATGTTGTGTAAACAGAGTTAAGTTTTATAAATGGGAGTACCTGCTTACTATACACAACACAGGCAAGAATACCTGGTCCTAATATAGTATAGCCTGATAAGTCTGAGTCGAACACGAGGAATGGATATCAATATTAAATAAATTGGAAATTGTTGTAAATAAAACAGTAAATAATGGGGGCGTTTTAGTTCCAATCGAACAAGTGGCAAACAATTATGAAAAATAATTTATTAAATAAAACTTAATTAAAAAAACTAAAGAAATGATAAAATAATTAGTTAAATAAAATATTTAATTCAAATGATAAAAGAAATGCATTTGCTTGGATTACTTTCCTTAGAGTCCGGAAATCATTTTATTGAATTGCTAACACATGGATTTATTGGTGATTTGACAAATATTACCAATCTTCCTTACAAGATAGATTGATATAAACACAATTAAGAAAGACACAAAGTTGTTTTCAACACGCTAACAGTTCAATTTAACGTTGCCCACCAAATTGTATTCTAAATTAAACCAACACCGTTTATGTGATTTATTTTCTTGACTTGAATCAACAAGGTCTATAACTAATCAAAGTTATCTTGTTCATCAATAACCAGTACCAATTATTAACCCTAACCTGTCAAACTCAATATATTCAGCAACAATCGTCAATTGAAATCAACGATTATCAATAATTTTATAATTAAACGGAAATCAATCTCAATTAATCATAAAATCACGTTAGGTAATTACTAATAATCATTCAATAACCAAGGATCATCAAATAAACACATAAACTTTCAATAAATCCAATTAAATCCGCAAATCAATAATCAATCCATAATCTAAGTATCATTATCCAAGCAAATACATAAAAGATTTAGCCAATCATATTATTACAGAAAATCAGATTCGAGAACGAAATCATAATCATAATCAAATGAAAGGAATAAGTGTATTCGAACCGAAAAATCGAAATAAGGATTGAAGGAATGAAAGCCTTCAATTCTCTTTGATCTTTTCCTTTCAAAAATCTCTGAAATTAGGGTTTTAGGAAGTAAAAATCAGATGGAGAGAAAAGTAGAGTGATGATCCTCAAAAATGAAAGCAAATGAGCTATTTAGGGTTTCTGTCGAATCAATCCATACGCCGTATGGATTTCCATACGCCGTATGGATTGTATAAGCCCATGGATCAGACCCGCGTAATCTGGCAGCCCGGCTCACACCATCCATACACCGTATGGATTTCCATACGCCGTATGGATGCAATTTTTCAACTTTTTAGCCACTCGACTTCAGTTCTTCAAGCTTCAATCATTTTAGCTTCTTTTCTTCAATACTAGCTCGTTTTCAGCTTCTTTTCCGATTCAAGCTCCAAATAAATCCTAAATGCAAATATGAACAAAATGAGTAGCAAATTCAAATAAAATGCATAAAAGTTCTATTGAAAAAGGGGGGTAATTAGTACTATAATTTAGTACAATTTGGTGTTCATCAATTACCCATTATTTCATGATCATAGATTCTTTAACATAACTAACAAAGTTTAAACATTCTTTCGAACTCAATAACATGTATGAAACTTAAATTATACCAATTGCCCACTTACCCATGGATTCTAAGAACGTAGGGCTTATAAAACCTAAACCCTAATTTCAAATTAAACAAGCTAGAGGATTATACATACCTTACAAATGATAATTTGAATATTAGAGACTCAATTTCAATGAAACCCTAGCTTAATTCAACTAGTTTCTTCTTGTTCTTTCTTCCTATACGTCGCCTGTTTCTTTCCTTTTAATTGAAGGTTTCTTTCCAATCTTGGTAATGACTAGAAATAACAAAAACTGAGTTTTAATGTTACTAGTTTCACTCCCCCCCCCCTAACTTTGATACTTGACACTTTCTGCCCTCTAACTAGGTTAGTTTATTTAACCAAGTCTCACTAACTGATTCTAACACATACAACTTATTTCACATAATATTATATTATATACATATAACTAGATAACTAAAGTCATATAATATAATTTAAAACTTACAAAAATTGGGCCGTTACAGTAAAAAGTGATTGGAGTTGTAGGTGCTGATACATATTATTGTGTCAGTCAGTTAGTCAAGAGTATGTAACTGTTTTGTATTGAAAGTGGTTTAGAAAAGTCATAAAGTGTCTAAGTGTTAGAAGGCGACACTTAGCCAGTGTCGCTATTGGCGGCTAGTTAGTATCGCCAAGGTGGTAAAGGGTTGTGTATAAATAGCTCGTTAGGGTTTCATTTGTTGGTTGACGAAACTTTGAGAGCTATGAGTGATATCTGTAAGCCTTATATGAAATTATACATCAATATACAGAAAAGTTAAGTATTCATTTTTTTTGTGTTTATGTTTAACGTTCAATACTTTGTTTTACAGTTTCCGCTCGTATAATGGAGTAACGATTCAATAGATCAAAATCTCTAGGACCTAAAAAGTGGTATCAGAGACTTTGATTCATTATCATCGGTTTCGGATCATCATTTGAACGCGTTTTCAGTTTGTTCGAGAAGGATTGACGGGTTTAATCTCGTTGATGGGTTTGTTTGCTTAAAGGATTTGTTTTCTGGTTTTTGCAGGATTTGTTCATTTGGGGTTCATCAAAATCCATTAGGGTTTCAAATTTTGTCGAAAGTTAGGGTTTTTGAAACTCACAGCCGCGATCTAGCGACACTTACCTTAGCGTCGCCATCTAGGGTTCCAGTGACACTTCCTTGTGACACTTGATTGTGTGTCACTTGTTTTCTTGCGGCACTTGGCTATGACACTAGATTAAGGACTTCGTATTTTTCTAAGGAAAGAGTTGCGACACTTATCTTAGTGTCGCTATTGTTAACGGTGTGGCACTTCATTGTAGCACTTGTTTGGTTTGATTAGTTTCTGTCAAGTATATTCTAGCGACACTTCCTCAGTGTCACCGTAGGTTCTTGCGACACTTCTTTAGTGCTGCTTAACTAGACATAGAATTTTGTGAGATATTCAAGTTGCTTTAAAAATGTCTAACCAAAGTCTTCAAAGCATAGATTCTTTACTTAAGCACAGTAATGAGATCGGTAGTGGTAATAAACCTCCTATGTTTCATCCCGGTACTGACTGCGCATATTGGAGATCACGTTGTGAACAATACGATGCTTTTCATGGCCTTGACATGTGGATTCTAATTATGGAAAGATATGAGCGACCCGTTGCTGAGGGTAATCACAGAGGAGTTCCACCATCTAACGCCATTAAGAGTATGACTCCAGAAGAACGAAAATCCTTCGACTTGGAATGTAAAACACATGCTGCAATTAGTATTGATTTACAGGGATGTTCTTATAATCTTCAAGCATCACGATATCACCTATGATCTCTGGAATGCTATTGAGACTAGATGTAGGGGAAATTAGAAATACAAGCAAAGTAAATTAGAGCTTGTTAAGAAGCAGTTTGATCGGTTTGATTTGCTTCCAAATGAGACTGTTGATGGATACTCACTAGATACTCACAACTAGTAAGTGACTTAACGGAAGGATGTCTGACTTTTATTGAACTGCAGAAAAAGCTTCTAGATGATTTACTAAAAAGCTGGGATACAAGAGTGACAATCATGAAGGATGATCCTGAATTAGAAAGCATGAAGCTTGATGATTTAATTGGGAGACTGCAAGCATATGCTCTTGATATGAGGAAGAAAGACTGTAAGACTGGCTGATTTGTACAAGATCCGAGTGTGTATGGTGAAAAAGTAGCCACCGGAGAAGCTTATTGGATGAATGGCTTTTCTAACTGATGGGTTTTTGATGTCGTGTGAATAAGTCTAGTTTTACAATATATAAAAGGAAATACCTTGTTTATACTTTTCACACAATCAGGCAAGAATACCTAATCGAATGTTGGTATAGACTTGGTAAGTCCGAGTCGATCACAGGGAACGGTGGTTATTTATTAAAAATAGAAAATTATAATTATGTAAATAAAACAGTAAATATGAGGGGCGTTTTAGTTCCGTGCGAACATTTTAATTGAAATAATAATTAAAACAGATAAATAACTTAAATTGAATAATAGATAGAAAATAATAGGAAGGAATAAGTAATTCTGTAATTAACTTCACTTAGACTCAAGTATCCCGATTTATTGCACGTTCATTGTTGATTGTGATCTTTTTATAACTTAAATTGAATAATAGATAGAAAATAATAGGAAGGAATAAGTAATTCTGTAATTAACTTCACTTAGACTCAAGTATCCCGATTTATTGCACGTTCATTGTTGATTGTGATCTTTTTATATCAACTTAAATACTAATCAAAGAATCTAAATTGAAGGTAAATTAGCCAACTGTTTGGGTCCAACTAATTTCTATAACTTAGGGTTCCACATTAAACATCGATCCAATATCACAAGAATTGTATCTTTCTATTGTGTGCTTTGCCCTAAATTATGCATTAAATATTCATGATTGATTATGATTAATCCTAATGGTATGAGTCAACAATACCTACTAATAATTACATATTAGCTTATTCATTTTAAACTGGTTAGTTATTACACTCTTAACCTGTCAAACTCAATATATCCAGCAATGATCAAAACCTAAATTCTGATCATCAATAATTAATAGTCTCAAGGGAAATCAATCTCAATGACACAATCAATCACGTTAAGAAATAACTAAACAATCTCCAATGACTAAGGTTCAACGGATAACATAATCATCTTCAATCAACAACTTAATAAACGTGCAAATAATAATCATTCAACAATCATTATCTAAGATTCATTATTACATAACTAATAACGTATCAATTCATCATAAGGTTTAACAAAATTCTGAATATCAATGTCAAAAACATCATATAATTGAAATAGATAAAAGTATTTGTAAACCGAAATAACGAATCACTCGAAGATAAGTTAAAATAAGCTAAACCTTTACTTCTCGTGCCTCCAAAATATCCCTAAAAGTCGTAGAAAAGCTCCTGTAGTCGAACCAAAGAAACCACAGTCGAATCTCTCTTTTTAGGGTTTTTAACGCGTTTATATAGTTTCTGGAAATAGATCCATACGGCGTATGGATTTTCCATACGGCGTATGGATTGCAAATAAGCCCCGCCCAGCATCGCGTACACTGGGCTTCCACCACCTCATTCCATAAGGCGTATGGATATTCCATACGGCGTATGAAATGAAATTCCAGCCGAAGTTTAATCTTTTCTTCTTTTAATCCTTCGGCTCCGCTCGTTTCCTCTAAAATTCATCATTTAACTTATTTATTGACTGTTTTTCGTCCTTTTCTCTACACAGCTTCATTTCCACATCTAATTGCAAATATAAACGAAATAAGTACCTAAACTTAATTAATTGCAATAGAAACATACAAGAATAAGGGCGAAATACTACATAAATATAGTACTTATAAGCGTTTATCAGTTTTCTACCTCAGCTGCACATGGTAATGGAAGTACTCATTACACTTCCTATACTACTCAGTCTGCTCCTTCTCAGGCTACTGAAGAAAATGGTGCTATCTTCCAAGCATTCTTAAGCTCGTATGATAACTTTTTAGCTCAAAAGACTAGTACTCTTGTACTGATTGAGGAAGACTTTGATCAGATTAATCCTAATGAACTTGATAGTATGGATATAAGATGGAATATGGCAATGCTCACTTGCAGAGCCAAAAGATATTTGAACAAGACTGGGAGAAAGAATCTGGAAGATGATAGTAGCCCGGGTGTGGGTTTTGATAAAGCAAGGTCAAGTGTTACAAGTGTCATAATTTTGGACACTTCGCCAGAGAATGTGAGAAAGCAAAACAACCTACCTCTGGATTGACTAAACCGTCTGATCCAAAGTCACAATATCCAAAGCTAAAGATAAATAAAAGAGAAACACCTCAAATGCTTAAGTGGTGGTTAATGAATCAAAGCATACGACTGGTCAGAGCAATCAGATCAGCAACAACTTGCTCTAATGGCCCACATCTCTAATGAATCTGAGGTTGATGTTGAACCATTTTCTTGTATTTCTTGCATTAAATTAACTGGTTTTATTAACAGATATAAAGAGGATCATGAAAAAGTTGAGAGCCGATCTTGAAATATTAAGTGAAGCTGATAAAGTTTTAAAATCTAATGAAAAACTTTTTGATAAGAAATTAAAAGCCTATCAATCTGAAACTAAAGATTTAAAAGCTAAAAATTTTAGTCAGCAAGATGCAATTGATAGATATTTAAAAGAAATCTCCTTACCTAACAAGGAACTTGCTGAGTCTCAGTCTGAGGTGGTCGATTTAAAAAGGAAGCTCTCTAATTTTTCAACATCCTCTGTTGTCTTTGACGAGATCTTACGTACACTCCCAATGGATAGACACTAAGAGTAAGGCTGGAATTGGATATCACCAAGTACCTCCTCCTAGTGACTATCTACCTATGCCGATGAAAGATGAAATCAAAAACTTTGTACCTACTTCAACATCAAAAGTAGACACAAAATCAGTTGATGAGTCAGTTTTAAGTACTAACCATGATGCTTCATTCAGTGCAAAGAACCATGTTAATAAGCCTGTTAGTTTACCTCCAATTAGTGTTAAGGAGGTTGTTGAGGTAGAAGATGTAACTGAACAGGAGTTTAAAAAGGTTGAAAAGGTTGATGTAAAACTTGAAAATTACATTTTTACTAATGAACCTATATATAAAGATCAAAAACAAAAGAGTAAAAATCAGGTTTCCAAGTCAAAATCTCTAATAGGTTCATAGTCAACTGTGAGAATATTGAAGAAAGATAAAATGGTTAAAAATACTGAAAATGACAAACCTTCAACATCAACCTCTTCATCTTCACAGGCATCTACCTCCACATGTACACACAAGTGTGCATGTTCAGTAAATGTCTCACACTATAGTCCAGTTCGTCCTCATCCTCTACCATTTGTTGAGAGACATTCCTGTTTCTGCTGCCGGAGTGTGACACCCGAAGATTTAGGTTAACTGTTAAACCTAACTGGAAACCCTAATTACTTGTATTTAGTTTTTACCGACTAAATATTTGTAATTATTTGTATATTTGAATATACACTTATGTGATTACGTGTTTATTTGTAATTACGCAAAACGATCAGACAGAGTCCGACACTACATACGACGTTGGTGAAAATTAAATAACATAAACCTATTTTATGAATTAAATAGTAGTTATTTACATTATATTATTATCTCGTATAATAATACACGAAAAACCTAGACGTTTTGTTTAAAACATAACAAACACAGTGAAAATGCGCAAATCGAATTTGGCGACCAAACGAAAGTCATTAATTATTTTGACAACCCAAAATAAATTATTTTAACAATACTTCAATGAAAAATAATCCAAAATATATCGTTAATTAAAACGACACAAAATAACGTTTGACGATTTAATGTTTTAACACAAATAACGAGTAAACGACCACAAAACGTAACAAAGTCTGGAAATGAAGTTTGAAAAATCACCACCCATCTTGTAGGGCCCATGTGGGACAGCCACCTTGATGCGCGCCGAACGGGCGGTTTTAGGAATCACTTCCTGTCGTTGCGAACCTTCCGCTTGGCTGCGATCAGTGGGTTTTAAAATTTATGTTTGTGGGGCCTAAGTATACTAAAGCTATGAGTGAGTACAGCGATAGGTATGACCTATGGTCGTTCTTCAAACCACAACGGGCATGGGATCTAGGCTTTCAACTATCTTTTGTAATTTAGTTGGTTTATCAAGAGTTGATAGGGGTTTTTATTTTGTTTTCCAATTAACTAATTAAATCTAAAGTAAAGTAAAGGAGGTGAGGTGTCTACGAGAACTACAGATTAAACGTTGTGTTTACTATCACAATCGGGAATGATATTTACGGGTAGTTATTTTATTTAAGGCCTTGGTTGTGATGAGGGTTACAGGATTAAACAGACGCACTCAGAACACCCAATGATAACAAAGTATTCTACCTACAACCTTTCATGGCTTCCACGTATTTGTACTACACCTGAGGTGTTTCCAACGTTATACCATGTATTCAGCTATTTTACGGTATTTTCGTTGCTACATTAGAGATTCCTTGTTTACTATCATGGGTTTGGTCATATATTTCTTAATGAGCCACAGCTCCTAGCCTATTATCTATCTAATGTAGAGTTGTACGCAATCAGATAAATAATATGTTACATGGATAACAGCTATGGAGAGTACACTACACCGGAAGTTGTCCCAAATCTAGTGAACAATTTAACCACCAACCATCCTCGAGTCCTGTTCCCCAATCTCGAACATTTGTTATATCTGAATCATGGCATGAATTATTGAATAAACAAAAACATGAACAGGGGTTTCCCACCGGAACAAGTTGGGATGGTCTAGTCTAACGACTAGTTAAATTGTTCATCATTATTTCAAATAAATCATCATAACTATTCTATGCATGTTAAATTGGTGTATCCAATTAATATATATCGAAAAACCTAATCATATACCCAACAGCACAAGTGATACTAGCATGCAGACTCTAAAGCAACAATCAAACAAGAACATGTAGTAGAGCAGCATACAGGGATAAGTTTATTCATGCAGAGTAACTGGATAAATGGATAAGTCATAAATGTTCTGAAAGTTCTCTCTTAAACATTTGTTATATGAATTGAATATAATCTATCTCTAATCCTACGCTCCGTGTCTCCCTCTGGTGTATTTCAACCAGGAGAACACCGACCATGTCGAGTTCAATGATCATCAGACACAGAATAATAAGCAGCGTACCAATAGTTAGTTCTAGAAATAACTTACAAACCACAACATAAGTTGGATAGATAAACATTAGAAACTCAATTTATATATTCAAATATATATCAATAGCATACAGGCAGAGTAACGACATGATTAAAGTATAACTACCTTAGCATAACGACTATCATAGCAAACACATATTTGTTTAGCTGAGCATGGCAATAATTCTAGCAAGTATTTCTAAATAATCATGGCAACAGCACAACATATTTAAAATAACAAGATAGAGATTATAATAAAACTTGACGAAGCATTATTACTAATCTTGCGCAATCACAGTCTCGAAGCACCTCCGTTACAACTAAGCTCGAAGCTAATCTACTAGCTTAATTATACCAAACTAATCTAAACTATTCTAGAGAGATAAAGAAAGAAAGAATGAGAAATTGTGAAGTGATTATTTGTGTGGTGTGTTGTGTTTTAAAATGGGAGGTGGTGGTGAGTATTTATAGACTTGGCTCAACCGTATTTCTCAACCGTATTCCCATCTCCAAAATCTCAGCCGTATAAAAATCCTTGTTTATACGGGCAAGACATCGAATACGGGGCATCCATGCGTATTTCGGGTGAGAATTGCACGATACGGGAGAGACCCGGCCATATACGGGCAAGACAGGCCGTATTCGGCTGAGCCTTGGCCGTATACGGCTGAGCAAGGGCGTATACGGCCTTTTCTTGGCCGTATACGTCTGGGCTTGGTGGTATACTCCTTGGCTCTCCCGTATTGTTGATCTTCGGTTGCCTTGTTTCTTCATTTGGGCATAACTTCTTCGTCGTTTATCCGTTTTGAGCGTTCTTTATATCCACGCGTTCGTAATTTCCTAATGAAGAAAATGACATAATTAGATGTCATAATTCTAGGTAGAACTTAAAAAGTGCTAAAAAGCATGAACAAGAATGCTTATGATCGTATTCGTTAGATTTATCGTATTTTTCGACCATTTAAGTTGATTTTTGAAACATTGTCTATGTTTTAACCCAAGTGATGAGTTTTAGTAATAAATTGTTCATTTCGGATATATACATCATGATTTGGACTAAAAAGGTGAGAATAATGCTCGTAAAAACTTGACTTTTTGCGTGTCATCACACCTCCACCCTCCCCCTCTAGATTTCATGCAAATCCCCATCGTTTCTTTCTTTCCCTTAACCCACACAACCAACATGCAATTCATTTCACATCACCTCTTCTTTCAATTTCTCTCTAGCCTCTTTCTAAACCTCCCTATCTCTCTCTCTCAAATCTGGAGAAACAACCACCATATCACCACCACAATCCACCATAACACCACCCAGAACCACCACTCAAATACCCATCTCTTTACAAAGAAAATTCAAGATTTCAAGGCAACAAGAGCTTCACACTTCATTTCTTCCCTTCTTCATCTAAAACATCATTGTGAGGAATTTTTTCTAAATCACCTTACCTAATACATGCTAATAATGTTCACTAATAAGAATACGTCCAAAACTTTGCTTGAAAAACATTTTTGTACAACTAAATATGCATAAAGTACAACTAAACATTCTGTCCAGAAACTTACACTAATTTCTCTTGGGTGTATCTCACTCATTTCTTACGTAAAATGAACGTTTTTATAGTCAAAGATCAAGCTAAAGATGTTAGCTATCAAACCCCACAAGCCTCATAATTTTTAGAGCTCGTTTACTATTTTAAATAATTTTTGTGAGAACACATATAAAATCTACCCAGAAAAGTCATAGAATTATCTCTCGGGGTTTTGGCCATATCTTGAGCTACACAGATCCAAATGATTTGAAACCACTGCCAGAAGTTCACAAATTTTTTTACCTACAAATGTTGTACCGATCACTTTTTCTAAAAGGTTGTCGATTTTGCCCAGAATTTCAATCTTCATGCATGTGTCCAGATTGGTCAACTGTTGGACCTCAGAGGACATTTGTAATTTTTAAAAATACTTAGACTTCTCTAAAATTCATGGAAAACTTGTATTTTTCTTGGAAATTATTTCGGGTTATAAATTTTTATAGAAATTCGACAAAGTGATGCATTTTCTGGAAAATGTAAAGGGGGCTGATTTTAGCAACTTATAAAAACCGACACTTGTGGGCTTGCTATAAATGCAAGAACTAACTTTTTATGATTCATGAACATATCTAAGGTTTTGGTAAAAGTTTCGGGTCAAAGCGAGTCGGTTTGACTAAGTCAACAAAAATGGGGCTCGGTTTCGAAAAATGACAAACTTACTATTTTTAGCAAAACTTGTAAGCAAATGGGTTTGGGTGACTTATTTAGTAACTTGGACCTAAAACGAGACTTAAAAACACCTCTGAATGAAAAACCAACACTTGGAACTGTTGAACTAACACCCGTGTCACCAAACCTATGACACTAACACATGTGTTGCCAAACCTGCAACACTAACACCTGTGTCGCCAAACCTGTGACACTAACACCCGTGTCGCCAAACCTGTGACACTAACACCCGTGTCGCCAAACCTGCGACACTAACACATGTGTCACCAAAAAAAGAAACTTTGAAATTTGATTTTCACTAAGTATTCAACTTGGTTAATAACTTATAACCACACATGATAACAACGTGACAACACATGGTATATACTAATGTAATGTATACAACGAAACAAACTTAATAATAATGTCTTAATAAATTATTATTACAAACTTTCACCAACAGGTCGTAAACATTTTTGTTAAACAACTTATTTGGACATACTACTTGAGTGAACAACTGGCGTAGATGGACATTAACCCTCCACCTACATAACTAGCTTAAGTGGGCATTAACCCTCTACTTACACTTATGATATTTAAGTGGACATTTACCCTCCACATACATAGATGGTCTTTTAAGACATCAACTTACAAATACAACCTTATACATTTAGGGTGTTAGAAGGTTGTAGTTTGGAACACACATTGCTTGCTTATTTGATCATTTGCTTGCTACTTGCTAAACTCATGTGAGTCTCATAGCCCCGCTTTTTATTAACTTTACCTCGGGGTGAGATACATGCTCAGTTTTTATTTACATGTGAACATAAGTACAAAACTCAATATACTGATTGCATGGGTTGTTTTACTAATCATGAAAGCCCTCCACATCATAGTTTGCTAATATTGTTTTAACATTCAATGTTAGTGTATGGTACCATTTGGGATTGACAATCCCCGTCCGGGGTAGTAGCTCTACCACAACTGCAGTCGAACGGGCGCATTAGCATTTGTTCATAACGAGTGTATAATTAGGCACTCGCAGGGAGACACCCTCGATCGAGCACTTGATTGTGATCCTGACAGCTCAGTTAAACTCGAACTATGAGCTCATGGCGATAGTATACACATTTTTGCTTGATTGCAAACATATAAATCTTTTGGTTTATACATAAATTTTAATTATTTACACATGTGAGCTTACCAACTTTTTAGTTGACCTTTTTATAATAACCGAATAAAAAATTAATATGTTTAGATTCCAAAGTTCATTGATTTCGGGACGAAATCGTTATTAGAAGAATATGTTGTAATAATCGTAACAAAAATAATGTAGAGTATACTACAAATAATAATAATAATAATCTTAATGATACCTGAAAGAACCAAATTCACGTACTACACTATAAATCAAAGTCATAGATTGTAGTCAAATTAAAAGATATATATAATAAGATTTTAATATAAAATAAAAAAACAATAAAGGAGAAATCGTTGAGTTAAATGTGGCAACAACTATTGTAGATATGCATGAATCTCGTGATTAGAGGACACGATCCAGGTAACCTCGACTAATATACTCGGCCCTAATTCCAATTTTTTAGTTACATTCACACTATCACAAAAATAGAGTTTAGAGAAAATAAAGTGGGTGACGATGTGTGATATGAACAGAGGCTCTTCGTGATCATTATCATTCCCGTTAGAAGTAATTCTACCTTGGAGGTAAACCTCGAACCTAATTGATTGTTAATCTTGTATTAATCATGCTAGTCAAATCGTGTTCTTACTTCTGATTGCAATTAATCTAATTTAACTGTTAACCTCACCAATGATCACGATATCAAAAACATTCGGGTTTTAAAATATTATTAATTGGAACCTACGATTTTTACATAAACACATTATATTGAGTTTGTAAGTAATTAGAATCAAAGGAGCCCATGTTAAAAGATTTAAGAATTTGAAAACATGTCATTATATATATCTATGCGTACGAATAAAAAAGACAACGTCACCAAAGGAGTTTTATGATTCTGGTTCATTATGGCCACATAAATATTGTATTCTTATAAAATTAATTAAAAAATCAGTAGAGAAACGATAGAGACGAGAATTCTTGGATATATTAAGAAAAAGAAAAGAATAAGACATCTATTGCGATTCTAAAGATAGTTTATCTGTTATATAGAATAGATTTGTGGAGGATTTGTGGGAAGTCTTTTTCGACCTTGAGAGCGTTAAGCGCCTATTCAGGTACGGATGTTCGTACTTTTCTTTCAGCGTTATCTTGATAAGCTTTGTTGATATCCTTGTGATCATTTGTTATCCTTGTAATTTATTTGATATCTTAATAAATCTGTGTTATATGAGTCCCCTATTTGAGCTAAAGTATTTGAGATTTGATAATTGTGGAAACTTTTGATAAAACTTGCGTGAAAAATGATTTTTGGAAAACTTGGGGAATTCATTGTTGCGAGCTATTCTTGATTCATTTGATTTAGGTTCCATATGCATGGTGAACATACTCTGGTGTGTAGTTGGTATATATGTTTACTGTGCAACCATAGAACCCTAGATTTTGTATAAGGAGATAGGTATACCGAGTCAACCCTCCACATGGGCGTCATTGAGGCACCAATGACGTCGCATCAACCGTGGAGGTGGGATTAGTCCACGGCGTCCTCACTTTTCTGATATTATTTGTTATGCTCCGAAGTGAACCATTATTTGTGTGATTATGCTCGAGGGAGCCTTTGAATTATTTGGGGGCGTATGGATGCATCCTAGGATACATTTGATATGTTATGATATGATATGATTTGTGTAGAACGGTCGCGTGGTGTAGTGCCATACACACCTTCCGATTAGGGTTACGTACACCTGGAGTCGCAACCAGTGTGTTATTGCAAGATGTGGTTTGATATGATATATTGTGAGATATGATATTTGGCACTGGTATTGTGCAATTTGGATATTTCTTTTGTAGGGTACTTGGTATAAAAATAACTCAACCTCTCATTTCTTCAGCCTTTATTTCATTTGTTACTCTGGTGTAAGGGTGGTGTTACTCGAATGGTGAATTTTAAAAAATTATAATTATTTATTTCGTTTCATTCTCATTTTCAAAATATTATTATTATAACTGTTTATTTCTGTCTACATCCGCGCACTGAGCAATTAGCTCAGCCGCATTTTCTTTTCCTACAGCACGTACTCAGAGTAATTTGGGATGGGTGCGAGAGCTTCAAGACTTGGACTTGCCATACAGACCACCATTTATTTTAGTTGGACTTTTATTTAGGTTATCATTTAATAGATATTGTCATTTATTATTACAATGAATTTATAAGTACGTTTATAATTCAACAATAAATGTGACTTTCCATTTTGTTATCGGAACGGGGGTGTTACACTTTTAGCATGTATTCTCAGGTAATCAGCCGCAGTAGGATGCTTGTGGAAGCATTTAGCCCCAGTCGCATATTTTTTGAACGGCCTTAGCAACCATTCCCTCTTCATCAACAACCTTATAGCCATCTTCCACATTTGTTTCACACTCTTGATGATCACGCCTCAACGAATCAACGAATCCATAGAAACCTAAATGCAAATCTTCATATTTCCAAGTAGTCGGGTTTCTTACCACATTACCAATATCCCTCAAAAATTTTGAAAGTAGCCATGTTTGTTGTTCAGAGGAAAGTAACCCAGAAAACTTATACCCAATATCTATTATGTGTACCCAACTTACATATGTTATTTTTTATGCGTCAAACTTTCAAAAATGGTATTTTAATGTAATTTCGTGACGTGTCACTCGTTGAAGGTGCCACGTGGCATCCGGAGAAATTGACAAATTATCAACACGTCACCAAACTACATTAAAACACCCTTTTTGAAATTTGATGCATAAAAAATAGCATACTTAAGTTGGGTACACACAATAGATATCGGGTACAAGTTAGTTGCATTTCCAAGTATTAATCCCTATTATAAATCTCAGACATTCTTAAATGAAATAGCCCAACATGAGATTCGTAATGAACTCCATTAAAACTTGAAGTAACTTGTTCCTTAACATAAGTAGCAATGTTAACCAATGCTCCCTCTGAAATAGATGTTGAAATCCTACATGTCATTTCATCAAAAGCTGGATAATAAAGCCCCTCTATCATTTCTTGAACATAGTACTCGAGTGTGCAATCAACATAGAACCGGCTATTATTAACATGATCTCTTTTCGATCAAGCTTAACAACCCTTGTAAGTCTTCTATAATTTCTCTGTCTGCCAAACTACTTGGGTCTCCGGTTGCCCAATCTATGCATACCTTAAAGGATTCTAGTAAATTTACTTGCCTATCTGGAAATGGGGATCTAGCTAACACCCGATAAACACAAGTATATAAACGCCTTTGTTCCTCATAGAAGTCCTCAACAAGTGCTTCTCGATATTGGAAATCGTCCCTCAACTCAATCACATACTCATCAAAAAGATTTACTTCTCAAGTGTTATTCGGATCGTACCAGTCCTTGTATTCTCGTTCAATCTTCTCAATAATATTTCTTTATAAAGGTGTGAAGTTAATAGTAGATGCCATAAGAATTGCTATTATAAAGCAGGTTTCTTCTTGGTATTCTCCTAAGAGTCGAATCATTGCCTCACGATTTTTCAGTATAGGAACAACGATAATTCCTAAACCAGTGTCTTCTTCAATTGGTGGAGAAATTCTGGTTGGTGAACTCATATTTTGGTCTGGCTTAATAGAACGTTCGTCAACGTCAACCTGGATGTCCTTGAATTCCACACTATCATTCACATTATCCACTTGCATATTCTCCATTGCAATAAACAAGTAAGTTAAGCTTTGTAAACAGATTAGAAACTAACGGATAATAGTTAGATATAAAAAACTAAAAACTAAAACTACACTATAAAATTATATTTTAACAATAATTCATGGACAGAGTTTCAACCGCCGGTTGGAAGTTCCAGCCGGCGGTTGAATTGAAAACACTATTTCTACACTCAATTCAACCGCCGGTTGAGAGTGTAATCCGCCGGTTGGAACTGCATATTAGTAAAAAAATTGATTTTCGTGTTTTTCAGGAATCAACCTAATTAATAATCAATTAAATCTAACAATGATTTTCTTTTAACAATTAACACTTAATAAAATAGTAACTTTTAAGATAATAAATTCTTTTAAAAGGATCGAGTAATTGAAGATTTTAAATTAACAAAACCGCTCCCTGGCAGTGACGTAAAAACTTGATGTGTGTTGGATAGCGTTAAAAAGTTTTATTTATTAAAATGGAAATACGAAAATCAACTATCACACAGCAAAAATACCTAATCAAATAATGATATAGCTTTGGTAAGACCGAACCATGAAAGATGTTAAATTTAAAAATAATTATTAAACTAGTAAAAGTAAATTGCAGTTAAGGGAGGCGTTTTAGTTCCATACGAACTTAATTAAAAGCACCAATTAAACAAAATAATTATAAAAGTAATTTGAGACAATATAAAAGAGTGTATTTACTTAGACTTTTAATTTCCTAAATTCCAGTTATCATGTATATTAAATTGTTGAATAATCTTATTGTGAATAAATCTTTTATGGAAAATTACCTGTTCAATTTAACAATTCCTATAAGTTTAGATAAAAAACACAAAGTTCATTATAAACACACAAGAATACCTTCTATTGTTGTTTACCTAACCTTATTTAATTAAGCACTTCAACCGTTTATTGTGATTTACTTAGTAACTTTGAATCAACAAGGTCTAACAATTATCGTTTGACAATTATCACATCAATTAAAGTTCTATAATCATTATTAATCTTAACCTATCACTAATCAAGATTCAAGTCACAATTCTTTAATAGTTCAAACAATTGCAAATAATTAATTAACCAAAAAAAACATATATTATAGTAGAGATTAATTAACCACGTTAACTAACAATTAAAGATCAAGTAAATAATTTGATCTTTCAAATAAACACAATAAACATTCATAATATCAATCAGTATTCCAACGTAAACATTCAATCAAACCTTCATCTAGGTTTTATTTGTCTAAGTAAACACAATAGCAAATTAGTTCATAACTAAAGTACATCAAATCAGATTCAATATTTAACAAAAGAACATTGGTAATAAGATAAAGGATCGAGATCCAAACCAATAGCCGAATGAATCTTCGTTAGGGTTGAAAACCTTCAAACCCTAGCCTTCCTTGCTCCAAATTCGTAGCCTAAAGCTTGCTGGAAACCCTAGAAGTCGAATTAGAACTTCTCAAACTGTATATCAAAGTCTTGGGGTTTAGGTCTCTATTTTTGATTTCTGAGATGACTTTTCAACCGTCGATTGAGCCTTCTAACTGGCGGTTGGATTTGCTTTTTTCCCAAAGTAAGGACATGTGACCCGTGTGCTCCTTTTCTTAAAACCTTGGGCTCCAACCATTAATTGGGCTTTCCAAACGGTGGTTGGACCTTCTTTCCAGAATGTTCTCCTCTTCGATCTAGCCCATCATATTTAAGTCCAATTAGCTTCAATCCGGTTTTAAGCTCTATTTTAGCCTATTTTTTGTTCTTTTCTTGATACAAGCCCATTTTTATATCTAAATGCAAATATTAATGAAATAAGTATCTAACATCAATTAAATGCAACATAAATGTATAATAATGAGGGAATATTACTAATTAAATATGTAACTATTTAATGCTATCAATACATGTATACTCTACTCATCAACCGTTGATGAATCACAAGTTATGAGGAAGCGCTCCCCGAGTTGTTTATGTTGGTTCTACTGTTTTGGCATGTAAAATTTTGTGGTTTACTTATATTTATATTTATAATAAAATGGTCTATTTCTACCACGCCGGGATGTCATATGCATACAGTAAGCATTATATGGACATTGTGGTTTAATGCTACTAACGATACAATGATTTAATGATCTTGATTACTTAGACTTGCATCCTTAGTCTAGCTATTGTCTCTATACTCTTCCTGCTTCAGGATCATGGATTCCATCAAGTTATAATGAAAGCAGCTTGCTTCATTTTACTTCATTTTAAATAGTTTCATGGCTCTATCTACGATTAGAATAGGGTTAATAATGATTTAATCCTAAAAGTTTCACTTTTTTTCGTTTTAACCACTCAACTTTTTTTCTTATGATTTAATCCTTCAAGTTTCAAACTTTTTGTGGTTTAACCCTTTAAGTTTATTTTTCAGAATAATTTTGATGATTTAATCCCTAAAGTTTAACTTTCATAATGATTTTGTCCTTTTAAAATTTTCCATTTTAATCAGCAAACTTTCAACAATTTAATGGTTTTAACCCTTCAAAGGGTTAAACCAATAAGTCTATGCAAACTTCAAAGCTTAAATCATTAGAAAAAAAGTTGAATGGTTAAAACGAAAAAAACTTGAAACTTTGAGGATTAAACCATTATTAACCCATTGGAATATTTCCATACTTACCTTTTTATTATTTTAAAGAATAAACTTGATTTATAGTATTTGGTGCAGACTTATATTGCGGTAACTTACAAATATGTTGCTACGTCATATTAAAGTTCTATGCGTATTCCTTTGGAGTATAATAGGCCCATCAATGTGAACATTTTAGTTGCAGTTCCAAACTCTTTCTGAATTCTATGAAGGTAAGGATGAATTGGCGTTTGCTGTATATTTGTAATTTACTCTTATGAAACAACTATGATTCATTTTACTCATCACTATTTTTCTTCCTATTATTATAGGGATATTACTAAAAGGATGAATATATTAAATAAAGAAAACCGTATACTTTTCACTGGATTAAAGGAGATAACAATGACCTATTTATAGGCTAACGTAAACTTGTTGAACACGAATATTAATCATACTAGGAAACTAAATCTTGCTAATGAAGATAAATATTACCCAAATAAAATATCTATTAAATCTAAACATTATTGCCAAAATATATCATCTAATACGCCCCCGCAATTTGAGCGGGAGAAACGCGAACGCTTAAACGGGAATGAAATTTGTAGAAGAAAAGTCTTTGGCAACTCCTTGTCTTGAATTAGTAGCATTGGCTTCTTTGCTGCATTGGCTTGTGGTAGCCGCATTGACGTGCTTTGATTGCATTGGCTTGCATTGATTGCATCCGCTTACTGGAATATTTAAGTGCGATGATAACTAATCAACGTTTAACGTCGATGGATTTAATTTTGTGAATAAAGAGAAAGTATTGAAGGTTAAAAAGAATACCCTAATTAAAAAGATAAAGAATTGATTAAGAAGTTAGTGTTGGAGTAGGAATAGAAGGAGAAAGAGAAAATTCATAAGATATAATAAAAAGACTGATTATAAGAAAAGAGAATTATTTAGTAGAAGATTTTAAAGAAATGTTTGATCGGAAAAAAAATCATAGAGATAAAAAGAAATAAAAGTTTTAGCGGAAGATATTAAAAGAATGTTTATTTCTTTCCCTTTTTAGAATGGAAGATAAAAGAGAAAAAACAAGAGATTTGAACTTTTATTGTGTCAGTAGAAGAAAAAGTGATTACTTAAGAAGAAGCAATTTGATTATGACAAGATTATAAGAAGAATATGCGATTAAGGAGTTTACTATGTGTGAACTTCGTATGTTGAAAGAAAACATAATTGATGGCCAAACAAAAAGAGAGAAGAAAAGTTTAAGAAGTCGAAGCATGTGGTCAAAACTCAAAAGAACTAGACCAACAAGTACGTATAGCCTGCATGTCGTGATCTACGAATTGATATTTGAATAAATCGAAAATTCTTACTTTACAAGAGAGAAGAAAAAAAAATGAAGATCCCTCCGGATCGCCGATAATTAGTCGATGACTAGAGGATACCAACTTTTAATCGTGTTTAGATCTCCAGCTCTAATACCATATTAAATAATGAAAACTGTTTATTATTCATTGAATTAAAAGACATTACAATGAACTATTTATAGGCTAATGTAAACTTGTTGAACAAGAATACTAATCATACTAGGAAACCAAATCATGCTGATGAAGATAAACATTACCCAAATATGATATCTAGTAAATCTAAACATGATTGCCAAAGTATATCATCTAATAGAATAGACATGGGTCTTCATCACGATTGCATATTTATACCTGATAAGTATACATGGTATTTAGTTCATTGTACAAGTGGTTAAAACCTTGCCCTTTTTTATTTTATAAAAATAGTATTTCAAGTTCGAATAGTATCTTTGAAGTTATATTTATACCTTTCTTTACTGTTATGAAGTTATAATTATGGATTTTGGATGTTCGCAAGGTAAGGTGGTGTTGATGTGTGAATGTCGAACGAAACGATGCATTGTAAGAAAACTAAAGCAAAGGTAAACAATAATTTTTTCCATCTATAATTAATTATTAATGTTATGCATCATCTATGCTGATGAACCTGTACTGTTATGAATGGTCCGAAATAAACTCAAGTATATTTCGATTTTGTTTGTTAAGGCTGTTGCCAAAGGCTGTTTCTCTTGAAAGGTTTTCATGTTGATTACTTTAGTCTTACAATGTTTGGGTGTAAAGAAACTAGCTTTCTGGATGCAATTCTAAGTAATTCAAAGTTAAAGGTATAACTTAAATCATGACCGAATTGTATATTGATTTTAATTGCATATGCCAGACGGTTTTATCTCTGATGGTTGTTTAACCTGCAACCGTATTTGTAACTCTGAATCATAGATGCTTCTATCTCTAATGGTTGTTTAACTTGAAACCATATCTGTAACTCTGAATCATTGAAATACTTTCTATGATTGTTTATGTTATGATTGTTGAATTTATTTTACCCTCAACATTTGGTGAAATGTAACTTTCAGGCTCGACAACAACCTTTGAAACATAAGGAATGTTGTGTACTTGCAAGCTGGTGTGAGTAAGCATTTTATAGTCATGTTTTGGGAACTTAAATGCTGTGAGAGGTGGTCATCAAACCAGTAACTTAAATGTCTATAACTACAAGAAACATTTCAATTAATAATCATTCAAAAACCGTTTAGCTAACTACAATAGAAAATAGAAAATTAAGATACTACTGTGTAGTTTGTAGCATGTGTGTTCTCTAACATTGGATGTATCTCTACATTAAGTCAAAATCACACAACACCTTAGACCTGTTTTCATGGAATGGTAAACCATGATCAGGTTTTGGATCCCACACTTTGAGAAGTGACCAGAGTTAATGTTCACCGGAGAGGCAAATTGAAGGTATTAGTTGGAGTTGGCAAAATGGGTGGGTCAAGTAGGCCAATTGCAAACTTATGCCAAGTGAATTGGGGCATAACTTGATCTAAATCGTTTTGCAGTAGGATATGGTGCAATTACATTTTTCTCTCATTATTGTGTGTGGTTGTTGCGCTAGATGATAGATATTATGTGCTTTTCTGTGATCCGAATATAGCTGGCTTAGAACTTGCTAACATAAAAGTTATGTTAACCTCCTATTCATAGTTAAGCATTATCTTAAAACGGTGTCAATTTGGGTTGTATGGATCTCGAGTGTTTTTTTTTTTTTTTTTTTTTTTTTTGTGGTTCATATTAATGGCGGACATACACATAGTGGCAGACATACACACATTTAAGGGTATGCACTTGCATACCCTTGACATCCTAACTGCAATGTTAAATCATCAATAATTTTTTCTTCATTGTTCATACCCACTAAAGATGGGTGAACACCCTCCAACATTATCTAATATTTAAATCAATAAAGTAACTTTGTCATGAAGCCACTCTATAATAATGCATACCCATTCTTACAATTCTGATTCCCCCACTGGTTCATATAAAGTTCGTTAATCTATTAAAATGTTGTACTCTGTTCTATTTTGGTTTTGACCGGGTTATCTGGTAAGAACCAAAATTTTAATGATCATGGTATTTTGATGAGATAAATTAAATTTTACTATTAGTATTGGTAACAAGACCATCTTTTTATCGTTTTGGTATTCAATTCAATAGGTACGTACTCTATACCCGATGCTTACAATATTTAACTTGGTTTTTGATATAATTTTTTTTCCATCAAACCCTTGTATTCACGGGTTCATAAACTAGTTTCTTATATAAGTTTGTCTAGAATAATGAAAAAAACATGTATCATGTGTCTATTTAGTATAGGATTTATAGTATGGTAATGTATTAAACTTTACACTTTTTACTATTGTATGCGTTCAATTTCGAAACGTCCAATTTTATGTATTCAAGATTTACAATAGTCTATTTTATATTTTTTGCATGTTTTTAACTACATAAATTGACATATATTTGTAAGTTCTATACATACACAATAGTAAGTTAAATGCATAGAAAAAACAGTTTTAAAACATGAACACATTACACATACAATAAAAGGTTTCAAAGTTGATTATATATATATATAATAGTGGAAAGTGTAAAGTCAAACTATAAACCCTTTAATATTAACAATTAGGGTAAGGTTACGAAGGGAAGACCTCAAATTAGGGAAATGAGGGGCAGACCGAATTCATTGCATTTTAGGACAAAACTGTTACCCAGATTCACTGCATTTTCCAATGAAACACTGCATTTTACACTTATAAAATTTAAGTGCATTTTAATAACACTGTATTTTAGACCTACAAATTTGTTTCTAAAATACAGTGAAATCGATATGCCCCTCATTTGCCTCATTTGAGACCTTTACTCTGATCCTTATATTGATACTATAACATTTTTAGAGAAATTAACAGATATTTTGGGCAGGGCTGTGCCGTAAGAGTTACTGCTAACAGCAACAAAATTGGAAGATGGTGGCTACTGGCTAGATGAAGTAAATGAATAATAGAAGTTACATAAAGTCATGAGTCTAACATGTCCTAGAAATTAAATTTGTGTATAATGTAGTTCTCTTTCAACTAAACATTTAGTAAGTAAATGAAGTTTTATTCAATTGAACCGAATAGTTTGAAGTTGCAATTTCGGGTATCAAATATTTTTTATTCTTTTTAAAAGATTTAAAAATATAAAATCACAAATTCGAGAGTACAAATAACTCGCGATTATGTTCGTTAGATCTAGATTTACTGATTTAGACATGATTCAGTTTTAGATTTTGGTGTATTTGATTTTGTTTAATTCTCAAATCTATGTGTGTTTGGATGATGGTAATGTATGGTGGTAGTTAGTGATAACCTCGTGAACTTACATGAAGATTATAAAGCCAATTTTTTTAATATTATAACTTTTATATTTATATTTATTTTGTTAAAGTATAACTTCAATATACCTAACATAATTTATAAAAAAATCCATTATTAATATAAAACTAAGTTTAAATCCGTGTATAAACACGGGTACGGATGTTCATGGTTTGAATGAAACCGTTTAAACCAACCGAATTAATTCTGTTAGTTTGGCTGGATTCTTAGTACATTCCTAATACGTTCGTAATAAACTAAAAAATATAATTTATTGATCATTGCAAATTGTATAAACTATTATTTAGTTGTTAAATTCTAAGGTAATATTTGCATAACACAACCTTACTGTCAACGAATTTTATTACCAAAAACATATTCATGGTTAAATCATCTTATGACATGTAGTATTCATCACCATTTTTGTTTTTCCTAATAGAACGAAGCGTGTGTACGTACTACCGCAACTCTAATGTGTAATTTAACTTGCTATGAATTATCGATACATCAATTGTAAGACTATAAAAACAAGTGTATACATTCATAATGATATCAAGATTAAAATTTGTCGCTGTTAATATGTAATACTCTTATAAATAAGCAAATATTTAATTATATAGTACTCGATTTTAAACTCGTGTATACATACCTACTTTGTAAGAATAATTGATAATTCAAAAATAGATTGCATTTGTCGTTGTTAATACGCAATTGTCAAGGATTAAAGGATCTCGGCGAGTAAAGAAGCAATGTTACAAAAATTTCAATTTAGATTTATTATTATGAATATAAACTTCTCAAAGGCATAGTGATTATTCAATAATTTTTGAAAGAATGATAGATCACAAATTATGTGCAAAACAAGTTTTAGGTATAGATTACATTAGCATTACTTTACTCATGAAATATATATGGGTATCAAACGTAATTTTTTTTATTTTGAAGATTAATAAGTTAATTTATTTAAAATAGATTTATGAAGGAAAATGTAAGAAGTTAATTAAATGGTTAAAGAATCATGAATCATAAGATTTGGTTGATTAATAAGTCATAAATATTTTTAACATTATTTGAAGTTAGAATGAAGTGGAAATACATTGTGACGTTTGAACCTCAAAATAAATGTGTTGTTAGTATTATTAGAAGGACTTTTTTTGTATATATATAAAAGCTGAGGGCTAAAAATGTAAAAAAAACTATAATTATAGGGAGAAGAAGATCGGGTAATAGCACTTTAAAATTGTGGAGCTACACTTTATTCTCCCTAGAATGTTATATTAGTTTTTTAAATTAACTTTGTTTGAATATTAAATCAAACCTGATTACACATGGATGTCGAATAAAAATATCTTCATTCAATTGAATTTTAAACTCGAATGAAATAGAGAGATTTGATTGGTTAATGGGTCTTAATTTTTCTAACACATTTTAAAGGTATAATGAATCATATTAATGTTGTTAAATCAATTTTGTTTGGATGTTATATTCGACTACATATGGATGTAGAATAAACACGAATGTCAAATAGAATTATGTTTTGTTTATTTGAATGTTAATATTTATTTTCTTCACTTGAGTCTCATTATTCGTGCTTCTTACACCATGTTATTAGAGTGAAACTAATTATTAAAGAATTGTGAGTAAGACGTGTACTATTGTTTATAGAGGACAAGCGAGTAAAATATTGTTTGATACAATCGACAAAAAGAAACTATATATTATTCTAATAGTGAGGTTCAAATGAGCATGAAAATTTGGTGAGAATATATGAATCAATAAGAATGTGCTACATGTCATACAACTCATTTTCCCCACATTTTTAAAAATCAAATATCACACAAACGATAAGTCAAAAAGTTATACTACTATTATTCATTAAAAATATTTACTACTACTAAACATAATAGTTTCTGTAAAGCAATTTAAACTGCTTGATCTTTGTTGATTCTAGTCTATAGTTCTATACCCAATACGTCTTTCCCACTATTTTATGTAATATCCTTTTGATGCCAACCTTGTTGTCCGGTAAGGGTGAAGTTCGGAAGAGAATGGGGTATTTCAGGAGAAATGAGGAGAAGATTTCAACTATAATAAATATGTCACATATCACATAATCAAGTTACATTTTTAGCCCTCACTTTTTTTAATATTGTTTACCATCTCCTCCTACTTTCTTCCTCCCACCCCACCCCACACCTCACCACCACATACCACCAGCTGCCGCCAAAAATATATATATATATATATAATATTAAAAAATATTGAATTTTTTTCAATCGTTTTTACATATCATTTTGTTAAAATTACACTGCATGTTATATATATATATATATATATATATATATATATATATATATGTTTAGTAAATATTGTTCGTTTTTAACTACATTTTATATTATACACATTATTATTTTTTTGTAACTGCATTTTGATGTTTTTACTGCATTATAAATATACAACTCGATCTAATATATATATATATAATTATATATATTGCTTATTTTTTACCGTATTTTATATTATACATATTATCAATTTTTACTGTATTTTGTATAAAAGTATATGTATTGTTGTTCCTACTGCAGTTTATATGTATTTCATTTATGATATATTGTTCGCTTTTAACTGCAATTTATATTATACATATTATCCATCTGTACTGCATATTGCTCATGTCGTGTATAGAAAATGCAGTAAAATATACATAACTTGTAGTTAAAAAACAATATAATATTATACAAAATGCATGAATAAATCTTATAATTTTATTCAATATGCAGTAGATAAGGATACTATATCTGATATAAAAATTTTTAAAAAAGTATTAGGAAAAAAATTGAAAAATAAAAAGTTTTTGAAAAATAAAAAGTTTTTGAATTTTTTCTGGCGGCTGGTGGCGGGCGACAGTAGGTAGGTTTGTAAGTGACTGAACGTTCGACGAACTATTCGTAAAGTGTTCGGCGGAAAGTTCCTTTATGTTCGTCCATTTATTATAAGAATGAACATGAACAAATTTCTATGTTTTTTAGTTATATGAATGAACATGAACACATGTCTCGTTCGCTCATTTACGTTACGTTCAATAACATGTTCATAAACGTTCGGTTAAATGTTTGTTTATTAACTAACAGTTTAAATAAATTAATACATATTTGTATATATAATTTTTGATTAAGCTAAATTCTAAATATAATATTATTAAATATTTAGATACTTTCTTTTAATAATATTAAGCATCTAGATAAATTTACCATACATTTTCTTCTCATATTTCCCTCCACTCCAAACACACCTCTACTCTCTCCCTCCACTAGTTCCAGATCTGCTGCTCTTTCTTAAGATCGGACCAAGTAAATGAGTTTATCTTTATATTGTGATCGTTTTTGTAATGTTGAGGTTCATTTAAGGTATTAATGAAAAACTGCGTTAAATTATGTGTTTGTTCGTGTACGTTCGTTTGTGTTTGTGAGCAAACAAATTTTCTTAGTGGACGAACATAGACAACAAAATTCGTTCATTTATCAGTTCGTGTTCATTCGTTTGTTCGTAAAAACCTTAATGAACAAACACGAAAAGACTCCGTACGTGTTCGTTCTGTTCATTTACAGGCCTAGCAGCAGGTGATGGGGTGATGAGGTAGTGGTAGGTGGGGTTGGGGAAGAAGAAGGCAGGAGAAGGAAGAAAGGAAATTGAAAGGGTTAAAATGTAAACATAAAAATAGTGGAAGGGGTGTAGGATGAAATTTCGTGTTATAATTTTTTTTTAACTCCAACCCCTAATTTTCACACTAATTATAAAAATGTTATCTCTTATAATCATCGATTCAAACCAAAGGATGATCCAATGACCATAATTAATCTTCTCCTCCTTTTCCTCAAATATCCCCTTCACCTATGATCCTCCACCAATACTTTAATGGTATGTAAAGAGTTTATGGTACGAATTGCCAACGTAATTTACTTTTTGTTCTAATGTCATCAATGAACTGGTTTTATTACCATTATACATCACCAATAAACTTTTACATTTTGTCCCAATATCATCAACGAACTAGTTCTAACATTATTGTCTCAACTCAACATTTCAATCTACCAATATGTTTAACTCATGAAATATCTACATATAGTTGATCATGATGAATAAAATTTGATTATTAATGAAATAAACTCAATGACATAATGACAATGAGACAAATGGTGTACTTGACTCTTGTGTTAATCAATGCAAAACATACATACTCAAAATAAACTTAAATGATTAAATTTTGATCAACCTATAAGTTAAGGTGTTTAAACATTTATTAACGATAAAATAAAAGTGTGGGGATTAAACTATTATTAACCCTTATTTAAAATGATTTATCATAGTAATAAATTATTTAAAATAGGAAGTCACGTGGCATCCCTAGAATTTGAAGCATAATTTAAGAGTAACTATATTTTAAACATGTTATCATATAATGATTAAAAAGATAAACACATAAATAAATACAAACTTTGTTATATATATATATATATATATATATATATATATATATATGGTAGTGATCAAGAGGGAAGTGCCTTTTTTTGGGGAAAGGGGAAACGTTAGTATTCATCAAGAAGCATATTACAATTATCAATCAAAACGTCAACAAAAAAATATTTTTACTGGCAAATAGTAATCAAAATCGGTGCTACAAAGAATATTTTAAAGAATGAATTTCAGTTTTAAGTCATAACATTAGTTGATGAATATTTATGTAATAAATTGTTAATATTCACTGTGATGAATATTAACTACTATGCATCACGATACATATTAAAACTTCACATAATTTGAAAAATATTTTTATTGTTAATATTTATCACAATGCATATTAACTAATATTCACCGCGATGAATATTAACGATTTGGATTAACATTCATAGCATCGATTATGATTAACATTTAATAAATTTTAGTTTGCTTTTTTCGAGATTTGTATGGGTGAAGGTAATATGCTTCTTGATGAACACTAACGCTTCTTCCTTCCCTCAAGAAATGCACTTCCCTCTGGATCAAGAGCGAAGTAAAAAAATGGAGAAAGGAGAGAGGGAAGCTATTCTCAGCCACACATTGTGGTCAACTCAAAATTCAACGCGGTGGTATTTTTGTAAATAACTTGAAATCACCTCCCAACACGTTAACATGCATTTCAAAAGCATGTTAATCAAATTACAATTTAATTTACATAAACATTCATTTATCATGAATATTAACTTATATATATGTTTTTTATATTAATGAATATCATAATTTAACATCTAGATTTAACATCTAGTACTGTATAATAATATATATTTGTTAAGATTCATCTTTAAAAATGTTAATATCTTACCTTTTTTAATTTTTAAGATTCACTGGTGATGAATATTAGCTTATATGTGTTATTGACAATGATGAACACTTTAACATTCATTTACAATGCACATTAAATAAATACATGCATGGTATTATACACAATGATAAAAATAACATTCATTTACATGAATGTAACTTATATACATTATTATACACTAATGAATATTTTGTTATCACATTCAATTGTGTGTAATAGCATATATACATTCATATTCATAATAAATGAATGTTTAGAACTATGAAGTTGTAATTTTGATAACATGCTTTTCAGATGAATGTTAACATTCTGGGAATTTTTTGAGTTTGTGAAAATTGATTGTAATGATGACCATAATTCGATTAATTACTCGTTTATATGTTTCTTACAAAGAAATTCGTTTAATTCTATTATTTTCATCACCAAATTAAAATTTTCTCAAAAAACTCAAAAGTTACACCAAATTTATAATTTTGGATGAATCTGAATTATGAAGAATTGAAGATGTGTATAAATGTGTTTGATAGATTCGAAGATTTACAATGTTTTTGATTAAAGAATCATTGAATTACATGCTTCAATTTTGAATTTATGCAAAAATTGAGAAAATTGGTATTGTAGGCGAAAATAAATGGTTATGATTTACTTCCCTCCATCCCCCAATTTAAAAGCTTCCATCTTGATCCTTCCCATATATATATATATATATGGGCAACTAGAATAAGTACATATATGTAACACAGTCTTAGAGAGTTTTAGACATAACAAAATTACAATAGTAAAAAAATAAAAACTCTAAAACATTTCTAAGACATTATCTCAGAAAAAATCTTCATTAGCTTAAAGTACAACGTAAAGTACAACGTGGGGATACTGAGTTATTATTTCTCAATAAAGAGATGGTGCATTATACAAATCAAAGTCCAAACAAAACAAGAAACACACATTGACACAAAGAAGATTCAGAGTCATGTAACTCAATCTTTAAGAAATCACAGAGGACTAGGGTTGACGGTAGCATAGGATAAAAGCTCTTGATCGCGTTCGAATATCTCCATTTCATCCTGATTTAATGTGACTATGGCTTCAACACCGCCACCCTTCTGTGTGTCAGTCAAAACCACCAAATTTCTATTTCCTTGATTCACAACATAGAACCATATTGGCTTTCCCCACCCAAAATCCAATTCGTATATGCCACCGTTTAATACACTGCTAGCCAACATGCAGTCTCCTGCTTTTGTCATATTTGCCAGATTTCTTACCCCCTTCAAAATATCCTTAAATGTCTCATGCCCCATTTCCCCCTTCAGGGACTCAACGTAATCTGAGTTAATTTTCGCTATGGATTCTCTCAATGCACACATAAGGGTTGGCAAGTCTGGTCGGCTCTCAGGAAGGCAGATCGCAGTAGCATAACTAATTATGTTACCTATGGTGTTGTCGGGTAAAGGAGGTGATGCTCTTTTGCGCAGATTCACCAGTGATAACACAGCATGAGGTGACTGTGGACTGAATGGTCTGACGGTGGATGCTGCTTTTGCAGCCGCATTCCAAATTACAGATGTTGTGGCTTCCATGCGAGATGGTCCTCTAGAGGGAGGTGATGTGCACGGAATTAATTGGGCCTTGAGGACAGCCAAGGTGGTAGGATTAAACACAAATCTTTTTGTACTAAGCAAGTCACTAGACACTAACTCGGAAGGCAATGAATATTCTTGGCTGGGATCATTAGGGAAGACTTCAGAAGCCACATAACTGGGTGAGATTGTTTCTGGTGCACCCCGAACAGCTGCAGCCCATGCTTTCAAAAATATCATATATGTATAGAAGTCAATGATCTTGTGTGTCATGATCGTGCTAAGTCCAATCCCACCACAATTGAATATGTTCATCTAGCATAAATAAACAACAAACTTATCCCCAATTCAACTTTATTCTTCATTTTTGACTATTATATACACCATGTATGATACGCCATATGATATAATATATATACAATGCATTAAAAACTTACCTGAATACCTATAACATAGTTACCTATCGCAGATTCTCCAATGCGAGGGCTTTCGGGCATAAGCTCTCTCAGCTTTTCATCATCAGGATTGCATAGATATTCTTCCAGTGTCTGATTGATTCGAGCTTCAATGTAATTGACTCCTTTGTCATTACATTCAATGTGCAACCGGTCCTTAACTTCACCAGCAAGGGGGTAAAATTGACTTAGAATCTGAGATAAAGTCTCCTTGAGATGTTTTGATCTTTTCGACATGACATCCGTAACACTAGCCTTATTACTATCGGAAATAAAGAGGATTATAGGGGAGTAGTAATCGTGACATATTTGGTCTATAATTGATAAGTTGAAGTTTCTTAGATGAGGTGGTGTTGGAGAAGCTGGTTTGATGATTTCTCTTGAAATTATTTCAAGATCTACCTTCTTGGTCGTATAGATTTCGTTCTTAGTACCATTCAAAAAACTGCATATAATTATCGTAGTAAATTATAACCAATGTATAAGCTACAAGTATAAGGAAACAACAATAAGATTGAGGTTGCCAACCTGTGAGGGCATCTGCTAGTTGATGTACTATATCGGTGACTAGTATTTAAGGACTGAATTTGGTAGGAATAATATGGTATCACCATGCATTTTGGCCGCTCCCGTGAGTGTGATGCAAGAAAATATCTATTACAGGAGATGAAATTCGAACCTCCGTGAAGATTATATTGTTGAGAATTAAGGCAGTGTGGGGTTGCTTTATAGGCTAGTAAATACCACTCCATCGTCAATAGATATGCTAGATCGTTCACAACAAACTTCTATTTATAAAGGAAGCAAAGCCGTTTATGTTGACTTTCGTTGTTAGAGTATTTATCGTGGAATGTTTTTTCTAGGGTTGGGAGAAGTTAAGATGTAATTTTTTATCATGACGTATTTTACGTTTTCCAATGTTAATCTAATAAACAATAATAAATGCCAATCGAAATCAATACCATAAAGCGTACTACTTCACCTTTATAACCTAACTTGATGATAAACGCCAAAATGTACTATATTGTAGTACTAAGTTACCCTGTATTTGATAGATTTTTAATGCATTTTATGTGAATAAGATACTCATTTCGTTCATATTTGCAATTACATGATCAGAGCTTGAATCGGAAAGAGAACGAAAGATGAGCTGAAAATGGAAGAAAAGTGTAAATGCTGAGTTTTCGGCTATGCGTTCGTATTTTGACCATAACTTCCTTATACGAATTCCGATTGGGTTGAATGAAGTTGGAGAATTTAGCTAACAGGTGGGGCTACAACTTTCATTTAGATTTCTGAGACTTTTTCATCCATCCGGCGGATGGATTGAATTGTTGGGCTGCAAAGTACGCGGACTGAAATTTTGAGGAAATCTCATCCATCCAGCGGATGGAAATTCCATCCGGTGGATGGATTGAGTCGGCAGAATATTTTAAAAACCTAATTTGCCTCATTTTAACCCTAACTTTTACCACAAACCCTAAGTCGACTAAATTGAGTTCCAAAGGTATTTTGATGGCAGTTATGAGGCACGAGAGGGTTTGGATTGATGCCAATCGATCCTACTTCACGTGGTTCACGATTCGGTTTGCGTATCATCTTCCGATTTCAATTAAACTTGTCTATGTGTTTTGTTTGAGATTATGAATCTGATTTTTGTATAATTGAATCATGAATTAGACTTTATATATATTATTTAGTGTAATAACCTTGGATTATGATTATTTGATGGTTGTAATTATGTTTCGTATCAATTGTTTGATTCAAGATTGTTATGTTATCCGTGAATCCTTGTTTATTGGTGATTGTTAGTTATTACTTGACGTGGTTAACAGTGTCATTGAGATTGAGTTCCTTTGATGTTATTGATTATTGATGATTATGAATCTAGGTTTATAGTCATTGCTAAATATATTGAGTTTGATAGGTTAAGAGAATAGTAACTATTCAATCTAAAATGAGCAAGCTAATAAGAGATTATTAGTAGGTATTGTTGAGTCATACCGCGAGGATCAATCATAACAAGTCGTGAATACTTAATGCACAATCTAGGGAAAAGCACGCAATAGAGCAACATTCTTGCGACGTCGGATCAATGTTTAATGTGGGACCCTGGGTTGTAGATATTAGTTAACCAGAACCGGAAACTAATTGACATTTAACTTGGACTCTTGATTAGTATCTAAGTTGATATAAAAGAAATCATAATCGGACAATCAAAACACATGAACCGGATAATATGAATCTGAGCGGAAGAACCTAAGCAATCACATATCTATCTCCGATTGTTTATCTGTTCCTCTTATCTTGTTTTCTGTTATTTGGTTTAGTTATTTAGTTCATATTAAACGTTCTTACGGAACTAAAACATAACCCCTATTTTACTGCTTTATTAATAATTCCAACTTAATTGAATAACATCGTTCTTGTGTTCGACATGGTCTTACCATAGCTATACTATTCCGATCGGGTATTCTTGTCTGGTTGTGTGATAGTAGTGATTGGTATATCATGTACTTTATAAATAATAAAACTAGACGCTTTCATACGCATCAGTAGAGTTAAATTTAAATTAAGATTTGATGATATATAACCAGATCAATTGTACAATTGATACCACACATCAATTGTTTGATTGAATATTGTTATGTTATAACCAAATTGAAGGAGTCCTACTACTTGACCTTCGCATAATTCACCACTGTCCTTATCTCCTACCTCTTATTCACCCACTAATATTACTCATACATCACCAGACTTAGATCCTACATCTACATCTACATTTCCACCACCATCACCTCCATCACCACCACCACCTCGTCCACGTCCTTCCAATCTCCGTCCAAATCCTAAACATCGAGTACCTTTCAATCCTTCAACTAATCATGTCACTACTTCCCCGACTCCACTTATGGAACCTACCTCATTTACCAATGCCAACAAACATCCTGAGTGGCGCCGCGCGATGGCTGAAGAATATTATGCTCTTGTTAAAAACGGCACTTGGTCTCTAGTTCCTCGTGTTCCTAATACTAACGTTGTTGATGGTAAGTGGGTTTACATGTTAAAACGGGACCAACATGGTGTTATTACTCCTTACAAAGTGAGATTCATTGCAAAAGGGTTTCAACAACAACCGGGGATTGATTTTCATGAGACCTTTAGCCCTAGCGTTAAATCGACAACCATCAGGGTAGTTCTCTCTCTTGTGGTAACCCAAAATTGGCCTCTTAGACAAATGGATGTTCAGAATGCTTTCCTTCATGCCATGGCAATCTTAAGGAAACGGTATACATGAAACAACCACCAGGTTTTACCGACCCACAATTTCCAGGTCATGTTTTTCTACTCCATAAGTCCATTTATGGTCTAAAACAGGCTCCACGATCCTGGTTTCAACGGCTCTCTAAGTCACTACATGATATCGGTTTTACAGGCTCTAAAACGGATCCATCACTCTTTATTTACTCTCCTGGCAGCACTTTTATGTACATTCTTGTTTATGTGGATGACATCATTGTTACAGGAAACAACCCTGTTGCTATTGACAGCCTAGTTCACCAACTTGGGTCTTCATTCGCATTAAAAGATCTTGGGTCTCTCAACTATTTTCTAGGTGTTGAAATTGTTCCATCTGGTTCAAACGTTATTCTTTCTCAACGAAAGTATATCATGGAGTTATTACAACATGCTGGACTATCTGACTGTAAACCGACGCCCTCTCCTATCCACTTCATCATGCTGACAGTGCCACATTCTCTGATCCTGTCAAATACAGACAAGTTGTTGGTGCGCTTCAATATGTTACTCTTTCTTGGCCAGACATCACGTATGCGGTTAACAAAGTCTGCTAGTTTATGCATGCCCCAACTGAAAATCAATGGTCTGCGGTTAAACGAATCTTACGCTATCTTCATGGTACAATGAATCATGGTATGCTTATTTGTCGAGCCTCCAACACTACTCTTCTAGCATTTACTGATGCTCATTGGCAGGGTTCTTCACCTAAGAAACCATCATCTCTTGAAGCCTTCTCTGACGCTGAATGGGCTGGCTGTCCTGATGATCGATGGTACACGGGGGGATTTGCCATCTATCTAGGCTCTAATCTCATCTCCTGGACTGCTCGTAAACAACGCACAGTTTCCCGTTCCTCTACTGAATCAGAATATAAAGCTCTTGCTGACACTTTTGTTGAGCTTACTTGGCTTCAAGCTCTTCTTCGTGAACTTGGTATTCGTACATCTTCAGCCCCTATATTATGGTGTGACAATTTGGGTGCAACCTACTTATTAGCCAATCCAGTTTTCCATGCACGAACAAAGCACGTAGAAGTTGATTTTCACTTTGTTCGTGAAAAGGTTGCTCAAGGGGATCTTCGAGTACAATTCATATCTACGGAGGACTAGATTGCAGATATCTTCACAAAACCATTATCTACTCCTCGAAAGATCCAAGCTACAGATCGTTCCTCGTATTTAGCTTGCGGGGGCGTGTTAGTCATATAATATGTATTATCCCAATCATATAATGGGCTTTAGGGTTTAGTCTAGTGATATCTATATATATACTAGATGTAATACATTGTTGATATACAATAATACAACACAATTCTCTGGATTAATAGATTAAGATGTTTTTTTTAATTATAACATTAGCTTATGAATATTAATTTAATAAATCTATTACAAATATCGTGGTCAATGTTAGAAAACATTCACGATGGTGAATGTTAAAATTAAAAAATATTCATCAACCAATGTTATGATCTAACCTTCATAGTGTCGGACCCTTGTGCTGTAACAGAACATGGAAGATGGCATGGACAAGCTTATTTATCTACATGTTTTGGAAATTAGATGGTACTCCAATGTTACTGTAATCAAATTCAAGTTTAGGCATGCTCATCCAACAATATTTCCATTTATTTGACACAAAATGCTGGTTCTCAATGCATCTTTGATTGGCATAAGATCGAGTTAGTATATATTCAATTATGTTTGGTGGAAGCTTGCTAATTATCTCCGAATCTAGGCTTTGAACTTTCACCTTTTTATGACTTCCTCAACTTTCTTACTCCACATGGCTGCAAGTAGAATGCAAAACCAAAAAAAATTATTATGCACGACATTCTTTGTCAACATTAGGCATACACATCTAACGAATAATCAAAAGATATATTGATTCTTGCTTCAAACATATGTTTATCAACCGGATTCAATTATGTTTGGTGGAAGCATTAATATATCATTTATTAAATATATCATTTATTAAGTATATCTACTCCACACGGCTGCAAGTAGAATATTAATTATTTAGCTTTAATATATCATTTATTCAAACATATGTTTAATATATCATTTATTTAGAATCGGTTTTATTACTCATGTCGGCAATAAATTTTTACTTTTTGTTCCAATGTCACTAATGGACTAATTTTATTACCAATCTTGACAACGAACTAGTTAAAAATGTTTTGAGGTCACCAAAATAAATTTTTTTAACTGGTTACGTTTTAAATTTACAGATGTAGTGTTGCCATATCATTTCATTTATGTGACCAGGCTTCCACGTAAGCCAAACATGTACACGTATGATTAACTTCATCTTCTCCGATCGACTAACATGTAACTTTCGGTTACATTTTTGAAAAGATGTAGCAAGTGCGTTTAGATTCGCTGAAAAAGTGGTGATTACCTTCAAAGTATCCAAAAATTACATGTATATTTGTTAAATGTAATTACCTGAAAAGATGTAATTATCAAAATTTACCACTTTTTAAAATTACATGTAATTTTTCACTAATAACTAAACGCACTTTTTACTAACATTCGAAAATTACATGTAACTTTTTACTAATATTCCAAAAAATTATTTTGGTGACCTCGAAATATTTTTTAACATTGGTTGATGAATATTTTTTAATTTTAACATTCATCATCGTGAATGTTTTCTAACATTGACCACGATGTTTGTTATAGATTTATTAAATTAGTATTCATAAGCTAATGTTATAATCTAAAAAAAACTACGGAATGAAGCTTAATCTTTATAGTATTGATATCGATTGACATTTATTATTGTTTATTATTTGGTTTTAGATTAATATTGAAAAACATAAGATATGTCATGATGAAGAATTACATCTTAGCTTATCCCTACCCTAAAAAAACATTCCACGATAAATACTCTAACAACGAAAGTCAACATAATTGGCTTTGCTTCCTTTATAAATAGAAGTTTGTTGTGAACGATCTAGCATATCTACTGACGATGAAGTGGTCTTTCCTAACCGACAAAGCAACCCCGCGCTGCTGTCCCAAACATTCTGATCTTCTTGATTGAACCAGATTCGCAATCTGCAGTCATATGTTTCTGTCCTTGATGTGCATAATACTTCCTATACGATCTTCACATTAATATGTAACATAAAGTATATAACAAAAACAGTTAGATTTTGATTATTAATTGTTGAGGCATGATCCCTTATAATTGATTTTATGATGACAAAAACTTGAAAATAACACTACGTATTAATCATGAACAGCCAGCATAGAGTCTCATCTCAATAGTTCAAATAGCGCATAAGTCAGTCTGTGTGTTGGGTTCAAAAGAATGTCTGTGTGCTGGCTATGCTCAACCAGCACAGAGAATTCTGTTTGATCAGCTTTCATATAATGAAGGTTATTTTCTGAGCTAAATACTCATGTTTTGCTTTCAACAAGTCGGAGACAAGTTGAAGATAGATTCTGAAGACCCAGCGGTGGGAATGAAGAATGCTTGCAGCCAGCTCAGAGAATGAAGAATGTCAAGATTGTACAGATTCAATCTTAACATTTATGCAAACACTTGGGTGCATCATATGTGTGTCCATACAACTCTTGAGATAGTGTACGAAAAATTACAACTATCAATTGTGGACGTTTGTGGCATGGTGTATCCCCTTCTATTCTTAGCCAATACGACGACGCGTGTAGTGCATGCTCGACAAGCTCTGCACAGTGCAGAATGTGTCTGCAGTACAATTCTGTTTGTTATTGGGCACGTCCGACATTAGCCCATGGAGCAGAAGACGCGTCAAGTGTTCTAATTGGTTGAAGAACTACTCAATGTGTTCAAGCTCGCCAATAAATAGAAGACTTAGCAGAATTAGCTAAGTGTGAATTTCGATCAATCAATTTGATATAAGCAGAGTAATAGAATAGTGTTTAGCCAGCTCTTAGTGTGTTCTAGAGTTGTAGCAGTGAAAGTGTAATCTGTTCAACAAGTTAACTATTCCGCTTTAAGTTAACTTTGTAATTCTTTGATTCTATTGAAATAAAAGAATTAAGTTGAAAATTACATCTTTGTGCTACTGTTTCATTTACTTGTGTTTGGGTTTGATCAGAAGAAGTTGTATTAACCCCCCTCTACAACACATTCATATATTTTGGGACCTACATCTGGTATCAGAGCAGATTAAGATTGTTCTAATCTTTGATCTGTTATGATGGCTGCATATAGTTCAAACTCTGCTTATCTGGAAAATGGCTCAGCATCTAGACCTCCTAAGTTTGATCCTAAAGAGTTTCAAACATGGAAGTCCAGGATGATACTTCACTTTGAGTCCATTGATCCATTGATTCCAGGCATTGTTCAAAATGGACCTTTTGTTCCTACTACTTCACTCACTGTTCCTGCCTCTAGTTATTACTCCTGCATCTACCAGAGAAGTTCCAAAAACTCCAAGTCAGTATTTAGTATATTGATGAAGAGAAAAGAAAAATTGGACTTGATGCAAAAGCAAGAACTCAAATTGCTATTTCACTCCCAAATTCTGTGTATAACTCTATATGCAGATTATCTTCTGCCAAGAAGATATGGGATGCTCTTGATGTTGCTTATGAAGGAAAAGAAGAAGTGAAACAAAACAATATCATAACTCTTAAAAGAGAATATTAAATGTTCTTGAGTTATAAAGGTGAATCTCTGCTAGACACATACACCAGATTCACTGGTTTGTTGAATGATCTTGAAGCCATGGATGTTACTTATGATAATTTCTCTGTTATCAATAAGTTCATTGATTCATTACCACCTTCATGGGAACAAGCGACTACATCTCTCATAATTACTAATGAACCATGAAAAGTCAAGAGCCGTGTTAGAGAAGAATCTGAAAGAAAATTGGAAGTTGCCAAAAAAGTCAAATTTTGCACTTGTTGTTGCTGAAGCGAAGAAGAAGCAGTCCAGAGCCATGCTTGTGAAAAAGGTCAAAGCTGGTCCAGATGAGTCAGAACCAAGTGAAGAAGAAGTATTGACTGAAGAAGAGTGTAGTGATGAAAGCTTTGATGAAGATGATGTTGAAAGTTTTGCTAATGGAATGGCTATGCTGACTCAGAAGTTCAGAAAATTCAACAGAAGAAAAGGAAAATCAACTTTCAAGTTTAGCAAGAGAGGCAACACAGGAAATTCTAGCAAGTCAAGAATGTTTTCCAAAGCTGAATGTTATAGCTGTGGAAAAGTTGGTCATTATGCTGCTGATTGTGAATCAAAGAAAGTCACATCATATGCTTACTCCTTTTCAAAAGCTGCTAAGTACAAGGCTAAGTACAAGGCAATGAAAGCTGAAGTCAAAGCTGGGTCCAAAGACAAGAACAAGTCTGAAGTAAAAGGGTTGATTGCTAAATCACATGATTGGGATGATAGTGGTTCATCATCCTCATCATTATCAAGTGAAAGTGATAGTGATGATCAAATGATTAGCAAGTATGGCAAGTGTATGATGGCCAAAGAAGAAGCTGTAGAGGAGAAGGTTGATAGCACATTTCTGACTGATATGAGGGAAGCAGACAACAAAATGCAATCTGGAGACTGGAAGCCCACTATGTTGTATAAGGTTGAAAACTTTCGCTCATATACTGATGATGAGAAAGAAGAAATGTTTGATTATCTCATAATTGACTTAGAAATGGAAAGCAAAAGAGAAGATGATTTTAAGATAACTATTGAAGAGTTAAAATCTCAGATAAATGTTTTGGAAAATGAAAACAAGTTTCTTAAATCAGAAAAACTTGAACTTGAATCAAAAGTTCATGCTTCTCAAACCTTTTTACAAGAAAAAGCTGACACTAACATCAATTAGTCACTCTAAAGAAGGTTGTTGAATCTTGGTGTCGTTCTGCTCAAAGAACAGCCAAATGTGTTCAAGAGCAAGTGCCACATCAAGTGAAAGCAATTTTTGGAGGAGATTTTGAAGCAGCTGCTGCCATAGCTGAAGTCACCATGATGGATCCAATTGAAAACAGTGAACCAATTCTACCAGAAACATTTGCAAAAGTTGTTGCTGGTAAAAAGGTCATAACAAACAAATTTGTAAGACCTGCTGTTCAAGTTGAAACCATGATGAAGATCATAGAGGACACAAAGGCTGAAGAAACAAGTAGTTCAAATCATGAATCAACTGTTTCTCCACCTAAGAAATGTATGTCTGAAAATGTGTCAAAATCTAAAGTCACCTAGCCTAAGATTCTGAAAGCTGGTAATACTTGAAAACCCAAAACTGGGTCAACTAGCATAAATAGATGTGAAACATCTAATGATGGCTCTACTAGAGGTAAACCAGCATTGACTCCCAGGAAGAAAATTGAACTAAATTCAACCCCTAAGAGTCAACCAGCTTAGGATAAAGGTAAAATGTCTGCTGATCCTTCTGAAATCCAAGTCTTATCTAAGAAGTTGGATCAGCTTACAATTCAAGTTCAACAGCTTATTACTCATAGTAACCAGCAGTTAAACAAGAATATAACCTCTACACCTATTGTCAAATCCCCCAAGGTCAATAACAGAAAATGTTATAATTGTGGTGGGAGATCTCATATGTCCCATCAGTGTAAGGCAGATTATTGCATAATTCCAAGAGTTCTGTTAACTCAACTGTTTGCCCAACCAGCTCAAAAACCAAGACCAAATGTTCCCACCAAACCAAGGAATGCTAGGAGGACTCATAAGACCAATGTTGGTCCTCCTGAACCCATCTTAGGATGGGTTCCCAAAAGAAATTAATATCTTTGTGTATGTGCAGGGCAATCAAAACAAGCAAATCTGGTACCTGGACAGTGGATGTTCTAGGCATATGACCGGGTGTAAGTCCCTACTGCTGGACTACAAGGAAAAAGATGGTCCAGTTGTAACATTTGGAGATAATTCTAAATGGTATACCAAGGGTTATGGAATTTTGAGTAATGGAAATGTAACCTTCAAGAATGTAGCTTATGTTGGTTTAAAGCACAATTTAATCAGCATCAGTCAGCTTACAAATAGAAGGAAGGTTGTACAGTTCAGGAAGAAATATGGAACTATATTTGATCTCATGGGAAAACCACTACTGACTGCTAAGAGACATGATAACATGTATCAAATTTACATGAACACTGCTGTCACTACAACTGATACTTGTTATTCATTCTCAGTCAGCAGACAATCTTAAATGGTTGTGGCACAAGAGGCTCTCACACCTCAACTTCAAGGATATTCATAAGCTATCTAGTAAAGGCTTAGTGTCAGGTTTACCATGTATGACATATGTCAAGGATAGACTATGTCCTGGATGTGAAAAAGGAAAGCATCACAAAGCTTCATTCAAGTCAAAGCAGATATCATCTATTGATAAGCCTTTTCATCTACTTCACATGGATCTATTTGGTCCTGTGAGTACACCCAGCATGGGAGGAAAAAGGTATACTCTTGTAATTGTTGATGAATTTTCAAGATACACCTGGGTATTCTTTCTAAGGCAAAAGAGTGATGCTGCTGAAGAAATCATTGACTTTATCAAGAAAATGGAGGTGTTGAATGGAAGCTTGGTGAGACAGCTTAGGATTGATCATGGAACTGAATTTAGAAATCAAGTGCTGGAAGCTTTCTGTGCTGACAAAGGCATTTCACAAAACTTTTCTGCTGTGATAACCCGTACTTGGGCGTATTAATTTACTCTAAGCTTGCTTGTAATTACTTGTGATTAGTTTGAAATAGGACTAAGTTGCTTGTAATATACCGTATATTGAATATACACATGTACGTAATAAATTGATATTACGTGATTTGCTCGGATGGATTCCGAATCACACGGCCGTTGGTGAACCTTTCCATATGACTTGTAAATCTATTTTAAATGATAAATAGTTGTCATTTACCTGGTATTATTATTTTATAATAATGTACGTAGAAAACTACTTCGTTTTGTTTAAAACGTAACTTACCCGAGAAAACACGCAAATCGAGCCCGACACCCGAATGAAATCCAAAATACATTTTGGTAACTCAACATAAGATGCTTAAAAACATTTAGTCATATTAAATACCAATTACCTATCGAAATTGAATGCGAGGAATCAAACATTAAATAATACGTTTTAAACCACCCGATTTAACGTTCAACCGACAAACTAACGTAAACCCGATCCGAGAAACGAGTTGAGGGCCCAACCCGCAATTGGGCTGAGCCAATTTTCGCCCAAAGACCAGGCCCAATCGGATTTAGGAGCCCAAACATTAACCCTAACCCAACCCCATATATAAACTACCTTATCTTCTAACCCCATTCATTAACCACATAAGCCTCATCTTCTCATAATCTTTCTCTGATTTTCCCAGCCACAAAAACGACCTCCACCACCTCTAAAATCTCTTCCAAGAACACCAAAACGATAAACAACAAAATCTAATACCATCTCATACACCAAATCACAAGGAGACACAAGGAACCCACAAACCAAAACAGCAGCAGTCCTTTCTCCTTATTTCGACTCTAGATCAACTTCTGTTTGGTATAAACCTCTTCCTTTTCATTAGATTTACTTGGATAACATATATATACATGCTAGAACTTCGTTTCCACTAATTTATGTCCAAGATCTATGTTAAAAATCGTATGAACGCACTATTCACCATCGGATAAAAGCTTTAACCACTGAACAATAAAATAGATCGGATTAGATCGACCATAACCGAACCATTTCTTAACGAAATCAAGTGTTTCTTGTGCCTAAAATCAAGTTTAGGATATCTATTTTCACGATATGTAATCCCCTTGAATTATAGAACTCGTTTTATAACTTTAACAAACGATATGAAAGTACATAGGCAATTTGTACTTTCTGATCAGAACTTTGGGTCAAATGTAATAGAGCATATCTAGTAAAATACAAAATGAAAATAGATGAAACCACTTGGAAAAGATCAAAATTTTTGTTATCTTTAAATCACTTACTTGCACGTTTTGTGAAGTGTTGTAAAACTTGATTTATGATTAAATATCCGAACATATGTACAGAAAATATAGCTGCTGGACCTGTTGTGTTTTACAAATTTATTTCTCGGCTTGTGTTTGGTTTTAGACTTCATGAAAATATGTCCCAGAAACCTAAGACATAGGATAGTATGTTTGAATTTCCTCATGTTCGATTGTCACCATTTTGGTTGTTAAAACGCATAGACAAAAACGTATATTTTTAATAAACGTAAACGTAATTGACATTTTTATAATTGGTGTAAAAATGACACTTCGGGTCACCCGCTTAACGTAAATCGTACTTTTTATGAACTTTAAAACATATACTAGTGTTGTGTAAATGTTTCGGGTCAAACCGAGCATTTTTGACCAAAGTCTCAAAGTTAAAAACCACCTCAGCCCGATTTTGCGACACAACCATTCTGTCGCAACTTTTTGCGACAGCAAACATTCATTTGCGACACAACCCTTATGTCGCAACTTTTTGAGACAACAAACTTTCATTTGCGACACAACCCTTATGTTGCAAGTTTTTGCGACATAACTTTTCTATCGTAACTTATTGCGACAGAAACCTTCTGTCGCAATTCTCAGAATACTGAAAAACATTTAATTACCAAGTACTGGACTCGCGTAACAACCAAATAATACACGACACTAGTCGTACTTATAAAACATATACTTATGAAAGTATACAATGAAACGATGCGCAACTTAATAATAATATCTTCAGGGATTATTATTACATACCTAAACTTCACCAACGGGCCACAAACAGTTTTAATTAAACAAACGAATAACTACTTGGACATAACTAGTTGAAGTGGACAACTAGCATGAATGATCTTTTGAGACATTCACTCAGACATACAACCTTATATGCTTAGGTGCGGGTTCGGAGAACCTACGGATTACTATTGCTTACGGATTGCACGTTTATTTAATTAAACGTTTACTTGCTAGACTCAGGTGAGTCTTATAGCCCCACTTTTACCGTTTTTACTTACGGGGTGAGATACATTGCTTACGTTTTCTTGAACACAAGTGCTAATTTACTTACTTTTCATATACGGGCTTGCATGAGTTACTTACTAATCCACTAAAGATCTTCCATCATAGTTTCGTTAGTTATGGACTTAAGCGCGAATATTAGTTAATGGATCCATTAGGGACTGACCCTCCCCGCCCGGGGTAGTAGCGCTACCACGAATCGTTATGTATAAACGAGCGACTTTTATTTGTTTCGTACGAGTGTTTGGATTAGGTACTTGTAGGGACACTATACGGTACTTGGCTGTACCACTGATTTACGGGTTAAGCTTCGACTAGGAGCTCATGGCAACGGTATATACATATTTAATTACTATTTTCTTGGTTGCAAATACCTGATTTCGCCTGTGGGCAACGATTATAAAGTCTAGTGTTCAACCTGGTATTTACTTACAAACCTGTGAGATTCACCAACCTTTTGGTTGACCCTTTTAGCATGTATTCTCATGTACACTTACGGAGTAGGTTCACTCCAGGATATTAGCTAGAGTCGCATGATTTCTACCTTGCATTTACGGAGATTCTTTGGCATTATCTTTTGTATATTACGGTTATGTAATAGAATCTCCTGTCACGTACGCGGACTCTAGGCCATGATACTTTTGTAACGAAAACAATATGTTTTCAAACGATTTATTTATGGAATATAACTGTTTTACAAACGTCTCATTTAGAGGTCGTTTGCTGTATATCTTTGTGCTTTTGATTACTTGATTAGTCACGCCCCGACCCGAACTGCTTCCGCAACATGTAATTTGGGGGTGCGACATCTGCTGTGAGAACACCTCAACAAAATGGTGTTGCAGAAAGAAGAAATAGAACATTGATTGAAGCAGCAAGATCAATGATTGCTGAATCTGGTTTAAATAATCATTTCTGGGCTGAGGCTGTTAACACAACATGTTTCACTCAGAACAGATCATTGATTGTTAAGAGACATCAAATGACTGCTGATCAAGTGTTGAAAGGAAGGAAGCCCAACATTAGCTTTTTCATGTGTTTGGAAGTCCTTGTTATATTCTCAACAATAGAGATCAACTTGGAAAGTTTGATGCTAAAGCTGATGATGGAATTTTCGTTGGCTACTCAACAGTGTCTAAGGCATTTAGAGTATTCAACAAAAGGAGGGGTTGCATGGAAGAATCAATTCATGTTACTTTTGATGAAAATCTACCTCCAAACTTCTCTGTACCTGTTGAAGAAAATGAAGATCCATTGGATTATGAAGAACTAGCTCATACTGAATCTGTTTCAGTTGATCCTTATGCTGGTTACTCTGATCAGCATATGAATTCACCCATATCCAATGGAGAAGCATCTGTCACATCTGCCAAGACTCCAATGCTAGAAGTAGTATTGAACATTGAGCCTTTATCATCTTTGGTTGAAGAATCAGAAGAAGATACTTCTCCTTGTGATACTGCTAGTGAAGGCAGCTTAGAAGATGAAGAAGATATTCTTTTTCCTGCTCAACCAGCTCAAGAGGTATATGATTCTCTAGAAATACAACATGATGATAGTGCATCAGATCCACCTATCTACACTAGAAAATGGACAAAATCTCATCCCATTGAGCACATTATTGGTGATCCAGATGCTGGTGTAAAGACAAGAAGACAAGCAACAAGCAATTTTTGTCTTCATGTGAACTTTGTTTCTAAAGCAGAGCCTTCAAAGGTTGAAGAGGCTATCAAAGATCCAAGCTGGGTTGGTGCAATGCAAGAAGAATTGTCCCAGTTTGAAAGAAACAAAGTGTGGAATCTTGTTCCTATGCCTAACAACAAAACAATCATTGGCACAAAATGGATTTTCAAGAACAAGATGGATGAAAATGGAATAATTGTCAGAAACAAGGCTAGGTTGGTTGCTCAAGGTTTCAGACAAGAAGAAGGACTTGATTATGGGGAAACTTTTGCCCCTGTTGCAAGAATGGAAGTAATCAGAATATTCTTAGCATTTGCAGCATACAAGAACTTTAAAGTGTTTCAGATGGATGTGAAGGCTGCTTTTCTTAATGGGAAGCTGCAAAAGGAAGTCTATGTCAAGCAGCCTCCAGGTTTTGAAAGTAGTAAATTTCCAAACCATGTCTACAAGTTAGACAATGCTTTATATGGCCTTAAACAGGCACCAAGAGCTTGGTATGATACTCTTCACAAATTTCTAACTGAATGCAACTTTAAAGTTGACAAAATAGATACCACTCTTTTCATAAAGGAAATTAATTATGATATAATTCTTGTGAAAATATATGTGGATGATATTATTTTGGGGTCAACTAATGAAAAACATTGTCAAGAATTTTCCAAACTTATGTCAGAAAAGTATGAAATGAGTCTAATGGGAGAATAAAATTTCTTTCTTGGTTTGCAAATCAAACAACTTGATGATGGTATTTTCATAAGTCAAGGAAAGTATATCACTGATCTACTTAAGAAATTTTCCTTAACTGATTGTAAGCCAATTGGTACTCCAATGCAGCCTACCATCAAAATTGATGCTGACTCAACCGGTAAAACAGTTGATGTCACTGCTTATAGAGGCATGATTGGGTCCCTTTTGTACCTTACAGCCAGCAGACTTGATATAATGTTCTCCACATGTCTTTGTGCCAGATATCAGGCTGATCCTAAAGAGTCTCATTTGCAAGTTGTGAAAAGAATTTTTAAGTACCTTAAAGGTACACCAAACCTTGGTCTTTGGTACCTCAAAGACTCTGGTTTTGAACTAATTGGTTATTGAGATGCAGACTTTGGAGGGGGTAAGATTGATAGGAAAAGTACCACTGTTGGTTGTCAACTATTAGGTAGTAAGTTGGTGAGTTGGATAAGCAAGAAATAAAATTCTGTATCTACTTCTACTGCAGAGGCAGAATATGTGTCTGCTGGTAGTTGTTGTGCACAAATTTTATGGATGCAGAACCAGCTCAAAGACTATGGCATGCACTTCAGCAAAACTCCAATCTATTGTGACAACACAAGTGCCATTGCCATAACCAACAATCATGTCATGCACTCTACGACCAAGTACATTGATATCAGATACCACTTCATCAGAGATCATGTGATGAAAGAAGATGTTGAATTACATTTTATCTTAATTGACAAACAATTGGCATATTTGTTTACCAAACCCTTAGATGAAAAACGTTTTAACTATCTCAACTCTGAGCTTGGTATGCTTGAGCTTGAGTCTTCTCAAAACTAAAACTGATTGTGAAGTTTTTGCAATGTCTGAGCTGGGTGTGCTGTGTTAAGGCTAACCAGCATACAGACCAACCAGCACAGACATTTCCTTCACAACCAGCTCAAGCAGGTCATTTAGGTTAAAATATAATTTTTCAAAATTTTATCTCATTAAATGAAATATTCGAATATAAATATTAAAATCATATTTAATGTTTCGAAAGTGGTATAATCATTATAAGTTGCTGTTACGATTTTTGCGGCTACACAAGTTACTCACTCACTGTTACTGTAGCATCCCATCACTGTAACTGTAAAAGTAACTGTCAATGTTCACCTGTCTCTGTTCAAAATCTACAGCGCGTGGTCTGCCATTTCCTAAAATATCAAAACATTTTCTTGGCACTCAGACCACATATACGTTTCCTTTTCCTTAAGTAACTACCCCAAGCACGATCAATTTGTCTATAAATACCACATTCTGTTTTCCCCCAAAATTCACAATCTCACAAATTCATCTCAAAATTCTCTAAGGCATAACCATGGCATATCAATTTCAAGCAACTGATCAAATGATTAAAGCCCCAAATGCGCCAAATGCTGAAGAGATCACCTTCAACAACAACAATTGTGTCACAAACCTTGTTATTCCACGAACTTATCAAAACGCAGGTTACAGAAACATTGTTGCTTTTCTCAAACACTCACCTATTGTTTATGCCCTAACAAACACACCTTCTTGCACCATTACTACTGCACTAGCAGAATTTTGGTATACTTTTCATATAGTTGTCAACAATCAAGGTAATTCCTTTATCGCTACCTCTGTTGGAAATGGTAGAAGGGTACATATCACCAAGCACCACATTCAAAGATACCTTAAGTTTCCCCCTGCTACAAAACAAAACCCATATGTAGAAAGACCTACTGCTTCAGATTGTAGGGAGAAGTGTTGAGGTTCATTAGGTATCCACCCCCATTTACCAACAGTCCAACTAGGTTTCAGATAAATGCATTTTGGAGTTACTTCTTTGGTGTGATCATTAGTTGTATGGGTCATAAGGTAGGGAGTAAAAATAAGTGTAATGACTATGAACTGCAGATAGGTCATGCTCTTATTTTTGGAAGAAACATTGATTATGCTGAGTTGTTATATACTCATTGGAGGATGATGATTGAGAAGGCAAAGAGAGAAAGGAATGTGCCATTTCCTAGATTTCTGAGTATGATTTTGGAGGAGATGTTAGCAGATGATTATGTTAATCTTGGTGTCAATGATGAAGGAGATATTTTTCTAGGAGAGAAAATATTTCACAAGAAGATAGAAAAACCCCATCAAGGTCTGTCTCCTGCTATGCTGTCCTTGATTCCTGATGAACTGGAGTTGGATTCTGACCCAGATGTATCCAATGACTCTGAAGCAACTGAATCATCTGGTGATGATGATGAAGGGCCAGACCAACCTCCAGTGCAACAAGCTCAAAGGATCAAATCCAAAGCCCAGCCAACACAGAAGAAGTCTGGTGACCAACCAGCTCAGAAGAAGAAGAAGGATGCCAAACAATTGAAGCCCAGCAAGAAGACTTCAGGTATGGATTCTAATCTACTTTCTTCCTCACAAGTTTCTAAAGAGGATGCCAAGAAGAGTAAACCCACCTCTTCTGACCCAGCATCTACCTCATTTTCAAAACATCAATCTGAAACCAACCCTGAGCTGACAGAACAACCAGCTCAGGTGTCAAAATTCAAACCAGAAATATTTGAGAAGCGCTCAAAAAGGAAAGCTGACATCAAGCAATCCAGGGTAAAGGCACAATCAGCCATGCCCAAAGCGCTCAGGGCTGGGTTGTCTTCTATTCATGAGAAGTCAACTCATGCTCTTGCACAGCCCTTAGCCAGCTCAGATACATCTTCTCGAAAAGATATATCCAAGAAAAGAGATAAGCCACAATCTGACCTATCCTCTTGAAAGGAGAAAGTCATTGAAAGACAAAGGCATCTCACCTCATACTGAGTCAGTGAGTCAACCCAATCAACCTGAACATTTGTTATCATCCCGAAATGATAACATCTTAAAAGGGGCAACCACATCTACCAATGCTGACTCTTCGGAGTTAAGTGTTGACAACCCATCCCAGGTTGGAATGAGTCTCACAGATCCACATACCCCAAGAATATCTCTTACACATTCTGAGTCTGCACATGCTGTCAATGAGCCAGCAAAGAAACAACTGGTCTCACAGGCATCAACTTCTGTTTCCAATGAAGAGGTGATTAGACAACAAACCATCTCAGAGGAACCAACATCATTAACCACCCAACTTGTTTTCTCTTGTGCTCAACAGTTTCAAATCATCTCTCCAGAGGCAGCAACTATACTTCAAAGATCCACTTATAGAGCCATTGATATGCTGGCTTCTGTTGCTACACTTGTTGAACAACCTTTAGCTCTCACCTGTTATCCTAGGTTGAGCTTAGAAGATGTTGATAAGGCAGTGTCAATGATGGAGGACGATGCTGACATTCAGGATTTGCAACCTGTTGAAGAAGAGGATGAACTGGTTGATGATGTGGTTAGTGATCTGGAGGACCAGGGTGGTGCCTGTGTGTATGAAGTGAATGAAAGTGCTGATATGGAAGTTGATGCTTCTGCTGGTGATAGAAGCTTAGGAGAAAATGTTGTTTCTGGTGATGCTGCTGCTAAGCATGTGGAGGCAGCTCAGAAGTCAAAGCATGGTGAATACATTCACCTGCAACCCAGCAATGGTGAATCTTTTACTCCACCATCAGATCATGACTCTGATCAACAACAACAACAACAACAAGAACAACAACAAAATGAAGTCTTTTCTCTGCATGATGTCATCTCCAATGTTCTTGAAGCACTCTCTCCAGTGCTTAAGGACCAGCTCAAGCCCATTCTTGATTCTATGGGTGATGTTGAGCAGTTGGTCAAAGATTATGTCAAAGCCATCCAGGAGTTCACTGAACGTTTTAATGTCATTATTGCTGATGATGAACAAGCTCATGGCAAGTTTGCTAAAGCTTTGGAGGCTATGAAGTCAGCAGTTATGTCTGCTGAAGAAAAGAAGAAATTATTTGCACTCTTTGATTCTGTCAGTTCAGAGCTTAAAGCTCTTCATCAATCCATGAAAACCAATCAACAACAACTTATCATTCATCAGAAGGAGGAGGAATTAAGGGCTGAGATGGCTGCTTTGAGACAAGAAAATGAAAGACGTAGAGCTCAGAATGAAGCCTTTCGAGCCAATGCTATTTCACCTTAGGAGGAGTCTACATTATTTTCTAAGCTGACCAACTTAAGAAAAGCTCAAGCAAATTCAACCAAAGAATTCAGTGAATTCATAAACAAGTTGGGATCCATTGCATTTTTTAAAGATAATCAGTCCAACAAGCTTGATAATCATCACAAGAAGATGGATGATATTCTGGCCTTCTATGCTACTCCTCTACAAACTTTTAACCCTGATAATGACAAAAAGGGGGAGAAGAAAAGAAAGTATCAATCTGAGGGGGAGCATGATGATGAAAAGTTAAAGAAGAGAAGGAAAGATGATGATAGTGATGACAGCGAAGGTAAATCTGATGATGATGATAGCAGACCCGATTCTGGTGCTGGTGGTAGTACAAGTTCAAAACACCCAGAAGTATCAAAGACCATTGAAGCCAGCATTCAGAAGAAGAGGAAAAGGTTTGCTGAAAAACAAGCTGCCAGAGAGGCTAAATTTAATTCTGAGTTGGAACTATCAAAGAAAAGAAGGTATGAAAAGAGGGAAGAAAAGATCATAAGTCTGTCTGAGAAAGAATCAAGTTCATCTGCTGAGGGGGAGCATAAAGAAGAAGTCCATGAAGAACCAGCTCAAACTGTCCAAGATGATGATCAGCCAGCGCAGACAGAAACCACTTCAGTTTCCCTTGTTTCCACAAAGCCAAGATCCAAAAGAGTCAAGACTATTGCCACAAAAGCCAAGCCAAAGTATGTTGCTGATGATAATGATGATGAGATTGTAGTTGGCAGTGGTGGCAAGAAAGCAAGTCAACTGGCTAAGCTAAAAGAAGGAAGTTCAAGTTCTGCACCTCAAGCAGAACCAGCTCAACCAACAATTGATACACCAGTCTGTACTGAACCTGAACCTATTTCAACTAAAGATGTTCAGATGCCTTCTTCTCTACAATCTGGGCAAGATGATCAAGAGAAAAGAAAAGATGAAGGCAAAGCCATTGTTGAAGAAGAAGATGCGCCAAAGAAAGTGAAGAAGAGCAATGTGTTTGAGTATCCAGAAGGAATATCTAATAAGCAAACACCCTTTGTTAGGGAATCATTCATGAGAGGCATTCCTGTTGAGATGGTTATGGCAGAGCACCAAGAAAGGGAAAGGATGGCCATTCTCAATATTGAATCATCAGTTGAACCAAAATTTTAACAAGCTGCTATCAATGCATTCAAGTGTGGAATGACACTTGAGAAATATCTGGAGCTCACTGCAAATGATGAGCAACCAGCTCAGAAGTCAGATGCAGAAAGAATGATAGAAGAAGCTCAGAAGCTTGGTTTTAAATCTGTGGAAGACTATGAAGATGCTCTTGCTGCTCAAAAGAGTGTTAATGAAGATCAAGCTCTGGCAATCAAAGTAGCAGAAGAAGAAAAGATTGATGCTACCAAAGATAAAAAGAGCAAGAAATTTGTTTCTAAAGTTATGACTCCACAAGAATTCCAATCCATTGCCCTAAGCAGACTAACTGGTGATTCTAGTGAAAAGAAGGAGAAAGAGATTGAACATGATGTCCAAAGCATTCAATCTACCACCCCTGCCAGTCCAAGAACAGCAGAGAAGATGGATGTGTTCTTTGCCAAGAAGGAGCTGAAAGATACAAGGACTGTTTGCACAGAAGAAAGCATGATTCCAAGATTGTGAAAGTGGTGAAGGTTGTTGGTGCTCGAGATGTGATAAATATTACAATGGAAGATAACCACTCAAAAAATATGAGGTTGGTTAATCTGTTCAATCTAGGCTTCAGTGAATGGGAAGAGCTTCAAAGTTATTACATCAGAAGGAAGGGAGAAATGAGGGACATGGTAATGGTTAGGCTTTAGGAAGTGTTTGACAAGGCATCAAAGGTTACAGGTGCTCCTAAGAGGAATGTTTACCTTTCTCCTCAGATGCCCAGGCAGCTCAGAAATCAAGGAAGAAATCCTGCTGTCCAACAACCAAGGCAACTAAGGCAACCAGCTAAGAAGCTTTCCATTGATCAACTGTTGATTCCTCATGCAGAGCAAGGTCTACCCAGTATCACCTATCCAATCCATGGTGATTCATCTTTACCAATTAGAGTTCAAGGAAGGCATGGAATGCACATTGAATTTCCAGTGGATGGAATTTACTACTTGGATGGTGATCATCTCAGATTTCAGAGAACTGATGACTTGGAGAAAAAATGTATTGAACATCTTATCAACCTTAGAGCAATGGCTCTAATGGATAAGCAGTCAGGAGAATACTCTGCTATCATAGGCAGTGAGATGAGAAGGAGAGGGTATGATCCTAATTCCCAAGAGATGTTGAAGCCCTTCAAAGGAGAAGACTTCTAGCAAATTACTGATGATATGCTCTCAGTAGTTACAGAATTGAATTCTCTTTGAACTGTCTGTTTATGTAACCTTTTTTAAAGTTTATCATTGTAATATCTTAACATTTCATCATATGTTAATGATAAGCTAATATTTCCACAAAGTATGTATTGGTATATCTAAGGCATTGATAAACTGAAAAGATCCCTAAAAATAGAGGGAGATTGTTGTGATAAGTGTTAAAGTTTTGTCATCATCAAATAGGGGGAGATTGTTGAGGCATGATCCCTTATAATTGATTTTATGATGACAACAACTTGAAAATAACACTATGTATGAATCATGAACAGCCAGCATAGAGTTTCATCTCAATAGTTCAAACAGCGCATAAGTCAGTCTGTGTGTTGGGTTCAAAAGAATGTCTGTGTGCTGGCTATGCTCAACCAGCACAGAGAATTCTGTTTGATCAGCTTTCATATAATGAAGGTTGTTTCCTGAGCTGACTACTCATGTTTTGCTTTCAACAAGTCGAAGACAAGTTGAAGATAGATTCTGAAGACCCAGCGGTGGGAATGAAGAATGCTTGCAGCCAGCTCAGAGAATGAAGAATGTCAAGATTGTACAGATTCAATCTTAACATTTATGCAAACACTTGGGTGCATCATATGTGTGTCCAGAAAACTCTTGAGATAGTGTACGAAGAATTACAGCTATCAATTGTGGACGTTTGTGGCATGGTGTATCCCCTGCTATTCTTAGCCAATACGACGGCGCGTGTACTGCATTCTCGATAAGCTCTGCACAGTGCAGAATGTGTCTGCAGTACAATTATTTTTGTTATTGGGCACGTCCGACATTAGCCCATGGAGCAGAAGACGCGTCAAGTGTTCTAATTGGTTGAAGAACTACTCATTGTGTTCAAGCTCGCCTATAAATAGAAGACTTAGCAGAATTGGCTAAGTGTGAATTTCGATCAATCAATTTGATATAGGCAGAGTAATAGAACAGTGTTTAGCCAGCTCTTAATGTGTTCTAGAGTTGTAGCAGTGAAAGTGTAATCTGTTCAACAAGTTAGCTATTCCGCTTTAAATTAACTTTGTAATTCTTTGATTCTATTGAAATAAAAGAAATAAGTTGAAAATTACATCTTCGTGTTACTGTTTCATTTACTTTTGTTTGGGTTTGATAAGAAGAAGTTGTATTCACCCCCCTCTACAACACATTCATATATTTCGGGACCTACATTAATCAATGATTACATCATTCCTGTAGACACATATATATACATACAGACAGACACTGTGACTAGATGTGTCGCTTCAACAAAAGCCTTCTAACACTTTTCTTTAGGATGATCAGGATTAATCCATCATTCACCCCCTTAATCACGATCGTTTTGTCGTAGATCTTTAACTCCAATTATTTGTCTCATTGTTAGAAACTTGATCTTTGGTAGAGCTTTGGTAAGTATATCAGCCTTCTGATATTCTCCACTTATGTGCTCAACTTGAATCTTCTCTTTCAACGCAACTCTAATACCAATGTAGAACATGTTGCAAACTTGCACTTCCGGGATTGTTTTACATAAATCAAACAAACATCATGTATATAACAATCATTACTCAAGAATCATCATCATCATGAAAACTAAAGAAAGTGGGTTGAACCCAAAACAAATATATTTACTTACAGAATCTGGGTTACAAAACTTTGCTTGATTGATACATGTATATATATACTATACCAAATGACACTATAAACAGATGTGTTGCTTCTTACTAATTGGTTATAATGAACCGATCGATGCAACCCTTTTCATACTAACTGCCCTAACGGTTTGTTTCTATGTGTGTGTGTGTGTGTGTGTGTGTGTGTATATATATATGTGTGTGTGTGTGTGTGTCTACATGAACGATGTAATCATTGATTAATAATCAAAATGTAATTGTTTCTGTTATATACTTTCTATTACTTATTAATGTGAAGATCATACAGGAAGTATTATGCACATCGAGGACATAAACATATGGCTGGAGATTGCGTTTCTGGTTCGATCAAGAAGATCAAAAAGTTTAGGACAACAATTGGTATCAGAGTCGAGGGTTCAAAGTTGATCGAACCAAAAACGCAATCTGCAGCCATATGTTTCTATCCTCGATGTGCATAATACCTCTTGTACGATCTTCACATTAATATCTAACAGAAAGTATATAATAGAAACAGTTACATTTTGATTATTAATCAATGATTACATCGTTCATGTAGACACACACACACACACATATATATATATATATATATATATATATATGTATATACAAACAGACACCATGACTAGATGTGTCGGTTCAACACCACCCTTCTAACACTTTTCATTAGGATGATCGGGATTAAACCATCACGCGCTGCCTTAATTCGATCTCAACAATTTCATCTTCATGGATGTTTGAATTTCGTCTCCTGTAATAGATATTTTATTGCATCTCACTCACGGGAGCGGCCAAAATGCATGGTGATACCATATTATTCCTACCAAATTCATTCCTTAAATACTAGTCACCGATATAGTACATCAACTAGCAGATGCCCTCACAGGTTGGCAACCTCAATCTTATTGTTGTTTCCTTATACTTGTAGCTTATACATTGGCTATAATGTAATGATGATTATATGCAGTTTTTTAAATGGTACTAAGAACGACATCTATACGACGAAGAAGGTAGATCTTGAAATAATTTCAAGAGAAATCATCAAACCAGCTTCTCCAACTCCACCTCATCTAAGAAACTTCAACTTATCAATTATAGACCAAATATGTCACGATTACTACTCCCCTATAATCCTCTTTATTTCCGATAGTAATAAGGCTAGTGTTACGGATGTCATGTCGAAAAGATCAAAACATCTCAAGGAGACTTTATCTCAGATTCTAAGTCAATTTTACCCCCTTGCTGGTGAAGTTAAGGACCGGTTGCACATTGAATGTAATGAAAAAGGATTCAATTACATTGAAGCTCGAATCAATCAGAAACGGGAAGAATATCTATGCAATCCTGATGATGAAAAGCTGAGAGAGCTTATGCCCGAAAGCCCTCGCATTGGGGAATCTGCAATAGGAAACTATGTTATAGGTATTCAGGTAAGTTTTTAACGCATTGTATATATATTATATCATATGGCGTATCATACTTGGTTTATATAATAGTCAAAAATGAAGAATAAAGTTGAATTGGAGATAAGTTTGTTGTTTATTTATGCTAGATGAACATATTCAATTGTGGTCGGATTGGACTTAGCACGATCATGACACACAAGATCATTGACTTCTATACATATATGATATTTTTGAAAGCATGGGTTGCAGCTGTTCGGGGTGCACCAGAAACAATCTCACCCAGTTTTGTGGCTTCTGAAGTCTTCCCTAATGATCCCAGCCAAGAATATTCATTGCCTTCCGAGTTAGTGTCTAGTGACTTGCTTAGTACAAAAAGATTTGTGGTTAATCCTACCGCCTTGGCTGTCCTCAAGGCCCAACTAATTCCGTGCACATCACCTCCCTTTAGAGGACCATATCGCATGGAGGCCACAACATCTGTAATTTGGAATGCGGATACAAAAGCAGCATCCACTGTAAGGCCATTCAGTCCACAATCTCCTCATGCTGTGTTATCACTGGTGAATCTGCGCAAAAGAGCATCACCTCCTTTACCCGACAACACCATAGGTAACATAATTAGTTATGCTACTGCGATCTGCCTTCCTGAGAGCCGACCAGACTTGCCAACCCTTATGTGTGCATTGAGAGAATCAATAGTGAAAATTAACTCAGATTACGTTGATTCCCTGAAGGGCGAAATGGGCATGACACATTTAAGGATATTTTTAAGGGGGTAAGAAATCTGGCAAATATGACAAAAGCAGGAGACTGCATGTTGGCTAGCAATGTATTAAACGGTGGCATTTACGAATTGGATTTTGGGTGGGGAAAGCCTATATGGTTCTATGTTGTGAATCAAGGAAATAGAAGTTTGGTGGTTTTAACTGACACGCAGAAGGGTGGCGGTGTTGTAGCCATAGTCACATTAATTCAGGATGAAATGGAGATATTCGAACGTGATCAAGAGCTTTTATCCTATGCTACCGTCAACCCTAGTCCTCTGCGATTTCTTGAAGACTGAGTTACATGGATCTGAATCTTCTTTGTGTCAATGCGTGTTTCTTGTTTTGTTTGGACTTTGATTTGTATGATGCACCATCTCTTTATTGAGAAATAATAACTCAGTGTCCCCCACGTTGTACTTTAAGCTAATGAGATTTTTTTCAGAGATAATGTCTTAGAAATGTGTTGAAGTTAACACTTTTTTACTATTGTAATTTTGTTATGTCTAAAACTCTCTAATTAAGAATGTGTTACATATATGTATTTGTTCTACTTTGTCCATATATATATATATATATATCCACTAAAGGGGGTTTCGCTGATGTCATGAAGCTGATTTGTCAAGTCATGAGTTATGTCTTGTTGCTGATGTGCTAAGATGTGGTTAAAAGGATGATGTCATGCATGCATATATAATATTGAGGTTTTAAAATGGCTTAAAAATTTATCTGAAATAATTTATTATTTATTTTGTGAGTTTCTAGACAAGTAAACTTCGTTTGCATTCTTTAATTTCATTGGTCCTCTCAAAGTTAAATAAAATTTCTCATAATTTTGATTTTTTTTAATTAATCTACAATTTTGTTTCAGCTCTATGTAATTTACAAGACATGTCTTTAAGTATGTTGGCTGGATTTTTCTATTATCAAGATCACGCCTTATTCTCCTCTTGGTTTTGTTTCTATCAATTCCACCGCCCTGCTCATTTCATTAATTCATTTTTCTTTCTCCATCCTTATTCTCATCTATTCTCACCTCAGTTCTTCTTCTTATCTATCATACTCCACGCTCGCTTTTTTTTGTCTTCTGCAATTTTCATGTTATCAATTTCTTTTAGGTAAGACAAATGTATTTCTTATAAGAACCTTTACATAAATACTCGAAGGTGTGTTGTGTTGCACACCGGTCGTTGGAATTTCTAATGGTGATGCAAGATAACAGTGGGTTTTAAATTTATAAGGCTGGGGCCTAGGGTTACTATTACGCTAATCAAATGGCTAGCAAAGGACAAGTATGACCTAGGATCGTTCTACAAAGCGCGGAAAATTGAAGCTAGGGGATTTAGAAACTTTTATGTATTTAGCTAGGGAGAAAAGAGTTGGTTTTGGTTTTGGTTTTGGTTTTGGTTTTGGATTTTCTATTCTAAATTAAATTAAAATAAACTGAAAGATGGAGGTTACTTCGGGCATTCAGCAATTGAAGCGATTGTCTACTATAAAGTGGTTTAGAAGTTGTTGAATATGGAGAGTTATAATGGGGATAAGTTCGTAAGTTAATGTGAGCTATCACTGCAATCCTTCTATCGGGCTAACGCGGAGGTGTCCACAATCAGGAAAATAGAATGTCACGTGGGTTGCAGCATATATTAAAGCATACACCGAAAGTTCTCTCAAATGTACACCCATATTATCCGACAGTTAATCTCCAATCCTATTCCCCAATATCGGTCTTCAGAGATGTCCGAATCATGGCATAGTTTGTTGAATAAACAATCTTATGAACGAGGTTTACCCTCACCGGAATAGGTTGGACTAACTGGTCTAGGCGGCCGGATAATACGGCATCACTTATTCATACGAATTATCAACATTACTCAGGTATGCAAGAATACAGGGATGGTTTGTACTACAAATGGAAACTTAAGTAACACGTTTGTTATTCGATTCACAATATAACTACCTTCGATCGTTCTCGACTTTTATACATTTGTACTCCGCCGCAGGCGTTTCGAGTACTATTTTAGAGAACAGTCGAATAGGAGCCGTCATATTACCTCACGATATTTAATGCCAATTGTATTTCACTATTATGAGGATCCTAAGGCAACAATCAAACAAGAACATGCAATAAGACGATCAAAGCCACAGTTTGATATAAGCATACAAAGGTATTATTTAAGTCGAGGATATTCCGAAAGTTGTCTCAAAATTATCGTCTATGTGAATTTAATCTTAATCTACCTCTATTCCCATATTCCGTGTCTCTTGGATCCTATTTTGGTCTAAAGAACACCGGCCATGTCGAGCTCAAAGATTCAATCTAACATAGTATAACTAAGTGACCTATATCTTATTAGTTAGCTAAGTTCATTTTTGGATAAGGTTTTAGTTACAACATGAGTTGGGCAGATAAACGATAAAGATTTAATTCCTACATCTATTTATAATATAAACCATCCGCAATCTCATAACATAGGACACAATTACATATTTAAAACTCTCTAAACGACTATCATAGCAGACAATTGAGTTATCTAGTTAACCATGACAATTCTAACATGCATATTTAAATATGGAAGATAGATTAAAACCTGGAAAGGTATACAAATAACTCGTAGCTACAATGCGTCCCGGAGCACCTCCGTATAAATCTTACTTAGTTAATTAATTAGCTATTCTAATTAATTAAACTATCCTAAAGGAAGAAATACTAATTTTACAAGAAAGATGTAGAAAGTGTATGGAGTGTGTTTTTTCAAGGTGTAAAGGTGTGTCTTCAAATGAACCATGGACTCCCTATTTATAGGGGAAAATTGGTGCATTCTAGAAACTTGGGGCACATGTTAGCAAAAGGTGGGAAAGTTGCTAGCACATGTACCCTAAAGCGCGTAAAGGTCTAGCACGTGTACCCTAGAGTCGCAGAAAAGGCCTAGCACATGTACCCTGCGAGTACGGGCGAGGATGAAAAAGTGCACGGGAGACAGGGGGAGGCCAGCCGGCGGCGCCACCATGGTGGCCGGCGGCGGTGGGGTGATGGCCAGCGGCGGCTGCCCCTCCCCCACCCCGGTTTGCCGTCTTTCGTCTCGTTTCTTAATTCGTGCTTATCTCCTTCGTTATGCGTCCGTTTGCGTTGATTCTTTTTGCGTTGGATTCTTTTTTCAAAAAAGAAGACTTTGATGAAAAGAAATCTCAAAAATATGTCTCTGATCTTTGGATCTCTCGTTCGAATCGTTTGAATCTTCCGGCGTACGTAGAATCTTCATTCTTCATCCGTTTTTGTTGATTCTTCTTCTGTTAGATTCGTATTTTTAAAACGGATATCTTGGAGAAGGGAAATTTAAGTGATGGGCACTTTTTCCTTTAAATCTTGTCTTGATGTCTTGAATCTTCAAACGTGTGTGGAATCTTCGTTTTTCGCCCGTTTTGCTTGATTTTTCTCGTGCAACTCTATTTTGATCTTCTTGACAAAGTTTCATTGATTTGAACATTATTTGAGTTTAATTTCCAAGTATTGTTACAGAATAGGAGAGATATCGGTAGTAAAAACGTGACTTTTTACGCGATATCAAGTATCCCACACTTAGAGTTTTTCTTGTCCTCAAGCAAATTGTCAGAAAAACTTCTTTGAAAGTCGGGAAGGGTGTCTTTGTATCCTGGAGAACTTTGATTCCAATAGGCTGGGTGAAAAGATTTCAAACGGGATTTTAACCCTTGATGCTTTCTCAAACTATCGGTTCTAACAAGCTTTCTTTACATAATTGAGGCCCTCACAGGTGGTCACTCAAATCACTCAAATGTATCAAGTTTCCTAATTTCTAATTCAATCAGGGGCCATTCATGTAGTTCTTTTATCATCATAAGCTTGGTTGAGAATTGAATCTGTAATACTCAAATGGGGACGGTGCCAATTATCCCTAGACATTTGTAAAAGGGTAAAGATGGATATGGAAGAGGGGTTTTGTAGGTGGTTTAGTGGTGTTTTGATATAGCCTAAGAATTTGTCTGTGATGACTTACCTTTAACGTTTTAGTGATACCTCTTTTTGGATTTCTCTCTTTGAGAGCCTTCTTTTCATGTTTTCATTTTGAGGAACCTTCCCCTTGGCATTAAATGATCCTTGGGTCTTTTAGTTCTTTGGTTCCTCCTGGCAGCTTTGTTTTTGCTGAATTATGCTTTTCTTTGGAGTTCCCCTTCTCTTTTTTGGATGGTATTTTTATCCTTCGGGGGTTTCAATGTATTTCTTGCAGTACTTCTTTTTGACAGAACAGAAACTTAGGCTATGGCCAAGAGATGTAAAAGAAGAGTTGGTTTCTGTAAGTGAGTTTTTGAAAAGAAAAGGCTAAGGCTCAACAGGTTTTCTACTTGATCATCAATGTTGAAAGTGAGCATTGGTTGGGTTAGGCTTGAAAACAGGGGTCTTTACGAGAGAGTTTTATCCGAGGAAATGTCGAGGTCTTCTAATTGCACCTTTGTCACGTATGACGCCCATCTTTGTAGTTTCTAAATGTATTTCTCAAGAAAGTTCTAACTTAAAAGGCATACATCGGCACACTCTTTTTCAAAAAGTGAAGCATTAAAGATAAATGTTTTTATATGGCTCAAGATTCCTCACTTATTTTGGTGGTTTAATGCCTAGTCATGCGATTGCTTATTTTGAAACTTAGTTTGAAAATTTTTCAAAGAGTTTTACCCATTATTGTCCAAACCTTTGGATTTTCGTTGACCGGAAATACCCTTTTTAGACTTTCAAAAATTTGTAATTTTTTGCTGAAAATCTGAGTTTGCTTAAAAGATTGAACAAAATTTTATGTTGCACTTCAGTAGTGAATACTACTGTTATCTCACACTTAAAAAAACATTGTCCCTAATTTTCCATTTCTAAGTTAGGTTAATCTCACACTTAGATTTTGAATGAGGGTCAATATTTTCGAAGTCATTCTCTGTTTTGTGAGTCATAATCCCACACTTTAGAGTTTTACTTAGAGTTTTAGTGTGTTAATCAAGCAAAGTAGGGTTAGAAGAGGTACTTCCTTTTGTTGCATGCGTTGCCACTGGAATTTATGGACCAGGTTCAAGTGTGTGAAATTGCTGGAAATGGACCAGGCTCATTGGATATGAACTTGTTCTATAATTTCCACGTCAAGTTCTACATAATAAATATCCTTCAGGAAACACAAATGTCAATACACGTTAATACTAAACAGAAATAACATAACTAATAATAACAAATCCATGTCAGCATAGAGCGCCTCCCAATCGGTGAAGTCATCATCCATAAAGATCGTGTTTTCCACGACCGATGTAGGAGATGCTGACTCCACGATGGTATAGACTGGAGATGCAGTGCCATCCTCTGGGTCCTGAATCCAAGAATCTATTGCAGTGATCTCCTCCTCTAGTGGGTCTATAATAATGGGGTGATCCTGCGCAGTTAGGTTCCAAGGTGGGAATAGGTCCCATTGTGGAATGTGCGGAGCGGGATCAGGTCCCATCTGAAAAGGGCACACAGGTGTGGAAGGAAGGCCCAGAGCAGTGTGGATCTCAGTGATGGCAGTGTGTTGGACTTCAAGGGCTCTCAGTATCGACCAAGTGACAGCAGGGTCTGCGGTAGTTACCCCATGATGAAAGGTGGGTACTCTGGAGGTCCCTGCGGTCTGTCCCTCGGATTGGTGAGATGAAGGTAACCTGGCATGGATGGAACGTAAAAGGAATGTCTCCTGAATATTCACCTCCACCAAGTCTGACAAGGTCTCATCCAATCGAGAGGGCGGTGACTGTGATCCCCTGATGGTCCTCATGCTACTATCTGGTGATGAACTCCGGGAGCGATACATGGCACGTGAGCATATCTGACTGGGGGCTCGTGCTCTAGCTAGTTGCGAACTCATCCTGCAAAATACAAAAGGTTAATGGTCAAAAGATAATCATCAGCCTCTTAAAAGGCGAGGTACTGCATAAGAATGGATTAGATCAGAAATAAAAGAAAAATTAATGCAGAAAAGATAAGATAGGCTTGGGATGCCTCCCAAGAGCGCTTTGTTTATCGAGTCTCGTAGCTTGACTCATTCATACCTACTATTCTATTAGGGTGGTTCATAGTTATAGACTTCCTCGGTTGTGGGAAAGTCTTCTACGTAGTGTTTTAAACGGTGACCGTTTACTTTGAAATTCCCATCAGGGGCCTCGAGTTCAATGGCACCATATGGAAATACTTTAGAGATTGTGAATGGACCGTTCCACCGTGTTTTGAATTTTCCATAAAACTTCTTAAACCGTGAGTTAAAGAGTAGAACGTTATCACCTGGATTGAAGCGTGTGGGGCGGAGCTTTGAATCGTGGAGCAACTTGGTTCTTTCTTTGAATTTTTAGGAGCTTTCATAAGCTTGATCTCTTAACTCTGCTAGCTTGTTCAGTTGCATTTTCCGGTGCGTTCCCGTTATCGTCGGATCTAAGCTGCAGTTTTTCAGTGCCCAGTAAGCTTTGTATTCGAGTTCAATCGGGAGATGACATGTTTTTCCATAAACGAGCCTATAAGGGGTTGTTCCTAATGGCGTTTTATAAGCTATTCGGAATTCCCATAAAGCATTGTCTAGCTTATCTACCCATCTCTCCTTGTGCTGACCAACTGTTCGTTCCAAGATCCTTTTTAGTGCTCGGTTTGTAATTTCTGCTTGCCCATTTGTTTGTGGGTGGTAGGTCGTAGACGTCTTGTGGGTAACACCGTATTGTTTCAATAGTTTCATAAACTGCGTATTGCAAAAGTGCGTGCCTCGATCACTGATGATCGCCCGAGGGGTTCCAAACCGGCAGAATAGCTGTTTTAAGAACTTGGTTATGACCCTTGAGTCATTTGTTGGAAAGGCTTGAGCTTCGGCCCATCAGGATACGTAGTCGACAGCTACTAGAATGTATTCTTTTCCGTATGATTTTGGAAATGTTCCCATGAAATCTAATCCCCATATGTCAAATATTTCACATGCTTGGATATTCGTTAACGGCATTTCATTACACGTTGTGATATTTCCAAACCTTTGGCAAATATCGCAGCGTTTCACCAAGTCTTGTGCATCTTTGAAGATAGTAGGCCAATAGAATCCTGAGTCGTAAACCTTCTTTGCTGTCAAATTGGCTGCGTGATGTCCTCCGGTAGGTCCGTGATGGCTTTGGTGGAGTATATGTTCGGCTTCTTTCCCATCGACGCATCTTCTCACAATTTGGTCGGGACAGACTTTGAACAAATATGGATCATCCCAAAAATAATGTTTGACGTCGCGGAAGAACTTTTGTCTTCGCGATGATATCATCCCCTTTCTTGTGATCCCTCCAACTACAAAATTGGCAATATCTGCAAACCAAGGATCGTCAGTGAATTGCGAACCTTGCATTTGTTCTCCTAAACTCATTAACTGCTCCTCTGGAAATCGATCTTTAATATCTCTTTGCAAGTTGTTCCATTGATGGGTTTTCTAGTCGACTTAAATGATCTGCGGTGACATTTTCTTCTCCTTTCTTATCTTTTATTTCGATGTCGAATTCTTGTAAGAGTAGAATCCATCATAACAATCTGGGCTTTGCGTCTTGCTTTTTGAAGAGGTATTTTAGAGCTGAGTGATCCGTGTATACTATCGTTTTGGACAGTATCAGGTAGGATCTGAATTTGTCAAAGGCAAACACTATGGCTAGCAGCTCCTTCTCGGTGGTTGTGTAGTTCTCTTCAGCGTTTGTGAGTGTTTTGTTGGCGTAGTAGATCGGTCGAACCCAGCGATCCTAGAAAGCTTCGAATGGCCTTAACGTTGGTTGGTGGTGGTAGTTTAGCAATGGTTTCGACTTTTGCTTTGTCTACTTCGAATCCTGTGACACCCGCCAAATTAGTACTAGTAACTAGTTCCTAATCAATTGTTAATACATGTAATTAGTTCTGTGTTAGGCTAATTAATGTGTCGAAATATATATTGATGAATATATACAAGTATGCGATTTGATTAAATCGTACAAGTTTCAAATCGAATACAATTCGATTCAATTGATACGGACCTTGGTGAACAATTTTATTAAATAATATGACATTATTTAATAACTCTATTTTATCCAAAATATTATTTAGATAATATTTCAACTCAAATTCGTATCGTACAAACAAAGACTGCGCGATTAATATATTAAACGCGCAACAATCGAAACAAGAATAAGCTATATTGTATAACTCAATTATTTGGTAAAATACTTCAACAAAAATATTGATTAAATCTTCGTATTTTAAAACGTATATTTAAACGTATAAAATAATTAAATTAACGTTTAAACAATCGGGAAACGAACACCGTACGGAGCGCAAACGCAGGGGTTAAAATTTGGGAGATTCCCTCCCCTATTTCCCCAAAAATCTGCCTATCCCCCCCCCCCTCCATTCCCCTCATTTCATTTTCATCCTCTCTCTCCTCTCTTTTTCTCTCTAAAACAACCACCGCCACCTACAACCACCGATTTCCACCACCAAACGACCTCGAAACATTTTGCTCATTTGGAGAAAAAGAACCACAACGTGACGATCTACATTTCCATCTTTTCGGAATCGTCTCGCGATAACTTGTAAGAATCCCGAAAATCTCGAAAACTCTTAGATTTCACTTATTTTTCATAAATGTTGTTTATCTAAGCTTGAAATATCCAAATATGGGTTGGGTAAAATTTTTAAGTTCAACAAAATTTGTCCAGCCATGTTTTCGGCCACCGGAATCCGGTCAGACCCTGATGTCGCTTCTTGCCCAGGAAAATTGCGTCATCAAGCGACATCAGCAACAAAGTCGCAAAACCTATCACGATGTCGCATGGTGCGACATCAGCCTCAACGTCGCATTAACTTGCTAACGTCGCACATAGCGACACAGACTCTTACGTCGCAAGAACCAACAACGTCACATGTAGCGACACAACACTTAATGTTGCATCAAATTGCGGATGTCGCACTTAGCGACGCCACGATCAATGTCGCAGTCACGGCCTGCGACACTACACCTAATGTCGCAGATAACAGAAGCTAGAAAACTCAGATTTTACTAAGTGTCGAGACCTGAAATTTTAACACTTGATTTTACCCAAATTCAAATCTTAGATGCGTTTTTCACTATAACTATATGGTAGAAATAAAAAAATTTCGACCCCAGCCAGGGGCTCTGCCCCTTGGACCCCGCCAGGGGTTGCCACCCCTGGGACCCCGCTAACCAGGGGCGCTGCCCCTGGACCCCCGTCACCTAAAGTTTATAAATACTTCTTAAGTATAACACTTCGAAATCAAAATAATAATGTTGAAGATTATTATTACAAACAATCACCAACAGGTCGTACACGTTTTCAAAACATAATCAAATCAACCAAATCGTGGTAATTTGGAAATTCTAGTTGGACGAACAACTACAAAGGTAGTCTTTATAGATACCTGCTCACATTTATAACCATCGCGTGTCGTGAACACCCTCAGGTTACCAGTCTTCGGGCAACTCACTTCGGCTAATCAACTCAAGTTTATTAAGTTAAACTCTCAAGACTCGGGTGAGTCTCATAGTCCCTATTTTACTGTTTTACTCAGGGGTGTGATATCATTGCTCGTTTTATTTTAACTATATGAACGCAAGTACGAAAACAAACAATTACTACATGAGTTATCTCACTAATCTTTCAAAGCCCTCCTCAGCATAGTTTGGTAATACGTTGTAGCGTGAATATTAGTATATGGTACCATATAGGATTGACCCACCTCATCCGGGTTAACATGCACTAACTGGGTAAACGGATGTACTAATATTTGTTCAGACGAGTGAAGATTAGGCACTCGTGAGAGGCACCTTGATCAGGATACCTTAAATGTGGACCTGAAACCTCGAGTTAAGCTCAGACTGTGTGCTCATGGTTGTAAAACTTTTATTTTGCTTAATTGCAATTTAAATTCAATTAAATCTTGCGGTTCATACAATATGTGTTGACATACAAACCTGTGACCTCACCAGCATTTCGCTGACCCATTTTAGCATGTATCACAGGTACTCAGCAGTAGATTGGACTGCCTAAATCATGAATCATTAGCTCGTGTCAGCATGCAAACATTCACAGATTTCGCTGCATTATTATATTTTGTATAAATTAATTATGTATGTAAATCTCTCAATTTCAAACTGAGCTAATGTAAACTATATTTTGATGTAAACTTTGATTTTATCAATACAAGTTGTAAAATGACGCATATAGAGTCGTTCATTATATCTTTGCGTTGTGATTATTGATTAGTTGCGCCCCAACCCGATTCGCTTCCGCAACCCGAATTTGGGGGGTGTGACAGATTGGTATCAGAGCCTAAGGTTATAGTGAACTAGGTTGCATTTAGTGGGCCTAGACTATGACCGTTAGGCAGTATTCCTTATTAAGTATGATTAGGTTCGGTGACTACATTGTATTGTTTTAATTTAACATAGCCTGATCAACTATGTACAATTAAAAGAATATGATGTGGGATCTGAAAGGAGTCATGACTGAACAGGATACACTAGTTAACTATGACCTCGAGAGAAACGGAACTCAAACATGTCTGTGCTAGACACTCAATAGGCTATTATGTGATATATGTATATATACATAGATAGACCTCTCTACGAATCTTAGGCTATATTATATATACGAATATAGACCTCATTCTTTCTATGCTTTGTATTAGAAATGGAAAACACACCACCCAATTTGTCTCGCTCTCATCCGTATAGATCATGAAACTCCAGGGTAGCTAGGAGGAACACTGGGTTGCCTCGAGCTAGCCCATATCCCACTCAAAACCAACTCAATAACCAGCCTCAAAGGCAAACAACAACGAGCCAATGGCAATGGTAATCAGACCGGCTCGACACTTGGAGGGACGAGGAAGGAATCCAACTCCCCGCAATTAATGGAGGGTTCTCCAGCATGGAAGTCTCTCCCTATACCCAAGAACATACTCACTTCGCTGTTCCCGTGTAAGCTGCTCGAGTGCACCGTCACAAAAGTAGGCTACACAACATGGAAATCAAACAACGTAATATTCGCTCTAACTGGATGGAGCAAACTCAAGACGGTATCGCCCAATTGTACATAGGTCAAGCGGACATCTCTGAAACCTTGACCCGAACTCACGACCAAATGGAAGATACCACCCAAACCATGGAGATCGTTCATAACCAAGTAATCAGTAACTGGAACGAGATCTCCGTTTTACAATCAAGGCTGCAAGAATGTGAGACGTGCCTGCGGGAAACCAAGGATGCTCTCAGAATGGTTAGCAGACTTGCAGAGTCTGTGGACCATCTCACCTCACTGCTACCACAACTCAATCTACACCAAGATTACTGTAGTAAATATCTAGTAAAAATCTATTGTACTTCCGTAGGATCTATGTAATTCGACCGGATGTAACAATTCCCGGCATCTTTAGCAAGCTACCTAAATTTGTAACTTTTGAAACTCGTGACTCGAAATTGTCTGTAATCATTTAACTCTATAATATCAATTGACAATTTCTCTCTATGACTCGACACTATTGGTCTTTACATTGTGATGTGTATATTATCGCTTTTATATATACATCTACCTCAATTATCATTCTGGTACAAACTCTCATGTACCTCTTGTTTCTTTCTTGAAAAATCATGCCGCCAAAGAAGAAAAGTTACAGAGATGCTGAAATTGCTGCTCTCATTTCCCAAGCTGTGGCCGAAGCCCTGGCTACTCGGGAATCACCCCGAACCTCTAGGAGAAGTGATGACACCGCTGACAGTACTCATGTCATCAAACCTTTCTCTTACAAGGATTTTCTTAGCTGCAAACCACTCTACTTCAAAGGCACGGAAGGTACTATTGGTATAATCAGGTGGATTGAACGTATGGAATCTGTTTTCAACCTCTACAACTGTACTGAGGATAAAAAAGTCAAGTTTGTTGCATATGTAACACCCCGCAATTTCAACAAAGTTATAAACGTTAATTGCACGCATTTTTAGGCTAATTCCCTAACTAGAGTGAATTCACAACACATTTTAGAGATAAGTCTAGCAAAGCCCGACTAATTAATACGTGTATTATTACATTTCTTAAATTGTTGTAAATACGTACAAAAAAATTGGAACAAAAGCGACAAAAATATATGACCGTTGGTGAACCAAATTATTTAATAAAATGAAATTATTAAATAACATTAACGTTTATTAAATATTATGTTGATAATATTTACGAAGTATATTGTAGTGTGAAACGTCTATTTCATTTATTTCATAAAACTAAAATAAAACAAGTTATAATTGTATAACTCAACTAAATTATTTTAAATAAAATATTTCAACTAAAAGTATAATCGAAAACATATTTAAAAACATATCGTCTAAAAACATTTTCACATTTAACAATCGGGTAAACGAACACGAGCTAAATACCACAAAATTTGGGACAAAAATCCCTTCCTCCTTTGATCCCAAACCGGCACAAACCCCCACCCCCACTCCCATTCTCTTTCATTTTTTTCACTAATTCAAAAACACACAACCCTCTCATCTCTCCCTTTTCTCTCATCTCCTCAACAACAAACAACCCTAACAACAACCACAAAAACAACAACAAATCAGACACACAACAACAACAAAACGTATCATCAACCTCATCTTCAAGATCCAAGCTCAAGATCCACCATTTTCATCTCCATTTCATCTCCCACCTAACTTTTGGTTTCATTCAAATTTGGTAAGATTTCACCACTTTTCCTTGTTATTTCATGATTATTATGAGTAATATACAATGTATTAGTGTTTCTACAAAAGATTATACCCAAAAATCGACCCAAAACTCGTTTTCCCCAAAATTTCGTCGAACAGTTAGTTGTGTCGCACGGGGCCAAAAACAGTTGCGACACAAGCTTTTATGTCGCAGTACCACTCCTACGTCGCACTATGCGACATAACGTCTTATGTCGCAGAACCATTTCTACGTCGCACTATGCGACACAACGGCTTATGTCGCATAAATCACCCTATGTCGCATACTTGCGACACAACTACTTATGTCGCAGTATTTGCGACACAAATGCTTACATCGCATTAAATTGCGGATGTCGCAGGAATGCAACACAAACCCTTGTGTTGCATAAAACGGAAACTTTACAAATGATTTTGCACTAAGTGTCAAACTTAACCGGGAGCGTATACTTACATATGATACGGAATGTGAACTATACAAACATTTCAAACACACTTATTTTAATGAAATTGTGATTTTGAACTATTACCAACGAGTCGTATACATTTTCAAAACTTCAAACATAAACATCGAACAAACACTTGGACATAACTTGGTTGTACGAACACTAGCATGGATGGTAAACTTAGACCTCCACGTACTCATTAAATCTCATACGTTTAGGGTGTTAGGAGATTTCGACTAGACTACTTGGGCTTTAGGCTTTTCTAGCACTCGAACATACTCAACTCAATAGGTGAGTTCACAGCCCAATTTTTAACTGTTTTACCGCTTTCAACTTGGGGTGAGAAATATAGTCAACTGCTTTATTGATTGCCATAACTGCTTTTGCTTACATGATTGTTTATCATACTTGTTTACTCGCACGATTTGAGTACTTTGAACTGTTGAACCCTTACAACAAAATTGGTATTTATGAAACAACATTTTCATACTATAAACGTGATAAAACTTGTTTGGTAAACCGGAGAACGACCGGTACTTTTTATGTAAACGTTGAAGAACGACCAGCAACGTATTTTAGTGCCAGAGAACGACTGGCCAAGTGGACGGGAGAACGACCCGTGCGTCTTTTGACCGAAGAACGACCGGTACTGTGTTTCGCTGGAGAACGACCAGTAGTTTTTATTGCCAGAGAACGACTGGCCGAGTTGGACGAGAGAACGACCTGTGGGTATTTAGACCGGAGAACGACTTGTACTGTTTTGGAATCGCTGGAGAACGACCAGCAACGTATTGCAAACTGTATTTTTCGCTAACATCCCACGTAAACGGTATTTTGGGTAACATCCCATGCAAACTGTATTTTGGGCAACATCCCAACCGGACTATATTTGGATAACATTCCACAAAACATTTACTTAACTATTATGGCAATAACTATTTGTGAACGTATTTGTTTTAACAATTGTGCTTACAAACTTGATTCAACTATTGCAAACATAAAAACTGTGAATTCACTCAACCTCGTTGTTGACTTTTACTATGTTTTTCAGGGAATTAGCTGCGCACGTAAGAACCGCCTGCACATACGGAACTAGGTCGACCCGCAAAGCTTTAGGATGCCAACTTTTGAAACTTTTGGATTTCTTTTGTATAACTAAAGTGATTTTAGTCATATTTACGAAATCTACTTTTGTAAACTTAATAACTTTTTCATTTGTACGATTTGACGAATCGTAAACTTTGTAACTATTACATTTGGCCTCTTAATATATTATGTTCTGTTGTAATCATAAGTTCTGATACGTATGCATGTACTGTGTATCGTGGCACTCCGCATACTTAACTAAATGCTTCCGCTAAACTCAATCAATGAATTTTGGGGGTGTTACAGCATACACCTTTCAGGAAGGTGCACTTACGTGGTGGAACACCCACGCAAACTCTGTGGGCATCGAGATAGCAAACCAGCTTCCATGGGCTGAACTGAAGAAAAAGCTTAGGGAAAAATACTGTCCCGAAGAAGAACTGCACCATCTGGAGGAAGAATTCTGGCACTTGACAGTGCAGGGAACTGACATTGCTGGATATACCACCAAATTCCAGCAATTTGCTTTATTATGCCCGGGTTTGGTTGATCCGGAGGAGAAATGCATCAAGAGATACATCCGCGGCCTCCCGGAGAATATCTAGGGGAACGTTGCCTCATCTAAATCAACCACTGTTGAAAGTGCAATCCGGTTAGCTCATGAACTCATGGTAGTGATCATCAGCCGTGAGACAACACTCCCATCCTCCAGCAACAAACGCAAATCCTATGATCACCAAAATCAACCGAATAAGAAAACCAACACCATCCAAGTTTACAACGCAAATGCGGAACCCAAGTGTGGCTACACTGGGGGCAGGCCATACAGCTCCAAGTGTAACTACCATCACGATAGTCAATGTAGTACTCTTTGCAACAACTGCAGGAAGTACGGACATCAGGCCAAGGATTGCCGAGCCCCCAAATCGAACAACAATACCTCCAACAACAACAACACCGGGCCATCAAGAGCCTGCTTCGAATGTGGGAACACCGGGCATTTCAGGAATGAATGCCCAAAGTTGAAGAACAACAACAACGCGAGAGGTAAAGCCTTCGTACTCAACTCTGGGGACGCCCGCGAAGACCCTAATGTGATCTCGGGTATGTTCCTCCTCAACAACTTAACTGCTTCTATTCTATTTGATACTGGTACCGATAGAAGCTTTATTTCTGTTGAATTTTATCCATTGTTTGACATCACCCCCGTTGCTCTAGATGCTAAGTACACTGTAGAACTAGCAAATGGTAAACTCATAGAAACCGATAGTGTGATACCTAATTGCACTTTAAACCTAGCCGGCGAAACCTTTTCACTCGACCTTATGCCTGTTGAAATCGGAAGTTTCAAAGTCATCATAGGAATGGACCGGTTGTCCAGACACCGAGCCGAAATCGTTTGTTACGATAAGATCGTCGCATCCCTCTCGCCGCCGGTAGAACTTTAATCATACAGGGGGAGACCGGTAGAACGATACTAAACATCATCTCTTGTTTGAAAACCCAAAAATTTCTAAGAAAGGGTTATCCGACAATCCTCGCACACATCATGGAGAAAAAGTCGGAGGAGAAGCGACTTGAGGATGTGCCCATTATTCGAGACTTTCCAGAAGTCTTTCCCAAAGAACTGTCTGGTCTACCACCACCAAGACAGGTTGAGTTCTCAATCGACCTTGTGCCAGGTGCTGCACCTATGGCCCGAGCACCATACCGCTTAGCCCCATCCGAACTTCAGGAGCTGTTCACTCAGTTACAAGAACTCCTGGATAGAGGATTTATTAGACCAAGTTCTTCACCTTGGGGAGCTCCGGTCTTATTCGTGAAAAAGAAATACGGTTCTTTCCGAATGTGCATCGACTATCGAGAGTTGAACAAATTGACCGTCAAGAACCGATATCCACTCCCTCGCATCGATGACCTGTTTGACCAACTACTAGGGTCGAGTATTTATTCAAAGTTCGATCTTCGGTCAGGTTATCATCAACTTCGAGTTCGCGACACCGATATCACGAAAACTGCTTTCCGAACTCGCTACGGACACTATGAATTTCAGGTAATGCCCTTCGGTTTAACCAACGCACCGGCTGTATTCATGGATCTTATGAATCGGGTGTGCAAACCTTACCTTGATAAGTTTGTCATTGTCTTCATCGACAACATTCTCATATACTCGCGAAACGAACAAGAACAAGCGCAACACCTCAAAACCATTCTAGAGCTACTCAGACACGAGGAGTTATATGCCAAATTCTCCAAGTGTGAGTTCTGGATACCATCCGTTCAATTCCTTGGAAACGTTGTTAATAGTCAAGGAATCCATGTTGATCCATCGAAAATCGAGGCTATCAAATGCTAGCGAGCACCAACAACTCCAACCGAAGTATGTCAATTCTTGGGTCTTGCTGGGTATTATCGGTGATTCATTGAAATTTTCTCGAAAATAGCCCAACCACTCACGACTCTGACTCAAAAAGATAAAAATTTCGATTGGACCGATAAACAAGAGTCAACCTTTCAACTTCTGAAGCAAAAGCTTTGCAGTGCTCCTATTCTATCATTACCCGAAGGCACCGATGACTTCGTGGTATACTGCGATGCTTCTCACCAAGGTATAGGTTGCATGTTGATGCAACGAGACAAGGTCATTGCCTACGCCTCTAGACAGTTGAAAATTCACAAAAAAAACTACACCACTCATGACCTCGAACTTGGAGCTGTCATTTTCGCTCTCAAAATCTGGAGACATTACCTCTACGACACTAAGTGCACAATCTTTACCGACCACAAAAGTCTCCAACATATATTCGATCAAAAAGATCTCAATATGAGGCAACATCGGTGGGTCGAGTTGCTTACCGACTGCGATTGTGAAATCAAATAACATCCGGGTAAGGCAAATGTTCTTGCCGACGCCCTCAGTCAAAAAGAATGAACGAAACCCCTTCGAGTCCGAGCCCTCAGAATGACAATTCATAATGATCTAAACATTTAGATTCTCGCTGCTCAACTCGAAGCTCTGAAACCCGATAACGTCAAAAATGAAGCCTTGTGAAGCATGGATAAACAATTTGAAATCAAACCTAACGGAGTTAGGTACCTCTCTAACCGAATCTGGTTGCCTAGTTTCAGGAACCTGCAAGACTTGGTGATGGATGAAGCTCACAAGTCCAAATACTCTATCCATCCTGGATCCGAAAAATTGTATCACGGCATCAAGGAATTTTATTGGTGGCCGAATATAAAAGCTGAAATCGCCACATACGTCAGCAAGTGTCTTACTTGCTCGAAAGTCAAAGCTGAGTATCAAAAACCTTCTGGTTTACTCCAACAACCCGAAATTCCTGAATGGAAATGGGAACAAATCGCCATGGATTTCATAACCAAACTACCCAAGTCAACGAACGGTTGCGATACCATTTGGGTAATCGTGGATCGTCTCACAAAGTCTGCTCATTTCCTCGCAATCAAGGAAACCGATAAAATGGAGCGCCTCACACGAATTTACATCAAAGAGATTGTTTCTCGACACGGCGTTCCAATCTCGATTATCTCAGATAGGGATAGTCGCTTCACATCTCACTTTTGGTAATCACTCCAGAAATCATTGGGTACCCGTCTTGACATGAGTACCACACACCACCCTCAAACCGACGGCCAAAGTGAACGAACGATTCAAACACTGGAAGGCATGCTACGAACTTGCGTAGTTGACTTCGGTGTAAATTGGGAAAAACATCTACCATTATGTGAGTTTTCGTACAACAACAGCTATCACACCAGCATTAAGGCTGCACCTTTCGAGGCACTGTACGGTCGTAAGTGCCGATCACCGATTTGTTGTACTAAAGTGGGAGACAGTTAGCTCACTGGTCCTGAACTCATTCACGAAACAACCGAGAAAATCTTCGAGATTCAAAACAAACTCAAAACCGCACGTGATCGTCAGAAAAGTTATGCTGACATGAGACGCAAACCACTCGAGTTCCTGGTTGGGGATCGAGTACTACTCAAAGTTTCACCTTGGAAAGGTGTCATTCATTTCGGAAAACGTGGAAAACTAAACCCTAGGTACATTGGACCATTCGAGATCCTCGAGAGGATTAGTCCAGTGGCATATCGATTGCCGCTGCCATCCGAGCTCAGCAGCGTGCATCCCACTTTTCACATTTCTAACTTGAAAAATGTCTGTCTGATGAGACACTTATTATTCCACTCGACGAGATTCACGTCGATGACAAACTTCATTTCGTTGAGGAACCTGTAGAAATCATGGACCGTGAGGTCAAACAACTCAAACAAAGTCGCATTCCCATCGAGAAGGTCAGGTGGAATTCGCGGCGTGGGCCGGAATTCACTTGGGAGTGGGGAGACCAAATGCGACTCAAGTATCCTCAGTTATTCGCTAAAGCTACTCCAAACACGACTTCGAACTAAATTTCGGGACGAAATTCTTCTAACAGGGGGAGAATGAGACACCCGCCAAATTAGGACTACTAATTAGTGCCTAATCAATTGTTAATACATGTAATTAGTTCTGTGTTAGGCTAATTAATGATCGAAATATATATTGATGAATATATACAAGTATGCGATTTGATTAAATCGTACAAGTTTCAAAACGAATACAATTTAAGTCAATTAATACGGACGTTGGTGAAAAATTTTATTAAATAATATGACATTATTTAATAACTCTATTTTATCCAAAATATAATTTAGATAATATTTCAACTCAAATTCATATCGTACAAACAAAGACTACGCGATTAAAATATTAAACGCGCAACAATCGAAACAAGAATAAGCTACATTGTATAACTCAATTATTTGGTAAAATACTTCAACAAAAATATTGATTAAATCTTCGTATTTTAAAACGTATATTTAACCGTATAAAATAATTAAATTAACGTTTAAACAATCGGGAAATGAACACCGTACGGAGCGCAAACGTAGGGGTTAAAATTTCGGAGATTCCCTCCCCTATTTCCCCAAAAATCTGCCTATCCCCCCCCCCCCTCCATTCCCCTCATTTCATTTTCATCCTCTCTCTCCTCTCTTTTTCTCTCTAAAACAACCACCACCACCTACAACCACCGATTTCCACCACCAAATGACCTCGAAACATTTTGCTCATTTGGAGAAAAAGAACCACAACGTGACGATCTACATTTCCATCTTTTCGGAATCGTCTCGCGATAACTTGTAAGAATCCTGAAAATCTGGAAAACTCTTAGATTTCACTTATTTTTCATAAATGTTGTTTATCTAAGCTTGAAATATCCAAATATGGGTTGGGTAAAATTTTTAAGTTCAACAAAATTCGTCCGGCCATGTTTTCGGCCACCGGAATCCGGTCAGACCCTGATGTCGCTTCTTGCCCAGGCAAATTGCGTCATCAAGCGACATCAGCAACAAAGTCGCAAAACCTATCACGATGTCGCATGGTGCGACATCAGCCTCAACGTCGCATTAACTTGCTAACGTCGCACATAGCGACACAGACTCTTACGTCGCAAGAACCAACAACGTCACATGTAGCGACACAACACTTAATGTCGCATCAAATTGCGGATGTCGCACTTAGCGACGCCACGATCAATGTCGCAGTCACGGCCTGCGACACTACACCTAATGTCGCAGATAACAGAAGCTAGAAAACTCAGATTTTACTAAGTGTCGAGACCTGAAATTTTAACACTTGATTTTACCCAAATTCAAATCTTAGATGCGTTTTTCACTATAACTATATGGTAGAAATAAAAAAATTTCGACCCCAGCCAGGGGCTCTGCCCCTTAGACCCCGCCAGGGGTTGCTACCCCTGGGACCCCGCTAACCAGGGGCGCTGCCCCTGGACCCCCGTCACCTAAAGTTTGTAAATACTTCTTAAGTATAACACTTCGAAATCAAAATAATAATGTTGAAGATTATTATTACAAACAATCACCAACGGGCCATACACGTTTTCAAAACATAATCAAATCAACCAAATCGTGGTAATTTGGAAATTCTAGTTGGACGAACAACTACAAAGGTAGTCTTTATAGATACCTGCTCACATTTATAACCATCGCGTGTCGTGAACACCCTCAGGTTACCAGTCTTCGGGCAACTCACTTCGGCTAATCAACTCAAGTTTATTAAGTTAAACTCTCAAGACTCGGGTGAGTCTCATAGCCCCTATTTTACTGTTTTACTCAGAGGTGTGATATCATTGCTCGTTTTATTTTAACTATATGAACGCAAGTACGAAAACAAACAATTACTACATGAGTTATCTCACTAATCTTTCAAAGCCCTCCTCAACATAGTTTGGTTATACGTTGTAGCGTGAATATTAGTATATGGTACCATATAGGACTGACCCACCTCATCCGGGTTAACATGCACTAACTGGGTAAACGGATGTACTAATCTTTGTTCAGACGAGTGTAGATTAGGCACTCGTGAGAGGCACCTCGATCAGGATACCATAAATGTGGACCTGAAACCTCGAGTTAATCTCAGACTGTGTGCTCATGGCTGTAAAACTTTTATTTTGCTTAATTGCAATTTAAATTCAATTAAATCTTGCGGTTCATACAATATGTGTTGACATACAAACCTGTGACCTCACCAGCGTTTTGCTGACCCATTTTAGCATGTATCACAGGTACTCAGCAGTAGATTGGACTGCCCAAATCATGAATCATTAGCTCGTGTCAGCATGCAAACATTCAGAGATTTAGCTGCATTATTATATTTTGTATAAATTAATTATATATGTAAATCTCTCAATTTCAAACTGACCTAATGAAACTACATTTTGATGTAACTTTGATTTTATCAATACAAGTTGTAAAATGATGCATATAGAGTCGTTCATTATATCTTTGCGTTGTGATTATTGATTAGTCGCGCCCCAACCCGATTCGCTTCCGCAACCCGAATTTTGGGGTGCGACAATTCCTGACCTTGATATTCGGTGTCCTAAAACTATTCCTTCCTTCACCATAAAGTGACATTTCTCCCAATTCAAGACGAGATTTGATTCTTCACACTTGGGGAGCATTCTATCGAGGTTGGATAGACATGATGAGAAAGAGTCTCTAAAGACCGAAAAATCATCCATAAAGACCTCCATGAATGGTTCAATAGTCGTGGAAAATTGCAACCATGCATCTCTGAAACGTCGCAGGTGCGTTGCTTAATCCAAACGGCATTCGTCGGTATGCAAATGTTCCGTACGGGCATGTGAACGTTGTCTTTTCCTGATCCTTCGGATCGAGTGGGATTTGGAAATACCAGGAGAAACCGTCAAGGAAACAATATAATTTGTTCCCTGATAGTCTTTCGAGCATTTGGTCAATAAATGGAAGCGGGATGTGATCCTTACGAGTTGCTTCGTTTAACTTTCGGTAATCGATGCAAACTCTCCAACCGGTAACTGTTCGTGTTGGTATAAGTTCATTTTCTTTGTTTGTAATGACCGTCATTCCTCCCTTCTTCGGGACGACTTGAACAGGGCTAACCCAAGGTGAGTCAGATATTGGGTAAATCAATCCAGCATCCAAGAGTTTGATAACCTCTTGTTTTACCACATCCAGAATCTTAGGATTTACCCTCCTCTGCCTTTGTACGGATGATTTGAAATCGTTTTCCATGAGTATCTTGTGTGTGCAATAATTGGGACTGATTCCTTGTATATCGGAAATTTTCCATGCGATTGCCTTCTTGTGCGATTTCAGAACTTCGATGAGTTGAGCTTTCTCCTCGGGTTTTAACTCTTTTGATATTATTACCGGGAGTTGTGATGTTCCATGGAGGTAAGCGTACTCAAGGTGGGGTGGTAATTTTTTTAATTCGAGGTTTGGCGGTTCTTCCATAGACGGCTTCATTCTAGCTATCTCATCTCTATTCAGTTTCTCATATTCAGGTTGGAATGGGGTATCATCTATCTCGGGTTCAGATGTGAAGATTGATGCTATTTCAACCCATTCGGTTTTATTTGAGAATTCTTCCGTCTTTAGCTCGTATTTGTTGACTGATGATGAGGAAACTTCATCATTTCTTGTGAGGATGATCCCTCCGTCATCGGTGAATTGGAATTCTTGAAATTGAGCGGATGAGGATTGGTTTATGGTGATTTCAGGGTTTGGAAATGGTAGTGGTTCGGGTTGGTTGGTTAATTGAGGCTCAATTGGCGGTGGTTCAACACTCATTCCCTTGAATCAATCTAGGATTTCTTCGATTGAAGGAAATGGGTTTGGTCCGTTGAATATGGGTTTATCTCTTTTTAGCCAAGGTATCGGTGTACCACATCCTAATGGAACAGCGATTACTTTGCCATTGGTGCGAGGAGATTTCATTTCAAACAGGGGAAATAGTAGTTCGTCAGATGTTGTTGGCGAAGTGATTACGGATTGTAGCCCAGGGTCCTCGTTATATAACTTTCGAATGGTGATTATGTATTGGGTATCGGATCCTGGCTAGATAGTGCTAGTACTTCGTGGAGATGTTCATCAAAAAGGATCGCTAAACACTAAAGTTACTAAATTCCTAAAATCGGTTGCCGACGTTCCCCGACAGCGACGCCAAAAACTTGTTGTGTTGCACACCGGTCATTGGAATTTCTAATGGTGATGCAAGACAACAGTGGGTTTTAAATTTATAAGGTTGGTGTAACACCCCTCACTTTACATCATTTAAATATAATAAATCCGGAAGCGTTAGTCCAACTTTAAACAATACCAAGTTACATTTCAATTTCAACCTAATTTAAAAACATAGTTTATTAACATGGGTGTTACTTCCAAACCACTAAATAACATTGATTTGTATAATCAAATATCAGAGTAGGCTTGGTCAAACATTCCGTCCCGAACAACTTCTTGACAATCCCGTTATATCAAAACCATAACCTGCAAAAAGTGGGGTGGTGGGGTTAGCATAACGCTAAGTGAGGGAATACATAACCAACAGCCTAAATTAGCATAACAACCTTGTTTACAGCAAATCATCGTAAACAAATAACATCACAATGGATCGATGGTTCTTGGGGAAACCTTCAGCCAAGAATACCAACAATAACCACATAATATCAATGAGATAACATCTCAATACACAACATATCAATGAGGATCGGTGGTTCTGGAGATATCATAATACCCGGGGATTCTCCCAGAACACTTATCGTCAATCTGTATGGCCATTACAGAATAGACCGATAGTTTGGTACTAATCTCATACGACCTAATTTCCTATTAACGATATGTACAAGGAAATTCCTGTCGTCTTACAATAGTAACCAAACCCAACCAACATGTTGACCTCAATACTGATGCCCGAAGGCCAAATATCAAGTGATCACGTATTCACATATATAATCAAGTCAACATGTCAGACTAACCAGTCTATCAACAGTATTATTACTATCAAACCAAATTAATCATGGCAAATCAAAAGCAGTAATAATACGATTACCCATTGTAACCAAACCTGTTACAACTAAGTTACACTGAGGATTAAGATCCACTCACCGACACCTCAGTTGTCCACTCAGTAGTCTAATGTCACTGAGTCTTTCTCCATATCTGAGAATACAATAAAATACACAAGTTAGTCACTTGTCTCAAATTCTATATAACATCGTATCAATAGATTTACGCAAACAAATCTAAATTACTCAATTCACATGAATTAGCACAATCCCCACAATTATCAATATGTTAACACATTTAGTAACTAAAATCTTCATAGTTACTAATCACTATTATCTTTAGTATTTACAACATAATACTACAATGTAACCAACATGATATTTAACTCGATCAAGTGTTCTAATCAGTAACCAATACCAATTTCATTATATAACTCATCAAATCATCATAATCTCTATAACTTTCAAGAACACTTAATCACTTCATAGCTTTTAACTTGAATTATGCTTATCATCACCATTAATCAACACTTATCAATCATACCTCATTATTCTAAGCTTAGAAGCTTCAATTCTTGAATTATCAACTAAATCATACACTTTTATCATGATCATACATTCAAATCTTCAATTCTAGGTTATGGCTTAACCTATAATTATGTATTAAGCAATATCTAGTAATCATATCACTAATACAAGCTTTAATTCCATGAAATTCGTCCTAATTCATAGAATTACCCAAAACTCATTTTCTAGGGTTTACATTAAATTCAAGAATTAGCAATTACAACATGTTTAAAATGATGATAGAATGATTAATACATGTTATTGAAACTTAACTAACATCAATTCACACTTTTGAAACCCTAATTTCGGATTTTAACCAAGAACGCTAAAACCCCCAAATTCTAGGTTTTAGAAATCAAGAAATTGAGACTTACAACTTGATTAGGAATGATAATCCATATGTTTGAAGCTTGAATTCGAACTTCGTAGCTTCAATTTGAGATTTCTTCATGTATTTTGTTCAATCTCCAATTAAATGTGTATGTATGATGCGTACGTATGTATGTACGAGATGTATGTATGTATGTGTGGAGATAAGAATCAAACAACCGACTCAACATTTGGGAGTGTACTAGAAGTGGTTAAATTTCATTCCCCGTACTTATCATTGTCTGGAACTTAAAAACCATTTGCGGGGAAATATTATTTTATTTTACTGTCAACTGAATTAAATTAAAACAGTTAATAATTTATTAACCACAATAAATTATTTGACTCTTTTACCCATTTATTTTCAATTACCAATTTACAATATTTCCTAACATTTCAATTAACCATTTCAAGTCAGGAAATAATAATAAAATACTGGACCCATAAAGTGGATGTTACAGTTGGGGCTGGGGTTACTATTATGCTAATCAAAGGGCTAACAAAGGACAAGTATGACCTAGGATCGTTCTTCAAAGCGCAGCAAATTGAAGCTAGGGGATTTAGAAACTTTTATATATTTAGCTAGGGAGAAAAGAGTTGGTTTTGGTTTTGGTTTTGGATTTAGATTTTCTATTCTAAATTAAATTAAAATAAACTGAAAGGTATTCTCGTGTGAGGTACATTGTCTAGAGTTTTGGATGGGTCAGATGTTGTGACAGGGATGTCAATTGACACATTTTCACTAGGTGTAGGTGTGGGCAAAGAAGTGTTTTCGGGGGTGTTATCGGGTGGTGCTGGATCAACTTTGGTTACTTTTCCTCCTCTAGTCATGATTAACACATCATCACTTGGTGGATGGGGGGTGTCATTAGTGATTACCGACGTACTTTCCTCAATAAAACTTAAGTTTTTCAATAAAGATTCCATGTTAGAGATTAATTTTTCTGAAATTTTTATCATGGCGTCAATGTTATCTTGAAATCCGGTTACTCTTTTGTTTATAACATTTTGTTCGAACATAAAATTTGATAAAGATTGTTTTGAGGAAGATAAGTGGTTTGTAGGTGAGGAGATAGTCAATAGTTGGGTTAAAATTTTATTTAGTGTAGGGATAGTTGAGTCAAAATAGGGTGTTGACATGAATGGTCAAAAGTGGTTAAACTAAAACTAAACTAATTCTAAAGGTAAAAAGATAACTTTTGATCAATGTTGATCTCTCAAAAGGATCGCTAAACACTAAAGTTGCTAAATTCCTAAAATCAGTTGCCGACGTTCCCCGACAGCGACGCCAAAAACTTGTCATGCTGCACACCGATCGTTGGAATTTCTAATGGTGATGCAAAACAACAGTGGGTTTTAAATTTATAAGGTTGGGGCCTAGGGTTACTATTATGCTAATCAAAGGGCTAGCAAAGGACAAGTATGACCTAGGATCGTTCTTCAAAGCGTGGCAAATTGAAGCTAGGGGATTTAGAAACTTTTATTTATTTAGCTAGGGAGAAAAGAGTTGGTTTTGGTTTTGGATTTGGATTTTCTATTCTAAATTAAATTAAAATAAACTGAAAGGTGGAGGTTACTTCGAGCGTTCAGCAATTGAAGCGATTGTCTACTATGAAGTGGTTTAGAAGTTGTTGAATATGGAGAGTTATAATGGGGGAAAGTTCATAAGTTAATGTGAGCTATCACTGCAATCCTTCTATCGGGCTAACGCGGAGGTGTCCACAATCAGGAAAATAGAATGTCACGTGGGTTGCAGCATATATTAAAGCATATACCGAAAGTTCTCTCAAATGTACACCCAGATTATCCGACAGTTAATCTCCAATCCTATTCCCCAATCTCGATCGTTAGAGATGTCCAAATCATGGCATAGTTTGTTGAATAAACAATCTTATGAACGAGGTTTACCCTCACTGGAATAGGTTGGACTAACTGGTCTAGGCGGCCGGATAATATGTCATCACTTATTCGTACGAATTATCAACATTACTCGGTTATGCAAGAATACAGGGATGGTTTGTACTACAAATGGAAACTTAAGTAACACGTTTGTTATTCGATTCACAATATAACTACCTTCGTCGTTCTCGACTTCCATACATTTGTACTCCGTCGCACGCGTTTCGAGTACTATATCAGAGAACAGTCGAATATGGACCATCATATTACTTCACGATATTTAATGCCAATTGTATTTCACTATTATGAGGATCCTAAGGCAACAATCAAACAAGAACATGCAATAAGACGATCAAAGCAACAGTTCGATATAAGCATACAAAGGTATTATTTAAGTCGAGGATATTTCGAAAGTTGTCTCAAAAATATCGTCTATGTGAATTTAATCTTAATCTACCTCTATTCCATATTCCTTGTCTCTTGGATCCTATTTTGGTCTAAAGAACACCGGTTATGCCAAGCTCAATGATTCAATCTAACATAGTATAACTAAGTGACCTATATCCTATGAGTTAGCTACGTTCATTTTTGGATAAGGTTTTAGTCACAACATGAGTTGGGCAGATAAACTATAAAGATTTAATTCCTACATCTATTTATAATATAAACTATTCGCAATCTCATAACATACGACACGATTACATATTTAAAACTCTCTAAACGACTATCATAGAAGACAATTGAGTTATCTAGTTAACCATGGAAATTCTAGCATGCATATTTAAATTTATAAAATAAGGAACAAACATTTTTAAATATGGAAGATAGATTAAAACCTGGAAAGGTATACAAATAACTCGTAGCTACAATGCGTCCCGGAGCACCTCCGTATAAATCCTCCTTAGTTAATTAATTAGTTATTCTAATTAATTAAACTATCCTAAAGGAAGAAATACTAATTTTACAAGAAAGATGTAGAAAGTGTATGGAGTGTGTTTTTCCAAGTGTAAAGGTGTGTCTTCAAATGAACCATGGGCTCCCTATTTATAGGGGAAAATTAGTGCATTCTAGCAACTTGGGGCACATGTTAGCAAAAGGTGGGAAAGTTGCTAGCACATGTACCATAAAGCGCGTAAAGGTCTAGCACGTGTACCCTAGAGTCGCGGAAAAGGCCTAGCACATGTACCCTGCGAGTACAGGCGAGGACGAAAAAGCGCACGGGAGACAGGGGGAGGCCAGCCGGCGCCACCACCATGGTGGCCGGCGGCGGTGGGGTGGTGGCCGGCGGCGGCTGCCCCGCCCCGGTTCGCCGTCTTTCGCCTCGTTTCTTAATTCGTGCGTATCTCCTTCGTTATGTGTCCGTTTGTGTTGCTTCTTTTTGCGTTGGATTCATTTTTTAAAAACGAAGACTTTGATGAAAAGAAATCCCAAAAATATGTCTCTGGTCTTTGGATGTCTCGTGCGAATCATTTGAATCTCCCGACGTACGTAGAATTTTCATTCTTCATCCGTTTTTGTTGATTCTTCTTCTGTTAGATTCGTATTTTGAAAACAAATATCTTGGATAAGAGAAATTTTAGTGATGGGCACTTTTGCCTTTAAATATTGTCTTGATTTCTTGAATCTTCAAACGTGTGTGGAATCTTCGTTTTTCGCCTGTTTTGCTTGATTTTTCTCGTGCAACTCTATTTTGATCTTCTTGACAAAGTTTCATTGATTTGAATATTATTTGAGTTTATTTGTCAAGTATTGTTCCAGAATGAGAGAGATATCGGTAGTAAAAACGTGACTTTTTACGCGATATCAGTGTGTAAAATTATCAATTTCTTTAGGTTATATCTCAAAAGATACAGCACAAATGGAAAAAACACAGGGGGCTATCAACTACCTTAACTCTGCAAATGCTTCTATCAAACTCCTAATTTCCTTTCTCTGTAAAACTACTACATACACACACGAGCGCAATGGGATTGCCGGACGTTGCGTATGCTTCATCTAACGGCGGAAGCAGTCTCCGCCTCATGAATCACAACCTACTCCTCCTCCTTCAGGTTTTGATAAATCAACAGTTTAATACTTACTCAATTTTCGTACCGTATTGACTATTGATATGCTTTTTAAACATAAGTTACCAAATATTTTGTTTTCTCGATTATTAAGGAAATTGTAGCTGAAGGTATAGATGTAATCCTAACGATTCTCGAATTTATAGTAGTCGTGTTGTTATAGGTGACCTGCAATTTGAACCACTTATGAAATGTATGATGATTAAGTTATGTGTAATGCACTATGTATGTATAGCTTAATTATTTCATTATTGTAGATGTTTGTCTTCTTAATTGCAGAAAGCCAGAAACTATACTCAAGGATTGGATGAGAAATCGTAACCAAAACAAATTATGAACGTTAGTTATTACTATGAAAAACTTAATTTTTCTATACCAAATATGTGATTTATGCATACTATATGTTTGATAAAATATGTGAATGAAAAGTTTGAATTGTGTTTAATGGGTGTAATAATACGGTTTTAAACATTTTTATGGATTATTATTTTCAGGTCTGTATAGTGAGAATGATGATGATGATGATGATGTATGTATAGTGAGAATGATGATGATGATGATGATGTATGTATGTTTGAAGGAAAGGGAGATAGGAAATTAGAGGAAGGCAGGCTAATCTAGGTTTCATATCACGAATTATCATCACTTTATAAATCTGATCTGTTGTTTGTGTGCTTGGCTGTCATCATGCAATGTTCACTAGCAAAGCGAGTTTTCCTAAAAGGCCTTGATAAAAGTATATATTGTGAGTGATGGATTCAACTCATTTTCGCTGTATAAAAGTATTGCCTTTCTAAGGGATATACTAACTAGTGTATAAAAAGTATTGTGAGTGATGGATTCAATTTAGAATTAACTGAACACACAGAGGTTTAAATATTCCTGTTTTTGTGAATTTTGAGTTTGAAGATATTTATTTGTTGATATAGAGTGATTTACCAAGATCGAGTTCAAACCAGCTACATGTGAAGCAATATAATTTTGTTAAGATTTACTTGCTTGCTGATGGTTCTTTCTTTTGGTATAACTTTTGTCATCTTTGTAGCACTTATTTTATTCATTAATTAGGTTATGTTTATAACTTACAATGCAGATAAACACTTGATGGATGAAAATGATAATGATTAGCATTTAATTTTCGAAAAGAAGGTACTTATAACAGCTAGATTATAAGGTGATCGAGATTATTGCCTTTTGTGTTAGTACCAAATTGCTTAAGTGTTCTATGGTGTGTTTGGCCAAAAAGTTGGTCGAGACGTATAATCCTATTCCCAGGGTCTGTACTCATTTCTGTTTTTAGTTTAGTTTACAAAAATCGAATAAGACTACATGTTTCTGCAATATATCATTACTTCAATTATTATTTAGTTGTGTTATTATGAAGTGAATGGGTCGAAATTATCACCTTTGATGTCGTGATTACTTTACATGAGTGCTATTAGTCCATGTCTGATTCATTTGCTACGAAACATGACAACTCTTTCATAAGTTAATGAGTTAACATGTTACTTCAGTCTTATTTACACTATTATTGGTTGGCTTTAATAATTGTGCAGAACATGGAGAAGAGGCATAAAGCTGATTATTCTAGAGTATAGTGTTTGTTGGAAGATTAAGGGCATTATTATAATTGGATTAAGTTTTTGTCTGTGTCAAATTTTAATGTTTTAATCATATGATAAGTTCCACATAATTTTATTTAATTACACGGGTTACGAAATAATCTTACAATGTTACTCTTTGTCAAACCCGTGTATATACGGGTCAATAAACTAGACAAAATGGCGAGCGAGAACAGTGAGTTGGGGTTGAAATGTATTACCAAGGTTGAGATCATTCTATTATCTTATGTGTGTGTGTAAATTAATTCAATTGATCAAATTTATGATTTATATATATGATACATTGAGTGGATCTATCAAATTTGATATTGGTAGTATATAATATTGGGGTATAAGGTGGATCAGAATTTCTTGGTTATTGTCACCTCTTGAGACTTATAAATCATGAGGTTAAAAAAACTACAATAAAATGAGGCCTATATTTACATAAAGTTCCCCATATAAAAGATGTTTGTTCAAGTGTGAATGTAATATGTGATATTCTTTGTATAAAAAAAATGCTAATTTTCATTTTCATTTTCAATTTTCTAACACCCGTGTTTTCACAGGTCTTGAAACTAGTATATATATAAAACAAAGTTTGTATTTGTTTATGTGTTATCTTTTTAATCATTATATGATAACATGTTTAAAATATATTTACTCCTAAATTATGTTTCAAATTCTAGGGATGTCACGTGGCTTTCTATTTTTAATAATTTTATTATTATTATAAATCATTTTAAATAAGGGTTAATAATAGTTTAATCCCCACACTTTTATTATTTTCGTTAATAAATGTTTAAACACCTTAACTTATAGGTTGACCAAAATTTAATCATATAAGTTTATTTTGAGTATGTATATTTTGTATTGATTAACACAAGAGTCAAGTATACCCTTTGTTTCATTGTCATTGTCTCATTGAGTTTATTTCATTAATCATCAAATTTCTTTCATGATCAATTATATGTAGATATTTCACGAGTTAAACATATTGGTAGATTGAAATGTTGAGTTGCGACAACAATGTTAGAAACTGTTATGTTTATATTAAAGTTGTCTAACATTTGTAATTCTAATATTGTACAATAGCATTTGTGAATATGTTGTATTTGTTCTTCATGTTGTTACTCACAAAAACTTTAGTCTTTATTCGCATATGTTTAGCTTGTTATATACTATTTTTCTATTTTCAATGACAAATTTATAGTTTTCAATTACAATATTGACATTGTTAAAAAAATTCATAATATATGGAGTATTAGTTTTGCATACATTACCGTACGATCACGGGCTCAAAGACGTATTTATGAATACATATAATACTTATTATTTTATTACAATTTATTGTGCTTTATTTAGCTCCATGTATTAATTTCGACAATAGTTTGATATATAATAATAATAATAAAAAGTTTCCTACGTACATTAGAATATAAATACATAAATTTGATATTTTAGAAATTTTTGTCTATACAATATAACTTCTAAAACGCAACATTAAAAGGAAAAGTGAATATATTATTCTCATACCAATCTTAGGTGACAAATAATACTTCATAACAACACTATTTTAGTATTTTTATTTTTTTATTTTGTAAAATAAATTAATAAAATAGATTATTGAATCTAAAACTACAAATAATATATTTTCATTACGTTTTCTTCAAGCCTTTCAATTTATATGAATGAGTGAATGACACCTTATTAAGAGTGAAATACTACTTGTTAATAGTGTTTTAGAAAATGAAATACAACTGTAAGCGAGACAATGGCACGCACCAAACCAAAAATGAAAGCTTCAATCGACCGACATCAATGAAACCCAACTGTACTACCAACGATCCACGACCATGGTCAATAAAACATGACAGCAGAACCACCAAATTTGGAACAGAATACTCAAGTTGCAAAGTAAAAGAGTTAACACTTTAAATACAGTTTAAACTACAAATTCGCGTCGCTAATTGCTACCACCAGTAGACTTTTTGAGAAGGGACAATAGTAAGATTATGTGTACTGTACAATCCCCATAACATGTTTTACAAAGCTCTCAACCACACAACTGAAATCACCTCTTTTGGCGCTTAGGTTCCGCCTGAAAAACGACCATGAAACACAGAAGGATTATATCAGCAACCAGATAAGATATTGTATTCAACGAAGTAGTCTCAATTGTATTTTCTCCGGTTCTTAACCTCTGTTAAGAACTGTTGTCAATTAATCTTTTAATACATGCCACAACTTTGAATTCTAGCTCTACCATATGACAATATTAGAACTAAGAGATTTTTCTACACAATATATAGCAAATTTTTTACACAAACTGGCAAACAGTATCTCTTGATCCCTAGAAGCAAGAAACTCATCATATAAACATTCTTTTACACATAGCAGATTATTAGACACTCTTGGTGATTGTAGGCAACAAACAAATGCCAACATTTCTACTTCTCAAAGTAAACGCAACTTTGGACCAAAAACCATTAGTGAAATATCTAAAAGACCACAATAAAGGAATAATTTGTGAATCTTCTGAGGATACAAATATTTTGTAACAATTTCAGATCCAAAAAAAAAAAAGAGTAAAATTTAGAGTATGCATCTTCACATATATTTTAGATCAACTTTAAAAACAGCTGTTACATTTATTTTGCAATCAGTAACACCATCTAAGGGTGGCAAAACGGGTAAGGTTGGGAAACAGTTCAAACCAGATTCACATTAAGTGTGTCACTTTTCAACATGAGCTAACATGGTTTGGCCAACTCGAGAACAGTTTTTCTTATTAGTTTTAAAAAATGAACAATGGGTTATATATAATTACAAAACGATATAGTAACTGTCATAACTAGGAGGTAAAAAAGAAGTTTACTGATACAATCAGATGTCGTATAACCCGTCTATGACCTACTCGGCTTATTTGACCAGTCTCCTTTTTAGTTATCTCTTTTAGCTTAACCACCCATCTATATAAAAGGGTCAATATACAAACCAGTGAAAATTGTCATTTCTAGTTACAACTACACCCACCTATCTGCCAAATAAACTCGATGCTGAATCTCACACCACACATAAGAAAATTTTTATTTTTAATGCACTAGAATATGCAATAACATGAACTAAATCGATTAAGATTTGTGGGTTTGGCCTCACCACTCTCACCTTGCCATTGGCAGGAGCAGAAGCAGAAGTTTTATTGTGAGGTCTTTTACCATCCAAGGATGAGCAATCAGAACACGTAAAGCTATCTAGTAGCTTTGCCTGATCAGTAGTCATGTTTAAACATGCAGGATGATACCTGCACATAACACAGCAGAATAATACAAACCAACCAAACTTAGAAGCACATTCCCCATATTATTAATCACATGGCAAAGATTTCGATCCTGAAACCTCCCTAAGAAAGAGAGAATACGATCCATCTTGAGATTGAAACCATTTAGGAGCTCAGTTTTTAATAGATAACTTTCATCCATCAAACTACGCAATTTACTATATGTTTTGATTCTTAAAATGCATTTTTCATGACATGCTTCAGACTAGAGAATTTCAGCACAATGCAGTACATAAAACTTATAAATATATCAATCAATAATTTGATTATACGCATCATACCAGTCTTTGCAAGCTTCACACTGGACCATCAAGTCATCAGGGTTATACGGCATCTCACATTTACAGTACCTTTAACAGAGAATCAAGGAACAGTAAGGTGAAGTCTCAACACTAAAATGATTTAATCAAGGGAAAATTGCAAATCAGGATAACTTACTATGCATCTTTGTCAATTGAGGTAACATACATTTAAATCGCTGTTTGGGTAAACAAACTATTCAACTTGATTGGATTAAGATAAATGCAAACCTGATAACCATTAAGCGTGACTAGGATCCAGTGTTAATTATTTAATGATGACATGTCAATGATTTGGCAGCTGATATGGAATTTAAAATAGTATCTTTGAAATTCTATACTTTATAATTTTTTAAAATCAGTAATTTCTATATTTATAACTGCCCAAAGTGAAATAAATTAATCAAAAATGATATCTGGTAAGTCAATCTCAGCATTGAATAAGCTCATTTGGAAGAAGTCAACCCATTGCAATTTTCTCTGTAATCAATTAACAAAGAAAAAAGGAAGTAAAGCTTACACTGCAACACGATCAGGCGTGAACCCTCCAGTGGCAGCCTTGTACTCAAATCGGCAAAAGTAGTCCTCTGGTCCAACATCCTCAAGCTTGGTGTAATTCTTGAAGGTATGAACGATACACTTGTCTTCAATTGTATGGGCACTTTGAGTATCAAAGTGGTCTGACAAGAATAATTCTTTTATTCCATGGAACTGCCGTCTTCCTCCAATTGATTCTTCAGGACGATAGTACCATCTAACTCGAACCTTCACGTTTCCTTTCACATCAGCCTCAATGCTCTCTACACGAGCCACATATGGGGCTTTCTCATTCTCAGAAGATCTCATCAACACAGAATCCCCAACTTCAATACAATATGAAAACAACCAAAACAGAATATCATTTCTGTTTTACCACATAGATCATACACAGTGAAAAGTGTATTACTTGCAATATATAAGATACATGGAAAAAGATCAATGATGAACCGTGAACTTACAAACTATGACACCCAAAATATGTACATGAACAATTATGAATGTTTTGCATATATGAACTTGTGGCAGATCAATGAAGTTCAATAGAATTTAGGGATGCACTAGAAAAACTAAAGAAAAAGAATTTAACATTTTAGGGTTACTGCATTAAATGTACACACAAAACTTAAAAATTTGTTCCCTTTTAACATTGAATGTAAATGCATACTTGTGCACTAGAAAAACTAAAGAAAAAGAATTTAACATTGAATGTAAATGCATACTTGGCTTCCAGGTATACATAATTTGAGATTATGTGCCTAGATCTTGTAAAGGCAAGCAGTTGCAGAAGCATAACAAACGCAATAGAAAAATGAAACAACTTAAATTCAATATACTAGACCCTATAACATAGCTACACACGCACACACAAAGAATTTCTATTTGGCTCGAGCTCAAGTACCTTAAACTTGTAGGCTTGTAGCTCTATTCACATCCCATTTATCAGTGCATTCAGGTTTAATATATTTTTATGCACGGATCATCGATCGTATTCAACCTTCAATCACTTTAACTAAAATTTACACACACACAAACACACTTCTCCAGTTATCATGTTCTAGGTTTAAACTTCAGTTCAGCTCTAATTGCATCCTTGATTCCCAATTTACACCACATTAAGACATGTAAACACATGCAGATGCATCTATACATATATCCAACAAAAGTTTCTTTCTTTAAACGAATAACACAATTATTTCATAAAAACTAGGGTTTACATATCACTACTAAACTAGGGTGTGCATTTATTCGGGGGATGCACTACAACAACATAACAAATAGGAATTTCACAAATTGGGGTCATTGCATAAAAGGTAACCATCTTTGTTTTCACTCAAAAGTTAGAAACTTGTTACCGTATTTGAAAGTTTCAAAAAAAATTATCAATGATAATGAAAAGGGTTACCCAAAACAAATAATAGGGCAAGGTTGATAACCTTTTTATGCAACGAACTCCTTGTTACCAATGTACATGTGTACATGCATACCGAGCTTCCACATACACATAACTAGGTCTTGTAAAAAACAATCAGTTGCACTAGCATAACAAAAGCAATCATCAAAATTCAAAAAACTTAATTATAATCCGCTGAATCACAACAACACGAACACAAAAGCACACATACACAAAAGTATTTCCATACAATTCTAGGTCAACTACTATAAATTTGCAGCTCTATCCACATTCCATTATCTTTATACACAAAATTACTAAATTCTCTATGTACCCATAATCCATCTTAATCAACCTAAACACTTTTTTAAAAAAAAAAAACCTTACAAACAAAAACACATTGCTCGAGTTATCTTGTTCTAGGTTTAACTATAATTCAGCCATTAAAAATGAACCTCCTAGTTGCATCCATGCTTCCCTGCTTACACTAATACATGTAAACAGATGCAAACGTATCTAATTCCAAAAGTTTACTTATTTAACACAACGCAATTACTTCGTAAACTAGGGTTCACAATATCACCTACTATCATGATTCAAGAATATACAAATTACAGCATTATAATGTAATTATACTATATGAATTATATAATTGTATGTATGTATTAGTACCTCTGACTACTTTATTAGTCCCTTTAATGGTGTAGGTTTCCAAATCTCGCTTGCCAGGTCTAGTTTTCGCCATTGATAGACAACAAAAATGAGATCTTTGGGCAACGAAAAAGATTCCGATTGCGAAATTTATGGTGGAAATGACGGATCTGAAGCGGTGTATCAAAGATGAAATCGAGAATTTAGGGGCATTGTTGTGTGTTTAATTGTTTATTTGGTGATTCGTCGAGGGTTTGTGCGATTTTGTAAGTGAAATTGGTTATTTTTAGCCCTAGAAAATATACAGCTGGTGTTTGGGCTACTACTTCCCTCTCTACCAAAGGATTACGAATTATTTAATCGGTTTACGGATTAATTAAATGAATTATATGGATATATGTACGTGTGTATAATATAAAAATTAATTATCTTGAATTATACATTGTATCATATATAGTCGTATACTAATCAAGTATAAAGTTACATTTTTAATTCTTATTATGTATGGTTATTTATTTATGAACTAAAACATAAAAAGAGTTACTGCTTTGTAGGTTTTTTCAGGTTTTAGAGAATGAATGTTTGAACTTTGAATTTAGTAATCCTATGAATTAAAAAAAAAAAAGAAGAAGATCAAAAAACTTTTGGTTGTTTTGGTACTCCTTTTTTGGATTAGATTTAAAGTGATGTTTGATTAATTTAGTGACTACGAATTTATTTTGGATTAATTTGTATGTTAGAACGTTAGAAGTTGAAATTTATATTTAGATCATATAATATGATCTATTAGTACATCTTATGTTTGTTTAGAAAATTGAAATAAACGTAAACTATCTATTAAATATAGTCTTTATTGATATCACACGTGCAATCTGAGTTAATTCGGATGAAACCGTTTAATCTGAACACTTATCCGAATCCTTTTAATCTTAATCTAGTTAATATATTTCTTATATGGTCAGGATTACGGATTAACTTGTGGTTGTTCAAAATCCGAATAAACCGATCCGAATAATCCGTCTAAATAACACCCCACTACCTCCTTTGGAATAATTTTGTTATGTGTACTACTTAAAGTATTATGGGTGGTGATTTATACATCACTAATATGTATTAGAGTAAATTATACCGATTATCCTTGTGCTTTGCAAGATATTATATTGATAGTCCTTATCTCTTTGAAATCACATCGATTATCCCTGAATGATACTTAAATGCACGGCGGTAGTCCCTCCCACTAACGACGGTTAAAAAAATCCATTAAGTATGCATATGACTCGCACGTGAGGGTACATAAGTCTTTGTGTATGTCGAGCTTCAATAAAAGGTAGTTGGGTTGGATTTGGTAATAAAAAAAGGGTAAAAAGACTTATGTATCCTCATGTACGAGTTATGTGACACACTTAACGGAATTTGTTAACCTTCGTTAGTGGGAGGGACTACCGCGGTGCATTTTGGTATCATTCAGGGATGATCAATATAATTTTCAAGAGATAAGGACTATCAGTGTAATTTCGTGCAAAACATATGGATGATCGGTATAATTTACTCTATGTATTATTATGTTGTATTGTACAATACTTCAAAGTAGGATTTTAATGATATATGACTAAGTTTTGTTGGTGTTGAAATCACCACCCAATTATTATGATATATATATATATATATATATATATATATATATATATTGTCATTTTTTGTATAAAGTACTTTTCTTTTTGAAATTTACGTTAATTTAATTTAATGTATTTTTTTGGATAAATATAATATTTTCTAAATGAGTAGGGCGGAGATAGGATGAGACAGCGTAGGCAGTCACTCCTATAAGATATTTAAATTACATTAAAGGTTTTTTATTAATATTAAAGATATCATTAATGTTTTGTCCTCACGAGACTTAAAATTACATTAAAGGTTAATTTAATTTAATAACATTTTTTTACGATCGGGTAAACAAACACGGGCTTTTAACACTGCAATTTGGGAGACAGTGTCCTCCCCCTCCTTGTATAAGCCGGCCACAAACACACCCCATCCCTATTTTTGTTTTCCACATACACAAACACATCTCTACCTACATCTCTTTCCCTCTCTCTCTCGGTTACACCACCGCCGACCACCACCACCGAGACCACCATCATCATTTTTGGGTTCATCATCATAATCAGAGAAAGGGAAGCAAGAAGAAGAACAATATCATCATCTTCATCATCGCCATCTTCATCATCTCGATGCACCATTTCGAGTTCGGTGAGAATCTCTCCCTTTTCCTTCGATTTTTCGTGTTAGAAACGTTTAAGACATCATGTATAAGTGTCCTACCGACTGATTATGTCCAAGAAAACTATTGAAAATGTTTTAAAAATCGAAACCCACTTCAAAACTCGCATCAGTTCGTCCTGCGAACTGAGATCCCAAATCCCAGTTCGTCTCGCGAAGCGAAGCAAAACCTGCGAACTGAACTGCCCTGCGAACTGAGCTGGCCTGCGAACTGAGGTGGCCTGCGAACTGAGCTGGCCTGCGAACTGAGCTGGCATGCGAACTGAGTTGGCCTGCGAACTGAACTGGCCTGCGAACTGAACTGGCTTGCGAGCCGAACCACTTGCGAACTGAGTTGCGAGCTGAATTTGCGAACCGAGCAATGAGTCGAGACCTGCGAGTCGAGACTTGCGAACTGAGTTGCGAACTGACATTTTCCTGCGAGTCGAGACTTGCGAATTTAAATTTCCGGATGCGATTTTTAATAAAGCAATGTAGTAGAAATAAAAAAATTTTAAGCTGGCCTGGCAGCTCGACCCCAGCCAGGGGCTTTGCCCCTTGGACCCCGCTACCAAGGGCGCTTCCCCCGGACCCCCGTACACGGTTTCCAAACCTGAACGACAAATGAATACTTGCACAACTCGTTTAGACAAACTAATTTGTCTCGTACTCATATAACCTCACATGTTTAGGACACTAGGAGGTTACCCATCGGACGACGCGCGTATCGTAGGATCGCTAACTTCTCAGGTGAGTTCATAGCCTCACTCTTTCAACTGTTTTACTGTTTTCAGGGTGAGACGCATGCACAATTACTGTTTTCGAATTATAATGATAAACCTTTATAATTCACACTTGACTATATTACTGTATGTAATACAAAATGTGTAATACGTAGGAATTACACCCAGTATATTGTTGTAGGACAATACCATAGTTTAACCTGGATAGGTTACCACTGTACACTACCTTGTCGTTGAAACACAATTGTCATTACATAACTTGCTTAAGTTATCACTATACATTGGCCATATTGTCGCGGGACAATACTATCAAATATATTAGAACTGGTTAGTTCTATCTACGCTGGACAACAACTAGGTTGGTTACATGATTAGTTTTCCTTTTACGGACTAAGACTACCTTTGCATTCCATTGTTACTAGAATGGATTTGCACTCAAATAAACATTAACCACGGACCTCAATATACTTGCTAGGATGAGGCTAGAAGTATACGTTAGTAACGTACGTTAGTATAGTCCTTTATACTAATACAAAACAGCTAGGTGATGGTTATACATACCTAGGTTCCTTGTGCAACTTAATCTCTAAGTATTGTATATACATACCTAGATACACTAAACCACTTTCATGTGTTACATGATACCCCGTTAAATGTGTTTGTTGACTAAGACTAACATATATATATATATATATATACACATATACACATACATACATATACTTGTACATTATCTCAAGCACACGGTGCTATTTACTTATGTATATTGATATACATACACACTTACAAACACGTTTACTTTAGTCGGGCATGTTGTAGTACTGCCAGCTCTCAATTACTTAGTCGGGCATGTCGTAGTACTTCCGGCTCTCAATTATTTAGTCGGGCATGTCGTAGTACTGCCAGCTCTCGATTACATACATTGCTTGCGAGCAAAACTGTTCGATGCCACGGTAAAGTGGGCACAAAATGATATCACGGTTAGAGTGATACAAAACGAGATCACGGTAAAGTGATTCAAAACGATATCGCGGTAAAGCGATACAAAACACGGAATCGGCAAGCTTACACTTGAGATTCGCACTCAGTGACGGAATCGGCGAGCTTACACTTGAGATTCGCACTCATCAACGGATCGGTGAGCTTACACTCGAGATCGTTGATTCGGTACTTGGATAAATACTTACTTATAGTTCTGCGGGACTACACTTACATGTTGCTGGAGGCAACACACTATGCCAGGTGGCATACTAGTCTATTACTTGTTATCATATGATGTGGTCATACACTTTCTCAATTCGTACTTAGGCATGTATTGCCTCACATTGGTAGATTTACTCATACCGGATAGGTATTCTAGGCATGGATTGCCACACCCCCGATATGACACGGTCATACACTTACTCGATTGTAATTAGGCATGTAGTGCCTCATGGTTGTAGACATACTTATACCTAATAGGTATATAGGCATAGAATGCCATATTCTTTATGTACTTAGGTACATACCCAAATATTTAGGTATGAGATACCCCGTTAGATGTATACACATTGGTGTTACAACACTATAACAAAACAAATCAAAATCGTAGATTTTGAATTACTTTTCAAAACATACAAGGTTTATACTCTATGTTTTCAACTAACAATCCTATGAACTCACCAGCTTTATAGCTGACTCATTTTAGCATGTGTTCTTAGGTGCCCAGCAGGACTAGGATTGCTATAAGATATGCTAGCTCGAGTCGCATGATTTCAAACACTTGGATTTTCCTTGCATAACTTTTGTACTACAACTTATGTATTTGGAATTATTTTGCGAACTCGCAACTTGTATATACTTTTATTTTGGAAATGTAACAACTATTTTTCAAACGTCTCATTTAGAGGTCGTTTGCCATGTATCTTATGCTTTGATGATTGATTAGTCACGCCCCGACCCAACTGCTTTCGCAACCCGAATTTGGGGGTGTGACAAAAACTTTACACTTTAACCACTTCATGTCATCCAAACTAATTTTGGGTGATTTACGCAAATGACCATTCATAACGACAATTCAAAAGAATGAGAAGCTTGTCTAACCATAAAAGCAAGCTCCATTCCACGTTAACTTCTTGCAACAACATTCTACTCATTAAATTAACCATTTGGTTCAACCGAACCAAGCACCTACAACATAAAACAATTGAAAGGTATAAGCATAAAGCTTAGTAAGTATACGAGTAAATGAATAATTCATTAACAATAATCTAATGACCATAATCTTTACTAACCACAATCCATATATCAATCTTTTCGTTCATCAAGCTAGTGCACATTGTCTCAATGGCACTACTTGGCTATTCTCTTTACATCTGCCACAGTGTTTAGGATCCTCAACAATCTAACCATGTTAATTCATAAGAACTAACACATATGCCAAGCTAATGACCATGATCATTACTTGCAAACCATCAAGCTAATGCTAATTAACTATTACTTGGCTTAACATCAAGCTAATGGTAATTAGTCATTACTTGTAACCATAAATATCCATCTATTTACATAGTAAGTAATGGAAACAACATATCATAACATCATCCAAATACTTACTTGACTTCTCATACCAAAACATAACCACATGTAACATCATACATGTATTCATCCACGAATCTCTACAATGGCTCATTCCACATAACTCCATATAACTTCCACATATCACAAGTTCTATCAACACATATCACTTAGCATGTATTCATATCACATGTCATAACAACAACAATAATAATCAAAGATATATGGAATTCAACAATAAACCACAATATAAAATATAAACAATACTTCAACAGGTTGTATGAAGCTCTTGCTCGGAAATAATGTGGAACATACAACCATCATTCAACCCACATATCACTTACCTTTGCTTTTTAGACGATTATGTGATCTAATACTTGCTTAGGGATGCCGCATCTTTTGATCACCTATCGTATAACATATTCATGTAACAACATATTTTAGCATCAAGAAATGATCAAAATCAACTAATCATCATTACTATCCCTTTACCCTCATAAGTTAATCTTTAATCAACTAAACATAACTTTTACTTACATGATCATCTTAACTTCAAATCTTTCATTACTTTAATTACTACTTGATTATATTCAAAACATCATATGAGTATGGTAACAACACTTTCAATTCATGTTTTAATCTAGTTAACACTAAAGTATAATAATTCAATATTTCTCATCAAATTCATCACAAACATAACTTATGGTTCTTCACTTCAATTACTCTACTACTTTAAACATCATCAAAGGCATTATAATCACTTCATTAACTAGCAAATTAAGGTGATTATCACTATTTTAAATTTTTTTAACATTACCCACTTTCATCATCAAGAACATCACCCATGATTCTTCACTTTTTAGCTACACAATGTTAACACCAATCATTATTATGTTAACTAACATCAATTTAAAAGATTTCTAATCCCAATTTCGTACTAAAATCATTAGATGTTCAAAACCTATCAAACATCTATTTTCTAGGTTATAGAATGAACAATCACACTTACTAGAGATTAAGGAAATGGAATAGACGATGAATTGAATCCTTTAAAGTTTGAATTAGAGATTGAAATTGAATTTGGATGGTAGATTAAGCTCCTGCGATTTCTTCCTTTCTTGAGTTTTCTGGAATAAGTTGGGAGGGAGTAGTATGGATAAACATGTACACGTACGTATGTATATATATGTCTTAGCTAATTTTACTCCCTTTTCTATTGTCTGGAACTGAGAAACCATAAACAGTTATTATTATTTTATACCACTTATAATAATAATAACTTGAAATAATTATTTTTACCTTTACCAAAATAATACTTTAAATTGTGAGGTGTTACAATGATGGCCACCAAAGTCATGACGAGATAATATGTATGGGTAACGGAGAGTCCTTGAGTGGTAAAAGATGGTTGTGGACTATAAAATTTAATGTTTCAAATGCTGAAGATGAACAATTTGATGATGAATTTCTAGTGAAATGTGAAATATGAAAATGATGTTTGTGCACCTAATAATGTCTACACATATTTTAGATAAAAAAACAAAAAAAAACTGCACACACCCGGGGATAGAGCAAGTTGGGTTGGGGTATAGAGCCGTAAGCGGGGTGGGGGTGACAAAGGACGTGCTCGTACGTTCATATAAGGAAATTAAAAGGTTACATTCTTTTTTAGCGGAGAGTTAACAATATATCGTTAGTTAAAGGACTATTGACGTAACAAGTATCAAAAAGATGACCGTTGTAATTAAATTATTTAAAGGACTGCGAGTGAAATTTTGACCAAACTTTTAAGACGGTTTATGTATTTTTCTCTAATTCTAATCAGTACGTAAACAAAATCGATGGTTTATACACAACACTTGACAATATTGTACATTTGAAAAAATGAAAATGCTCCTTAGGGATCTTGTAGCTTTTTGTCATCTACTGAATTGCATATATGGAAAAATATACTTATCAAGTAGTTGACTTCAAGAAATAATAGAGCAAGCTCGTCGTTTAGTGAGTTGTATTATCTGATCACGTACCTTGATAAATAGACTAAATTGGGTTCAGTTTTCTTCCAAGAAAAAATGGACCTGCAGATCCTATTTTCTATCCTAGTTTTCCTTGTTGCCTTTTTCTACTTGTTCACCAAATTTAAAAGTAGCTCCGATGAGAACCTTCCTCCACAACCATGGAAACTCCCACTACTTGGACACTTGCATCATCTCGTAGGAGCACTCCCACACCGAGCTCTTGCAAACTTAGCCGAGAATCTAGGACCAATCATTTGTCTACAGCTCGGTGAAGTCTCTACCATCGTAATCTCATCTCCTGTTTTAGCCAAAGAAGTCATGAAAACCCACGATCTCGCTTTCGCAAATAGACCCAAGCTTCTCAATGCTGAAATCGTGGGGTATAACTATAACGACATCGTCTTTGCACCTTATGGCGAGTACTGGAGACAGTTGCGTAAAATATGCATTTTGGAGCTTCTAAGTGCCAAAAAGGTTCGATCTTTTCAATCTGTTCGTGAAGAAGAGTCTTGGAACCTCGTTGAATCCGTAGCCAAAGGGATGCAAGAATCAAACACTATCAATCTTACAAAGATGATTTTCACGATGATGAATGTTATCGCTGTAAAGATTGTTGTTGGAAGTAGACTTGAGGTTCAGGCAAACCTTCTTGCACTGATTGAAGAGATTATAGCTTTAGCTAGCGGTTTTGATCTGTCGGATTTGTTTCCATCTTTAAAAGTATTAAATCTAGTTACAGGGTTGAGGAATAAGCTGACCAAGATACACTACAAAATCGATAAAATCTTTGACGACATTATCTCTGACCACCAAGAACGCCGTGCACTTGGACCAAGCGATCACAACGAAGACCTTCTTGATGTTTTATTGAGGCTTCAAGCTGATGGTGGGCTACAATTTCCGTTAACTTCTGACAACATTAAAGGGGTCCTCATGGTTAGTACTTTTTTTTTTGTTGCTCACTCTCGTTCCAATTAACATCATTGGCTCGGTTGGGTATTAGATACAGTAGTACACGAAAAAGGCTTGTTATTGCCTTATTGGTGCGAACAGTCAGGGGAGGCATTTTACGTGACCACACGAAATCAACATGAATTTGATTGGGTGAGGGTGGCGTTCTCAACCCACCAATCTGTTTAAGCTTTGAGGTCGAGTACATTCCGGTCAAGATTCGGGTAAACAAGTCGACCCACGAATATATTCAGTTAAAAAACAATAAAGTTTTCAACCATTTAATTCGTAACAATCGTCTCATCAAATTTGACAGCGCCCGTTCGACCTGTAACCAACCTCGCAACCTGAAATTAATCCTCCGTGACCCTACAAAGTTTTGATTCTACTAACTTAATTGTGTGAAACTGCAACAGCAACAAAATGATTTTCATAGCTAGACAGTGATTTGAAGGTGTCAAGTAATACTTATACATTAACATAAAATCTTATAGACTAATATGCTAACGTCATTTTAGTCATTGGATATAAATAATATTGTCAAAGAATCATCTGTCTGTCGATAGATGTCGTTTACTTCTATTTTAATTTCCATACTATAGATCTTATCTTAATTTTGGGGACGAGACTCATACTGATAATTGCAAAAGCATCTTTTATCCATGACCTTTAAAAATCTTATTAAACAGGATATGTTTGCAGCGGGTACAGACACTTCTGCAGTGACAATTGAATGGGCAATGTCGGAACTAATGAAAAATCCAAAAGTGATGAAGAAAGCACAAGCCGAACTCAGGCAAGTACTTAAGGGAAAGAACAAGATTTACGAGTCGGATATTCAAGAACTTGAGTACTTCAAATTAGTGATCAAGGAAACTTTTAGATTGCACCCTCCTCTTCCATTGTTAGTCCCTAGGGAGTCTCGAGAAAAGTGTGAGATTGGCGGATACCATATTCCTACCAACACCAAAGTTTTTATAAACACATGGAAAATAGGACGTGATCCAAATTACTGGGTTGATCCTGAAATTTTCAAACCAGAAAGATTTAGCGAAAGTTCAGTTAACCTGATGGGAACAGATTTTGAACTTCTACCATTTGGGGCCGGAAGAAGAATGTGTCCGGGCTTGACATTAGGGTTGGCCAATGTCGAGCTTCCTCTTGCGAGGCTACTTTATCACTTCAACTGGGAACTCCCTAATGGAACAACGCCCCAAGATCTTGATATGAGTGAGACCCTTGGCGCCACCCTGAACCGAAAACAGAACTTGCACCTAGTTGCAAGTGCTTACAACATAAATTAGTGACCAACGTACCTATATGCATGTGTAGATTTGATATCAAAATCTTTTTGCTCCAGTTTGTATTCTGGTTTCTCAAAGTTAAGAATAAATGTTACGCATGTGTATTTCAATTTGATATTATTTAAATTCTTTTTGTTAAAATTGATACATTTGAGTTATGTTAATTTTGGATTGAAGTAAAACCAAAGGATTTTATTGATTGACTACAAGTTTGTTTAACTAATGATATCATAAAGGGGATTTTATTGATACATTTCAACTTTGACCTTATATATCTTTATTTGTGTTATCTAATACTTGATGCAAAATATATGAATTAGGTGTTAAATGTATTTTTAATGATATAATTTTCATCAACTACTATATAATACAAATGAAGATATTTAATGTCAAAGTTGAAAATGAAAAACTTTAAAAAGTCAAAAAGGGACAATTGTTTTGGGATTGAGAGAATATAATATAAGACATTATAATGACTTTGATATCTCTTAGACATATTAATTACTCATTTATAATTGCTTCATAAAAAATAAGACATTATATAATGTCAATTACTTGATCGATTAGTTAATAGTTTATTCAACGTTTTAAAAGCAAAATAATGTACTAACCTACGAATTCGCGAGTTATAAACGCGTTTCAATTATTAAATGTCCAATAAAATTTGCAAATTATTAATAGGCCATTGGGTGACATTGCCCCCTCTTGCATACAACTGGATCTGCCCCTGGACATTGATTTTTGTCCGTGGTGAATCGAGGATAGAAATTAAGGTGGGTTAGGGTGCGTTTAGTTGTGAAAAATTTTCCAAAATTTTCCATCTCTCATTTTCCAAAGAATGAAAAGAGTTTTCATTCTCTGAAAAAGTGTTGAAAATTTGGAAAATGTGTTCAAATGTTATTAATTTTTCATTTTGGAAAAACTAATTAAGTGTAAAAGGTTGTGGAAAATTTTGAAAAAGTGGGGGGAGTAATATAAAGGAAAAAAGTGGAGAATTGGAAATCCATGTTTTCCATTTTCAAGTTATAAGTTAGAAAAGTGGTTTTCCATTTTCCTTGAAATTTTTTCTTGAAAATACCTAATTTGAACGCATTTTCTAGTTTTTCACTTTTCTTAGAAAACTTTTCTAGAAAATCATCACTTTTTTCTTCAACTAAACACACCCTTATTTTTCCTTTATGCAAAAAAATAATTACTCTATCTGTCCAACTACAAATGTTCACAATTGACTTTTAAAAAGTTTTTCTTTTACAACTTTGACCTTTTTTATTTTTTGTTTGTATTATATTATATTTGATGCAAAATAAATGAATGAATTGAGTTTTAAATGTATTTTCATTGATATAACTTTCATCATGTATTATAAAATATAAACAAAATTATTTAAGGTTAACGTTGAAAAAAAGACTTCAAATAGTCAATAGTGAACATCTGTAATGAAATGAAGATAGTTGATTATATGAGTTGCGGGGTGAAGATGGGGCGGCTCATATATAGTTCTAACTTTTTGAGTAGTTTATCTGCTAAAAGTGTTTTAAAGACTAGCTTGAAGTTATAAAAGGCATATAATCAATTCATGTAATAGAAACAAGCAATATTATCCTAACTTAATTAAAATTCAAGGTAAAAATTAAAGATAAAATTTGCTTAATAAGTTCATTATTGCCAAGAACATAACAAAAAGACGGCAACACATATACAAATTTTGTAGTAATTTAACAACCCATGTTTTTTTGAAGCTCATGTTTTAATAACTCAATGTTTTATAACAGCCCAAGTTTGTTATTTATTTATTTGCAAGCCCTAGCTCTTATAATCCATCATAGCTTTATCTTCCCTGATTTTATTATGTCAATATTTTCATATGAATATTATGAACAAAAACAAAGTTTTCAAGACATGTGTTTCATTTTAAAAGATGATCACATTATAAAGGTTCAAACTCATGCATAAGGAGGGTCCAAACTCAGTAAAATGAGATTTAATTAAAAACTTGTATGGGTTTTTAGTAAATTATTCTCTAGAGGTCATTAACCCCCATTCTATACAAGCCTAAATATGTGAAATCCCAATTCACGACCTTGACTCACCATCGCTCTCCTGCCCTGGTCCGGCAAGCTTCAATGCTTCGACGACCTAGTTTTCAGCCACCTCACCAATCTCGTTTTCAGTCACCCTACGCCGGCCACTTACCTCATCCGCCAGTCACCATCAACACAGGTCCACTTTGAGTGATCAACTACCACAGTTACCGTTGAAGCTATTTAGGGTTTCGTTATGGGTTTTAATTTATTTCTTGAGTGACAAACTCATAGACGATCGCGTTTCGTTCCCAGTTTCTAGTCGAATCTACTTTAACATTCAAATTAAGCAAGAAACAACAATTTAGCATTGAATATGCACTTGGTGATTTTGTAGATTTTTGTCATTTGGTGAAAAGCAAAAATATACTTCTCAGTAAGAAGTTGACTTCAAGAAATAATATAATTAATGGAGCTAGCTTGTCGTCTAATGAGTCGTATTATTTGTTCACCTTGATAAATAGTCAAATCGAGTTTAGGTTTCTTCTAAGAACAAATGGACCTGCAAATCCTATTTTCTCTCCTAGTTTTCTTTGTTTCCTTTTTCTACTTGTTCACCAAATCTCGAAGCTCCTCCGATGAGAACCTTCCTCCACAACCATGGAGACTCCCACTACTGGGACACTTGCATCATCTCATAGGAGCACTCCCACACCGAGTTCTCGGAAACTTAGCCGAAAAACTAGGACCAATCATCCGTCTACAGCTCGGTGAAGTCTCTGCCATCGTAATCTCATCTCCTGTTTTAGCCAAACAAGTCATGAAGACCCACCATCTCTCTTTCGCAAACCGACCCAAGCTTCTCACTGCTGAAATCGTAGCGTATAACTATAACGACATCGTCTTCGCACCTTATGGCGAGTCCTGGAGACAATTGCGTAAGATATGCATTTTGGAGCTTCTAAGTGCCAAAAAGGTTCGATCTTTTCAATCTGTCCGGGAAGAAGAGTCTTGGAACCTCGTTGAATCCGTAGTCAAAGGGATGCAAGAATCAAACACTATCAATCTTACAAAGATGATATTCACGATGATGAATGTTATCGCTGGTTGTCGTTGGAAGTAGAGTCAAGGTTCAGGCAAACCTTCTTGCACTGATTGAAGAGATTATAGCTTTATCTAGTGGTTTTGATTTGTCTGATTTGTTTCCATCTATAAAAGTATTAAATCTAGTTACAGGATTGAGGAAAAGGTTGACAAGGATACACAACAAAATCGATAAAATGTTTGACGACATTATCTCCGACCACCAAGAACGCCGTGAACACGGACCAAGCTATCACAACGAAGACCTTCTTGATGTTTTATTGAGGCTTCAAGCTGATGGTGGGCTACAATTTCCATTGACTTCTGACAACATTAAAGGGGTCCTCATGGTAAGTTCTGTGTTTTTTTTTGCTCACACGCGTTCCAACTAACATCATTGGCTCGCTTGGGATTTTAGCTACATATAACTATATAAGTACTTACTACAACAACAAGGCGTGTTATTGCCTTATTGTTGCGGTTAGTATTTTAAACAGGGGTGGCAATTCAAGTGACCACACCAAATCCACACGAATATAATTGGGTTACTGCAAAATCATCTTTTATTGATGATCTTCAAAATCTTATGAAGCAGGATCTGTTTGCAGCTGGCACAGATACTTCTGCGGTGACAATTGAATGGGCAATGTTAGAACTAATGAAACATCCAAAAATAATGAAGAAAGCACAAGCCGAACTCAGGCAAGTACTTAATGGAAAAAACAAGATTTACGAGTCGGATATTCAAGAACTTGAATACTTCAAATTAGTGATCAAGGAAACTTTAAGATTTCACCCTCCTCTTCCATTGTTAGTCCCTAGAGAGTCTCGAGTGAAGTGTGAGATTGGTGGATACCATATCCCCACCAACACCAAAGTTTTTATGATCAACACATGGAAAATAGGACGTGATCCAGATTACTGGGTTGATTCTGAAAGTTTCATTCCAGAAAGATTTAGTGAAAGTTCAGTTAACGTAATGGGAACAGATTTTGAACTTCTACCGTTTGGGGCTGGACGAAGAATGTGTGCAGGCTTGACATTAGGGTTGGCCAACGTCGAGCTTCCTCTTGCGAGGCTACTTTATCACTTCAACTGGGAACTCCCTAATGGAATAACACCCCAAGATCTTGATATGAGTGAGACGCTTGGCGCCACTCTGAACCGAAAACAGAACTTGCATTTAGTTGCAAGTGCTTACAACATAAATCAGTGACCAACGTGCCATACCTATAATCATGTGCAGATTTGATATCAAATTCTTTATGCTCCATTTTGTGGTTTGGTCTTTTCGAAGTTAAGAATAAAAGTTACGCATGTGTATGTAAAACACCCGTTATTTTCAGAACCATTTTTTTTATATACAACAATTCGGAAGCGCAAGTCAAAACATACATTATAATTTACATTACATATTATATATACGTATACTATTTCAAAAACCATAGTTTATCAACTGAGTGTTATATAATTTCAAATCACCACGTAGACTCATTCCAAAACAAATATCAGAGTAAACGTTTGGTCATACATTCCGTCCCAAACAGAGCTTCTTGCCCGGTCCGTTATATCAAAATCCATAACCTGCAAGAAGTAGGGTGGTGGGGTTAGCTCAAAGCTAAGTGAGTGAATAAATAACCAACAGCCCAACTTAGCATAACAACTATGTTTATAGTAAAGCTTAGTAAACACATATCAACCCTATTTACAGCGCAAGCATCGTAAACACATACCATCAAAAAGGATCGGGTGTTCTTGAGGTACTCTCCAAAGAACACATAAAATAACTGCAGGCCAATACAGAAGTTAACCGCTTGTTACTATCTTCACTGGACATAGGTCCCTATGAACGATGTGTACAAGGAAACCCCCGTCAGCCAAACAATACCAATCAAGCTCAACTAATGTTGACCTCTGAATAATCACATATGTCGCCATGTATCACATAATCACATAATCCATAATCATCATGGCATTATGTAAGACTAAACAGTCTATTAACAGTAATAATATCATAGCAGACTAAACAGTTTATAAATGATAATAACATGTTTACCTGTTCTAACCAAACTTGTTACAACTAAATCACACTAAGGATTACAGATCCACTCACCGTTACCTCAGCTGCTAGCTGAGAAGTCTAATATTACTGAGCTTTCTCCGCATAATTAATATTGAGGATGTAAGAAGGTCATGATTCAAGTCTCTGATCTTGAATTGAAGATTTGTAAAACTTGATTTTTATGATTTCTTTGTTCTTGCCTTCTTGGTTCATCACCAAGTTCACAGGGATGATTTCATGTTTTTTATTTTTGGAAATGAAGAGTTAGAACAATTTGGGAAAGGTTGGGGGATTTTAAGTCGGTTCATCATATAATCGGCTCCAATATACCATTTAAGTTTAATCCTCCTTTTAAACCTATTGTCTGGAACCTAAAATTATTTACGATTTCAACAATTTTATTTTACCGTCAACTGTATAAAATTAAAACAATTAATAAATTACTAGTCAAAATAAGTCATTTGACTTTTTGAATAATTATTCACAATAAACTTAATAAATTAAACAAATAAATTTCCTAACACATTAAACAATTATTTAAAGTCAGAAAATTACCCAGTTACCACTAGGCTCTTAAAGTGGGTGTTACAGTATGTGAATTTGATATCAAAGTCGTGTTGTTGTTTCATGTGTTAGTTTTTCAAGTGTAACAATGAACCTGTAACACCCCCAAATTTATTGTTTAGCGGAAGCAAGATTTGGGTGTTACTAATCAATATTCAAAGCACAGAGATTAATAGTAAACGACTCTATATGCGTCGTTTTAACAGAATGTATTAAAAGCAAAATGTTTACAAGGTTTGAAGCTACATATAGCTCGTGTTCGTTTAAAATGAGAGATTTCAATACATAAATACTTATACAAAAATATATTAATGCAAGAAAATCTCTATTGTCTGCATGCTGACTCGAGCTATAGTTTCCTGGGGCAATCCTGCCTACTGCTTTGTACCTGCGATACATGCTAAAATGGGTCAGCTAACGCTGGTGAGCTCACAGGTTTGAGTATCAAATAAGTTGTGTGAACCGCAAGATTTAAATAGTTGATTTGCATCCAGCAAATGATAGTGGTAACAGTATACAGCCATGAGCACATAGTTGAGCTTAACTCGTGGGTCAGGACACAGCCTGAGCGTTTTCGCCTCCACGGATGCCTAATCAACATCCGTCTTCCTTAAATATTAGTACGTCCGTTTACCCGGTTAGTGCTTGCTAACCCGGACGAGGTGGGTCAATCCTATATGGTACCATATACTAATATTCACGCTACAAATGTATTAACAACTATGCTGATGGAGGGCTTTAAAAGATTAGTTGTGTAAAACTCATGTAGTACATGTAAAAGTTGTACTTGCGTTCACGCGTTAAAACAAGCAATATATCACACCCCTGAGTAAAAATAGTAAAAGAGGGGCTATGAGACTCACCTGAGTCTTTAGAGTTTATATCAATAAACTGAGATTGATGAGTCGGGAATCGAAGTCCAAAGACTTGTAACCTGAGGGTGTCCACGACACGCGATGGTTATAAACATATGAAGGCATCTCATAAGACTACCTTGTAGTTGTTTGTCCAACTAGAATGTCCAAATGATTACAATTTGGTTGATTGTTTAAGTGTTTGAAAATGTGCACGGCCCGTTGGTGATTGTTGGTAATAATAATATTATCATTATTCTTGAAAAACATGTTCCAAAGTGTTTTAGAAATCATGTCGCATTCGTGTTTGATGTTATACAAGTTTAACACTTTGTGTGAAAATTTAGATGTAACACTGTTACTCGTGACTCTAGGGTAAGGGCGAAGCCCGTTAATGACGGGGGTCCGGGGGCAGCGCCCCTGGTAGCGGGGTCCAAGGGGCGGCAGCCCCTGGCGGGGTCCAAGGGGCAGAGCCCCTGGCTGGGGTCGAGCTAAAAATTTTTATTTCTACTATATTGCTTTGGTGAAAAACGCATCTGGACTCGAATTTGGGTGAAATGGGGCGTCAATTTTGGGTCTCAAAACTTAGTGTAAAATTAGTTAAAACTTTCTGTATATGCGTCACTTATAGCGTCACTTAGGGGCTTGGGCGACACTTGGGAAGTGTCGCTAAAAATATTAAATCTGAGCATATGCGTCACTTAAGGGAAGTGACGCATGGTAGGGCGTCACTAAGGTAAGTGTCGCTATAAGTGTCGGGTATGGGTCTAGGCGTCACTCAGGAAGTGTCGCTATAAGTGTCGGGTATAGGTCTAGGCGTCACTTAGGAAGTGTCGCTATAAGTGTCGGGTATAGGTCTAGGCGTCACTCAGGAAGTGTCGCTATAAGTGTCGGGTATAGGTCTAGGCGTCACTCAGGAAGTGTCGCTATAAGTGTCGGGTATAGGTCTAGGCGTCACTCAGGAAGTGTCGCTATAAGTGTCGGGTATAGGTCTAGGCGTCACTCAGGAAGTGTCGCTATAAGTGTCGGTTCGATAGTATGCGACACTTAGGCAAGTGTCGCTGAAAGTGTCGCTAAAAGTTGCCATGCGACACTAGGGGAAGTGTCGCACGAAGTGTCGCATATCTGGGTTCGTCAGTGCGACACTTACGTCTGTTCGACGGGTTTTTGACCAAAAACATGTTTTCGAGTTTCCGTTTGGTCCGATTCTTTTACCCAACCCTTATATGGACATTATAAGCCATTTTAAACAACAAACACGTAAAAACACTAAGAAACGAGGGATTTCGAGATTTGTCGGAAACTTACAACGCGAGGAATCGAGAATCCGGAAAGATAGATGTGTAGATCCTTGCGAGATGAGTCTTTTTCTCCAAATGGCCAAGGTGAGATATTGAGGTTTGATGGTGCTATTTTGTGGTTTTAATGGTGGTGGAAATGGTGATGAAAATGGAAGAGGAATGAGAGAGAGAGATTGAGTGGAGAAGATAAAAGTGAAGAATGGGGTGGGGAGGTGGTGACCTCACCCCCTTTGTGGCAGATTTTTGGGGTGGGGACCCACCCATGTGTGGGTCTCCACTTTTAGCCCCGTGTATTCGCGCTCCGTGCGGTGTTCGTTTCCTCGATCGTTAATCGTTAAATAATTATTTTAATTATTTTAAAGTGTAAGTTTTTAAAGAAGACAAAGGTTAATTAAATAAACTTTTCAAGTATTTTATCAATTACGTAATAATCCAATTGGTCTCGTTGTTTGCGCGTTTAATGTCTAAGTCGCGTAGACTCTCATAATATGATACGAAGTGAACTCGAAATATTGTCAAAATAATATTTTTGGTAGGTTATTGTCAATATATAATTTTTATATTAATCAATAAAATTGATCACCAACGTCCGTATTTTACTTGAACCGAAATACATTCGATTTAGTTTGCGTACGATTTAAGCAAATCGCATTTTTGTATATATTCAACAATATATAGTTTGATACATTAATTAGCCTAATACAGAACTAATTACATGTATTAACAGAGAATCAGGCACTAATTACTAGTCCTAATTTGGCGGGTGTTACAGAACCTAAGACCATTCGCAATCGTAACACCAGAATGCCCATTTTTTAGGTGACACGTCAGCATAACACCACAACACTATTTTCAACACTAGCAATCATAGCACTAGAATGCCCCATTTTACCCCATTGGTCCCACAAATAAATTTTATTCCATATAAATCTTTGAAAAATAAAAGGAAAAGAAGAAAAAATGCAAGTGGGTCCTATTCAAACCTTCACAACGCTCGTTTTTTTCCCGTTTTGACTACACAACGCCCCTCCACAACGCCCCATTACGGACGTTGTGGGGCGTTCTCACTCAAAAAAATCTTCAGAACGCTACGTTGCAAGTGGTCTAAGCATATTCAATGTACAAGGCTTTTCACAGTTCTTTTGTACGGATATAACGAAATTTACCAAATATATCAAGAACCTTCGAGTTTTTTCCAAACATATTTAATCCTTTGCTCCAATGTAAATGTTTATTTAAGCATTAGATTTATAGAATGGGAAATTTATTGACAGCCATAAATCTTAAGGATGTCAATAAGAACCCTTAAATATAAATATAGTTATTAACCTCAAGTTTCCATTTATTATCAAAAAATATACTAAATCCGTCCTAAAATTATACTACCTTCAAAATAATTGTCCACTTTTCATTTCAACCAATAAGAAGAGAGTTTAGTAGGTGCAAATTCTATTTGAGTGGTTGAAAACTGTTGTGGTTCCACTTTTATTAAACCGTGTGCTTTTTGTTGGTGGACAATAATTTTGGGACGGAGGGAGTAGTTAATATTTCCTTTTCTGGATGTTCCAAAATAATTGTCCACTTCTTATTTAACCCATAGGAACAGACTATATTGGGTGCAGATTCTATTTAAGTTGTTGAAAAGTTTTGGGGTCCTACTTTTATTAAACTGTGTGCTTTTTGTTGGTGGACAATAATTTGGGGACGGATGGAGTAGTTAATACATTACTTATAAAATGAATGTTCAGTTAAATACATACAAACTTTCAGTGTATTAATTATAATTTAAACAACACAAATTGTCCCTATGATTTACATTGATTTACGAAAATAGTCCTTGTACTCTTTTTTTAACATTTTTAATCCAATAACTTTAAATTTGCTCGCAAATAGTCCCTTAACTTTGGATTTTTGCTTGCAAATGGTCCCTCCGTCTAGCTTTGGATTTGCTCGCAAATGGTCCCTTAAAAGACTATTTGCAAGCAAATCCAAAGTTATTAGACCGAAAATGTTGAAAAAAGAGTATAGGGAATGTTTTCGTAACTTAATGTAGACCACGGAGATCATTTATGGAATTTACTCGTTGAACAAAGTAAGAAAACTTTAACATCAATAAATAATTTATTTCTTATTGATAACCTAAAAGGTTGTTCGTCAATAACAATTCCGAGTATAATATTCTATGGTAGTGATAATAACGTAAGTGATCGATAGGCTTGAATTTACAAATTATACCACTCTCTCTTTCTTAACGGTATATTATCATTTTTCATTAGCTTAGATGTTTGAAAAGTTCTTTAAGATCTTTTTAGGTTTTCTCTCTGAAATAATCTCACTTGACATCGTTGATTGAAATTACCAAACGATATAAAAAACAGCTTGACTAATCGACTATGATTATAAAATTAAACTTGAGATAGTCGAGTTTGAATGTTTTAATATTTTGTCAAGCGATTATGGTATCTACTCTCTAATCGAAAAAAGCATCTTTTTTGTGTGTGTGTATTTTACTCGTAAAATTTTTATATAAGAACTTATTAAACATATAAGTACCATAAGTATCAACGCTAGTATATATGTGCTTGATATAAGATCAATTTGAATTGTTTATAGCGATGACATCTTGTCCCTAAATGCACATTAAAAAAAAACATTATTAAATGAAATAAATATTTAGTTGTCGAGTTTTTTTTTAAAGACAGTTGTGGAATCACTGACAGACCTTATTTTGATCCACCCGTTCATCTCCCACAAGCGGTTACTCCCCGATATGAGAACCGCTCTCTCCCACAAGCGGTTACTCCCCGATATGAGAACCGCTCCATAGTTTGAAATCTCGGCGACGCTCTAAAGGGGTTGCTGTGAGGTCCCACAATAACACTTTGTAGTTACAAATGTTTTAACTTAAGCTATGAATTCTTAACAAGTAGTTTGCGGAATAACACTTGTCAAGTAGGAAGATGTATTGTGATTTGTAAGACCAAGTTTTCTAAGACCCACGCTTGCATTAAATGCATTTGACTTTTCTTGTCTGCAGCGTGGACTGTTCCTCAAAAGCATGTCTGTAGTAGGTGTACTTTGTTGCAGAGTTGTTGTGCAGTGATCCCACTAAGCAGAACTAACAGATAGACGAGCAGAACTATCTTTTAACACTGGCAGAACTAATCTTTGCAGATTATGGCACTTGGCAGAATTAACACTTGAAATGCCCAGCAGAACTAACTTCAAACATACCAGCAGAACTAACTCTGGAAGACTTTGTCTTCAATAAATGAACAGAGCTAACTCCACTAGCAGAACTAAGTCTTGATAGCCCAGCAGCATTAACTTCCAACAGACTAAACACTTAGAATAATTTGATATTAAATGATATGAAGAATTTAGCCCAACAATCTCCCCCTAAACTTGATCTTTCCCTGAATAGATCCAAGTTTCTCACTTCATGATGTCTGTAAACTTTCTTTTAAGCTCAGCAATTCTTTTCTGTGTTCTCTCCTCACTCTGAGCAACATGTCTCTGTTGTGCCTTTTTGTAATATTGCTGCACTTCATGGGCTAATGAAGCAGCAGTGTCTAGGTCATCACATTTCATTGTGAGAGAGAGCATTGAGCTTAGCTGACCAAGAGTCCAAGGATACTCAGTTCCTATGAAGAAGTATGCAAACAACCCACTCTCTAACTGCACTACATGTACTCCATTATGAGAATAGCAGTACCATTCTTTTGCCCTTGTGGTGTCCTTGTAGAATTCATTTTCTGGATCCATCTCATATAGAATAGAGAGACTATTATAGACTATGTGCTCATCACTGTGCCTCTGAACATTCTGATACTTTTTCATTGCAACAGTCCACATATCATCTAAGTCATCTCTAGATAAGGTCTTTATGCATCTCCAGAAGGACATGAATTTTTCCTCTGCACCCCCTGCCCTTGTGATTTTCAACTGTTTCCTCATTTCCTTATTTGTTTCCCATACCCAATCAATGATAGAAAAATGAACAGCAATAGGTACCTTGGGAGCTTCAACCTCAACCATAGATCTGATTTGTGTCCAATCAACCTCTTCCTCTTCAGTAGGCTTTGTAGGCTCAGATGTAGAAGATACCACAGTAGGCACTTCTGTTTCCTCAGCATTCTTATCATGTCTGATAGCCATCCTTTTTCTCCTTTTAAAGTGAGGGGTTTCTTTTGGAATTTTCTTTTTAAGTAAATCCAGATCCTCTTTTTCTTTCCTTTCAAGTTCTGCCCTAGCCCTTTCTACCTCTGCTTTTCTTTCAAGCAGTTCCTTTTCAGCAGCAGTTGGAATTTTCACATTAGAAGCAACTGCACTCCTGGACTTCTCTTCTAGAGCTTTCTGTGTGCTCACTTCAATATCCCTTTGGATTCTAAGATATATCTTTTCCAGTTCATAGAAATCCATGCTCATCAACTCCTTTAGAGTTCTCCCAGTTGTATTCGTAACAACCCTGGCATATTGATCTTTTAATTGCCTTTGAGTGGGTGCTCTTTTCCTTTTCTCTTCATTCCTTTTGTGTGCCTCATGCTTCCTCCTCTGTTCAAGCATGTCTAAATACCACATCAATCTTTGATCAGCAGTGAACTCCTCCATTTGAGCATTGTGAGTTCCATCTGCTAGAAGATGATCAAAATATATCTGCTCCTCAGGTGTCATCATGATTTTCACATCATCACCCATATCCACCTCAACAAACTCAGTCCTACCCTCCTCATTAAACTGGGCTTGCAAGTTTTTAGCCACCCTTTCACTCATCTCCTCCATCATCTTTCTTTTCATGGGTTTCACAGGCTCCACCAATTTTTCTTTGCCTTTTTCCTTGGCCAAATCAATTGTAGGTTTAACCTGTGATGAGGAAATTTCTGAGATAGATATACCTTTTGAACTTTTCTCTAGTGCTTTGCTCTCTGCAACATTTAACAGTGCATCTGCAGCAACCTTTTCCACTTCTGACAAAGCAACAGCACTAACCTTTTCCTTAGGACTGGCAGATTTAACCATTTCTGGTTCATTTGGTCCAGCAGAACTAACTGGTGTACTAGCAGAGCTAACTTTTGCACCAGCAGAACTAACTTCTGCATCCACCATCCTAGCAGCACTAACATCTAAACTGGCAACACTAACTCCAGCAGCACTATCTAACATATCCTTTGCACTTTCCTTTGCAGCCTTAGATACATCTTCATCTAGTACTTCTAGAATCAAGTTACCTACAACATTTCCTAGTTGCTCAACACTTACATCATCATGTATGCTGTCATCAATCTCCACCACATCATCAAACAGCTTTTCTGCTTCCCCTGCACCAGTGAATTCAAACTGATCTACATTTTCTTCCTCACTGGTGCTTTCATCAACAAGCATCCTTTTCAGTCCAGTTGACTTACCCTTAGCTATGCTTTTGGATTCATTCCTTTCTTTCATCAACAGCTCTACCATCTCTCTTAACCTGGCAATCTCTGCCTTCTGTCCTTCTACCTCCTTTGATAATTTTGTACAAGTATCCATCAATTCCTTTATAGTAACACTATCCTCACCATTGCCAGAAGTGTTACCCTCTTTTAATGGATCATTGGAAGATTTAGTCAATGTCTCGGGCCTAGTCTGAGCATCATCAACCCCCAATGTGGTTTCTTGGCACCTGGGACCACTAGATATATTGATATCCACTGGATCCTCAGCAATAGAGGAATCCAATGGAATCTCTATATCCTGTGTTGCCATGGATTGGGTCCTAATTCCAGTACCACTGTCCTGTTCTCCTTGTGAGGTAGCAACAGTAGTGGTAGCCCTTTCCATATGGTCTCTCTGCTCCTGATTGACCACCTCATTAACATTTTTGGGCTGAGACAATTGAGGAAGAGGAGCCTCAACTGCCTGTTTCTTAGCCTTTTTGGCTTTAGCTTTGGTAGGCTTTGGGTCCCTTGTTTTCTTTGTTTTTGAAACTATGTCACTTGGTTGAGAAGCAGTGGGTGTTTCTGCTTCCTGTGGCATAGTGGAAGGCCTGTTCAACATATGTTCAGTTAAATTTGTCACCTTCCCAGAAAACTCTTTTCTTTTGACCATCCCATTTCTCTTCATGTTTGAAAATGTTTTCTTTGAGAGATTTGAGAGAATGATTCTACCCCTGTTTTGGGTAGATCTGGGATTTCCTGGTCTATGATGTGTTGTAAAAATCTTGGATACATTAAAAATTTGTCTTTGGGTTTCTCAAGATTGTTTACCATTCCATTAAAGATTAATTTTGAAAAATTAAATTTTTCATTATTTGCAAGACAAATGAGAGCAGAAGCTATGTTGCTGCTAAACTGCTCTCATGAAGTTTTCTTTTGTGAAATGCAGTATTGTAGGGTATGGATTAAAAATTTCCATTGTGGGGAGAAGAGTTGTTTGTAGTATGTCAATCTTTCTGTTCTCTCCCCCTCATACCCATACAACACTAATTGATCGTGTATCTGAGAGGTAGCATATCATTCCATACCATCTGCATCATCTAAGAGAAGATGAGTACGTATGGAAGCTTCAGTAAGAGTGATGCTCTTCTCATTTACCTTGGCCGTGATAGATTTAACCCCATCTTCTTCTGACACCACAGTAGATGTCCAGAAGTCATGACTATGTGAAAGAAAAATAGAGGGGTTAACAGTAAGTGCAAACCTTAAAGTTGTACACTTTAGGAAGTCTATGACTTCATGGTAACCATCTGATTCCTGTGGTTTGAGGAGAAACCCACAGACGTTGTGTTGGTCACCGTATGTAAGAGATTTGGTCGATGAAGATGAAGAAGTTGCCATTTTCGTGAAAAGTTAGGTCGAAGATATTTTGAGAGTGTTTTGAAAAAGATAATTTCAATGTTCGATGAAAAAGTGCAAGTGGTTTGAAAAAGTGTAGTGTTTGGCAGAATAAATACCCTTTTAAAGTGAACAGTATTTCCAAGCCCTAGAAAAACACTAGCAGAACTAAAGTTGAAAAAGTTACTGGCAGAATTAACTTTGGCAGACTTAACTCTAGCAGAAGTAATTCTTAACTTAACTCTAGCAGAAGTAATTCTTAGCAGAATTAATGCTAGCAGTATTAATTCTAGCAGAATTAAGTCTAGCAGAATTAAGTCTAACAGAATTAATATTAGCAGAATTAACTTTGGCAGAAGTAATTCTAACAGAATTAACTTCAGCAGAATTAATGCTAGCAGTATTAATTCTAGCAGAATTAAGTCTAGCAGAATTAAGTCTAGCAGAAGTAACTTTAACTTTTCTGCACACTTAAACAAATCCACGTCACCCTTTTATTAATAGTGCTGGCAGAACTAAGTTATGCGAGCAGAATTAAATTTGTTGAAACATTGAGTTAGCAGAACTAACAACCTTTGAGCATTTAATCCTGCACTGTTAGCTTAAGAACGCAATATAATCAGCAGAATTAAATTGTACAAGCAGAACTAAATAAGATAATCACTATTTATACTAGCAGAACTAAGTCATGACAGTACTAAATATTGAGAATCTTATAATTTCTGCTGTAGCGAGCTAAAGTATCAAGTAGAACCCCATGTGTAAAACATTTTAAAATTAAATAATGATCATAATGAGCTGTTCATCATACCAATACCAGTAACCAGAAATGTAAATCTGCCAACATCAAATGCTTTTGTGAATAGATCTGCAAGTTGGTTATCTGTGTGGATTTTAAAAATCTGAATTAATCGTTTCTCATTACAATCTCTTATGAAGTGATATCTAATTTCAATATGTTTTGTTTTATAGTGTTTCACAGGGTTATTAATGATACTTATAGCAGCAGTATTATCAATATACATGGGAGTATTTAGAAAAGTCAAACCATAGTCTAACATTTGATTCTGAATCCATAGAATCTGAGCACAGCAGCTTGATGCAGCAACATACTCTGCTTCTGCTATTGAAGTAGACACAGTGGTTTGCTTTTTGCATTGCCAAGATACTAATCTATCTCCCAAGAATTGACAGCCTCCAGAAGTTGACTTTCTGTCCAAATTGTTACCCCCATAATCACTGTCAGAATATGCTACCAAATTGAAGGAAGAATTCTTTGGATACTATAGGCCTAATTTTGGTTGACCTTTTAGGTATTTAAAAGTTCTCTTCACAGCATGAAGATGAGACAATTTAGGATTTGTTTTAAATCTTGCACACACACATACTGCAAACATGATATCTGGTCTACTAGATGTGAGATACATCAGTGAACCTATCATGGATCTATAGAGATGTTCATCAACACTCTCCCCCTCAAGATCTGCAAGTAATGGCTTGTGTGTTTCCATAGGAGTGCTTGCAATCTTTGCATCACTGAGCTTAAACTTATCCAAAATGTCCTTAACATATTTATCCTGACTTATGAAGATACCATCTACTTTCCGTTTCACTTGAAGACCAAGAAAGAAAGTCAATTCTCCCATTGAACTCATCTGGAATTTCTGATGCATAAGAGATTCAAATTCTTTGCACAGACTGTCATTTGTTGAACCAAAGATAATATCATCTACATAGATTTGCACTAGTAGGATATCATTCTCAATTCTTTTGATGAACAAAGTCTTATCTATGGCACCTCTTCTGAATCCATTATTCAACAGATACACAGATAAAGTATCATACCAAGCTCTAGGAGCTTGATGCAGTCCATAAAGTGCTTTGTCCAATCTGAGCACTTTATCTGGATGCTTGGGATCTTCAAACCCTGGTGGTTGGCATACATATACTTCTTCATCTATTTTCCCATTTAAAAATGCACTCTTTACATCCATCTGGTATACCTTGAAATTCTTGAAGGAAGCATAAGCTAAGAACAATCTAATAGCTTCAATTCTTGCCACAGGTGCAAATACCTCATCATAATCAATACCCTCTTCTTGTGAGTATCCCTGTGCAACCAATCTAGCTTTGTTCTTAATTACTATGCCCCTTTCATCCTTTTTGTTCCTGTATACCCATCTGGTACCAATAGCCCGTTTTCCTTTGGGTAGATCCATTAAAGTCCACACATTTTGAATTTTGAATTGAAGTAGCTCCTCTTGCATAGCTTCAACCCAGCTTGGATCTTTCAAAGCTTCAACAGCTTTCTTGGGCTCAATCTGTGACAGAAAACAAGCAAACAAAGAAAAATTTGCATTTTCATCAAGAGTTTTAGATGACCTTCTTGTTTGCATAGGAGCATCAATTGCTCCAATGACATTGTCCAATGGCATGTAGCTTTTATGAGCTTGATACTGTGGACCAGCTGCCATTTCTATCCCAGATTCCAAATTGGTAAGATTCTGATCCAGATCTGTGTCTTCTTGAATCATCTGACCACTTGATTCTGACACTTCCAATCTTGTGGGTTGTTGCTCCTCTTGTGCATCTTCATGTGATGCTTCTTCTTGCTGAGAGCATTCTGGATTTGATGATGCATTTCCATCATCATCTGCACCATTATCATCCAAATTTGATGAAATGGGAACTGAACTCTGTTGTTGATCAGGGGTGGAAGATTCAAGTACTGCAGGTGGGTCTGGTAGCCATGTTGGAAACAAAACAAATTGTGGTGGTTTGTTTGTTTGCTGACCTGTAGTTGTACCTGCATTCACATTTGTACTTGTACCTGCAATTGATGACTCATGCATATATCTAAAAGATTTGGTTAATGCATCAATGTCAAATAGATGTGCTGGACCTTTACCTAAAGAATTTGGTGTGTGTTCATTAAAGGTCACATCTAAAGTTTCTTCCACAATTCTTGTTCTACTGTTGAAAACTCTGTATACTTTTCTTTGAAAAGAGTAACCAACAAAGAATCCTTCATCAACTTTGCTTTGAAACTTGCCTAATTGATCCTTGGTATTTAAGATAGTAACAGGACATCCAAATGGTTTAAGAAAACTAACCAAAGGTTTGTTATTTAAAAATAACTCATAAGGTGTCTTGTTGTGAGGCTTAACAACTAATACCCTGTTCTGGACATAACAAGCAGTGCTAATTGCTTCTGCCCAGAAGGTCATTGGTAGCTTTGCATCTGCTAACATGGTTCTAGCAGCCTCAATAAGTGTCCTATTTTTCCTTTCTGCTACTCCATTTTGTTGGGGAGTTCTAGGAAGACTATATTGTCTATCTATACCTTTAGATTCACAGAATTTGTCCATCTCTTGATTTCTAAATTCTGTTCCATTGTCACTTCTAATGATTTTGAGCTTTCTGTTGGTTTGATTTTCAATCTTAATGATGAATGATCTTAGAATTTCTCTAGTTTCATCCTTGGTTCTAAGAAAGAATACCCAACTAAATCTGCTGTAATCATTAGTGATCACTAGGCAATATGACTTCTTACCTATACTACTCACATTTGTTGGTCCAAATAAATCCATGTGCAGTAAATGTAAAGGTGAGTCAATAGAGTTCAGTGACTTGGCCTTATAAGAGGATTTGTGTTGCTTGCCTTTTTGACATGCAACACAGTGGTCATCACATGAATATGTTTTCTCTGGTAAACCTCTGACAAGTTTTCCTTTAACAAGTTTGTTTATTGTTTTGAAATTCATGTGACACATCCTTCTATGCCAAAGGTCAGATTCATTGACAGTTGCCTTTGAAATAAGGCAACTCAGCTCAGGTTTAGGTACAAATTTAGCCAATTCATAGCTGTACATGTTATTCTTTCTGGGGATTTTCATTAAAATCATTTTGGGGTCAAGAATAAACTTCTCAGAAAGAATACAGCATTCTGTGTCATTAAAGAACACTGGGTTCTTTTTCTCTGTAATTTGGCTAACACTCAACAGATTGTACCTCAGTTGTTCAACAAAGTATACATCATTGAAGCTCATTTTGTCACTATTGACATTGCCCATGCCTGTAATCCTTCCTCCTTTAGGATTACCTCCAAAAGCAACAGGACCTCCATCAATAACTTTGAAGTCCTCCAATCTGCTTCTATCTCCTGTCATGTGCCTAGAGCATCCACTATCAATATGCCATAGGCTTTTCTTCTTGCTCTGCACATACAAATGACAAAAGATTAGTTTCTCTTGGGAACCCAAACCAATTTGGTTGTGGGTGTCCCTTTCTTATCAACAGCATCAACTCTTTTGAATGTAATTGATGCTGGTGATAGTGCAGTTGGTTTCCAGACCCAACTAATGTTTGACCTAACAGCATTAAGTGGTTTGGCAGAATTAACTTCTGAACCACTTAAATTTTGTCTGGCAGAACTAAATTTGGTTAACTTTTGCCTAGCAGTGTTAACCGTATAGTTTTGCTTGGCAGAACTAAACTTGGTTAACTTTTGCTTAGCAGAGTTAATTCTGTAGTTTTGCTTGGCAGAGTTAAAGTTTGTATTGGTCACTTTAGTTCTGTTGGCTTTATTTTTAGTCAACACTCCTGCACTTCCTTTTGGTGCAGCAGAGTTAACTCTTGCCTTTGACTTTTGGACTACACTAGCAGAATTAACTTTGGTTTTGAAATTTTGATAGTTAATTCTGTCAGTATAAGTCCATGATGATTGTTTAACCCGTTGGAGCTTTGGGTTAAAATAACATCCTTTTGAAGATGATTGAATCTTCCACAGATGAAACAGGCTTTCTCATCCACTCTTTTAAAATTTGGTCCAAGTTTTTGAGAAACCATATGATTCCAGTTTCTTTGGTTTCCCCTTGGAGCTTTCCTTGATTTTGAAGGGAGTGATGAGTTAACAGAGCAATTGCAGTTAGTACACTTAACAACAACAATTTTATCACATTTAGGTGTGTTAACAGATGTACTTGCATTCTTTTGCAGGTTCATTTTAGCCTTTTCTTGAAATAATTTCTTACCTTCTGCTAGTTTCTTAGTCTTTAACTTAGGTACTAGCTTAGTGACAGAAATAGGTTTTGAATGAACTTGTTCATCTTTCTCAGATTCAACCTCATCATCTGAGACCCACTCAGATATCTCAATTTTTTCTAGATCCATTTTGTTTTCAATCAATTCAATAACAGGATCTACTTGCTTAACCTCATCAACCATTTTCTCCTTAAGTTTACTTATGTCTAAGTCAGTTTTAGGAGGCATGTAGGTGTGGTTGTAGGGTGGAGGTACACTATTGAGATTATAACCTAAGCCAGTTTTTATCTTATCATGAATTTGGCTTCTTATCAGATTTTGAACACTTTCAGAAGCATTCTCTAGTTCAGCCACTGTGAGTTTGATGCTTTCCTTTTCAGCAGTGACTTCAGCTAGTTTCTTAAGTAGCTCATCAACCCTATTTTGCAACATGTCCTTTTCAAAGTTGGCATATTTGAGATCATAATCATATTGTTCCTCCTTTTTCTCATATGCCTTAATTTGTTTCTCTAGATCTTCAATTGCTAGGGTTGTGTGTTGGCTTCTGATGTCCCAGTCCCTAAGTTCTTTACAAATACTAGCATTATGGTCCCTGTAATGTTTAACAGTTTTCTTACATATACTGGAACATAATTTTGCTTGTACCTCATAGGGAACTTCATCTGAGGTGCTTTCTTCTCCAATAGCCATAAGTGCATGATTCTGTGGCTCTAATTATGCTTGATCACTCCAGTCATACCCCATACCATCTTGAGAGACAAGTGCATTTGGAGTAGACTCTTGAACAGCTACAGTTCTCTTCTGAGGTCCATTGTAAGCAGCATTGTAACCTCCAGATCTCTGTCCACCCATCTCCTGTCTAGGAGATCTGCATTCCCTGGCAAAGTGGCCTAGTTTGTGGCAGTTATAGCATTCTACCTTGCTTTTATCAAACCCCACATTATCATCTCTTTTTCCTGCAAAATTGTTTCTTCCAGTTCTTTGCAGGAACTTCTTCACTCTCATGGTGATCATGGCCATCTGCCATTTTATGTCCATCTCCTCCAGATCATCTGGATTTATTTGCTCCAATTCTTCACTGGTCAGTGAAGAGTTCACATGACTAGCAAAGAATGCCTCTACAACCTGATCTGTAGTTCTGTCTTGTACTACAGATGAAGAGCTTGACCCTCCACTCTTCACAATAGGCACAGATCCATATCCTTTTGGATCTGTTTTGGTTCTTCCCATAGACATAAATGCAGCATTTTGTGAACTCTGAGCTTCACCACTGCTTTGCTTTCTGCTTTCTACCTCAGGTTCAATGGCTATAAGATCATTGTATAGATCATTTAGCTCTTTATCATCTAAATCACTTCTTTGTCTTAGACCAACAGTGTATATAGTCCATTCCTCACCCAATGATCTTAAAAACTTCCTGTTTAGATCATCTTTGTCTATGACAACTTTGTGATTTTTTAACTCACCAACAAGCTTCCTGTACCTATTGAACACTTGAGTTAAGGTTTCAGATTTAACAGAACTAAAGTTCTCAAACTGTTGTTTGAGCAGTGATCTTTTGTTCTTCTTTGTGCTCTCATTCCCTGCAAACCTTTTATCCAATTCCTCCATGAGCACTTTTGCATCATCAACCTGCTCAAATTCACTTTGATATTCATTAGGAATAGCAAGTAATAATGTACTTAGAGCTTTGAGTTCAGTAGCTCTTTCTCTTCTTTCTTGTTCTGTGGTTGGTGTACCCCTGGGCAGCCTAGCACCATTCACATCAGTTTTGTACTTAGGACCATTTTCCACAATGTCCCATAATTGATAATCTGTAAGCAACATATGTTGCTTAATTCTATTTCTCCACATATTGTATTCATCTGGTCTAAGAATAGGAATTCTAGACACTTGAACACCCTCTACAAATTCTGATGCCATTGTATACAAACAAAATTTAAGATAAACTACACCCTGAACAGATCACAGTCCTTTCTTTTCTTCCTTAATTCAAAGCTTACACAAGCTCTGATACCAATTGTGAGGTCCCACAATAACACTTTGTAGTTACAAATGTTTTAACTTAAGCTATGAATTCTTAACAAGTAGTTTGCGGAATAACACTTGTCAAGTAGGAAGATGTATTGTGATTTGTAATATGTATGAAAGTAAGATTGTAAACAATGTAAGAACACACTTGATTTTCAATAGCCAAAAGCCTCAATATTATTATTGAACAATACGGATACACAAATGTATCAGGGTTACAAGAAACCTTGAAGCTGGTTATAACTTGACTAACTATTGGACAGACTTATACACTTGATCTATCTCTATGTATATATATATATCAAAGTACTTTACTGCAAGTACATGCTAATATACTAAAAACTTGTATAAAATCTACATACAATCTACTTTCTTGAAACCAAGTTTTCTAAGACCCACGCTTGCATTAAATGCATTTGACTTTTCTTGTCTGCAGCGTGCACTGTTCCTCAAAAGCATGTCTGTAGTAGGTGTACTTTGTTGCAGAGTTGTTGTGCAGTGATCCCACTAAGCAGAACTAACAGATAGACGAGCAGAACTATCTTTTAACACTGGAAGAACTAATCTTTGCAGATTATGGCACTTGGCAGAATTAACACTTGAAATGCCCAGCAGAACTAACTTCAAACATACCAGCAGAACTAACTCTGGAAGACTTTGTCTTCAATAAATGAACAGAGCTAACTCCACTAGCAGAACTAAGTCTTGATAGCCCAGCAGCATTAACTTCCAACAGACTAAACACTTAGAATAATTTGATATTAAATGATATGAAGAATTTAGCCCAACAGTTGCTCCCCCATGTCTTATATGGGTATCGCGTCGCGGAGTCTCCCCCTCCCCCAGGTATGCCATGGGCGAGATTCGAACTCATCACCTCCAGGAAGAAACCACATTAGTGGAAAACTCCCTGACCACTGGGCTAAGACCCCAATGGAATTTAAGATGTCCTTGCCTAGGATTGAACCCAGGACTTAGTGGATGAAGACCACTTTGCTCAACCACTTGAGCTGGCTTTCAAGGACATTTAGTTGTCAAGTTGACTTCAATTAGACTTTAAATCAATGTTAGTTTATTTCAATCGGATTAAATTATAAACTCTAAACCATTAAGTTAGCTGTAAAACGACTCAATCAACAATACTACGACATCTTCTTTTGTCCCCTTTCCCACTTCCACATTTATATTTGCAAATCGACGCTTGACACGTACTAACCATCATCACCATCATTCATAATCCTCAATGTACGTAGATCATTACCTATAAAACAAGGGACTTATATGAAGTAAGTGTCTTACTATTCAATCGAGAGTAATCATTTCATATCATTATGTACCATTGAAGTTGACCTTAAATACTATTTAGTTCAAGCATATGGTATATGTTCGTGAATTGCAAACTCTATTATTACCGTTTACATTATACATGTCATAATGGGATAAGTATATGTGAATGTATCCACCTTTGAACCAACTTTTATTGTGTGTAACCAACTAATGAGTAGTATTTTTAATGCATACAACTTTCAAAAACCGTGTTTTTACGTATTATGATGATGTGTAATCTACTTAAGGTGTCACATGACATCCATAGAGGTTGATACATCATCAAAAGTACTACAAAGTACATTAAAACAAAACAAGATTTTTGAAAGTTGTATACTTTAGAATTACCATTTGTTTGTTGGATACACACAATAACTTTTTTATGTAAGTGTGGATGCATTCATATATACTTATCATTCAGCTTTTACAAGGTGAATAAGACAAATGAATGTTCCAACAAGGCTAAACCAATATCAAATTACATCTACTAATCATAACCTTATCACATCCGAACTATCGCGTCATTGCAATTCATCACCAATGATGTAATAAAACTCAATCGTTATCACATCCGAACTATCGCGTCATTGCAATTCATCACCAATGATATAAAACTTCATGACAATTAAAGTTCGTGAAACCCTGAGACATTTACACCTTATATATGTCATGAGCTTTGTGTTGGCGAAGGTACTTACGACTAAATTGGTGAGCTACGAGAAGATATAAAAACTGTAAAATTAATGGGTAACGATGAGTGCATATTTCAATACGATAAAAAAATGTTCACTAACATAACTACGTTACAATATTATTCTTGCATATTCAATAAAAAAAACTTTGGTATGATAAACATTTGATATAAGGGAGCGCTTGGTTAAAAACTTTACAGTGTAAGGAATGGGTAAGAAAATGAATAATGATGGTTGGTATATTATAATGCAATCAATCATTGGCCAATACTAGGTAATAATCCATTTCTCACAAAATTGAGGGTAATGGGAAAATAAAGTTTACAATACATATTGCTTCTACGGTTAGTCTACGGTTACACTCATACTCACTTATTCCTCCTTCATTCATTTTTTACGATGTGATTAAGCAAATAGAAAAATTGCAATCGCTGCAAAAACAATTTTATAGTACAAAAATTCATGAATATTTAATTCGTAAGCTAGGTTAGAGCTTCATCCTTTTAACATTAAAATAATCTCATAGATGATGTCAGAGAATCAATCATGTATGTTTATACTATATTACAAGAACTAACATTTATACCCGTGTATTATACGGGTTATTCGACGCATAATCTATTTTATATAAATAAGTTGTTAATGTCATTTTGTATGGTAAGAAATAAAATATTTCAAATTTTTCAATTAAGAATATATAATTGTAGACTTTGTTAATGAAAACTTTTAATTAACAAATATATGTTAATATCTCGGCCTTGTGATCCATAAGATCATTTATATAATATAAGTTATAAGTATTATTTATTCATTATCATATGTTAACATACATCTCAACTATATCTATAATTTGTTTGACATGATGTTTAAGTTATTTTTTCCTTGATAAAATAACTTTTGAATACTAATTTTTAAAATGAGAGAAATAGAAAGGTTTAGTTGACAAATTGAAAAATTAAATCATCAAAAGATGTTCTATACTATTTTATATAAAATATGATGTATGAAGAATAAATAATATGATTCAATTTGAATAGATTTTAAGTTGATGAAGTAAGTACAAACATATGTTATATTTATTGTTGTTATTACTCTTCATATAATATTATCATAATTTAGCAACTTATATAGTAGCATAAAATAATACTCCCCCCATCCCAAAATTATAGTCCATATTTTTTTCGGATATCCCAAATTAGTTTTTCACTTTCAAAAATAGATAGTGAAATTTAGTCATGATTACCATATTGCCCTTAATTGAAATTATTTTTAAGAAAGAAGTAATTAATTGGTTAAGAGTAAAACTATCGTTCTACAAAAGTAAGAAAGAGAAAACAGTAATAATTATGTTTTTATTAAACCGTATATTTTTTGTCGGGTGACAATAATTTTGGATTGAAGGGAGTAGTAGTAGTAGTAGTAGTAGTAGTAGTAGTAGTAGTAATAATAATAATAATAAAAATAATAATAATAATAATAATAATATAATAATAATAATAATAATAATAATAATAATAATAATAATAATAATAATAATCATCATCATCATCATCATCATTTTAATAATATACGATTGTATTCAACTGCAATTCTAATATAACTACATTACACATCTGGATCTAGATATTTCAACGATAATAGCATGGGATTTTATAAAGTTAGAGATTGGAATGAGCTCTTTTAAATATTTAATGAAATTAAGGGACTAAATTGAAATTTAGTAAATTAATGACATTATATAGATGTTTCGTATATATAATTTTATATATATATATATATATATATATATATATATATATATATATATATATATAAACATGTTGTCATCAAAGGTTTTCAGAATCTATAAATCAATTTTGTTTAATGTTTATTCCTGAGTTTGTCATAATTTCATCTTTGATTTAATAATTAATTTAATTAAATTTATTAGAGATCGGATGGTGTGAACTATGAAGGATTGTCTTTCCTTCTTGAGTTTGATTCAATTTGTAATGGTATGGCATCAAAAATCTTTCCGATTAAAGTACCCCAAATCGACCACATAGTCCATTACTATTGCTATATCTGTTATAAACCAAACATTATGAATGGAATGATAATACCTCATTCCATTCCTTATCATTATATTACCCTTTCCCTTTCCCATTCCCTTGAATTAACCAAGCGCCCCCTTAAATAATCTATTCAAAAAGCGAATAAACATAAACAATAATCTTACTAAACTTTTAGTTAATTAAATGTTTTCATAAACGAATAATCTTATATTCTTATGTTTTAATATATTTTTTATATTTTAAAGACTTGCTAAAAGAAAGTTTTTATTTTTATATAACTAAAAGAGGTTATTTAAAACTTTGAGTAAAGTAATTTACATTTTAGTGAACTCCAACAAAATTAACAATAATATATTTTGGCAACGACCGCGCACGGTGTCGTTGAAGACTTTTTCTTATACTTTTGTTTTTATAAAAATCACACTAAAGAAGTAACTTTTTCGTGACTAATGAACAGCTACGATGTGTTGTCGCCAAATCCCACTACAACAAAGTTATACTCGGGTTTTGTTCTTCAATATCAGTTTCAACATGAATCTAAACCCTTTCTTCTCCATCAATAACCTCGCCGCCTCCCACCAACTGGGACCATCATAAGCCATCGTCTTCACCACCACTTTCACCACATGTCCACCCACCACAACCACCATTCTGTTGGGAAAAAAGGTCTCAAAGATTCCCCAACAACCTAGCCAATGAAAACAGTAAAGAAATATGAACACAAGAATATACGTAGAAACTCCAAAACCGGAGAAAAAACCACGAGCCTCTAAAGAGAAAAGATTTCACTATATGAAAAATTATTACAATCACATAGACTAATCTCTTAAGTCACCGCCCAATCAATACTCACACCCTCCAAGTATTCGACTCACACCTTAGACACCTTAAACCAAAGGGAGAAAGAAAGCATCAAATACTAAAGATGTATATTGATTTGGTGCATCTTGAAACTAAGGCTTAGGCCTCCTTTTATAACCAATGAGTCACCCCCTCCTTTGTTCCATCCACCAATGTGGGACAAAACTCCATTTTTATTTTTAGCCAGAAACCAACAATCTCCACCATGGATAAAATAAATACTAACTTTGTTTCATTATCAGAACCATTGTCTCGACCGACAATCATAATTCGAAGAGAATTATCACACTCCACCATGAATGAGTATCTCCACTCAGAATAACTCATTCTAAGCATTTCACCTCGGCACATGTCGAAAAACTTGCTGAAATTGTTTATGGTGCAACTTCCCTTTTTTGGCTCACCTGGAAGTTCCTCAGCCATCGACATCAATTTTCACCACATACCTTGCATTTTAAGCCAAACCAATGTCCATGTGTAAATACATGTGGAACCGCTGACAACCATTATTTTTCTATGGTAGCACGAACACACCATGAGGATGTCATATCTTATTAAAACTCACTATTCTCCGTGAGAACGAAGACATTGTCATCAGATTTGGAGCCCTTTGCCGAATCCGCTCCACCTGGAAAATCCATCTTGACATGCCTAGACTTCCCACTCTTGCAGCATATTAGATTTTTCTTGGAGTTCTTTTTCTTCCTATCTTCACTTACCAAAACCGTACCTTCTGATGCAGTCCTGCCCTTACCTTCCAATCTTTTCTTCTCATATAGGAGTTTGCTAGTTACGTCTTCAAATTTCAGGGTCTCTTTCCCATACATTAGAATAGGTTTCATGTGCTTATAGGAGGATGGTAAAGATAATATAAGTCTCAATGATTTATCTTTATCATCAACCTCAACTCCAATAGCCTCCAGTTCTGAAAGAGTGATGGTTCACGATGGACACGCTTAAATATCAAGTCTTTCCTTAGCCAGAACTTTTTCTACACGTGTAAATACTTCAGGCTCACATATAATTCTATCATATACAAGACAATCAATAGAACCAAGATACCCCAATACGATAAATAGAATTCGTTTCTGATATGGAAGTTCAGACAAAACTGCAACCACAGATCATACTATAAAATTCTTAAACCGAGACCTCTACCAAAACTTTGGCTCTGATACCACTTGTTGGAAAAAATGGTCTCAAAGATTCCCCAACAACCTAGCCAATGAAAACAGTAAAGAAATATGAACACAAGAATATACGTGGAAACTCCAAAATCGGAGAAAAAACCACGGGCCTCCAAAGAGAAAAGACTTCACTATATGAAAAATTATTACAATCACATAGATTAATCTCTTAAGCCACCGCTCAACCAATACTCACACCCTCCAAGTATTCGACTCACACCTTAGACACTTTAAACCAAATGAAGAAAGAAAGAATCAAATACTAAAGATGTATATTGATTTGGTGCATCTTGAAACTAAGGCTTAGACCTCCTTTTATAACCATGAAGTTACCCCCTCCTTTATTCCATCCACCAACATTAGACAAGACTCTCATTTTTATTTTTAGCCAAAAACCAACACACTCCCCTGCCGCATCCACTACCATTAATGGTTCTCTATTCTAACACTTACTTTGTAGTTAATTTGATGTAATGTATTTAGGGTCCGTTTCTTCTTTCCTCGTTAAGTTATGAATTGATAATGTGCATGTGTGAGTGGATATATATATATATATATATATATATATATATAACATTTGTTCTGAATAAGGCCGTTAACGAATAATTGTGTTTGTTTTATGTACCCAAAAAATCAACTGAATAAATAAAATTAACAAATTAACCTTCTACATGATACAATTGAAAGCAATTATATATATCAGCAGTTTTGAAAAATACATTACGTACCCAATATGAAAATTCACATTTTCATGACTTAAATTATTATTAAGACATTTTTTTTTTCATTAAGTCAAAGCAACCATATTTAAATACCAAATAAGCTACCAAATGTGTATATTCATCAAGTCAAACACAGAAGGCCTTACTATATTACTCATTCCGTCCCAAATTAAGTGTCATGATTCGGTTTGTACACAGTTTAACAAAAGTAGGACGTCACATTTTCCACCAATAAAAAAACTCTTCATATTGACCTTTGAAAAACATTTTGATTGGTTAAAAGTTTAGAGCGTATACTTATTTTGGGACAAATCAAGATACAAAGGTGAACACTTAATTAAATTCTTTAGCGATGACGACAACTATTGTCGTCGCAAAAGATTTCCATTTACATCATCTTACGCTGTTATCTTTACATGCCAAAAATAGGTGTCCTCCTATAAATGGATATTGTAATTGTAATTGTAATTGAGACAACGCATCGATCGTAATTGTATAAAAGATATTATGACTTAATAAAAAGGTTTACAACTCTTAAAGTGTGATGAAAAACATGTGAAAAATAGACCATTGCGTTAAAGAAAAGGGTCGGTAACGAACTTACATTTTTATACTGAGTTAGATAATGAACCCATTTTATTATTAATATATGTAATAAAATTATTATTTTGTGTCGAGGTAGGTAATTAACTTGACATAAATGGATAGCACCATTCATTCTAATTTGTACTAATGTAGGTAATGACCATTCTCGAACAAAATGTAAACTTATTTGATTGAAAAACTGAAAAAAAGTATGATTTAAAGAGTGAAAAAAGTATAAGGATAGTTTTCGTAATTTGACGTGCACGACATGGATCATTTAACTTAAAGGCCGGTGTGCGATTGAAATCATGATTTTGTTAAAACAATAATGTTTATAGATTTGTATGTGTTTGAGTTGTGTATCGACGGACAAAAATTGGAGGTTTGATTTGTATAATGTTTATAGATTTGTATGTGTTAGAGTTGTGTATCGAGAGACAAAAATTGGAGGTTTGATTTGTATATGTTTAATTTGTGGATGGAGAGAAAACAATAATGTGGATGTCAGGGTCTGGAATTTGGAAAGAAAAAGGAATGAAAAAGAAGATGAATGGTATTGTTGTCATTTTATTATATTTAACAGAATAGTTTAACAAAGGTAATGATTCGTACATCACTATTTTTTATCCATACACTACTTTTTTGCTTTATAGTATTGTACTATACAATACCGTAAAACACGTTTGGTGGTGCATTGATAAAAAATGACGGTGTACGAATCAGTACCCAACAACAAAAGTTATAGGGGGAAAATTGCAAAAAATTAGGACCACAAGGTTAAAATTCCATCAAAAATATTTTCAGAGGATGAAAACCTGCTAAAACGTAAGATCACAGCGACAAAAATTTTCCTTAAAAAAAAATCTTACTTATCAACAAGCAATTGACTTGAAGCACTAATTTGTTTACTGGTATATCTTACTTATAAATTGTCAAATCGAGTTTATGTTGAACAACAACAAGAAATGTACCTCCAGATACACTGTTTTCTCTCCTCACTTTATGTGTTGCCTTGTTTTACTTTTTCGGTTCCAATCTTGCAAGATCATCTTATGAGAACCTTCCTCCACAACCATGGAAGGTTCCTCTACTTGGGCACTTGCATCATCTCTCTGGAGCACACCCACACCGGCATTCAACCCAGTTTCCGACTACATTCATATAAACCCAGGTCTGTCGTTCATACCTTCATCCCTTTTTCTTCTTTCTCATATATATACAACCATACCATGGCTGCTATTGAGGGTGAGGTTGTAGTGAGGGAGGCCGTGGCTGGCGGCGGAGGCGCCAACACGAGTGGTGGGGCAGCAAATGTGGCGCTTAAGGCGAGCTCCGTGATGCCGGAAATGATTCCGGTTATATTGAGGCGCTTTAAGTGCCTGGAGCATTTTAATCCGGTGGCGCCTACATCTGCACAACGCGCCGACGCGCCACCGGAGGGGAAGGTGGCGGTATACTGGAAAACAATGGAGAAGGGCAATCTCCGCATGCCCCCAACACCATTTTACTTAGCCGTGTGCAAACACTATAAAGTTGGATTTAGCCAGCTTCATCCCTTCACTGTGCAGAAGGTCACCATCTTTGAGATGTGGTTCCGGTCGCTGGGCCTGACGCCGCTTGTGAAGATATTTCAAGCGTGCTTCAAGCTGACGCCCAGCGGCAGGGGGTAGTACACCTTTGCGAAGAAAAACGACTTCGTTGGGTGCCAGGAGTCATCCCTGCACGGCTGGAGGGATACATTTTTCTTTGTTGACCAAGCGGTCATCCCCAATGATTCTGTGGAGACGCTTGTGTGGCAATACGAACGGTCACGCAACGTCAGCATTACGCCAAAGCTGACGTTCGCAGAGGAGGGGTTGCTGGATGCCTGCCGCAACGTAAAGCTGGAGATGCGAGAGTACCATTCTTACGGGCTCGTGATCGGCTGCATCAGCTCATTCTGGGTCTTTGAGGGTCAGGTTCCCGTCATTCGAGAGAACGGCCATGGTATGGGTGGGGGTGGTTTCCCTTTACGTTGATGTCACCATGCATTCTTTATAGTTAACCCATGTGTGTTTTTTGCAGATATGGATTTGAAATCCGTGTTGAAGGCTCCCAGCTTGGCCGGTCTCAAGTATATCCGGAGAGCTATGGAGGATGATTCCAGCAGCGCTGCCAAGGTCACCGGGGCCACGGTGACCGTTGCTCAGCCGGCACCTGCAGGGAGGCGAGTTCCAGTTGCTCACCCTCTTTCAGCAGGCACCGAGGTGGAAGCGTCCGGGGCCCGTGCCATCCCTAAACGAAAGGGGGTGGTGCAAGGCAAAAAGTCATCAGGGCCGGCCCCCAAAAAGAAGAGAACCGCGGAGGAGGTCGCCGAGGCCAACCTGCAAAATTTCATGTCCGTGCCCAGCACAAGTGGGCACTACATTATACCTATGGATGGTCCGTATCCTACTCTATTTCATATGAGCGATTGGTAGTGTCCTTTTTTTTTTCTGAAAAACTTTTTTTTATGTGTTTCAGCTGAGGCGGACCCGCACGTGGCTGGGACGGAGTACGTCAGCAGTGAACTCGTTCTCCGGGACGAGGAGGAGGAAGAGGAGCCGGCCAACGAACGGTTGGTGCGCCGCAGCGGCACTCCACAGCCCCTCACCGCCGCTGGTACGGTGGGTTCTCGTACTGAGGAGCCGATGACCTTGGATGATAGTCCGTTGCGGCCGTCACCCATCTGTGCCCATCCTCCAAGTCCTCCTAGCGTGCCCTCGCCCTCTCGCACTGATAGCATGAGGTGAGTCTTAAGCCGTTGCCGCTTTGCGTGTTAGCAAGCATACATATATGTATCTATATGTTTTTTTTTTTTGACCAAGTGTTGAAACAGGGCTGACAGAATGGCTATTCTCAGGTCCATGCTGCCGTAGCCGTTCCTGACGGAACGTTTTTTGAAAGTTCTCGTTGCTGGGGCATCCGCCTCCACCGCTCCCTTGTTCGTCCCGGCCTGGGATATAAAGATTGATAATTTGGCCGTGGACGGGCGGTCGCTGCGGGATTTTGCTGAGCACGTCATCCCGCCTGCCGTCAAAGAAAAGTTGGCGAGGTTGTCTGCCAATGACGCCTCGAGGGCGCGCCTGCTGATGTCCTTCTGGGACTTTTCTTTGCAATGCGACGAGCAGGAGAGTACCGAGAGGCTGATTAACCAGGTGCGCCAAAGCCATGCCGTGGTTAGCCGCCAAGAGGGAGAGATTGCCGACCTCAAGGCTCGAGCTGCGCAGCTCGAGGGGCACTTGCAGATTGCCAATGAAGCCAGGGCAAAGGCTGAGGTAGATCTTTTAGCTGAGAGGCAGCAGAAGGAGGCTGCTGCTGCCGCTCTGGCGCCGGTGCAGGAGCAGGCTAAGGCTACGGCAGCGGAGAAGGCGGCGCTCGCTGCGGAGCATGAGCAGCTGAAGAGCAGGTATGTTAATGGCCGCTTTTAATTTGCTAACTTTATGCGTTTAGCTGCTAAGTGTTGTTTCCTACAGGTTCAATGACCTGACGACGGATCTAGCCGTTGCCAGGAAGGAGGTGTCTGAGCTGGAGACGGCGTGCCAGCTGCACGTCAAAGACTAGGATGATGCCACGATTAAGAGTAAAGAGCTGGCAGATGATTTGGAGCGTCTTCAGAAGGGCATTTCCGACTTGGTGAAGCGGGCCATTGCATCGGATAGCGTGTCAGATCCGTTTAAGCAACTGTTGACCGCCGTCCAAGAGGTGGAGGTGCTGCAAACGATCAACCTTATATCGGAGCACGTTCCAGACCTTCCGACTCCACTTCCAGATGCAATTGCGTCCAAGGTCAACCCGGACTGCGTTGAGCGGGCGTAGCGGGCGAGTCAGGCGTTGCAGACACTCACCATTCCCTTCATAGAAAGAATAGGTTATGAGGTGTTGTCTGTGGACTAGATTTTGGGGATGCAGCCGTAGGTAGATAGGTTAATTTGTAAGGCTGGCATCCCGTATCACTTTGTAAATTTTTGTGTATATATAAATGCAACGTTCTTATCTTAATTGCACGTGTTCAAGCTAATTTTAATGTACGTACATTTAGCATTTGTTGTCATGACTTAGTAGATTTCTAGACTACTTTATGGGTTGGTGTGTGGCGGCGGTTTTACCGCGGCTCGATCAATTAGTCCAGTCTCACCTCGGCGATTAGATGTGGCACGGGGGGACCTCTGCCTTCGGGAGGCTAGAAGGCATTCCCTTCTGGGGGCAGGCCCGTTGTGGTTCCGGGCTTAGCTGACTTTTGTCGTCATATGCCGAGCCCACAATGACGACGCCTAGAGGCGTTTTTTTTTTTTTTTTTTTTTTTTTTTTTTTTTTTTTTTTGCAATGCTGAATGTGTAGAACTAACAAGTATGCAACACGGAAGAATAATATGCAACCAAAACTTTTTCATTAATAATGATAAGTGCTACCCGTGAACACCAAAACTTTTTCTTTAAGTTGGTCGCATGCCAAGTACGAGGCACGGACTTGCCATCTAGAGTGGCCAAGACATAGGAGCCATTTGTATTTGCTTCTGTAACCCGGTATGGGCCTTCCCAGCGTTGCCCAAGCTTGCCTGTATTTTCAGACTTGCTGGCCTCGTTGTTACGCCAGACCAGGTCCCCGACTTGGAAGGAAAGAGGACGGACACGCTTTGTAATAGCGAGCCATTTTTGCTTATTTGCGGCTTGGCAGATGGCTACCATTTCTCTCTGTTCCTCAAGCATGTGGGCATTGTGCTGGTGCGCTTTGAGGCTCCCGTCCTCAGTGAAGTTGATTATTCTTTCACTGGGAACGCTGATTTCAGCCGGGATGACCGCCTCGCAGCCGTAGACGAGACTGAAGGGGGTATCTCCAATACTTTCCTTGGGAGTGGTGCGGTGAGCCCATAGCACATTGGGGAGTTCATCGACCCAGCTAGTACGGCTTTCCCCAAGCCTGGCCTTGACACCGGCTACTAAATCTCTGTTGGTAACTTCAACTTAAATGTTTGCCTACGGGTGGTAAACCGAGGTTAGGGTCTGTTTGATGTTGAGTTCTTCACACCAGCTTCTGAAGAGGTTCTCGGCGAACTGCTTGCCGTTTTCCGTGATGATCTCGTGGGGAATGCCGAACCGGCAAACAACGCTATCCCATACGAAGTTCCGAACCTGTTTACCGCTGATAGTTTTCAATGGTTTAGCTTCAACCCATTTAGTGAAGTAGTCGATAGCGACAATGAGAAATTTGACATTGCCGGGTCCGGCTGGGAACGGTCCCACGATGTCAATGCCCCACTTAAAGAAAGGCCACGCTGATGAGATTGGAATCAGGTCATGCCTAGGAGAGCGGGCAACGGGTGCATGGATTTGGCAAGAGGTACAATGCCTGGTGACCGCAGATGCGTCCCTGTACATGGAGGGCCAATAATAACCCATGCGCACGACCTTTGCCACCACAGTTTTGTGGCCGGAGTGGAGGGCGCATGAACCCTCATGTACCTCACGGATAACATTTTCAACTTGTTTTGGGCCAACGCACCTTAGGTTCGGACCTAGATATGATTTTTTCATGAGTTCACCTTTTTCGATGAAGTACATTGGAGCTTTCATTCGGATCTTTCTTGCTTCGATCGGGTCCTGAGGAAGGGTTCCGGACCGGATATATGCGGTGATTGGGGTCATCCAATTATCCCCTTCTTCTTCAATTTGGGCCACCGTTCCTGACGAGTCAATTGACTTCTGCCCCAAGACCTCCACCAGAACTTTCTTGGTGAGATTGGCAAATGTGAGCGATGCCAACTTACTCAGAGCGTCGGCCTTCTTGTTTTTGTTCCTGGGAACTTGCTCGATCTGGAATGATGTGAACTGTTTTGATAAGCTCTGGGTGAGGGCTAGATATTACTTCAGAGCCGAGTCCTTTGCCTCGAAGGTGCCGTTGAACTGGTTTGCCACCAGCTGTGAGTCAACGTATGCCCAGAGGTCTTTGATTCCCATTTCAGCGGTGATCCGGATGCCGGACAGTAATGCTTCGTACTCAGCCTCATTGTTGGAGGATGGGAAGCCAAAACGGAGGGCGTATGTGTGCTCCTCCCCGTCAGGACTAATAAGTATGAGGCCGGCACCGGCACGTTCAGAGCTTGAAGCTCCGTCTGTAAACAGCTCCCATACAGCTTGCTGTTCACGGGCGGGATTATCATAGGTGCACCTGCCCTCTACTCCCCCCGGAAGTTCGGCAAGAAAATCGGCCATCACCTGCCCCATAACCGCGCTCTGCGGACAGAAAGTGATTTCATGCTCACCGAGCTCAATGGCCCATTTGGCTAGCCAGCCTGATATATCTGGCTTCGAAAGTACTTGCTTGATAGGTTGATCCGTCAGGACGGTGATCGGATGGCCTTGAAAATACCGGCGCAAGCGCCGTGCTGAGTGGACCAGTGCTAGCACCAGCTTCTCGATTGGTGAATAGTTCAGCTCTCCCGGCTGCAGTGCACGACTGACAAAGTACACGGGCATTTGTGTCTTGTCGCGCAAAGCTATGAGTACGGAGCTGACAGCATTTTTTTACCCTGCCAGGTACAAGGTGAGTGTTTCACCGGGGATAGGAGCTGTGAGCGTTGGAAGCTCTTTCAGGAATGCTTTCATGTCTTGGAATGCCTGTTCCGCCTCGGGAGTTCAGGAGAAATCTTTGTTGTTGATGCAGCCTTTGAGTGTGTCGAAGAACGGAAGTGACCGCTCAGCCGCTTTGGACAGGAAGTGTGCTAAGGCTTCCAACTTCCCGTTCAGGCTTTGAACATCTTTTTTGTTCTGCGGGGACACCATGTCCGCGATGGCTTGTATTTTCTTTGGGTTGGCCTTTATTCCCCTTGGGGTCACCATGTGACCAAGAAATTTTCCTTCTTCCATGCCGAAAGAACACTTAGCCGGATTAAGCTTCATATTTATCTTCCGTAGTGAGGCGAAAGTTTCCAGGACGTCCGTGAGCAATTGTGATTTGACATTGCTTTTAATGACTATATCATCCACGTACGCCTCCAGATTGCATCCGATCTGAGGTTTGAAGGCGGCGTCTACGACGCGCTGATAAGTTGCTCCGGCATTTTTGAGACCGAATGGTATTTTGGTGTAACAGAAGATGCCTTGGTCCGTGTGAAATGCAGTTTTATCCTCGTCGTCTTTAGCCATTAGGATCTGGTGGTACCCCTTGTAGGCGTCCAGGAAACTTTTGAACCGGAACCCGGACAGAGACTCAACTTTCCAGTCGATCTCGGGGAGCGGGTAATTGTCCTTGGGGCACGCCTTGTTAATATCTTTAAAATCAACGCACATCCGCCATGAGCCATCGGATTTTTTGACGAGGACAGGGTTAGCTACCAATGTCTGATACTGGACTTCACGCATGATACCCGCATGGACAAGCTTGCTGACCTCTTCGCAGATGAATCGACTCCGGTCCGGGGCCATGCCCCTCTTCTTCTGTCTGACCGGAGTGATGTTGGTGTTGACATTCAACCTATGTTCAGCAATTGTCCGCGGTACTCCGGTCATTTCAGAGTCTTGCCATGCAAAAACGTCTGTGTTGCCGGCCAGAATCTCACATAGCTTTAAACGCGTTGCCGGGCTTAGGGCCAGACCCACTCGGACTTTTTGTTCTGGAAATCTGGGATTGACAACTATTAGCTCGTCAGTTGTCATGGTGAAGGGCCCAGGGGTAGGCCTTGAGATTTGAGCGCAGACGGGTATGGCTGTACATGTCGTCTGTAAAGTAGCAATTCCAGCAGGGGTTGGTAATTTCATCAACCCGTGAACTTTAGAGGTGATAGCCCCGAACTGGTAGAGAGCGGTGCGGCCCAGGAGAACATTGAAGCGTGATGGGGCCCGCACCACGACAAATTCCAGCTCTGCAGTTCTGCAGTATGGGTAGTTGCCCAAAGTTACATCCAAGGTGAGCCTATCGATTGGCCACTTGGTGTCATTTGCATAGCTAGACAACGGAGACAGCGGTTCCTTTAGCTTTTTCTGCACCTATGGTGGCAGCTGCAAGAAGCAGTGCTCATACATAACCTCGACGGCGCTGCCTGTGTCCGTATAGACCCTTGATACCTGGCAGTTCCCTATGCGCGCCGTGATAACGACCGGGTTCCGGGGAAGCCATGCTCCGAAGTGGTGGGAATGAGATTGAGACGAACTGCCAGTCCTGCAGTGTGTCTGCTTTCCGTTTTGAGCTGGTCCGCGCGAACTGAATCATGTGAATGACCGCATCTGGTGGATCACGATTGTCATCCTTCCGCTGCCAGCCATAGGTCTTCGCACCGTCAGCTTTCTTAAACTTCTTTCCGGGCAGCAAATGATTAAGCTTGTCGGCCTGAATGGCTGCTTTGATTTCTTTTCTTAACTGCCTGCAGTCGTCAGTGTCGTGCCCATACTCTTCATGGAAGTCACAGTACTTTCCGTTCTTGGGCACGTCACGGTGCTCCAACGGGGGCGGAGGGTTAAACGCGTTCCGCGTCGCCGTCTCAGTAAGCAAAATTTCTTTTAGAGACTTGGTGAGTGAGGACAAGAGTGAATTCTTGTCATATGGCTGGCGGCGTGCTGATTCACGATGATCACGGCGATTGTCATGCCGTGTGTCGCGACAGAAGTCGTGTCGATTGTTGTCACGCCGGCCAGAGCCGGACCCGCCCTCATGGGCCCGGCCGTGAGGTTTTTCATGCTCGGCGCGGTGGGACTCCCGCGCCGGCACCTTGTACAAATCGGTGTCTTCATCGGATCTCAGATAATCCCGAGCCATGGAGACGGCCTCGGAATATACCTTTGGTAGTTTCCTTTTCAATCGGTAGTACAAAGTGGGATACCGATCCTTATCAATGCCGTAGATAAGACCGGCGATCTGCTGACTCGGTGGAAGCTCACTTATCTTTTGACACTCAGTTGTGAAGCGCGTGAGGAAGTCGTTTAACGACTCTCGGCTTGTTTGCTTAATTTCGAACACGTCAAGATGTGTTAGAGTGTGTTGTTTTAGATTGTGATATTGTTGCAAAAACTTGAACCGGAGGTCAGGAAAGCTAGTAATTCTTCCTGCCGGCAATTTTTCGAACCATCCGCGCGTGTTGCTTTGCAAAACTTGTGGGAACATGTGGCATGCCACCGCATCCTCCCAATGCTCAGTTTTGATAGCGCCTTCAAAGCGTTGCAGAAAGTCTTCAGGGTCGGAGTCACCGGAATAGGTGCCGACTGTGAGTGGGATGGTGAGCTTTGCTGGCAACGGATGTTCTGCAATTTTTGCCACGAACCTAGCAGTGGTGGTGGAAATCGGCATTGGCCTGCTCACTTTCTCACCCTGTAAGGTGGCATAGAAGTTCACAATCAATGTATCCGCTGTGGACTTGTCAGACTGAGCTGAGAACGAGCCCGGCGGGGCTGCACTTAGGATCAAATCGGCTAACATTTTGCGACTTGCTACCCTGTCCATCTGTCCATGATCCTGGGTAGGCGTTGGCACTGCCTGCCATGGCGGGGACGGCGGTGGTGGTACGATTTGTCTTGGTGGGGACGGAGCCCGTGATTCAGGGGTTACTACAAAACCCATTTGTGCCAACATACGTTGGGCTTCAGCAGCAGAGATGGACTTAGGGACGGAAGAAGTGTTCGAGCTGTTCTCCGGCAGAGGACGATTGTTCGCCGGATTCTCAGCGCCAGAGGTCGAATCATTCTGGATAAAGAGTTGCCTTGGGTCAATCCTCGGTGTTACCGTCTGCCCCGTAGATGAAGCATGCGGGGTGTTAGGGTTGACGGTGGGTTGAGGTGACTGATCGGGATTCTGTGGCGGTGGTGGTATATTAGCAGAAGCACCATCGCCGTTGTTGTCATTTTGCGAAATAACAACCATCGTGAAAGGTGGTTTTCCGGCATACGGAAAAGCAAAAAGTGGTCGTTTTCTGGTAAATCAACCGTGGATGGCGCCAAATGTTCAAGCGTAAAACCGCCTGAGTACAAAGATGATGATGGTGTATGAGGAACCAAGCCTGTCACACTCCGATTAACGTGCAAACCCAGAGTCGAGACTAAGTCAATCGAGGGTGGTGAAGACTTGATTCTGGTTGAGAGCAATAGTGGATTATTACTCTGCCGATTTATGAGGTGTTGGCATGAAATGGAAGCAAAACACTAGTATTTATAGCCAAACCCTAATCCGACGTGGAAGGTTTGGTCGTGGGGGAGAGAGACAATTCTCCGCGTCCACTGTTGACGTGGATACTCGGTCGTGGGGGAGCTCGACACTGTGTGTATGCATACGTGGACCAATCGTATGAGCCGACCAGGTTAGTGGCCAAGCCACATTGCCTAATATAACGGTCACAGGTTGTCCTTTTATGTCAGAAAATGTCAGCTCCGTGCGTGAGGCACGGATTGTTTTGTTGATTTGCCGTCGTGCCCGTAAATAGAGCATTCTTGATTACGAGATTCTTGGTCCGGGACGGAACGTGTCCGGCCCCATGAATCTTGTTTGGGGCTGACCTCCCCACCGCGGATTACAAAAGTTGACTACGGATGCAATCCGAGCCTGGGCCTGGAGTGGACCGGACTAAATTGCTTGGGCCGTACCCAAGTGGGGTGATGACCATTCATCATTACCGAGCTCTCGGATACTTGGCCAAAAAACTTGGACCAATGATCCGTTTACAGCTCGGTGAACTCTCAACTGTCATAATCTCATCTCCTGCTCTCGCCAAAGAAATCATGAAAACCCACGACGTCACTTTCTCAAACCGACCCAAGCTTCTTAGTGCTGAAATTGTCGGCTATAACTATACAGACGTCGTCTTTGCACCTTATGGCGAGTACTGGAGACAAATCCGTAGAATTTGCATTTTGGAGCTTTTAAGTGCCAAAAAGGTCCGATCCTTCCAATCTATTCGTGAAGAAGAGTCTGGGAAACTCATTGAATCGGTGGGCAAAGAGATACAGAGATCAAACAGTATTAATCTTACACGGATGATTTTCATGATGATGAATGAGATCGCGTTTAAGGTTGTTGCTGGAAGTAGATGCAAGGATCAAGCAAACCTTCTTGCACTGAATGCAGAGATTATGTCTTTATCTAGTGGATTTGATGTGTCTGATTTATTTCCATCTGTTGAAGTATTGCATCTAGTTACTGGGTTGAGGAAAAAGTTGACAAAGGTACACAAAAAATTGGATAAGATCTTTGATGACATTATCTCGGACCACCAAGAACGCTGAGCAGGTGGACTAAGTGATTCAAACGAAGACCTTCTTGATGTTTTATTGAGGCTTAAAGATGATGGCGGGCTTGAATTTCCGTTAACTTCTGACAACATCAAAGCAGTCTTGTTGGTTAGTATTTATATTTATAGCAACTAATTCACGAACCTAGCTTACATAACTTCTGCAAACTCAAGGCTAGGATGTGATTATAATTTTTGCAGGAGCCCAGGAAATTAACAGATAGCTAGGATGTGATTATAATTTTTTAATATTAGTATTTTTTTATTAACCTTGAATCATCATTGAGAAATGATGATGCCACATTTACTTGGTCACTGGATTTAAGATACTAATGTAAATCATCTGCTGAACTCATAACTAGAATTGTAAAAGCATCTTTTATCTCCTCACATCATAAAAGGTAGAATGTTGACGTCGAACTTCAATCATCTTTCCTTAACCAAAAAGTTATGAAACAGGATATGCTTACAGCAGGCACAGATACTTCTTATGTGACAATCGAATGGACGATGTCAGAGCTAATGAAAAATCCAAGGGTGATGAAAAAAGTGCAAGAAGAGCTGAGGCAAGTACTCAAGGGAAAAAACAGTATTTCCGAGTCAGATATCAAAGAACTTGACTACTTCAAATTAGTGATCAAGGAAGCCTTAAGATTGCACCCTCCGTTTCCGTTATTACTCCCTAGAGAGTCTCGTGAAAAGTGTGAGATTGGTGGATACCAAATCCCCACCAATACAAAAGTTATTATCAACGCATGGAAAATAGGGCGTGATCTTAATTACTGGATTGATCCTGAAAGTTTCATGCCAAAAAGATTTTCAGAGAGTTCGGCTGCTAACATGATGGGAACAGATTTTGAATTTATCCCGTTTGGGGCTGGAAGAAGAATGTGTCCAGGCATGACTTTGGGATTGGCGAACATTGAGCTTCCGCCTGCAAGGCTACTCTACCACTTCAATTGGGAACTCCCAAATGGAAAAACATCCGAAGATTTTGATATGAGTGAGACATTTGGAATCACTCTAAATCGCAAACACAACTTGCATTTAGTTCCAAGTGCTTACGATACAAATTACTGATCAAGCAACACCTATATGTATGTGTAAATTTTATCAAACTATGTTCTTCCTTTTCTCTGTTTTAGTTTTTGAATGTTAAACAATAAATGTGACACATGTGTATGTAGATTTATATAAAAATTGTATAATTTATTTATGTGTTAATATCTTGTGTAAAAGTTGAAATGAGAACCACCATAATATTATGAGCCTGTGATAACTACTCCGTATAAGAGATACGTATTTGTTCATCTATATATAATAACATCGAAATGTTTATAATATACTACTCCTTCCGTCCCAAAATTATTGTTCATCAACAAAAAACACACAAATAAATTTGGGATCATGTGAGAACAAGGAGATTCCGTGAGAACAGTGAAAACACATCTTAGTCATCCCTTTTTTGATCAAAAAACCTGATTTTGGAAGTGACACTTTTGTAAATACTTTGAAATTTGATTTTGGAGGGTTCATATAAGGATTGCTAGGTGAAATTTATTTTTTTTTGCTTCACAATAGTTTTAACATGGTGAAGTTTTATTTAAATTTTGTTAACAACATGTTTGAAATAGTAAATTGATATGCATAAACATTAATCTCTTCAAAAACTAATGTTAATAAAAATATATTTACTTAATCTCATTAAAACTATCTAAACCTATAAAAATAAAAATTTATAGCATCATAACCTTATGTTAAGAAAAAGTAATAAATTTAACCTCACCAAAATGATGTGAAGCTAAAAAAAACTAAGCTTCACATGAGCAAATTGATATGAAGCTAAAAAAAAGATTCAAATGAGCAAAATGATGTGAAGTTAAAAAAAAAAATCACGTGAGCAAAATAATGTGAAGCTAAAAAAAATCACATGATCAAAGGTGATGTACTCCAAAATCAAACTTCAAAGTATTTACAAAAGTGTCACATCCAAAATTGGGTTTTTTAATCAAAAAATGAATAGCTAAGATGTGTTTTCACCGTTCTCACGGAATCCCCTTGTTCTCACCAGAACCCAATCCCATATATATATATATATATATATATATATATAGGGATGGGTTCCTGTAAAAACAAGAAGATAAAAATAAACAGTAAAAACACATCCTCACCCTCCATCTAATCTAACTTATATATATATATATATATATATATATATATATATATATATAAAGAGGGGTGGAGATAGAAATAAAACGGTGAGAACACTTTTCCTTCACAATTTTTTCTAGTTGTGATTTTTCTAAACCACAAAAAATAAAGGTTCACTAAAAAAAATTCTTTTTGTGAATATAAAATAAAATAAAGTCAGATCCATAAGTCAAAACAAAAAAAAATAGCAATTGAAAAACTTAAAAAAAAATTTGTGAACCCAAAATAAATAAAAAGTTCACAATTAAAAAAGTTAAAAGTTTTCCGTGAACACAAAAAAAAATAAGGTTCACAGTTGAAACAAAAAGTTCACAATTGAAAAGGTTAAAAACTTTCCATGAACTCAAAAAAAAAAGTAAGGTTCACAGTTGGAAAAAAAAATTCACAATTGAAAATGTTAAAAACTTTATGTGAACCCAAAAAAAAAATTAAGGTTCACAGTTGAAAAAAATGGTTCACAACTGAAAAAGTTAAAAACTTTCAGTGAACCCAAAAAATTAAGGTTCACAATTGAAAAAGTTAAAAACTTTCTGTGAACCCAAAAAAAAAAGGTTCACAGTTAAAAAAAAGGTTCACAATTGAAAAGGTTAAAAACTTTATATGAACTCAAAAAAAAAAAATTAAGGTTCAAATTTGAAAATTTTAAAAACTTTCGTTAACCGAAAAAAATTAAGGTTCATAGTTAAATAAAAAGGTTCACAAATGAAAAAATTAAAAAATTCCGTGAAGCCAAAATAAAATTAAGGTTCACAGTTGAAAAGGTTAAAAACTTTCCGTAAACCCCCAGAAAATTAAGGTTTAGAATTAAAAAAGTAAAAAAAAAATTATGTGAAAAAATAAAGTTCACAATTAAAAAGGTTAAAAACTTTGTGTGAAGGAAAAAAATTAAGGTTCATGATGATGAAAATTTATGTGAAACAAAAAAAAATATAAGGGTTCACAATTAAAACACATTTGAAGCAAAAAAAAAAGTTCACAACTTAAAAAAATTGTGAAGCAAAAAGTGTTTTCACCGGTTTTTTTATCTCCACCCCTTATATATATATATATATATATATATATATATATATAAAGTTAGATTAGATGGAGGGTGAATATGTGTTTTAATGTGTTTTTTTTATCTCATTGTTTTCACCACAACCTATATTATTAATTATATATATATATATATATATATATATATATATATATAATGTTTAAAAACTTTCATAAGTCAATGATAATAAATTAATAATATTTAATTAGTAATCATGCAATGTGACGGTGTTTCAATTAAAATAGTTGGTAAAATCTTTATCATTGTTTTCTTAGAAAATATATAAAAAAAGGTTGTGTTTGGTATCAGCGGGGAATTTTTAGTTTTAGATGCGAGACTTGTAGGATAAATAAATATTAGGGCCAACCTGAGAAGTGTAGCTAACCATCCATTGGTTAACAAGAAATAATAGGATTACTTAGATTAATATTTATTAGGGGGGAAAAACTGGCAAAGTGAAGTTTTATGTTTAGTGGACTAAAAAAACAATCTAGCAAATTAAAAAGGGGTTTATAGCTCTAAATTACTAACGTACTTACCTTTTTGTATTAAGGTGAGTAACATACATGTTTTATTTCCAAGGGAGTATTTAACTCTTAAACTTTGTTTCATTGTTAGTAATATAGTATTTTAGTCACCGTTTAATTATCATCATTGCTCACATATCGCTGACATGTATGTTTTTCAGTGACAACACTTTAGATATATATATATAATGCACTTAAACTTTATTTTTTGATGAAATTCATTTGGAATACTAATTTTATAAGTTGAATTCAACATAAAAAACTAGTTGTAAAAAATGGTAGCAAATGAATTTCATCAAGAAATAAAATCAAGTATACTAAATGTGTATAAGGTTTCATGCCAAATTATTACAAGTATACACCTCACCGACATGTGAGCAATGTTGATACTTAATACGACTAAAGTACTATGTTACTAACATTGGAACAAAACTTAGGAGTTTATTACTCATACTAATAATATAATGGATACGTTACTCACATCTATCCATCTATCTATCTTATAACTTAAAAGAAAAACTATGAATTAGAGATGGCCCTTGGATTAATTAGAAGATTGATAATCTCACCATTAAAGAGCTTAATGACATCATAAGTCATTATTTGGAAACTATTAAATACATTAATTATAAACATTAAATACATTAAACACCAATTAACTAATAACGTATTTAATTTATTTAATATTTAAGTATTCAACTATAACATATTAACATTGACGCTAACAATAGAAAAGTAGAAAAAACCGCTGGTTTGCAGACATTCAAAAAAATGTCTATGGCCATAGGAAATTTGGGTTCACTTGATCATTTTTTACGGTAGGTAAACCACATCACAACTATTAATGTACGTTGGTCTAATTAAATTCACCAACAATTCTTACCGCTCAATATAACTCACCTAAAATTATTTTTTAATGCCTATAGATTTTGTTAATAAACACTTATGTGGCAATCAAATTTTAAAATTTCTTAGTAATTTATTTTGTCATTATAGCTACATATAATTGAACTCACCTACGTTGTCAATGCAACAAATTCATACAACACTTACGACTACACAATCTGCACATGCTATCATTGCAATACATAACTACTTCTCTCGGCTACGTGCGCTTATCACACTTTGGGTTGCTCGTCACCATAATTAGTTCTTCTAAACGTTCTGGCATATATATTTTGTAGTACATATTCAAGTCTAAATAGCACTTTCCAATCCCGATATAGATTATAAAGTACAAATCACAATATATGTTTTTTTCTATTTGTGTTCATTTCAACTTCAGTTAAAATATATATAGTTTTTTAAATCCGCGAATCCGCGGGTCTTAATCTAGTTGGTATAAAAAGATAATTATGTTGTGAATTGATAGTTTTAACCCATCAAAGAATAGGGCAAAGACGTGGATTAAACTAAAGTTTGCAAAATATGTTCAATTGTATATTTAATTAGTATCAGTTCCTTCAGCCCACCGGTTTGCAAATTATTCACCCAAGTAACAATCTGATACCAACTTATTACTTGATTCTTCCTTAGTACCTTTTATCTCAATCTTACATGAACATGGTGTTTGAATTATTTTCAACATCTTTAAAAACTCGATTGGTATTTCACATATAATTTGTTGAACTTAAAGGACATTTTTCAGTTAGCAATTCTATAACACACATTTGACCAATAATTGTGTACACGAAACATAATTTAGATTATTCATTCATAACATTTAGTTGAATATTAAGTCTGTATAGTTTCCCACGATTTTTTTTTAAGGTTTTTGCGATTTATTAATTAGCTACAGCAAAACAACCTGATGGAAAACTGAAAGATCAACGAAAAGTACGTAATTAATGATATTTGCTCATTTTTAGCGTTACAGAGATTTATATCGACACCAAATGTTGCAGATATAGTGTTTCATGAAATGCCTCAATGACATATATGTTGGGTGTTTGATGAAATGTCATGTTATTTGTTATTTTCTGGGTAGTTTCTTTTTTCGTTAAAACGTCAACTGAGAACACGACTTTGGTTAAGAAGTGAAGTTAGCATTGGGATCGCGTTTGTATTTTGTCATAACACATAAAGGAATGTGATATAATGAACAATGTTTGATGAAATGCCATAGAGAAATATTCATCGATCATGATTCCGAATTTCTTATTTATTTAATTGGTTTCGAGTTATTTTTATGATATCATCAAGTAAACATAAATATATCGATAAAGAAACATGGGTACTTGGGTAATAAATTTATTAAACAAAATAAGATGAATATGTTGTGTTTTACATGCCAAAACATTGAACTCTATGTCCAATTACTTATGCCATACATGTTTAGGAGCTTTTCAGTCTCTTTAAAACTCCCTTCATCCCAATTTAATTATTTAGTATACCATTTTAAGATGTCTCAAAATCATTGTCAACTTTTGATTTCAACCAATCAGAAAAAGTTCCATTGGGTAGATAAGGGCATCTTCAACATATGCACTAAACACTACATCAAATTTGATGTAATAAAGAAATCTTTCAGGAATATGCTTACATCAAAAGTGTTTCATCTCCAACGTATGCACTAAATTTCTGCATTAAAACAACTTTCAAAATTTACACATTGATCCCTGAACTATTTTCATATTATATACTTTCGTTCAACTCATGAATTTTATGATCAATTAACCATCCAAATTATTAACTTAAATGTAAAATTTATTAATTTAGTTTCGTAAAGTTTCAATTAATTTTTTTTTGCATAAATCAATGTTTTAATTATCATAATTTGTTTGAAATCTATATTTTATTGTTTCAATAATCATAATATCAAATCTAAAGTATATGAAACTTAAAAGATACATACAAATAAATAAAGATAATTCAGTTTTGTACTTAGATAATAACAATATTTCAAATATAGGGGCTATAATGATACATCATAAATTTGGTTCAAAGTTTAGTGTTGCATCAAAGTTGGTGCAAAATCCTTGTGCACTAAAATTCACACCAAATTTGATGAGTGTTGGAGAAGTATTTTTACACTAAAATACCAAATTTTGTGCAATATGTGATACATTGGAGATGGCCTAACAAGATGTTAAATCGGATTGGTTGACATACTAATCAATGTATTTTCCTAAAAGTGTGTGCATTTCAGTAGTGGACAATTAAATTGAGACGGATAAGTATAATCTTATGTTTGCGTAAACGTGATTCAAAGTATGCTATGTAAATAATATAGCTTTTAAAAATTTCAACTTAATACTCTTCAATAAGTTTTAAAACTTTAAAAGCTTCCTATAACCAAAGGGTCATTGGTCTAGCGGTATCAAGGTGACCCTTCAACCTTGAGGTTAAGGGTTCAAGTCCTGAAGCAGGACAAATTTGTAAATATTCGTGGATTATTGTATATATCTGTGTGATAGTAAGGGTAGGATACTTGTCTTTCTAAAAAAAGCTTCCTATAAATGTTCTTTGTATAAGCAAGAAGATTAGATTAGAAACAAGATATCTCTAAAGATGAGATTCTATCTAGTTGTACAATCCTCTTGTGATTCTTAAACATGATTAAGGACTTAGGATCAAGCAAGCAAGTTGAGTGAGGGAAACTTGGGAGCACCTAAAAACAGCACACACTAATCTTGCTTTTATCCAAAAGCTCCGACAAGAATCGATTATTTGATGTTAATTAATCCTTACTGGAGATTATATTATATATCTAGTGTTGATTAAAGTAACTTAGTTATAATCATTTTGTACCCATGATTCAGTAGGGGAGAATAACAAAAGTAAAGAAACTTGGAAAGTTATGAGCTTTCTTTAAAGAGTGATACTGCTGCTGCCAAATCAGCAGCTCACCAAACATGTTGCCAATTGTCAAATACAAAATGGTACTAAAAAACTGGCTAAGAAGTGATTGTTTGGCAGAGGCTGAGATTCAGAAGAAGTTGCCAGTGTTAAGCTTTATAGTACAAAGGATCGTTTTAGTGATGAATCCATGTGGTTAGGCCTGTAAACGAACATGAACAAGCCTCGTTGCCTCGTTTAATATTAATTGCTTAACAAACGCTTCACGAACGGGTAACTAAACGAATAATCGTGTTCGTTCATTAAGAAAACTAGATTGTTTGGCAGAGAATGAGATTCAGAAGAAGTTGCTAGTGTGAAGTTTTTTTAGTGAAAAGAATTGTTTCAATGATGAGGCCATGTGGTGTATTAGCTTAAGCTCTTTTTTAATGACAGGGAGTACTCATGTGGTATATGCACCTAATTATAATTATATTTTAACAAGTTATAAGTGACTATGATCTATAGAAGTAAGCAATGTTTGATTGAACATATACTTTTAAGCTTGTGTGTGATCATTTAGTGACTATCAAGTATAATCCAAAACATCGACAATTTCGGAACCAACTTAGCGTCCTTAGTTTTGGTGCAAATATGACAACATAAATAATAGGTAATTGTGAGATGTATCTATTACAAGGCTACTGTTATGATCAGAAGTCACTCATATACATATACATTACTAGTTGCAAAATCGTGAGAATACACGTAAAGATGATACTTGATAAAAAGTAACTATGCTTCCATGAACTCCGCAGATATGAAGATGAATAACAAACTCGAAATATATTTGTCTCGATAATTAGTATTGTTGCTCCTTACTTGCTACTCCTATACTTATTTATTTAACCCAAAATGGTTTAAAAATGAATCTTTGCCAAACACTCTAAAACTGTATACTAAGTTGTAATAATCAATATACACACATCCAAACACCCCATTGTCCATAAGTCGGTTTTAAACCCGAATCAAGCTCTATATTTACTCAGGTTATATCACATTCCAAGTTGAGTTAAGATACAGGATTGTGAACTGATTGGATGATTCAGTGTATTCTTAGTGACACAATCATGAAGGGTCCTACTTGGCCTTCTTTTTCTTTTGCTTTTAGTCAACAAGTCACTAGCCATAAATAAATCTTTTTTCACACACTCTGTCTTGATAAGCTCTGTTCTATCAAAATGCAAACTTCAAGAGGACATCTTAAGAAGCAAAAGCTTCCATATAAAGGATGCAAGACATTATGTTGCAATTGTAGGTTTAGTGTTTCTTCTTCTTCCGAAGAAACCGAAAGTGGGAAATCTAACCGCTTTCCAACAGTTTCGAGCCTCGCACACGCCATGGTTCAAGAACGATTAGACCAAATTATTAAAGAAAGGCAAGAAAGAAGATACGAAGAGAGGAGGAGAAGAGTTAGAGAAGAGAGTAATAGATTGTTTGTGATGGTAGCGATGGAGAAATCGTCTTATAATCTTAGAGAAGATTTTCGTGATTCGATGATGGAAATGATCACTGCCAACCGGATTTCGGAGCCTAAAGATCTTCGTCGGCTTTTGAACTGTTATATATCAATGAATTCTCAAGAATTCCATAGTGTTATACTTGATGTTTTTCATGAGGTTTGCTCAAATGTATTTTTGTATTGCAAGTGCCATTGAAGACTATAAATATTCTTTGTTAATGATAATAGATATTAAATTTTATGGAAAATATGATAATAGATAATGATTCAATCATATATTCTTATAAATTGCTACAAATTGTTTTTTTACAATTTTCATAAGATTTAATGAAAATGTGGTTTAATCATATTCCTAATATTTGTAGTTAGTATTAGAGTTAGAAATTGAGTGCGACTCTAAGGGGATGTTTGATGAAGATGAAAACCTCGTGCCAAGGTGATGGCACCACGATGCCGAGGATGCTTGCGTGTGTTGCAAATGGTCTTATGTGGAAGTGTAGAACACACCTGTTGTATATTTCTTTTTATTATTTTTTTTGTCAAGTAACTTTTGTGTGTATTGTAGTTCAAAAAAAATATACACCTTTGGTTTCGTTTAGAGAGTAATCAAGCAATTTCTATTAAATTACATATATGGGGAAAGTTCAAAAAAGAATGGTAAAAAAAGGGAGAATGAAGGAATCAATAGGATTGCTTCATTCAAAATACCAATTTTCACTTTTTTTTCAAATCTAAATATCTCACAAACCGTATGTCTACAAATTATAAAGATTACATATTCGGAATCAGCGTCTTTTTCTCTTCGATTCTAGATCCAACAAGATATACTTGCGACGAAGTTTTTTTTTCATTTTTTTTGGGTTTTATAAACTTTTAATGTGAAATCAAATGTGATTTACCACTAAAAAATAATCACACCTACTTGTATTTCCGATTAAACTTTATATTCAAATCATTGATGATGTAAAGAGATTAAGACATGAAAAACTAAGGTGTAATCACATACGATTGAGTATCAAACTATCAATCCCATGTGTTTAAAGAGTAATAAAATACGGATTTTCAAATCATTAACTAATAATTATACAATCAAGTAAAAATCAAGTTGAAATCATACATGTATTATCATATATCGGTAAATTTTTCATCAAATATCAATTTTTAAATGAAAATCATATGTGATTATATGCAAAATCATATGTGATTATATAACAAATCACTTGTAATTAAGTGTACAAATAACAATCACATGTAGGGGTGAGTATGAGTCGGTTTGGGTCGGTTATGACCTAAAACCGAACCCAAAACCGAAATTTCGGTTATGGAAATTTCTTAACCGATCGGTTTTGGTTAAATCGGTTATGGTTAATCGGTTTTTGGGTAGATTTTGGGTCGGTTATCGGTTAACCATTGGTTAACCGCTTGAAAAAGAAAAATCATATGAGAGTTCATACTATGGTGGTGTTGTCGATATTTTGTAGAAAAGCGTAGATCTTGTATGAAGTAATAGAATCATCGAGCTCCTAGTTGTGGTGGTGTTGTCGATATTTTGCGAAAAACATCACTATTTCAAAAGGTTGTGTTTACGAGTAGAAGAGAAAGGGGCTTTAAAAGTAACCTAAAAATGGAAAATATGGACTACATAATTAACTATTGGGCTTAAACTTTGAGACTTTTCTAACGGCTCATTATGCTACATAGTATTAAATTGTATCCATCTATCAATTTAGCTCAACAGATATCACCTATTTACAATATATATTTATTTGTATAATGAAAATATAACTAAAAAAACTAAGGGTGGGTCGGTTCGATTAAATAGGGTCGGTTCGGTTAAATAGGGTCGGTTAATGGGTCTAAACCGAAACCATAACCGATCTAACCGGTTAATGGAATTATAATAACCGAACCATCGGTTAAGCTTTGGGTCGGTTAAATTGGGGCGGTTAAATCAGTTAAAACGGTTATGGTTCGGTTTTTCGGTTTTGTTGCTCACCCCTAATCACATGTGATTTTTAATGAAAACTATTGCAATTTTTAATAGTTTATTTATAACTATTAATGTGGATGAATATTAAGTTATAATCACGTGTTAAGTAGCAAATACCATGAATAAATAATCGTGAACAAATTTTAATTTTTTTTATCATAAATCACATGTGATTATTGTGAAATCCGGTAAAAAAAGCGAAGAAATTTTTTTTGTCAAAATTATATCTTATGACATCTCTAATCGAAGAGAAAAACGCGTTGGTTTCGAATATGTAACTTTTATAATTTATGGAGTTACGGTTTGTAAGATAATTAACCAAGGAGGTAAAAAATAGAAGTGGGTTTTGTAGAGAAATGAAAGAATCCTATTGATTCTCCCATTCTCTACTTTTTTAGCATTTTTAAAAGAACTCACCTCTTAGACCCCTGCCAACGTTACATCGGTTTGGAGGTTTGGAGCAACCGACGCAACTGACGCCGTTGGTACGGGGCGTCGGTTGCGACCCGTCGGTGGAAATCGTCGGTAAAGCGAAGGAAAAACAAATGGGGTGGGTCCGCGTCGGTTTGTGTCAAACGGATATAAAAAAAATAAAAACTTGAAGTATCTGTTAGAGGTGCAAAAAACCAAAAAAAAAAAAAAAAAAAAAAAAAAAAAAAAAAAACCTTTTAAACCAAATTAAACCAAATTTCACAAATTAAACCAAATTCCACCACCAAATTAAACCAAATTCCACCACCAAAAAAAACCCTTTTAAACCAAATTAAACCAAAACCCATTTCACATACACAAATTAAAACAAATTCCACCACCAAAAAAACCCATTTCACGTACACAAATTAAACCAAATTTCACCACCAAAAAATATCATATTCATACACAAATTAAACCAAATTCCACCACCAAAAATTATACCCAACCAATCAACCGGCGAAGATATGTGGAACAATTTAATAAACAATCCCATACCGAACACGATCGATAATCCAATTTCACTGACGGCCACATCTTCCGCTCAATCTAGCAACTCGTCACCAAGTCAACCCCCTGGTTTTTCACAATACGCTACACAATTTCAAGGTTACCAAAATTACCAAAACTACCAACACTTTTCACCGTATTCTCCATTCCAACAAACTCCACCACCATTCCAACAAACTCCACCACCATTCCATCAAACTCCACCGCCATTTGGAGACCCGCGATTTTTAACCCAACCATCCTCCGCTTTCTCTCCATTTCCACCTACTCCAATAAACTATCCACAATTCGAAAATATCCACACTCCACCCGAGCCCGAGTCTCAAGCCGAAGCCGAGCCCGAACCCGTGCCGAGCCCGAAGCCGAAAACAGGAAAAGGAGAACCAAAAAGGGTTCAAGTTAGATGGTCCGACGAAGAGGCGTTAATATTATCCGAACGTTGGATTCACCATTCCGAGATTTTAAAGAAAGGGGTTTCACAAAGCTTCGAAGCTTTTTGGGACAAAGTTTTAAAAGATTATAATACGGTTGCACCTCAAGAACGTAATTTAAGCCAACTTCAAGGAAAGTGGAACAACATTTGTAGCGACAACAAAATTTTCATTGCCATCTACAAACATCTTACCGATCCTCGTCAAAGCGGAGCAAGTGATACCGACATTGTGAAGGGGTGTCACGAAGCGTTTAAGTCTCAACAAAACCGCGTCTTCATATATGAAAAATGTTGGAATGTACTACGACATTGTCCAAAGTTTATGGAAAATGACGGAGTCATGAGCTGACAACCAAGCCAAGCCGAACTCGACCCGATAATTCTTGGTGACGATATGCCTACTTCCGAGCCTTTAGCGACCAACATGGAACGGTTGTTCCAAGTCGACATTATTCGTCGTCCGCCCGGTTGAGCAAAAGCTAAAAAAGGTCAAAAAAGTTCGGGTTCCAGTGACGCCGCTACTTCCTCGCGTAGTTTGAAAGAAAAATAGTGTTTAGTCAACATAGAAGCCGCGAAAGCATAAAAAACAGCATTGACCACGATCGACAAAAATTCGGTCAAAAAATTATATTAAAATCGTGGAAAATATTATATAAAAAATACCGAGCGGTCTTAAAGGCAAGGAAAAAAGGAAGCTCGAGGAGGTGTGTCAAAGCGTTGTCGATAATTATGAAAATGATTATAAGACGGTTTTCGGTCGCGAAGCGGGTTCGGGTTCGGGTTCGGCTCACGTCAACGATTCGGACGAAGCCGACAACGAAAATGAAGACGAAGTGGGTTCGGACGATTCGGAGTAGACGACTAGTTGTCTTTTTTACTTTTGAATAAAATGTACTTTTTTAGGAATTGTAACCTTTTTTTAAATTTTTAGGAATTGTAACGTTTTATTTTATATTAATGTAATGTTTTTAGTTTTGATAAAAATGTTTTATTTAAGTTTATATTTTAATAAATAAATAAAGAAATTAGTGTGTGGGTCCTAAAAATAGAAGTGATGTTAACTGATGTTCACTGTTGGCGGGGTAATGTCAGTTTGTGTCAGTTTTGGAAAAAGCTGACGTGGCACTGATATGGCACCAACTGATGCGTCAGTTGGTGTTCACCATTTGGGAGAGGTCTTACATATATATATATATATATATATATATATATATATATATATATATATATATATATATATATATATATATAGTACAAGGATCCGCTGAGAACTCCACCTAAATGAGAACTCTGAGAACCACTTTTTTTGCGCGGGCAGCTGATTACGGTCAGAGGTGCACAATTCGTCAATTTAATTTAGTGAAACTCTAATATTCATCTTAATTATAAAATTAATTCAAACAACCACGTAAGGAACAACCACGTAAGGGAATATTAGTTTTTATTTCACAGTCATTCGCGCAAACATTCAACTTCAATTCGTAATCAATTTAATTCGATTGTTACCCGATCATCAATGAAATATAAAAAGGATTGTCGACTGAGTCAATTGACGAACATTCATCATCAATTTAATCAGTATATACTCAGTATTCGGTCATACTGAGTAGATGCAACTACATATAAATATTGTATAACTTTATACTGACTACTCAGTATGAACTTGCATCTCCATATGCATCTTAAATTAAAACATACTAGCTTAACAAATCATATCATCAAATTCAATTTGTGATTCTCTACTGGATGCATACATATACTGAGTATATGTGACAACTATACATATCCAGTGGTGCTGTATGCAGGTTCTGCTCTCATGATTTAAAAATAAGTTTGGTAAGCTAAAATTTCAGGTTATATTCTTACGTTTTCAATAATAGTGTAAGACCCATGTATTGATGTTATGATACAACTACTTTGTGATTCTCAGTAATACTGTATAAATTTATGTACAAATCATATCGTCGGCTGTATAAATTTAGTGACAACCATACGTAGGTTCTGCTCTCAGCCTTTCCAATTTGTGATTCTCTACTCGATCACAACCACAGTATGCAACGATACAACTGAATATGTGACAGGTCAAATTAATTTTAAAATCCTATCCAACATTTTTCTTCATAAATTAACAATGATTAAGCTTTATTATAGTTGATTGATGTTATGATGAAAAGGGATAACTAGTATGATGTTAGTATAGAAGTGTTAAGTTTTTTGTTTATTTTTAAATCAGTATAACATATACTGAGTAAGTCTGCACATACTGACGATTCACTTTTATGATTATAAATTCATGTTAAGATGCATGTGGGGATGCAAGTTCAGATGCATTCAGTATACCCATTTAGATATTAACATATACTAACCATTAAGATGCATAACTGTTTGTTTTTACAAATACTGACATATATATAGTATAATTGTGAAGATGCAAATTCAGATGCAAGTTCAATAAATAACTTTTATGCATCATACTGAGTATTAAGATACATGTTGAGTGACATATACTGAGCAGTCATTATGGGCTTTAAAAAAAATGGAGCGTCTGGAATATTACCTTGCCCGAATTTTTTATTAATTGCCCGCTAATTTGTTTTAAGAGGTTCTCATAGTTCTCACACCTAATTAGTTTTCAAGGGATTTCTACCATATATATATATATATATATATATATATATATATATATATATATATATATATATATATATGTAAGAGATGAGTTCTTTTAAGAATGCTAAAAAAGTAGAGAATTGGAGAACCAATAAGATTCTTTCATTTCTCTACAAAACCTACATATATATTTTACCCCCTTGGTTAATGATCTCACAAACTGTAAGTCCATAAATTATAAAAATTACATTCGATTAGAGATGTCATAAGATATACTTTCGACGAATTTTTTTTCTTCGCTTTTTTTACCGGATTTCACAATATAATCACATGTGATTTATAATAAAAATTTAAAATTTGTTCACGATTATTTATTCATGGTATTTGCTACTTAACACGTGATTATAACTTAATATTCACCCACATTAATAGTTATAAATAAAAAATTAAAAATTGCAATAGTTTTCATTAAAAATCACATGTGATTGTTATTTGTACACTTAATCACAAGTGATTTGTTATATAATCACATATGATTTTGCATATAATCACATATGATTTTTCATTTAAAAATTAATATTTGATGACAAATTTACCGATATATGATAATTCATGTATGATTTCAACTTGATTTTTACTTGATTGTATAATTCTTAGTCAATGATTTAAAAATCCGTATTTTATTACTCTTTAAACACATGTGATTGATAGTTTGATATTCAATCGCATGTGATTACACCTTAGTTTTTCATGTCTTAATCTCTTTACATCATCAATGATTTGAATTTAAAGTTTAATCGGAAATATAAGCGGGTAAGATTTTTAGTGTTAAATCACATGTGATTTCACATTAAAAGTTTCTAAAACCCAAAAAAAAATGGAAAAAAAAACTTCGTCGAAAGTATATGTTATTGGATCTAGAATCGAAGAGAAAAAGACGTTGATTCCGAATATATAATTTTTATAATTTGTATACATACGATTTGTGATATATTTAGCTTTAAAAAAAAGGTGAAAATGAGTATTTGAAATGGAGAAATCATATTGGTTCCTTCATTCTATCTTTTTTTACCATTCTTTTTTGAACTTATATATATATATATATATATATATATATATATATATATATATATATATATAAAGAAATTACAAATATATATTACCATATTAGAATAACCACAACATATTTGTACTTGATTTTTATATATGAATTTTGTACCAAATTTTCTAAGAAAAATCAAATTAGGAAAAACAACAAAACGAACTAGAGAAATACAAGAGTAATTAACAGAACACAACTTACAAACAATAATAAATAAATAAAATGATAAAAAATAATTATGTAACAGTTTAAATATGAACTATAATGAACTTTGAAATTCACATCTTATGGGTTTCATTTGAGCATTTGACTCAGTTCTTGTAAATTATAAGCTGTCTTTCTCATAAGAAACAAACTATATCATTTAAATTATAATTCGGAATTTTTAATTATATATGGGTTCAGTTGGAGACTTGAGGCCTGACGAGGGTCCGTATCAAGAATACGAGTCTCACATTTGAAGCGTAGAATGTTTCAACCAGTGTTGATTATTTTTGCTTTTCGTATTGTATCGGGTATTCGGGTATCAAAAGGATGTCTGGTTTGAATCATAACGTGTTCATAATTTGATTGCAAAACTCTTCCAGAGTTCCAGGTCAAAATTGAATCCTAAAAAAGGTACCCCAAAAACTGCAAATGCATCTTTTAGACTGCCCAAACAGTGGCATAATCACCAATAAAGTAATCACAAATGATAAACAAGATAATCATAACACCCGAAAACCCAAACAGAGAGAATACGTGGTAAAAAAAACAAATACAATGTTTACGGATTGACTCAGCCCAATCCTAAATACATGACCGATTATGCAGACTTCGACCAGTGTATTTGGCCCATTACAGATTCGTGGTCCAAAAGATCACGTGTAGTCAAGATAAATTTAACACAAACAAAAGTAGTGTTACCTTGGTCGTCATCATAATACCATAACAAATGACAATGCTTAAATCAGCAATTTCATCATAAAACATTCAAATATGTGAAGAGTTAGATTTGCACAACGATCATATGACTAGAGCATCTTGTCATTAAAGAAAGATTTAGGTGAAAAAAATTAGCATCACCTAGAACTTTATCATCCAAAGAATGAAGCAGTTTAGCACCAGATTGTTCTTTCACAAATCCTTCCTCAAATCGAACGTTACAAACACACGAAAATTGTTGAATTAGAGAGAAAAATCATACCTTTTCAAGATTGATCACCATTATCATCTTTGTGTATCACATCTGGACTTGAATCTTTTACCATTTTGTCCTCACCTTCTGCAGCTTCCGCATTAGAGCAATGGTTCTTGAGAACCGTTGATATGTCAACCTCCGATGCACCAGCAAGTTTAAACCGTTCTACTGCTGTGTCCAAGTTTTTCTTCCAACCGGTCAAACCCAATTTACACTCAACTTGAGATCTTTCAAAAAGCATATTACCCCAAAACAGATGTATTTGAGATCTCATTACAGCTGCTTGTTCTGCAGCCTCATCACTCGAAACTTCACTAGTCTTCGATTTTTTCTTCAATAAATCTTCTTTCTTGCTGATACTAGGATCCTTAGCTTCTTTAGCTCGTTGCTCCTCAAGTTTTTCCCACATTTCCGTTGCAGATTTCATCTTCTCTTCAGCACTGTCAAAAAGCTTAAGCGTTTCTGTTGGGTCCCACTTTGACAAATCATCTTTCTTGGCAACAACAAAAGACCAATAAAGTTTCGCCATTTCAAACTGCTGTTGGCCTAGCGCTAGTAACCCTTCATAAAAGTCTGGTTTTATTAACAACGCTTCTTCATATTTCTCTCTTGCTAATGTGTATTTCTCTTTCACCCAATCATATGCTGCTTGGAGTCGGCTCGCCACCATTTCTTGATCACCCGAATCGTCTATAGGGATACGTTTCCTTGCTGCACACATATGAACATTTCCCCAATTAAAGAAAGCCAGAGCAGCCACTTCTTGGAACTTTGACGCAGCTTTGTCAAATAGAAGTTGAGCTTCTTCACTAGTAACGGTTTCTTCAAGGGCTTCAGAGCACATTTCCATTCCAAGCTCGTGTAGGTCGATATGGGCGTCAGGATCAATCCCAACATGGGTACGGAATAGTTGAGCAAATTCAAACAACCAATCGTCCATTTCCACTTCTTTCAACTCAGGATCCTCAGAAGCTGCAAGCTTTTCTATCGAATCAGCAACTTTTTCTATTTTCTGTTCATTTTCTTGGGACCCACTGTTGTCTACTTCAATCGGCTCGGTCTCTACAGGCTTCTCTTCTTCTACCTCCTCTACTTCCTCTAACAATACCGGCTCCTGCTCTGGACTAACTTCAACAACATGCAATTTCAACATCCCAAATAAGTCGAACTTGTCTATCTCGGGTTCTTTATCAGGAATAACCAGACCGTCTGCAATAGACTCCGCCAATCTGAGCTCACGAGTACAAGTTATAGTCACTAAATCTCCATCATCGTCTTTGTATTTTATCAGGACAGACTTGGAAGATGGAAATCGTTTGCTTACAATCTCTCTTAACACTGTAAAGGTGCAGTTCACTGGCATTTGTGCAAGCCGTATGTCGTGATCATACACAAGTTTCAGAGATCTCCACTGAATCGCAGCCTCTGAAGCAGGCTGTTTTACAGATACCATCTTTTCATTCTGCTTATCCTTATCAGTACTAGCACTGGATTTATTCGAACCACCAGAAGGCTTCAAAACCAGCTTCGGCATTTGGGTGGTTTTAACCTCTTGATCGGTTTCAACAGGTGGTACCGGATATGTCTTATCTACCTTATTATTAGCAACACCAACTGACCCAGATTGTGCATTTTTCTTTGAAACTGGTCGGGCTGGCAAACAAGGTCCAAGCCCACCAATGGGGGCCCCACGGATGGCAGAAGCCCCTAGAGCCGCAGGTGAAGGGCGGCTCTGGAGATCCTGTTGGGCATCCTGGCGAGCCCCAATAATTGGGCCTCGCAACCTCCTAGCAATCTCCAAAGCATCTCGATGATTCGGCTCAGAACCTAAAAGTGTTTGCACGTCCAACATAGCCATTTCATACTTCCCTACCGCCTCAAAAGCCCGAGCCCTACGAAGTAAGGCTCGAACATACCTTGGTTGAACCTGAAGCGCCATAGAGCACTCAGATATCACCATTTTGTAATCAATGGGTTTCATTTGCATCAAACAAGCAGCACGATTACTATGGTACACAGCTCGGTCCGGGTGGGTTTTCGGGGTTAATTTTAGAGCATTCTCATATTGTTCAAGTGCACCAACAAAGTCCCTAGCTTGAAACCTTTTATTCCCCTCTTCCTTAAGCTCATGAGCTCTTTTCAAGAAAACTGTAGCATCCAAATCAACACCACCATTCGACATCGATGATAACGGTTTTGTGTTAACTCCAGGCACATGATTCTCAGTTTGACTAGGGTTTTGACTTTGACTTTGATTTTGATTCTGATTTTGGTTAACAACACCACTACCACCCTTCTTCTTCCTACCACCAGATTTCCCCATGTTTTCTAACTAAAGCAAAGATTTTTAACCTAAATTCAACAATTAAAACTACAAACTATGTATAATACAATTTGCAGAATGCCGAATATAACAAATTAATTCATAAAATTGAGAAATTAAAGATAAAAAGTACCTATATTTTTGTTAGGTACACCTCTGTTTGAGCAGATTGAAGCATGTGAGATCTGGGTGAATGAAATTTGAGATTATTGGAAGGATTAAATGAAATTGGATTTTTTGGGGGGTTTTAGGTAGTTTTATTGGGTTGAATTCGAAACCCTAGATAACAGTAGTAGCAGCTGATTGAAAAATGAATATCAAGTGGAGTGAGGGGCCAACTTGTTTTTTTTTTTATTGGGTTTTTTCTCAACATTGTTGGGGCTCCATTACTTTAATTTGTGATCACATAAATGGTCCCTAGACTATTTTCAGTATACATTATTTTACTTAATAAGTTTTAAATTTTGTACAAATCGTGTGTTTCATATTTGATGTGAATTCGATCGTCATGATGCCTCAGTAGAAGATAACTTTAACAAGATGAGTACAAGTTGATTTTCATAATAATGTATGTTGCAATGCCAAACATATACAATGTGAATTTTTACAGTAAGATAATCAATTAAGTTATGTGAACATTTGAACTGCATATGATCGTATAATCGGATATAATTGTCTGCATAGTTGGAACCAATGCAATGTGACCATACCGGTCACGTCGAACAATGTGGCTTGTACCACAATGAAGTTTTCATTTTCTATTTTCTAAGGTTGATATATAATAAAAGTATAAAATTGAGGTAGATCAATATTTTTATTGTGACGGTAAAGATTGATTCAATGTGATGGACATTTTTGGTGTGGTATGTGTGACAACACATTTTCTATTGGTGTACATTAGTGAAAATTTCAATAAGCAACATTGGTAGAGGTAGTGTGCGAATGAGGTGATGAGCACACCTCTAAACATGTATAGTTATGCTCTTCATTCTTATAGTACACAAGGTGAAAATCGTAGTATTTTTTAAAGCGTTTACATTTGCCGGTAAATGTGGTTTATATAGAAAGACATGGACATCTATTGTTAGTATACAAATCTATTCTTAGAGCACAGGGAGCGTTGAATGGTGGTTCGGTGTTCAGTTCAATGTTCTTGAGAACACTGAACTTAAACACTGAAGCAGAAAAATGAGGTAATGGTTAATCTTGAGGTTCAGTGTTCAAATCAGTGTTCTCGTGATTATTTTATTATTATTTTTCTAAAAATAAATTAAATACTTAAAAAATACAAAATAAAAACAAATAACATTAAATTATAATGTACTTTCATACAATAATTAAAATTCCTAAAAATACATAATTAAAATACGATAATTAAAGATCCTAAAAATACTAAATTAAAGTTCCTAAAAATACATAATTAAAATACGATAATTTAAAAATACATAATTATTCGTCATCCGTCTCCGATCCACCAACCGAACCCGATCCACCACCCGAACCCGGTCGCCTCCACCCGAACTTTTCGCGAATCTTCTCCTTTTCCATGTTTAGAAACCACGCGTCATCTTCCGATAAGCCATCCGTTGTCATCTTCAAAACCCGCATTGCTTCGGCGATGTCTCAGGTATGATAAACGCTAGCTTTGGATTGAGTCAATTGTTGAAAGTTTGTTGTGATCGATTCATCAAAAGAAGGCGTGCTACTTTTAGTAGAAGTGTCGGAAGATGTTTTGGCATTTTTAGCACGCCTTGATTTTCCGGGTGGCCGCGGGTGTACATCATCTCCAAAAAGGGCGGCGTTCGGGTTTTCTTCATTCTCCACGTCATTCTCCAAATCATAAGCTACCTCTTCCAAATCCACCATCTCCCTCCACTTTTTCCTACGCCCGACTACAATCGCCTCGGGCACCAACCATTTTGTTTATCTTTCAAAAAATTCCAAGCGAGCTCTTGACCAAAAGCCGATTTTGCCTCAAACCGGAACGTCTCCAAACACTGCAACCTAAAATCTTCATCTTTTTCACCTCTATGCCTTCCTCTTCCCAACCTAGCAACGATTCCTTAATACTTATGACAACGATTGTTCAAAAAGTCCACTTAGACGACAATGCGTCTTTCCCCCGTTGGACGACTTTTTCCATATCCGCACATTTATTGTACTCGTCCCTCACCAAGTACCAAAATGACTCTCCTTTTTGTTCGATGCCTCGGTTTTGATCTTCGGATATACAAATCCAACATTGAGCTAAAAGTAGCTCCTCTTTGGACGTCCAATAATTGCAGACGGATATTACTTTCTTTTTCTTCAGCGAATTACATCTTTGGATTTTGTTTTCTTGGGCCGAGACGACGTCGGTGTTTCAGCCTCAACTGAATGCTCCAACGACGTAGGCACTTGACTTTGCTTCCATAACAAAAATTCTTGGTAACTCTTGGGTGTCATTTGCGGGAATTGGGTGGGTGGAACTTATTGTGGGCACGGGTTGTATGAAGATGATTGTGTTGTTTGTGGGTTGTAAGTTTAACCAAAGCCTGACATTTGAGCATTTGGAACTTGTGGTGGACACGGGTGGTATTGTGGTGTTTGCGGGTTGTAGTTTGGTGGAAATGGATTCCATTGCGATTGGAGGTTGAATGGGTCATTTGGGTTTTGAGACATTTTTTTTTTTGTTTAGTTTTTACAAATTACAAAGTATAGAAATAAGAAGAAAAGGATAAGATTTGAGGTGTGAAAAATGTTGGAATTGGAGTGTGTATTTATAGGGTAAAAGTAATAGTTTTGAAAAATAAAATATATAAAAAAAACCCCAACAGGCTTCAACGGCTATTTTTTTATTATTTTTTTCTTTCCGTTACAACTTATGGACCGTTTGAAAAAAAAAGAAAAGAAAAGAAAACGTCGGAAGTCATAGCGTTTGTATTCGAACGGTGGCGGTGAAGGCCGGGCTTGAACGGCGAGGGGGAGCCCCGAACGGTGAGCTTTGGCGTTTTCGGAGGGTGAACGGTGGAAGAACGGAGGGTGCTCCGTATGCTCTAAGTACCTACAAATCAAATGTATGTATGTTATCTTTTCAATACATTAAAAGACATGGTCGATTGTACTTATACAGTTATTTAGGTATGTCTTTTTGGTTTTCTTTCATCTTTTGCGCGATTTTATATGATTAATGAATCATTGTAGGTATCATCTTTTTATCAGTTGTGATAGTGTTTTTTTTACAATGTACGTTTACTCAAGATTAATATTTTTTTCCTTTAAATTTTACACTTCTAATTACAAGTTAAATATTTTCTCTAACAGATTTGGTTTAATCTAGCTTAGTGCAAGAAGAGGTTATAAAAAACCTTGCTAATTACAAATCATACTTTACTTCATAATGTAATATATGTCAGGTTTAATCCCTTTAATATATATCCATACTTTACTAGGTTACTAGTGATTTATTATTTAACTTTCATTGTAATATGCATCATATAAAATGGTCTCGTTTCTATGCTCAAAAACATTAACACATTTGGATGTTAAGAATACTTCTTGTACCTCCATACTACATTAAAGTTACAATAAAGTATCTTGCAATAAAATCTCAAAGCGTTGATGTTGTAGATGAAAGTGATGTAGCATTCCCGCCGCCTTGTACTACATCTATTGATTTGTCTGGTGATGACAATCCTCTTGCACTACCGGTTGACACGAAAAAAGCAATAGGAAAACTTATCAATATGAAGAAGAAAAAGAAAGAATATGAGATAGCAAGGTTTGAAGATTTCGTTAAAGATTTGATTCTTAGAGCATGGGGAGTGGGGTTGAACGGCGTCGCCGTTCTCCCACTTGAACGCCGACCGCCAGCGTTCACCACTCCCTCCCGCCATTCATCTCCGGCGTTCAAAGCCGGCGTCGGGATTCAAACGTTGCTTCGTCGACGTTTTTCCCCTTTTTTATTATTTTTTTTATTTTTATTCCAATGGTCATTAAAAAAAAGTTTAAATTTTGAAAAAAGAAGTAACCGTTTGTAGCCGTTTTTTTGTCCATTTTGACTTTTTTTGAACTTTTTTTTTTTTAAAAAAACTCACTAATTTCACACTATAAATAAATCCTCAAACCACTTCATTTTTCACACCTCAAAAACTCATCTTCTTCATCTAATTTCTTCAATTTTCTAAACTACACTTCTAAAACATGTTTCAAAACCCAAACGATCCCTACAACCTTCAATCTCAATGGAATTCATTTCCACCAAACTACAACCCGCAAACACCACAATCATCTTCATACAACATGTATCCAACACAACCTCTAAATTCCCAAATGCCGACTTTTGGTCAAAACTACAACATACCACATACACCACTCCCTCCCACCCAATATCCTCAATGATCATCACAATACCCACAAATGTCACCCGAAACTTACCAAGAGTTTTTGCTGTGGAAGCAAAACCAAGCGCCACCAACGGAGCATTCGGTTGAAGCCGAAACACCGACCTCGTCTCGCCCTAAAAAAAACAAATCCAAACCCGACGAGCCAAAAAAGGAAAAAGTAATATTCGTCTGCAACAATTGGACGTCCAAAGAAGAGCTACTTTTAGCTCAATGTTGGATTTGTATATCTGAATGCCCGAACCGTGGCATTGAACAAAAAAACATTCATTTTGGTACTTGGTGGTGGACGAGTACAACAAGCGTGCGGAAGTCGAGAAAGTTGTCCAACGGGGCAAAGACGCGTTATCGTCTAAATGGACATATTTGAACAATCGTTGTCAAAAGTATCAAGAAATCCGGGAACGATTGGGAAGAAACAGTGGTGAAAGAGGTGAAGATTATAGGTTGCGGTGTTTGGAGACGTACAAGTTTGAGGCGAAATCGGCGTTTCACCGTGAACTTGCTTGGGATTATTTGAATGATAAGCAAAAATGGAAATGTCCCGACCCGGTTGTAGTCGGCCGTAGGAACAAGCGGAGGGAGACGGTTGACTTAGAAGATGTGGACCTGGGGCATGACGAGGAGGTTCAAGAAAATCCAAACGCGGCCCTTTTTGATGAAGATGTCGACCCGTGGTCACCCGAAAAATCAAGGCGTCCAAAAAGTGCCAAAACATCGTCCGACGCTTCTACGAAAAGTAGCACGCCTTCTTTTGATGAGTCGATTACTCAAAACTTTCAAGAATTGACTCAAACCAAGATGAGTATCTACCGTACCCGAGATATAGCCGAAGCAATGCCGGTTTTGAAGATGACAACGGATGGCTTATCGGAAGATGACGCGTGGTTTCTGAACATGGAGAAAGAGAAGATTCGGGAAAAGTTCGGGTGGAAGCGACCGGGTGAGGGTGGTGGCTCGGGTTCGGGTTTCGGATTGGCTTCGGGTGCCGGCTCGGGTTTGGAAGACGTTGGTGGATCGGAATCGGATTAAGAATAAGCTTTAATTTTAATTAAATGTTTGTATTGTCTTTAAGATTTCGTATTTTTATTATGTATTTTTAGGAACTTTATTTATTGTATTGTCTTTAGGATTTCGTATTTTTAGGAACTTTAATTATTGTATGAAAGTGTGTTTTAATTAAATGTTATTTGTTTTTAGATATTGCTACTTTTTTTGTATTTAAATTGTTTTTACAAAATTAAAAATAATAATAAAATATTCACAAGAACACTGAACTGAACACTGAAACTCAAATTAACCATTACCCCACTTTTCTGTTTCAGTGTTCAAGTTTAGTGTTCTCGAAAACACTGAACTGAACACTGAAATTTCATCAATCACTTCTGTGCTCTTAGTGAGGATTCTAGTGCAACAAACAAGGATTGTGAAGCAAAGGAGAAGAAAGGTGTTGGACGATTGTCAATTAAACTCCATTGGTTTTTTAATAGTACTACCAATCGTTTTCAAATGGTGCAACTCACCGTTTAAATAAACTTAATAAACTTTTAAGTGAAGTGAGCTTCAAAATTATTTTGTAGCACTAAGTGACTAGATTTTTTGGGGTCACGACTAGATGTAGTTAAAAGCTACAGTAATTTTTAGTGGTGGTTGGTTGTATGAAGGTTATATAACCAATATAAGATTTTCATTATTTAGCAATAACCCACAAAAGGAGTTGATTGTTTCGTAACTTTCGTCCTTCTAAACCTCGTGACTATCAAAACCCTAAATATAATACACAACTAGTTACTTTTTAATAATAATATCATAACAATATTAAAGAACTGCAAATATTAAGAAATAAATATTTTCTTACAAATGAAACTGTAAAAGATGTTGAAAGTAACTACTGTAGAAGACTGGTGACATTGGTTTCTTCTATTTGAAAGGGAAGAAAGCAAAGGAAAGGGACACCATTAGCATTGGCTCTTTCATTGCTTCTTTTGTTTGACTTCTTACCTTAGCCAACTAAAGGAATTAGTTTTGGGGTGGGATACAACTTCTATTTAATATAGTTTATTTTTTGTTTAGTGTATAAAAATGTAGGTATATATGTAAATATGCAGGGTCTAAAAATTAAAGTGATGAAAGGAGGGTTAACAGTGCTTTGCCAAATTTTCATCAGTTTTGAATGTGTTAACGTAACGTTGAGCTATACAAAGGAAGAAATAATGATTGGAAGTGGTCTAAGAATATAAACTTGTTTGATCAAAAATCTTACTATCTCCTTTCTATTATAATTGTGTACAATTATATTACATAAAGTTAAATGCATAAACCTATACATTGAAAAAAAAGCAGTTAAACTTTTACTTTTTGCACAATATATCTTTTACGAATTTGTGAAGAAAACAAATTATGAGTATAATGATAAAAGTTAGTATATTGATTTTGTAAGTTGACATTTATTTTAAATAAAAAATAGACATTTATTTCGAAAGTGATGAAATAAAGAAGTAAACAACTCAAACAATTATTCCCTTTGTTCCATTTAAAATGTCTAGGTTATTATTTTGGGTAGTCTCATTTAAAGTGTCCACTTCGATATTTAACTAATCAAAAAAACTTTAGTGAGTACAACTGATATTTGATTGGTGAAAAGTATTGTTGGTGAAAAATTATAAAACTGTATGCAAGTCAAAGTGAACTGAGAACTGGGACAGAGGAAGTAAAAAAAAGGTAAAATAACTAAAATAAAGTAAACAGTTGTGGAAAATTTTACACAATTTTCCATCTCAAATTTTGTAAAAATGAAAAAGTTTTCATTTTTTAGAAAAGTGATGAAAATTTAAAAAATGTGTTCAAATGTTGTTGTATTTTCTATTTTGGAAAACTAGTTAAGGTTAGAAGGGTTTGAAAAATTTTAGAAAAGTGAGAGTGGTAACAAAGGAAAAAAGTGAAAAATTTTAGAAAAGTGAGGTGAGTGATTTTTCAATTCCCCCTTGTAACATAGAAAATGAGTTTTCTATTTTCTATGAAAACTTTTATAGGAAAACCTTATTTTGAACAAATTTTCTAATTTTTTTAATTTTTTTTTGGAAAACTCAATGTCATCTAAAAACACATTAGCAAATCTGTGAAAAATGCAAAGGGGGGCAATTATGTAAATTTACATCAAATGGCATCTAGGGTTTTTTTTCCCAAATTGCTAGGTCTCTATAAGTACGAACCAGTCCCATATCGTCTCTCCATTCTCCATTCCGATTTCTTCTTCCAATTCATTCTTAATTTCCGTTTCAATTTCTTTTAATTTATTTCGATCTTGTTAAACTTTCATTAAGTTATTATTATTATTCCTCTGTTTATATTTATTTTTGGGAGACATATATTTATAAATTGTCTCATCAAATATGTAACAGCAGGATAAAATAAAGATGGCAAGATATATCGTTTCAGTCGTTATGTTTTCCGGTTGACGATCTGATTGTTGCTTGTCCACATTTTTTATTTTTTGATAACTATTTACTATTTTTTTAAGTGTTTTTTGTAATATTTTTTTATCTAAGCTTTGATAAATTAAGTAAAAAAATAGGTTTGTGGATTATTTTTTTTCTGTAAATTTTAATAAACGTGTTACAGTGCAAAAAGATTACATTAATTAAATGATAAAAGAAGTCGGAAAAAATAAAGTTGGATTGTGACATTTTTTTAATCATTTCAAAGGGGCGTAGATGAACGAGAAAGCGTGAAGATGGTTTCCATAAATCCTAAGAAACGTTCATATTTATATTTATTAAAATTTCACTAATTTATGATTATAATAATTTTAATTAGAAAAAGAGAAACCATGTTTGATAGAACTAGAAATAGAAACAAATAGCGTATTATTAATTCTTAAAATATACTCCCTCCATCCCTCTCCGTAATTTTGACTGAAAATTTATAAGAAATACTACCTCCGTCAAATAATTGTGTCCATCTTAGACGTCTCAAAATAATTGTCCATCTTGGACGTCTTAAAATAATTGTCTACTTTCTTTTTCAACCAATAAAAAGAATTAGTGGGTGCAGATTTTATTTGAGTGGTTAAAAGCTGTTGTGCTACCACTTTTATTAAACTATGTGCTTTTTGTTGATGGATATTAATTTTAGGAAGCACTTTTATTAAACTATGTGTTTTTTGTTGATGGATATTAATTTTAGGAAGGAGGGAGTAATTGAATTCCGTAATTTTGACTGAAGATATATAAGAAATAATTGAATTGATTGTAGTAGGCAATGTATGGGACATATATAAGGGTTAAGTGTGTTAAAATACTCTATTCAACTGTACTAAAAAGGGCAACCCTCATATACATTTGCGGGTAAGAAACTTGTTATTTGTTGTCATTGTATGTAATTTATGGTGTTTTTAAAGAAATCATAAGTTTGTTACATGCGATATATACCGGCGAATAATTGATAACACACAAACCTTAGTTTATTGCATTTTTATGGACTTAACACAAAATATAAATACTAATATGAACAACAAAAATGAGATGGTGGGAGTATAACACTTCTTTACCCCTCGGAACCTCAGGTTTTTGATGCATACAAGTATTTTTATTGGAATGTTGTTATATAACTAATGGACTCCTTACAAAATTTAGCTTTAGAAACTCCACTCCTTACAAAATTTAGCTTTAGAAACTCTTAAAAACGAAAGGTCAAACACTTAATGTACAATTTGTTTAATGCGTGTTTGGATATACATACGATATCTTGCATTTTTCTTAAGAGGAAATATTTAATTGCCCAAAAGCAAAGTTTGACATGACATTATATACTACTGTTAAACTCATAGAAGTGTAAAGCTAGTCTTGTCAACTAAGAACAGAGAATGGGAACACTACTGTAAATATTAGAGCTAAATATTAGAGCTGAGAACTGAGATTTGAAGCTAGTATACTGTATACATTTGTGTATATTTTGTTAGTAATAACGACTATATTTGTATGATCCATATATACTTCATGTATGTCTACTGCTTTCGGTTCACGGGCAGACCTGAAAATGATTTCTTTATACAATCTACAATACCTTCACAGTCAGTATCAGGCAGGATGCAACCTAACTCATCTTCAGAAGTAATGTTATCATTGTAAACAGAGTGTGGAGAACGCAGGCTCCCATGAGTTTGGCATGCTTTCATTGTCTTACAGTGTTCGGCCTCATCATCTCTAATGTTCATAAACACGTCATACATATTTTCTAGAGACAAAAATGGCACAGTACAGAAAATTAGGCGTAATGAACAATCAATCGCCGATTTTACTGTTAGAATCTTGCATTTATTCTCTTTTTTGAACAAGAGAAATTGCACAATATCGACCACCAACCATACCATTAAACATGTGTAAAACAGTGACTTTGATGATTACTTTTGATGGTTGTCACAGGAATTGATAAAGAAAATGAGGGTGTCCTGTTACCTATTTTTGGCCTTCGAGTATTGGGAATCCTTGAGGTCTGGAATTCATCTGAACATAAATACTCATACGGTGAGGCAAAATAAAAGACTAAAAAGGGCAACCCTCATGTACATTAAGGTATTGGTACGCGTGGCCAATTTGACAAACTTATGGGCATATGAGCTGCCTTTTTTTCTCTAACAGGTTAAATCAAAGTTAGGCAAAGGGTATCATAATATTGTATAAACCTCAGACATCGTTTTACCTGAACATATATAATTTGTCATTGTAATAATTTCAATATAAAAATATTATTCATAAAACTCGATAAAGAATTGACAAAGAAAGTTTTGCTGGTCAGCCCAACCGACCCGCTGCACAAACAACTTTAATTTACCCATGTGACCCTATAACCCAACCCACCCGACCTGCTAATTTTGCCACCTGAACTCATAGGTCTTGTCGAACTGGGGTGAGAGTCTATGTAAACAATCTTTTTCTTGCATGTTGCATATTATCATTATCATATAATATCAATTGAGGAGTAGTTATGAATAGTAATCTTTTTTGTCTTTTTCTATAATTAAGTTTATATGAATAGTTAAATAGTATATAATGAATAATTTAACTTAAAGCAACATAGATGGAGCGGTAAGTAGCCTAGCACTTTTAGCAACACACCTAAGTTCAAATCCACCTCCATCATTTTTTTGGTTGACTTTTTTTTTTTAAATTTATATTTTAGTACATTAACTTTTTGAAAGGGATCCTATTTAATTTCTTTAAAAAAATCTTATGAGCTTTAATAATTTGGTGAAAGAAATTTTAAGATTGTACAAGTTCTTTAACCCGGCCTCCTTAACTTTAATAGCTTAATGGAATAGATCTAAAAGATATGTAAATTCTTTAATTACTCTTAAATATTAGTGTTATAATTTTAACTTTAGATGATTTAACGGAAGTGATCCAAATGATATATAAGTTCTTTAAGTACTCTTAAATTTTAATACTATTATAGTATCCAAATAATATATAAGTTCTTTAAGTACTCTTAATTTTAATACTATTATAATTTCACTACTCTTATTACTATATATATTATCCAGCATCACATAGCTATTAAAATATAGCAAACGTTATTATATTGTCAACATAATGGTATTAATTCTATTGTTTTAACTATTGTATTACTTATGCTTTATTATTAAATAGATGGAATATATAACACATTTCATTTATAGTTACTTTTTATTTTATTTTTCAATAAGTCCAACCAATATGAGTATAAAGTTGTTGAATTGTTATGAACTATAAGTTTGTTATATTTTCTTATAAATTACTATCAATATAACGTAATACAAAAACTATAACTAATAATGATCCATGGTGATGTTATATCATTTTTGTTCTTTTTCGATAGATTAACTATGATAATGAAATTTGCACGTTTAAAGTGTTGGATATATATTGTTTAATGATATAGAAAGTGAGTTAACTGTTATTCAATAAAATAGTTATAATGAGGATATATTAAGAAAAGCCGGATTATTAATATTTAAAGAAAAATGATTTTTAATCCATCTTATACAAATAAGTGTGAGATAAAAACTGATAGAACAAATAATATGTTCCCGTCGTGAAACGTGGGCATTATAATCCTTGTTATTTTCATTCCATGACTCAAACCCTGTGGACTTAAGATGGACTTACCAAACAAGTACATGTCTCCTTGTGTGTAGTAGTTCACAGCCACTTTAGATGGAGCCTGTTTCTTCAATTCATCTGCACAATAAATAGCAAGAGTGCATAAATTATTAGGGGCTCAAATTCGGAGAATATGATCACATATTCACATCCTAATATTGCAAATCCGAAATATTATCCAACAATATAGTAATAACATATATCTCAGAAGAATTTTACCTCCTTTTTCTTTGATGAATTTGTCATAGGTTTCAAATGCATGGTTCTCCACGCATTCAGAAAAATGATCTGCATAAGAGAAGAAATAGATACAGAAAATAAAAAAAATGCAAGACGCATCCAAACAAGAAACAAACGGTTTACAAATAGCTACTATACTCACAACAATTAGCATAAAGTTAGAAGAAAAGTGAAGAAATGCATTATTTGGGATTTTTAAATAAAAAAGTTTACTTATTTGTAAAATTGTCATCATAACAAGTTATTTATATGGTCAACAACTTTCTCTTGTTGGACTCAAACCCTGTGGATTTAGTCAGTTAGGGTCAGACTAGCAAAAAAAAATTTCGTCATTATGGAAGAGTAATTTAGACATTTGATGAATTCAATACACTATGTGTAGCACCCAAAGTGATGCAATTCTCAATCAAAAATGCAAGTACAAAAGAGAAGCATTTGCTATACGACCATGAACAACCTAGGTAGAAATAGAACACTTGCATTTAAGTAATTGGACAGCAACACGTAAAAACAAATGCAGATGACATAAAAACCAGCATGCTCTAAGAAGCAAGGTTCATCTATTCGACCAATTTCATCTATTGTAATTTCTCCATTTTGTTACCGATTTATCAATTTATCCCATATAACGAAAATGTGAACAGACAGACATTGAAAATAAGAAACAAATTGAGTCAATATGTGGACCTAAATTATCATACTTACATGCCATTCTTGGGCTCAAAGCATACATCAACACCGTCATGAAATAATAGATGAATACAATAACTTGAGCAAGGAAGCGGTCAAACCACCAAGCATTTCCCCCTAGCTCCTGCAACAAGGCCATCGGTTTCTAAATATTAGCGTATAACCTAAAAAGTATGTATACTCATGCGCATTTATATATAATTTGTGCAGGAACTGTGGCTTGATCGTTTTCAGATCAAAATAAGCAGACTTATTTTGCACAAATTACAATTCTTCGTAAAGGTGGCAATTTGGATGCATTTACTTAACAATGGGCCGGTCTGGGTTGTGTTTTATCACTAATGAGCCAAACGGGTAAAATAGAAAAGGTTACTTAAATGAAACAGGTCAAATGGATATAACAAGTTACAACGGGGCCAAAAGTTGCCAAACTGTGTTTGACTAAGGCATAAAACCTGCAAAATCATTATTTCTAAAGAAAGCTATATTATTATTTGAGATATTTTTAATCTTTATGATCATATTTGGCAACCGATAATTTATGAAAGAATTAATTTGTTGGACAAAAAGTGTGTTTATGTAGCCCGGCCCGACCGGATCTGTTTTAATCCGTACAAACAGCTACCAGCGTCCACATGAGGCCCTTTTGACTCCGTTGCCCAACCTGTCCAAATTTCCACCTCTATTCTTATTATAAGATGTACTCTACCTTTTGTGTCTTAAGGTTGTCAACTTATATAATACATGATTGCAAAAACATTTCATAAGACCTCTGATGGTTTGATACATTAACAGTTAAGAGCCTGTGGAAAAAAGACCATACTAGTTTTTAAGACTCACCTCCATAATAAGCAGATGATGCATTTCATTCCAGGTCTCGGCAAAGTGCACTTTCAGATAGTCTCCTCTTCTCCACCAACCGCAACTTTCGTACAAGTGCAGGACGGATATAAAAGCTGGGTTATAAAAAGAAGTCAAGACTTGTTTACATACAAATAAACTTATGGTTGGATGATAGAATAAGTCCCAGTTATCCCAGCCTTCAATTAGTTAGGTTAAAAATAAATAGCCCCAAACTTTTTTAAAGGTTTTAAAAGTTATTTTTCAAGTATTTAGCACTTGGAAAAATCAAATCTTGCACTAGAATTCGGGGCAACCAATATCTTCAAAGATATTCGAAAAGAGCACTTCACTTGGCAAACTACAGAAACACGACACTTTTATTGGTAACTTGAGGGGGATTTTCCGAATTTTTCCGACAAAAGTGATGTGTCTTGTGAGTTTTGGCGTTGACAGCTCTAGTATTCCCTCTTACATTATTGACTTATTGTGAGTATGTTTAGGAAGAGGTTGTAATGTGGGTTGAGTAAAAGGTCATGACAGACTAGGGTCAAAAGGGGTAATCTTTGGTACAACACAAGACACAGGTTGACAGGAATCACTTCTTGTCCAAAATGTATATTATTTCCATGATGATCTATTATTTTATTTTTGAATAAATTGTTTAGAAGGTTTTATGCATTAAACTTGGGGTGACTTCAACATTTTAGACCCCTTTTACCTATTAACCTTATTTTTTTTATTACTTGTTTCACCCACTACAGTTAAAGCATAAGCATAAATGGCCATTCATAAGTAAATTGGTCGAAATTGAGAGACAAAATTAACATCTACCAAAGTATGGGACTCTTGCTATAGTTTCCAGAACGAAAAACCTCGGATAATCTCGGTCATGGTACAATATGTCTAGCAACTTGATTACTGTGTCCTGCACCAAGAGACAAAAAGAATCAAAATCACCTCTTTTAAATAATGCTACGTAACATAACATTAGAAAATTTTGAATGTCATGCTTAAGTCACAATTTCCCAGTATCATGCTTCAATATGATATGGTGAAAAGACATCGACAAGTTCATAAAGGGATTACAAAGAGCAAAAGTTAGATTCATACCGTAAGAAATATATTTATAGATTGCTCAACTTTAATGACCCATTTCTCTATAGAGCTTGAAGGTTTCTTATTAGGTGGTTCACCAGGACTTCCAGCGGCTTTATCAGGGAAAGTCTTGGGTAGAAAAGTTTCTTCTATAACTACTTTCTCCTCATCCTCTCGCAAAGTGGTTGCTTGGATATTAGACAACCTCCTACATATGTACAAATATAACTAAGACGCGATAAAACGGAATACAAGCATTATTTTAACGAAGACAACAAATTCACAAATTATAACATAGAAAAAGCGTTATCTATCATCTTCTGCAATTCAAACCATTTTCAGGATTGGAGAACCTTGATAAGTGAAACGGTTCATATACTAGAAGACCATATTAGCAGTATGCAGGCCTGTACACCTAGCTGATTTATGTAGCCATGTAGGTCATTTTTTTTATCGCGCCACGTAAAGCCTAAGTTTTAGTTGTTAATCAATCATTTTTTAACTTATGGCTTACAAATGTTAGTCCAAAATAAGCATCACTCCATCCGCTTAAAAGACGTAAGTTTTCATCTAATACTATAAGCTAAAACGCAACATTATCCAAACACTTCTAAAGACCTTACTCCGCTTAAAAAACACCATAAAACTACGTATTCGTGTTATTGTGATCTTACATATGTCTGTGATCAACAGATTTTCTTATCCCATTCTTAACAACTACACTCATTTCATAAAGAGAATCCCATTATCACTAAATTTGTACCTATATAGTTGCTCTTGATATATAAACAAACAAAACCCCCAAATAACACCCTAAACAAAACCCTAACTTCTTCACAGTATACCAAATTAAGATGCATAATTTAAGAATCGCAATTACATGAATAAATTAAGATTACATTTACATAATTAAGCTGAAAATCACCTAATAACAATTTAAAATTACTATTTAATTTACCTGAATTGGAGCTTATGAGAAACAGTGAGTGGAGTATGAACAGAAAGAGGATTAAATAAAGTTGAATTTTTGCAAATAGAATTTGTTTTTGGTTTTAAATATTTTGATGATGATGAAATTGATAGTGGAGATAGAGATGTAGAATAGAAAGAAATTGTCATCATAACACACACCAGTTTTTGTGCATTGAAATAAACAATTTTAGGGGTATTGTATAGACTCAGAAAAATGAAGATGGGATGATAAAAAATCAGTTAAGCACTAAGAAAATGATTTTTTAAGTTGTAAGGTTGTGAATTTTATATTCAACACGAGTGTAACTGAAAATTATATAAAATAATCGATTTAAAGAAATGGGTATTGTTAATGACAAAAGGGCTGTCAATAGCGTGCATCAATTGGTTATACTCAAGGGGGCTGATTTTTGCAAGGAAACTTTTACTTGTTATAAGGAAACAGTTACATAAAAAGTTGTACTGTATGTATAAACAGTTGTACTTTTTCCTTGTAGGAAGTAAAACCTTCCTTGCCAAAATCAGCAACTAAAATTCAGGGGGTCGGATATATTATTATGGTAAGGGTACAAGTATTAATGTGTCTCCTAAATTCTTATTGACAGTTCTTAGGGTTGTCGTTATCATTTTCCTAAAAAAATATAGGAGAAAACGAGATAGTTTAATGATTTTTAATAATTAATTTACAAAATAGAAAACGATCTTTTTAGGGGGGAAATTGTATTATGAACAATTAAAAATCGACGGATGAAGTAGGTGTCATAACTTATGGATTATTGGTTGTAGGAATATGTTTGATATTCAGGGTCATCTTTGAGAGTGGGCGAGGTGGTCGACCGTCCAGGACCTCTGATTTCTAAGGGTCTCAAAAATGTGTATGTTATATTATTTGATATATAGTTTGATTTTTAATCAATTAATAAGAAAAGAAAAAGAATGTACATGCTTATGTATAAGATAATTGGGCCGCAAAAACACTTGAGTTAATTTTTATACTACATTCGGTAAACTATATGTTTAGCTTTTTATTATACACCTTATTTTGGCGATTAACGTTCTTTTGCCCTAAGCCTCATTTAGCGATTAATATTATTTTGCCTAGGCCATCTAAAAACTCAAAGACGGCTTTGTTGATATTGGGTCCTTGTTTGATTCGGTACATACTGCTAGTAACAGGAAACTGGTTACGGAATTGTGGGAGGGTACTTCTTGGATTATCATGTACCTTATTTGGAAAAATAAGAATGCAAAAGTATTTGGGAAGAAAACATTGCGAGGAGCGGGTTTGTTTCAGGAAGTACAAGTTAGATCGTTCGAGTGGATGAAGCCAAGATTAAAAGATATACATATTCAGTTGGACGCATGGATCGACGATCTGAAAGCTGTGGGATCTGCACTGATGGAAAAAGACTGTGGTATTTTGGGTTTAACCGGAATATAGCCATTCTGAAGATTGGGTTCATGTTATTAATTTTGTATTCATAGGTAATAATCGTTGTGTGAGTCTCGTTCAGAAGATGCACACGTAAGACTGGAGTTGGATGGCTACTGCTTCTGTTTTTTTTCTTTCAATTTTGGTGATTTATAAAAGTAGGCAAGTCGTGACTAGTTGCCTGTTTTAGAATGGTCAAGTTTGAACATGCATAAGTGTATGTTGAGTTCCAGTATTTCATTTTGTAAAATTTTCGTTCCGAGTTAGGTAACGTAATCAATTTATTACTACTGTACGTAACAAACTTTTAAATTTTGTTCCGATGTCAACTACTAACTTTTATTTTACTGGTTAAGATTTGAAAATGCCGACGTGTATATGATAACGCATTCAAACGTGCTGACTGTACTGTCACATTTAATTAAATTTCAGGGTTAAAACTACATATCGACAACTAACTTATATTTTTGTACCGAGTTAGGTAACGGAACTTATTTTATTACTAATGCAGATAACAAACTTTCAAATTTATTTTCAAGTTAGGTAATTATCATGACGTAGCTGTCATATTAGCAAAATATGTACACGTATATGTACACATGGATGGAGATCATCTTTTATGATCGAGTAACATCCGACCAACGTTTTTTTCAGCAAAAGAAAAAAAAAATATTTTTATATAGCCGAACAAATTGACTTCAAGTCTCAACAAATCATCCTCGTCATATAAGATTTGAAACATTCTTATTACTAAGATTCTTTTTAATTTTCACACATATGAATGTGTAAGCGTTTGAACACGTTTATGATTGTGAAAACCTTAAGATTTTTGTCCACGTTTACATGGCGTGAAGAAAAAATCATGAGAAACTATCAAATTTGTTGTAGGTGTGCAAGACTGATAATGACGAGGATGATTTGTTGAGACTTGAAGTCAATTTGTTCGGCTGTATAAAAATATTTTTTTTCTTTTGTTGAAAAAAACGTTGGTCGGATGTTACTCGATCAAAATAGATGATCTCCATCCATGTGTACGTATACGTGTACATATTTTGCTAACATGACAGCTCCATCATGATAATTACCTAACTCGAAAATAAATTTGAAAGTTTGTTATCTGCATTCGTAATAAAATAAGTTCGTTACCTAACTCGGTACAAAAATATAAGTTCGTTGCTGATATACAGTTTAACCCTTAAATTTAATTTACACGTGACAATACAATCAGCACGTTTGAATGAGTTGCCATATACACATCAGCATTTTCAAATATCAACCAGTAAAATAAAAGTTAGTTACTGAAATCGGAACAAAATTCAAAAGTTTGTTACGTAGATTAGTAATTAATTGAGTACGTTACCTAACTCGAAACAAAAAATAAGTTCGTTGGCGATCTGTACATTTAACCCTTATGTAAATAGCTATATGATATTAATAATAGTTCTATTGCTTTTTCTAAAAAAGGTGTCATAACTTATGTTAACGATAATACACTCAAAATTTGATGAATTATGACATAACAATTTTACGCTCTATCTTATCTTATGTTTTAATTATATAAAGTTCAAAGGAAAATGATTTTCCCTCTACTTAATCTTCCAACCCAACCTCCGAATCCTATAAGTTTATGATATGTGACATGTAATTATTCTCTATCCTCCCATGATTTACTATTCCAACCAATTGTTAATCAATAATTGGTTAGGTTGATAAGTAGGATACAAATTAGGAGGATAAATCATTACTTACGTTGAAAAAGATCTTACATCGATCCTATTACTGATTTTTGCATCAATATTTAGATTTAATCAAGTTTCCAATTTTAATCAAATCAAAAGAATAACACATTTTCAAATGTTCATTATTTATTCCTATAAATTTGAACATGGCAGATTACTTTTATGTCTTTTTTATATAACTAGATTATAACCCGCATATTTGCGGGCGCGATCATTGTATTATGTTCTTACTACTGTTACTTTAGTGTAACATCCTCCGTACCGGTCTGGTAATTTCTAATTTAAATTGCTTATTTAATTGTATTAGAAATTATTTGATATTAATTGTTTAATTGTGAAACTTAGTTAAATAAGTTTCAAGACTTATTGTGAATAGTAAATTATTGATTGTTGTAATTTACTATAGATGACGGTAAAATAAAATAAGTTTCTCGTAAGTGATTTTTTGGTTCCAGACAATAGATTAAAAGGGGACTAATTTTAAGTGAATGCGGGTCGGTGGAAATATTAAGCCGACTATATAACTTTCCCTTTTAGGAAAGTTTCTCACTTTCCCTTTTTAGAAACCTAAAGAAATTATAGCAAAAAAAAAACAAGAGTTGTGATCTTGGAACTTAATTTCATCATTATCATCACTTTGATCTTTACATAATAGTAAGTGACCTTCTTGTAGATTATGATAGATATAGTATATGATGATTATTGATTTGTGGTAATGATTGAATATTTAAATTGTTAATGATGTTTGTTATATATATATATATATATATATATATATATATATATATATATATATATATATATATATTTTGATTACAACTGATCATATTGATTGAGAGAAATAAATTCATGTTCTTGAAACATAACTTGAAGTTTGGAAATGGATTAAGTGAGATATGAATTTGATAGGAAAATGGAATTGATTGATGTTAGTTGAAGGTTTGATGTTAACTTGTTGTCATATGATACTTCTACTAGGTTAGAAATATGATTTGGCTGGCTTGGTATCTGAAATTAGAGAATTTGTGAAGCTTGGTTCGTGGAGGGTTTAGCCTTGCTGCTGTTGCTGAAAAAGATGAACAAGCCGGCGGGTTTGATACCCAAGCCGGCGGCTTCATGGTGAACACTGGGAAGCCGGCGGGTAAAATACCTAGCCGGCGGGTTCAAGCCCAAACCTGGCTGTTCCTTGGTCAATCCGGCGGCTAAATTAAGCTTTAAAACGCAACTTGGTTCTGATCACGCAAAATGTAATTTACCCGACGGCTTGACCATGTGAGCCGGCGGATAGTGTGTGGAAGCCGGCGGGTCTGGACCACAGCCGACGGCTAGTATGGCCTATCTAGTATTTTTATAATTGTGAATTGTAATATGTGATTAGAAACTTGTAATGGTAATGTTGATTATATTAAGTTCATATTGTTACGAATTTATATGAGTTAAGTATTGATGATCTTGATTACTAACTTGTATCTGATTGTTGATTTTCAGATCCTCAGAGAACTCAGCGAGATAAGACAACTGAGTAAGTGAATCGAGACAATCAGGTGAGTGGATTTGAAACTCACAGTTTGGTTTGGTTGTGTCAATTTGATTTCAATCAGTAATTATAGGATTACTATTGATAGAATGTTAAATTGATATGCCATTGGATTGGTTGATTGATTAGCCTGTGTGCTGGAATGTAGAATCCAGAGGTCAACTAGATTGTTGGTTGGACTTGATTGCTATTGTTGGTCAATATAGGGTTGTGTACATATGTTGATGAAGATTAGCAATAAGTTAGCGGTTAAACATGGTTCTGGCCTACAGTTGATTTAAGTGTTCTGATGGGGCCACCCGGCACAGGGTCCTTAGGAACCACCGTTCCTCTTGACGATATTTGTTACATTGTTGATTGTGAACCGATTGCTAGCTAAATTGAATTGTAGTGGATTATTCATTCACTTAGCTACGTGCTAATCCCTCAATTTACTTCCTGCAGGTTATGTTTATTATGTGGGTAGTCAGGAAGGGATGTTTTGATATTGGGAATGTTTGAAACTTGCAACTCTGATCAAGTTAGTTATAAACAGTGTTTTGTAATATATAATACCCCGATTGTAAACAAGATAACTGTATTTGGATTAGTAGTAAACAGATTGTATAAATGTTTGTGAAAATTTCAAGCAAAGTTTTAAGAAAATATGTATTGTAAGTATACGCTTCCGTGATAAATAATACAATATTGTTGTATTAAAAGAGGGGTGTTATATTTAGGAATGCCACTTTGGCTATGATTATCTTAATGTTGTTGACATGCAAGCAACTAAAACAGTATGAGTATGAATCTGAGTACGTAGATGGAAAAATGAGTAATACGCAACATTTACCAGTAGCTTAAAATTTTTTTTTATCTGTTATGAATAATAAAAAAAGATAGCATGAAATAAAACACGCATCAATCATGTTGGATGGGATCTCAAGGCCTTGCAATCCATAAAGTACTTAGAGCATTTAGACGTGCAAAATAGTCTAATATTGCCAGCCACGCTAACGCAGATTGTCGCGTTGTCAATATCTCATGAAGTTGTAGTAAAGTAGTCTCTCGAAGTGAATCATCCTACAAATAGTGGAGTAAAAAATGTATGATGTAGAGACAAAAGTTGATTAATACTTAATTTTGTCTAAGTGTTTAATCCATGAATAAGATGTTGTCCGTGAATGATAAGGATTCGACAATGTCTTTGTGTCCGTGAATGATAAGGATTCGACAATGTCTTTGTATTCGTGAATGATAAGGATTCGACAATAGATAAGTGTCCGTGAATGTTAATGATTCGACAATAATGGATTGTCCGTGAATGCCTATTCGACATTTGCATTCCGTGAATGCTTGAATTCACGGACGGTGTAATTCCGTGAATTCTTATTCATGGATTATACTTGGAATTGTCGTAGTGTTTCGTCTATAAATAGGTTAGTTGAAGTCATTTTGATGATGCTTTTTGATGTAATTTTGAGAGCGTTTGAGAGACATTCATTTGTACATGTTAATCTCTTGTATATGAAAGATTGATTTAGCTATATAATCAAGATTTCCTGTTGAATACTTTTATCTCTTTCTTCTTTACTATAATTCACGTTGTGATTGTGTATATTTATATTCCGCACGAATATACATACGTTTTAGTTTGCGTATTCTGATCCGAGGTCGCTCACAAGTGGTATCAGAGAACAAAGGATAAGAAATTAGAACATTTTTGTGATTTAAAGTGTGAAGATGAAGATTTGAAGAAATTACAGTGATGTCTAGTGTTACAATCATTTGAGACAGCGTCAAAATCAATCTGAAGGTGTTAACAAGTGATTTCTGATATAGAATCTCTTCTGAATTCATTCACATCTACTCTATGATGACGAGTTGATCAAGAAGTATCACAAAAGCTTACGTCTTTTCTGCATGATTGAAACTTTGACGATCAAAGTTAAAATTGATTGTTTCTGAGTTGATCAAGAAGTATCACAATCTTCTGATAACTCAATTGCTCATGAGATTTCTTCACCTTTGACAATTGTTGAAGAAGAAACAACTTCCAATCCTGACGATACTGACAATTTTCAGGAACCTTCTGCTGAACTAGAAGAACCAATTCTTGATGACTCTAGTGATGAAGTAGTTAGTAATCCTGAAGATTCTAACTTAGGAAATAATTTGCATGTAGATTCGGTTCCTACATTGCGAATTAATTCTAAGTATCGACATCCTCTAAAGAATGTGATTGGAGATGTGTCAGAAGGAATTAAGACTCGGCAGCAACTCAAATCTGATTCTTCTTCTTGTTTTTTATCACAAATTGAACCGAAAAATGTTCAGATTGCTTTGACTGAATCCTCTTGGGTTCAAGCAATGCAAGAAGAATTACAACAATTTGTGAAATTGCAAGTTTTGACTTTAGTGAAACCACCTAAAGATGTGCATCCGATTGGCACTCGATGGGTTTTTCGCAATAAGAAAGATGATCGAGGAATCGTGGTCCGAAATAAGGCCCGATTAGTCGTTCAAGGTTTTACTCAGATCGAAGGTTTAGATTATGATGAAGTGTTTGCACCGGTTGCTAGACTTGAATCAATTCGAATCTTTCTAGCTTATGCTTCCTTCATGAGGTTTAAAGTATATCAATTGGACGTCAAGTGCGCATTTTTATATGGGAAAGTGCATGAAGAAGTGTTTGTCAAACAACCACCGGGTTTTGAAGACTCTAAATTCCCAGATTATGTGTATCGGTTGGATAAAGCTTTGTATGGTTTACATCAAGCTCCTAGAGCTTGGTATGAAACTTTATCTCAACATCTCCTTGCAAATGGGTTTTCTAGAGGTCAGATTGACAGCACTCTTTTCATCAGAAAAGTAAAAGAGAATTTGTTGCTTGTTCAAGTGTATGTCGATGACATCATATTTGGGTCGACAAATGAAAGCTTATGCAGAGAGTTTGAGCAGATTATGAAATCAAAATTTGAAATGAGTTCAATGGGTGAAATGGCATTTTTTCTTGGGTTGCAAGTTCAGCAACTTGATTCAGGCATTTTCATACATCAAACAAAGTATGTTACTGAAATTTTAAAGAAATTTCTGATGACAGATGTCAAATCCATTTCTACACCCATTGATCTTGATGAAAAGATTGGTCCTGCTCTTGATGATCAATCAACTGATGAAAAGGAATATCGGTCCATGATTGGGTCTCTTATGTATTTGACAGCTTCGCGTCCAGATATTGTGTTTGCTGTCTCCATTTGTTCAAGATATCAGGCAAATCCTAAAGTTTCTCATCTGAAGGCCGTTCAACGTATTTTTCGATACCTGAAAGGAAAGCCTAATTTAGGCATTTGGTATTCACATGATGATGACTTTTCTCTTTCTGCATATTCCGATTCAGACTATGGCGGATGCGATATTGACTTCAAATCCACATCGGGTGGATGTCAATTTCTAGGAGAACGTCTTGTGACATGGCAGTGTAAGAAACAGGATACAGTTTCTACCTCTACTGCAGAGGCAGAATATATCTCTGCTGCAAGTTGTTGTTCCCAAATTCTTTGGATTCAACAACAACTTAGAGTTTATGGGTTTCTTCTAAACCAAACTCCTTTGCATATAGATAATACTGCTGCCATAAGTATCATACGTAATCCCGTACAGCATTCTAAAACGAAACACATCGAAATTCGTTTTCATTTTATACGGGATTGCTATGAGAAACACTTGATTAACTTAGTCCATATTGATACTTTAAAACAACGAGCTGATCTGTTTACAAAAGCGTTTTCTAAACCTTGTTTTGAAGAATTAATCTTGATGCTCGGAATGAAGCATTTAGATCAAATTAAATAAACTTTGGATCTTTTTGAATTTTCTTTGTTGTTTACTTTTTTCCTTTTTCTTTAAAAAAAAAAAAATAATAATATGAAAAATAAAAAATAGGGGGAGATTTTTGTGTAAAAGTTGGGAAATGATAGTACATTGGGAATTGTATTTACATATAAATCTGAAAAAAATGTTACGTACTTTTTTTGATATGCTAATAGGTTTATATAGCATTTTTAAACCAAATTTTCTACTAATGTAATTTTTAAATATGGTTTATTGGTAGGCATTTGTGGGTCTATCATATCTAGTCTAAGAAATGTCTAAATATTTTTTGCATATCATTTTATATCTTCCAAAATATTAGTATATGACAATAAAATTATCAAAATGATAATAAAAGTCTTAAATTTTGAAGGATTAATATTTTATGATTCATGATTTAGGGTCTTTATATTATGATATCTGGGAAAAATGTATTGACTATTTGTTGTACGGTGTACAGACCTTAGTCGGTATATTTTTTATAAACGGACATACAAATATTGATAAAGATATAAATATCTATCATAATAAACCCTATCACTTTGTTATATGATGTATAGACCTGTGATACAGTTTATTAGTCCAACCCGAAGTATGACATATGTGACTAAAAGTCATTCCAACATATGTATTTACTTCTAAAGATATCATCATATTTTCACTCTTTATATGAATATATTAATATATTATGAATTTGAAAGTATATTTTTATTTTGGTTATATAAAATGATATGCATATTAATAATAAAAAGAAAAAGATATTTTAGATGCCAAAGTGTTCAAGTGTATAACACATACCAAAAATCATATATAAAATGATTTTTAGAAAGTATGCTTTATTAATGCTATGTAAATTTAAATTGGTCAAAAATATTAGCAATCAAAATAGACTTTCATTTCTAAAAATTACAAATTAAATACATTCATTTATCCCAATATGATCCCAAGTCACGAAAATTACTCAAACAAAAAGATTTTATTTTTGTACATATTTAGTTTATTAATTTTTCATTTTTCATTTTCTAAATAGGTTAGAAAACTTTATCCAAAGTTAGTTTAAATTGATACAAATGTTTTATCTATAATTTTTAATTGTCGGATGAATATATACCTTTATTCACGGATAAAGATATATATATTCACGGAATTATTTGTTTTCACGGAATAATTGAAAAAGTATAAGTAATTTCAAAATTTGAAAAACTTTACACTTTTCCTTTTCCGTGATTATTACTCCGACAATTTCAAATTCCGACAATTACTTTTTCTTCGATTTCTTCCTGATTACTTGGTTTCATTAAAAACCAATCCGACAGACTTACTCGTTTTTGAATTCCGCATCGACTGGTATAAATTTCTTTCATTATTGTTAAGGATTTCATGCTTAATCGATCACTTCAATAACGCTTGGTATTGTTCAATAAAATCGTCCGACAATTCGAATTGTCGGACCACCCGACAATACAGTATTGTCGGATGAACAGTGTAATGGTTATCCGTGAATATTGAATTCTCGGATAAACAGTACTCCGTGATTAATTCTTATGTTTGACTATATTGACTTGTTTGACTATTTGACTACGACAATCATATTGTCGTATAAACAGTACTTATTCACGGATGAATAGTACTTCGATAATATTATTCACGGATGAATAGTGTTACGACAATATGAATCACGGACAAAATTTTTGAAATATTATTTTAATTTTGAATTGTCGCATGAATATTATTCACGGACAATATGATTCAAGGATAAATATATGATTGTCGTATGAATAGTACATCACTAAGTCATATTGTCGCATAAGATTAATCATTGTCGCATGAACAGTAGTCATTCTGTTATTGTCGGATACTTGAAAATTTGAAAATTTTTCTAAGTGTTGAAAACTTTTCAAACAAACTTTCTGTTTAAATTTTGTGTGTCTAATAAACTCTTGGTGCAGATTTTTCTAAATGGCAGATTTAGATCCCATTGCTGCTGTTCAACCCGAGGTTAGACATCGAGCAGTCGTATTTGAAAAACGACACAATGCAACTGCATATCTTCTGGAACAACCTGATAAACCTGAAAATAGGAAGTTTTTCCCTATGATAAGGTTTCTTCTACGATCTCGCATATCATATGCCTTGACTGTATCTGTTCCCAATCTGTACGAAGATCACATGATAGACTTCTGGACTTCAGCTGTATATCAAACAGATGTCAATCCTCCATGTATTACATCTACGGTTGATGGAAAACCGTTGTTGCTGACTGAAGAGCTGATTCGTCATACTCTTCAATTTGAAGATACTTTGAATGCCTCAAATGACATTCCTCGAAATGTCATTGATCAGTGTCTTCATCAAATGGGGTGTATTAAAGGACCTCATGATGTTCAAATCCTGAAGGACCTCATGATGTTCAAATCCTGAAGAATCATTTCTGTCCTCATTGGAAGTTTTTGGCACATATGCTAATTGGGTGCATTTCTCCGAGGAAAGCTGGATTTGATTCAATGAGTTATCAGCTTGCAGGAATCATGACGGCCCTTGTTCTAAATATCCCATTTAACTTTTCGAGATACATCTTTGAGAATTTGGCTGGCAACATTAATGATGATGGATTCTTCATGTATCCTAGGTTTCTTCAGCATATTTTTGATAATCATGTCAACGGGATTACTTATCATGGAAGCATTCTACACTACACTCCTATTCCCAAAAGAGTGTTTGCAGATTGCAATGGATGTAGGGGCAAACCAGTGCCGCCTACTGTTGATTTGTTTGGCCATATCATTGATGCTGACTTTCAACCACCACAATATGCATTGCCACAGATTGTACAACCTGCTGATTCTTCTACTGATAGTGAATCATCTGAGGGGGAGCAGGAAGTTCCTTTGATTGATCATGAGGAAGTGGAATCTTCAAGTTCTGAAGATGATCAATCTTTTCGTCTACAATCTGTTGAAGAATCTTTAGTTCCTCAAAGACTTATTGCTGAAAATATTGAAAAGGAACGACAGGATTTGAGACGTCAACATGAAGAGGCACAAGATCCTGAATATGTACCTGATATTCGGCCATCTCAAAGACGCAGAATTTCTGAACCTAGTTCATCTGCTGATATTGCTTCTACTTCTATGCCTGTTATATCATCTCAAGGTATTCCTACCTCTGTTCCAGCTACTTCTACAATTCCTGTTGCTGTTTCTGTTGCAGCTGGCACATCCTCTTCTTCACCTGGACCAAGTGTTAGCATGGCTAACCTTGATGCATCTTTACAACGTGCTGTAAAACCGTTGATGACTCTTGTTGAAAAGCTTCAAATGGATTTACTAAATGCTTTACAACAAATCAATTCTCAAGACATTCTTCTCAAGGAACAACAACAGCAAATTCTATCTCAGAATGATCGCATCGAAGAATTGGAACTTGACGTTTTTCTTTTGAAAGAAATGTTGGTTGATCAGGGGGAGAATAATGTTAATGATGATAATGATGTACATGATGATGATGGTGATGATGATGGTGATGATGGTGATGATGATGGTGATGATGGTGATGATGGTGCTGATGATGGTGATCATGGTGATGATGATGGTAATAATGGTGATGATGGTGATGATATGACTGAAAATGCTGATGATACTAATAATGAAAATGATAGTGATCAACCAAATTTCTTACAAGCATTGGTTGTATTCCAAGAAAACGAACCATTAGAAGTTGATCCAATTAATGCAATACATGAGTCAAGAATGTTTGAGCTTGGAGAATCATCTCGTATTTTTTATCAGGAGGAATTAATGGATAGCATTGAAGATGAAGAGGTGCTTTGTCCAACTCCTTTGAATGTGATCATTGAAGATTTAATACCATTTGTTGAACTTTGCAATAATGGCGATTATGATTTTGAAGATTTCGATCCAGAATATCCTCCGGGATTTGAACCTGATTTCGATTATGTTCACGTTGAAGACTGGGAAGATTCTGAAGATGAACTTCATCCGGAGAATGTTCAGTCAGATATGTGTTCACAAGAAGGGTTATGGAAAGATTCTGATGATGATAAAGAGCCTGAGCAAAAAGTCTCTTGGTGGTTTCCTAAACAACCAACTCCAGTGATTACAGTTCGTAAGTTCTTTAAAATACCAAGATATGAATGCGTTGGTAGAATTATCAGATGGAAATATGATAATGACAACAAAGTATTCATCATTAAAAGGACTGATGGACTTCAATACTTTCACTCTACATTCAAAGCCTTAGAAAAATTGCCTAAGTGTGAAATCAATCATTTGGCTTCTGTGGATATCATTAATCGTTCAAAACATGGTTTGATAAATTGGATGGCAGATACTTTAACAAGAGAAAGTAATAATGGGAAATTCACATGGGTTAAGGAAACTTTCCCATTGAGAACCGTTGATTATTTTGATATCGATCCGATTTCTAATCAACCAAGAGTTACTTTGACATATCCTCGAGTTAAATGCATGACGAAGATTCCACTTGAGAAATTGCCTGTGAATTTTTCTAAGTTTGTAAGTCATTGGAGATATAACGGATCAACTGGAGAAGCAGAAATTGCTTGTTATGATAGAGACTTGAATGGAGAAGTGATGTGGAATAGAGAGTCAATTGTATATGTGTTTGATCCTCTAAGCTTAATCAATCTATCAAAAGATGATCTTGAAGTCTTGCTTGTGAATCCGATTGTATATGATGATGCATATGATGACGAGAAGATGGCTTTGAAATTTCAACGGGTTGTAGAAGTGTGTTGCTCAAAAGGTATTTTTGCTGGATGCAATCTTCCTGGATATGCTTGAAGATTTGAAGAAAAGAATCAAGTATTATCAAAGGGGGAGTTTGTAGAGACAAAAGTTGATTAATACTTAATTTTGTCTAAGTGTTTAATCCATGAATAAGATGTTGTCCGTGAATGATAAGGATTCGACAATGTCTTTGTGTCCGTGAATGATAAGGATTCGACAATGTCTTTGTATCCGTGAATGATAAGGATTCGACAATAGATAAGTGTCCGTGAATGTTAATGATTCGACAATAATGGATTGTCCGTGAATGCCTATTCGACATTTGCATTCCGTGAATGCTTGAATTAACGGACGATGTAATTCCGTGAATTCTTATTCACAGATTATACTTGGAATTGTCGTAGTGTTTCGTCTATAAATAGGTTAGTTGAAGTCATTTTGATGATGCTTTTTGATGTAATTTTGAGAGCGTTTGAGAGACATTCATTTGTACATGTTAATCTCTTGTATATGAAAGATTGATTTAGCTATATAATTAAGATTTCCTGTTGAATACTTTTATCTCTTTCTTCTTTACTATAATTCACATTGTGATTGTGTATATTTGTGTTCCGCACGAATATACATACGTTTTAGTTTGCGTATTCTGATCCGAGGTCGCTCACATATGAGTTCAATATGATATATATATGAGTTCAATTTGTTTGAGTTGCTTGAGGGCGAAAATGTGAGTTAGTATGAGCATTGGAGATACATATATTCACATGGACTTGGATCGAGCATAATGATGTGTGCTAAGTATAGACAATTATAATCACAAGTTTTAAATAAGGAAATACTAAATAATACTATCACACAATTCATGCAAGTGTTATCCTGATCATAGAATATAGCTTTATAAGTAAGTCCAGATTCGAACACAGGGAACGTGATTTAATCTATAACTAACCATTTATTTATTCTAATTACAATTATTACAATTAATATACAATTTTACAATAATATACAAGATAGGGGGGACGTTTTAGTTCCGATCGAACATATTTATAATTGATTCCGATTCTTAATAGATAAGTTTTAAGGAACAACTTAAGAATACTCAAGTGGATAGAAGATTATGACTATTTAAAGTATTATTTATTAAACTTATTATATTAACTTATGTTTATTTGCATGTTGGCTATTATTATTGTGATTTACTAATGTAGAAAAGCACAAAGAGTAAGATAATTTTTATATAGCAATACAGTCAAAGGGTATGTAAAGTATCACTATTTATTAAGATCTATCAACATATTATTGATACAATTCCTGAGTCGGTTGAATTATAAGATTACTTAACATTAATAGATGATATCAAGATGTGAACATAATTACCTAATCTATAGAAACTTTTTATGGTCATTCTAGTTTATATAAACCAGTTAACTAAATCAAGAACCATCATTAATATAATATAACACAAACAATTCTTGTATAATAATATTCAATAATATAGTTCCAACATAAACATATAATTCATATAATAAACTAAATAAACATACATTTAAACATTCATAATGAAAATCTAACAAGCAATTAATTCAAATAACCAATATCCAAAATAACCCAAAAGAGTAATAAAGTTACAAGGATAAAGAAACCGAACCAATTGACGAACTAGCTTTTCCTAGGGTTAAAAACCTTTAAACCCAAGCTCCTTAGCCTCCAAATTCGTACCTATAGTCGACATAAAACCCTAACTTTCGACTTTTTATTCTTAGAATCGTATATGGTATATCCCTTGAAGCTGGAATGAGTTTTCTATTTATAATAGCTGAATTCGGCACCCAACGGGCGGTTGGAAGGTCCAATCGGCGGTTGGTTACTTTGCGTCCAAGTACAACTCTTCGTTTCCACCGTTTTCTAGAATTTTCGATCCAACCGCCGGTTGAAAGGCCCAACCGGCGGTTGAGTTTTTCTCCAAATCTCTGGTGTTGTAGCTATATGTGTTAGCTAAATTTGGCCACTTGAATCAACTCATTTGGACTTCGTATGAGGAAGTTATGGCCAAAATACTAACGCATAGCAGAAAACTCAGCATTTACACTTTTCTTCAGTTTTTGATCTAAATTCTGCTCCTTTTCATCTAAGCTTTATTTGAAACACCTATTTGATGTTATCACTTCATTTTTGAGCTATCTTCTTTATAAAATCTTTTCTTAGCCCGTTCTTCAAGTCTTTATTCTCTTCGGGTTTTTCTACATTTTTGCTTCTTTTTCGTTCCTTTCTTCAATTCTTCAATTAAAATACATCTCTGCAAATATTAACGAAATAAGTATCTAAAATCATATAAATGCATTAAAATGTATATAAATATAGGGATAAATTACTATAAAATATACTATATATTTGATGCTTATCACATACCTTTCAATTCCAAAACATATCCAACATGCACAAAGCTTGAAATGCAATTATAGATTTTATATCTTCGTTTTTGTGTATAGATTAGATTTTAAATATTTTTCAAATAGTTTAAGGTTAATTTAGGTTTAGCATTTTTAGAATTTATCCAAAGTAGATTTGATTTGATTAAATATTTTAAACATTTTGGAAAATAAATAATAATAAATAAATTTTGAAAATCCAAAATGATTAAGTGTTATTGACGGATATTACCCGTCGGATATATTATTCATGGATGAATGAAAAGAAGTGTATAAATATTTTAAAACTTGAATTTCACACACACTTTTTCATTTGCTATCCGACAAACTCACACAAATCCGACAATAGCTTATATCCGAAAATACGCTGCTGCTTCGATTACTTTCTGTACATCACGTTTAATTTGATTCTGCTCTGACAGAAGTGTGCGCCTTCTCATTCCACATCGATTGGTATACGTTTCACCTTTTATCTCGTTGTAAATAATTTTTAATTTCTGAATTTGTGCGATGGTTATTGTTCATGAACAGTGTTCTAGGTTCGTCCGATAATGGTCATTGTCGGATGAACAATAGATTAGGGTTTTGATGTGTGAATAGCTTATTCACGCATGAACAGTGCTCTGTGATTTTGACTTAGTTGACTTTGACTAGTTTTGTGACACCCGTCAAATTAGGACTAGTAATTAGTGCCTAATCAAGTATAATACATGTAATTAGTTCTGTGTTAGGCTAATTAATGTATCAAAATATATATTGTTGAATATATACAAGTATGCGATTTGATTAAATCGTACAAATTTCAAATAGAATGCAATTCGATTCAATTAATACGGACGTTGGTGAATGATTTCTATTAAATAATATGACATTATTTAATAACCCGAATGTATTCAAAATATTATTTATGTAATATTTCAACTCAAATTCGTATCGTGCGAAGAAGGATTTCGCGGTTAAAATAACAAACGCGCAAACAACCAAAACAAAGTTAAGTTATATTTTGTAACCAAATTACTAAGTATTTGGTAAAATACTTCCTCAAAAATATTAAAGAAATACTCTTATTTTAAAACTTGTGTCTGAACACGTAAAATAATTATTTAAAAGTTCTAACGAACGAGAAAATGAACGTCGCATGGAGCGCGTACGCAGGAGAACAAAATACTGTTGAAGCCCACACCCGGTGGACCCCACCAGCCGGCCCCCCTCCTTTTCCTTCCTCTTTCCTTCTTTCTTCTCATTACATCACCTACCACTCTCTCTCTCTTCCTCTCTTTTCTCTCAAAACACACCACCACCACCACCATTAAACTCACTAAAAACACCACGAAATGAACCCGAATCGCCAAGCTCGTTTGGAGAAAAGTGACCACCTCGCAATGATCTACATTTCCATCCTTCCGGATTTCTCACGCGCGAAGTTGTAAGTTTCCGACAAAACCCGCAACTTCTCGATTTTTAGTGTTTTAAAGTTCCAGTTGTTTCTTTAACCTTGAAATGTCCATCTAAGGGTTGGGTAAAAGAATCGGACCAAACGGAAACCGAAAAACTCGTTTTTGGCTCGAAATCCGTCGAACAGTCTTAAGTGTCGCAAGGTCATCCAGTATAGCATCACTTCGTGCGTCACTTAATGCCGCATTAAGTGACGCATAAAACCCTAAATTTGCGTCACTTGCCTAAGTGCCGCATAAAACCCCTTTTTCCCGACACTCCAACCGTCACTTGCCTAGTGACGCCTAACACCTTTATCCGACACTTCTAGCGACACTTCCTAAGTGTCCCTATGATCAGAAACTGACACTCGAACCCAACACTCCCTAAGTGTCGCCCCCCCCCCCCTTTATGCGTCACTTCTCCAAGTGACACTAATAATTCAGAAACCGTCATTTAATGCGACACTTTCTAAGTGTCGCCCAAATTTTGGAAGTGACGCATTAAGTGTCGCTAAAAACAGAAAGTTTAACACTCGTATTTCACTAAGTATTGAGGCTCAAATTTGACACCCCATTTTACCCGAATTCAAATCCCAAGTGCGTTTTTCACCAAATCAATTTAATAGAAATAAAAAAAATTTCGAGCTGACTTGGCATCTCGACCCCAACCAGGGGCCAGCCCCTTGGACCCCGCCAGGGGTTGCCACCCCTGGGACCCCGCTAACCAGGGGCGCTGCCCCCGGACCCCCGTCACTTAAAGTTTACAAATACGTTTAAGTATAACACCTTTAGAAAATCAAAAAAATAATGTGAGATTATTATTACAAACAAATCACCAACGGGCCGTACACGTTTTTCAAAACACAATCAAATCAACCAAGTCGTAGTAACTTGGACAAGTCAAACAACCAAATGGTAGTAAGTTGGATAAATTCAATCAACCAAATCGTAGTAATTTGGACATTCTAAGTTGGACGAACAACTACAAGGGCAGTCTTTCGAGATGCCTACTCATGTTATAACCATCGCGTGTCTTGGACACCCCCAGGTTACAAGTCTTCGGACATCAATCCATCGCTAATCAATTCAAGTTTATTAAGTTAAACACTCAAGGCTTAGGTGAGTCTCATAGCCCCTATTTTACGATTTTCATCAGGAGTGTGATTACATTGCTCGTTTTATTTTACAATATGAACGCAAGTACAATACAAATCAAATACTACATGAGTTGTTTTCACTAATCATTTCAAAGCCCTCCACAACATAGTTTGGTAATACATCTGTAGCGTGAATGTTAGTATATGATTTCATATAGGATTGACAATTCTCGTTCGGGTTAGCACGCACTAACTGGTCAAACGGACGTATTAGCATTTGGGAAGACGAGTATAGATTAGGCACTCGTAGGAGGCAACTCAGTGTAGTTAGGTTTTGCTTAATTGTATTCTAAATTCAATTAAATCTTGCGGTTCATACAAATATGTGTTGCCATACAAACCTGTGAGCTCACCAGCGTTTCACTGACCCCTTTTAGCATGTATCACAGGTACTCAGCAGTAGGTTGGCTGCCTAAATAGGAATCATTAGCTCGAGTCTGCATTCAAACAAATCAGAGATTTAATTGCATTATTATATTTTGTATAGATTAATTATGTAATGTAAATCTCTCAATTTCAAGTAACTGAGCTAATGTAAACAGTATTTTGATGCAAACTTTAGTTTTTATCAATACAATGTAAAACGACGCATTTAGTGGTCGTTCATTATATCTTATGTGCTGTGTATATTGATTAGTCGCGCCCCGACCCGATTCGCTTCCGCAACCCGAATTTGGGGGTGCTACAAGTTTGACCACTGCTTTACGACAATACCTTATTATCGCATGAATAGTACTTATTCACGCATGAATAGTACTTCCGACAGTGCTATTCTCGGATGACTTTGTTGAAAAACTATATATTTTATTTTTATTAGACATTGTCGTATGAATAGTAGTGTATAAGGTGATTGTCGCATGAATAGTGTTTGGTGGTTATTGTCGCAAGAGTTTTACACTTAGAAATTTTTTTAGATTTTTGAAACTTGAAACTTCTAAGTATTATGTTTAGTGTTCTTTGCTTAACATATACTTTGTGCAGTTTCTATTTGTATATCATGGCAGCTCCTGATCCTGTTGTTGCAGCACAACCTGATGTGCTCAGAAGGCAAGTGATATTTGAGAAACCACATAATGCAACCGCATATTTGCTCGAGGAACCAGACAAGCCTGAAACCATGAAATTCTTTCCAATGGTTAGGTTCTTATTACGTTCCAGGATCTCTCATGCCTTAACAGTTCCAGTGGCCAATATCTATGAAGATCATATGACTGATTTCTGGTCAACTGATGCATATCCTTCGGATGTTAATCATCCTTGTATTACGACCACAGTTGGTGGAAGACCTCTTGTGCTTACTATGGAGTTGATTAGACATACTTTGCAGTTTGAAGATGATGACAATGCTATAAATGATATTCCAAGAAATGTTATTGATGATTGTCTTTAAAGGATGGGGTGTACAAAAGGACCAAGAGATGTACAAATCATGAAGAATTATTTTTGTCCACACTGGAAGTTTTTGGCTCACATACCAAGGAAAGTTGGATTTGATGCAATGAGTTACTACTTAGCTGGTTTGATGACAGCTTTGGTGCTCAATATTCCATACAACTTTTCAAGATATATCTTTAAGAATTTGGTTTCAAACATTAATGAGGATGGCTTCTTCATGTACCCAAGATTCCTCCAGCTGATTTTTGATCAACTTATTCTAGGAATTACTTATCATGGGGATTTTCTACATTACACTCCTATTCCGAAGAGAGTGTTTGCTGATTGCAATAGTTATTGTGGTAAACCTATACCACCAACTGTTGATCTTTTCGGGCATGTCATTGATGAAGCTTTTATTCCTCCACAAATAGATATCCAAATGGATTCAGAGGATGAGACGGAGGATGAAGAAGCAGATGAACCTGCAAATGCGGAGGAGTTAGTAGAACAGGCAGAGAATATCAATGCAAATGAGTCCCCGGTGGAAAATCTCTTGGAAGTAGCTTTAAAAGGAAATCAAGATGATCAAGATGAACCTGTTGATAACGTAATAACAATCTAGCTCAGATTGTTTAGATCTAATCTAGGATCAATAATAACAAAGATAATAATATGCAGCGGAATAAGAATGAATCGATGTTATCATAACAAGATTTCAACATATATCATTCAATACAATCAAACCAAGCCCCAATTCTATATGATCAGTATAGAACGTGTTATCTACCTATAACAAGGATTAAAGATATCAAAGATATCTTAACCTTAGGGCTAAAACAAAACTCTAGATGTCTACATATTTTCTGTGCACAACTAAAAACCACGCCTAATATCTCTTTATATAATAGAGATGTCTAGGTTTACAAAGAAATCATAATTGTATTAGGAAACTAACTAAATATAAGAAGTTCATCTTTAGTCCCTCTTGTTTCATCTTTTGGTTCTTTTGTATCATCAAATCTATAATTCCCAACAATCTTCCCCTATTTGATGATGACAAAATAAACACCTTCTGGCATAAACTTCCCCTTAATTCTTGATTTCTTGTAAACATGCCATGCCATGCACAATAAGCTGCAAATCCTTTCTTCCCCTTTTTGTCATAATCCAATAGGGATCTTGTGAAGATGAGCAACTTGAATCTTTACAACTACAGGCTATATACTACACTACTAATCCAATCTTCTAATGTATCAAATTACCCTCCATGACGCATAATAAGAATAATGAATTTGATCATTAGAAACTTACACTAGCAGTAATAATATATACCTAGCAGTAGTAATAAAACCTTTATCCCCAAATAATTATGCATGAACATCTTCTGATAGTTAAACATTTTTTCGATAAGCTTCCCCTCAAATCAATATGTTAACCATCTCTTGAATCTCGAACTTTGTAGGCTCTTTGTAATGATCACCGATGAAGAAAATAAAGTATAACAAACTTAATAAAGAAGTTAAATCTTCCAAACTTGTACCTTATATCTTGTACTAACCACGACGTTGAACTTATATTCCAATGTATAAGTAGACCGCAATCTCTTTGACAAAAATCCTTATTCTCCATAATAAGTCACTGAGCATACCATAACTCCTTCAAGTGATAGCAAATGTGAGCATTGAGCACCATCAGTTTGTAAATCACACACTTTTGCTAGATTTGTCAAGTCTTCGTCGTCACCATACAAACCAAACAAGTTATCTTCAAAGTGTAACACCCCACTTTGAGATATGATAAGATACACACTTGTAAAACTCAACTCCAATATCAAATAAGCAATAATCAATCTTCTTCGTAATCATATCTTCAAATAATCTTCAAAACAAGCCATAGAATCTATAAGAATAAATTGTTATAAAAAACAATTCCATTCGAGATCCAAACTTTTCTTATACAGTAACCATAAGAACTGTACGGATAACCATCCAATAATAGCAACGAATACCATATATCATTCAAACGAATACCATATATCTATGATACCACTTGATAACGTAATAATGATCTAGCTCAGATTGTTTAGATCTAATCTAGGATCAATAATAACAAAGATAATAATATGCAGCGGAATAAGAATGAATCAATGTTATCATAACAAGATTTCAACATATATCATTCAATACAATCAAACCAAGCCCCAATTCTATATGATCAGTATAGAACGTGCTATCTACCTATAACAAGGATTAAAGATATCAAAGATATCTTAACCTTAGGGCTAAAACAAAACTCTAGACGTCTACATATTTTCTGTGCACAACTAAAAACCACGCTTAATATCTCTTTATATAATAGAGATATCTAGGTTTACAAATAAATCATAATTGTATTAGGAAACTAACTAAATATAAGAAGTTCATCTTTATTCCCTCTTGTTTCATCTTTCGGTTCTTTTGTATCATTAAATCTATAATTCCCAACACCTGTAAACTTGAATGTTGATGAACCAGTGAACATGAATGTTGAAGGGATTGTTGAAGAAGTTGAGGAATCTTCCACTTCAGCTGAATCTTCTGAAAATGATTATGATTCTTCAAGTTTTGAGGAAATTGATCGTGCTGCTCAACAAACTTCTATAGAAGAAGCTACCAGACTTGAGCTAGAAAAGAAAAGGAAAGAACATGAAGATATACTTGATCCGGAGTATGTTCCAGAGTCATCTCCCGAAACCAGACCAACTAAAATAAGACGTGTTACTCATCTTGAGGTATTTTCTGGTCCATCTCCTACTTCAAATGTTCCATTTGTATCCAGGGAAATGGTTGTTTCAACTGGTACTTCTACTAGCATGCCATCTACTCAAGTTGCTAGTGCTTCTACTAGTATACCATCATCTGCTGCTAGAACTTCTTCTAGTATGCCATGCCATCTTCTTCACAGGCAGCTCCAGAAGTGACTGTGTCTATGATTGACGCAAAATTAATAAAAGATACTGCTTCGATATTTGACTTGGTTAAAACTATGCAAGAAAAGTATTATAAGCAAATGTTAATGGTTGGAGAAAGACTGAATGGACAAGATGCCAAAACAATTCATTCTCAGCAAGCTATTATTGAACAACAAGCTGCAAGAATTGAGGCACTAGAAGCTGAATTGAAAGTCTTGAAAGATAAATTTGCTGATTACGGGGAGAAACCTGGTGATGAAGAGGAGAAAGATGATGATGATGATCAACTAGATGATGATGATCATCATGGAGGAAATGGATATGATAATGGTAATGATGGCAATGGTGATGGCCTGTATGATTTTGGTAATCAAGATCAAGGTGGTAATTTTGAAGATCAAGAGCCTAGAGATGATTTCCGCCTCACCAGGAAGATGATCAGCCAAATTTCTCATCAAGTGACTTGGGATAGGATGAAATGGATACGGATGTTCAAGACAACATGTTAGTTCAAGCTGAGGCAGAAAAGCCCTTGTCTCCGGATCCAATCAATTATGTGCATGTGTTCTCAGTATTTCCTATGGTTCAAGCAAATATGTTATCTCTAGAGTCAAGTTTCAATGATGTTGAGTTTGAAGACTTGAAAGAAGATGAGGTCAATACATTAAGTAATATTTTTGAGTTTGAAAAAGAAAATGACGATTCTGATGCTGAGGGGGAGTTCTTTAACCAAATTATCACTTTTGATGGTTGTGGAAATCCTCCGAGATATGAGGTTGGTGAGTCATCATATGTAAATCAGGAAGATGATGAATTAGATGCTGATTATGAAGTTTTTGATGCTAATGAAACTCATGAAGTTGTTGAAGTTGATGACTTAGAGCCATTTAAGGTGATTTGTCAAAATGGTGATTTTGTATCAGATGAAGAACCTCTGGAGGCAATTGAGGAAGAAATCACATGACGGGAATGAATCAGATGAAGATGAAGTGGAACCTGAATTTAAAAATGCTCCAGTAGGTGATGATTTACCAGAAAGAGAGTATGCTCCATGGTTTGCTAAAAAGGTAGAAATTTCAGAGGTTAAGTTGACAAAAAGAAAAAATTTCAAAATAAAGAGAAGAGATCTCAGAGGAAGAATTATAAGCTGGAAATATGATAATGATAACAAAGTGGTCATAATCAAAAGAACTGATGGACTCCAGTACTTCTCAAGAAACTTCAAGAAGATATGTTCGTTGCCAAAGTGTGAAATCAATTATTTGGGTCAAGTGCATATTATCAATTATTCAAAGAATGGTATGATGAATTGGTTTGTGGGTGTGTTCTACAAAGAAACGAGAGATGTTGAAAAGTTTTTTAATCTTAAAGAAACCATGCCGAAGAGATGGGTCGATACATTTGATATTGAACCAATTTCCAATCAACCAAGAGTACATCTCATCTATCCGAAAGTCAAGTGCAAGAAGATTATTCCTCTTGAGAAGCTTCCAGTAAATTTCTATAAATTCTTTAACTTCTGGATGTATGTGAGCTATACAGGAGAAGCTCACATTGTTTGTTACGATCGGGAACAAAATGAGAATATCATTTGGCCAACAATCTACTCTTTCCCCATGAATATACACAACGTCTTGAGTAAGTAATAATGACTCTACTTTTGTGAATGATTATACAACAAAGTTCATATTACCTATATGCAGTATTACGGTTATCAGCCTTGTTTTGTGTATCATAGATATACGATTGAGAGAACTTGGGTTGTTCACCATCTTGATGTAAAGGCTCCCTCCAAGATGATAGTTTTGACCGCACAAGCGGTAAACATAGGGTCTACGACCGTTATTAATCTTGTGATCAAATTTACCACCCATTGATGTGAATGCGAACATCATGTTATACTTCCTTACATTTTCAATAAACATTTTGCTGTCATCAGATGTACCATGGAAAAAGTTCAAAAGAAGGAGGGAAGGGTACTTTAAAATAGGTAGTTCAACCTGTCCACTCATATAACATAATGAATAGGTTTTCTTTGTGAAGTGCTTATTACCCCGCATCGCTTCATTTTTCCAAGGTTTAGCATTACATGCTGTACACACATATACAGGATCATTGATATATTCTGAAAAACAAAGGTTAAGCATTAAAACACTTGAATTTCATAGAAAAGTATAATTTTGGTGTATAAATAGAGCAACACCAGAAAAAAATCCCATGAAAGCTTGGATTCAAATCCTGAGTATCACTTGAATCATTTAGATTAAGCGGCATCAACTCGTCCTGGGTAAATTTATATTTGCGTGGTCTACCCCTCGGATGACCAACGATGGTTTTTGGTTGATGTGGAGTACATCTGCTGAAATGCATAGTATATCAGTTGTGGTTTCGAAAAGTAAGTACATATATGTTGCTGAAAACTAATTATAATAAACCAGTATACAAAAGCAAGAACCTGATGTACCCCCTTGGGTTGTCGATTCACAATTCTGCGTGTTTTCTGATGCATTATTGAGTGTTTGTGTGACAACTCTCCAAATTAGGTACTGATTAACAATTAAGCATGTGCATTCTTACACTAATTTCCTGATTTAAGTTTAAAACAAAACTTCCGATGTGATGTAAGCCTAGCAAGCCCAATACTTTTAAACGAAAAGTATTACATATTATGTGATTAATAATAATAATCGCGTACAAACGTATCGGAATGAACCCGACAGAAAAATACAACAAAAGTTGATGATATGAAATAATTAATAATTCGATTATTAATTACGAGTACTATTATATCTATAACATATAGAAAAACGAGTTAAATATACGTTTAACATAAAACGTATTATAAAACGAGCAGAAACAATTTTAAAATACACCCAAAGATCAAAATGAGAAAAGTTCAAATTTTTTCATTCATTCGAAAGCATTTGGAACATTACCTCAAAATATGAATCCGAAATTCGACTGAAATTTGGCACCCAATTGGATGCGAGCAGTCCAATGTACAAATTTGTACAACCGTCTAAAATAATGAAAATCTCATTATTCTAAATTTAAATAACGAACCAGGAGAACATCTACAAAATAAAAATATAAAATGTTAAGTTTTATATTGTATCAATTATACCCGTACTCGAAATTAATGGGCTAAAATAACCCAACCAACTCAATTATTGGTGAGACATACGTCTGTATATCATCATACACTGGAACTTAAACTCATAATACTCCCACCTCCTTCTTCCTGTGATCATTCACACACACACACACAAATCATACTCACCTTCAATCTTCTTCTTCTTCACTGAGTAGAGCAAAGCAACAACAAGCAGTAGTAGCAGAAACTAAAAATTTAAAAACCATAACAATAACATCGTCATCAACTCACGGCATTATCATCATCGTCATCTCATTTTCTCAAAGTAAGGAGCTTTCTAATCTTGATCTCTTTACTTAAATTTCGTATATAACTCATATATATATCACAATCTATGTATATAACACAAAAGCTAATGATTGAATGGATTGATCTTGGAAATGAAATTTTAAAACCAAAGACTTAGAACACAAAGTGATATGTATAACTTGATAAAATATGATGTTATGATATTGGAATGGAGTAAAAATGAGCTAAACATCCGAAACAAAACATGTATATATATGTATATATCACACAGACCACGAACAGAGTGCGAGAGGTTGGAGACGAACTAGGCCGATCGGTTGGCTTGAGCCAGCCGATCGACTGGAATTAATGAGCCGAACGGCTCAACCAACTGAGCCGAACGGCTAAGTTGGGTTGAGCCGAACGGGTTGCAACTTTTACCCGAACAGTTAACGGACTAAATATTTGGACTGGACCGGATAAATACGTGGACTGGGCCGAGCGGAAATGAACTGGGCCGAGGCTCACAGCCGAACGGCTTATGGCCCAAGCCGAACGACTGGGCTGGGCTGTCTCGTTGGACTGGGCTGTGACTTGGGCCTGGACCAAAAACCTTGGGTTTACATTATTGGGCCTTATGTCTAACTAAATGGACCGGACTTAAATGGGCCAACTAATTGGGCCAAGCCCAATAATCTACAAAACATTAAAACATAAAACGTGACCCGAGACATTTCATAGTACGAGTATTTATAAAATGAACAACGAATTTTATAATGATACGATGTGAATAAATTGGTAAACTTTGATGTATATATATATATATATATATATATTTCGACAAATGATGACTCTCGAAACAAAAACATATATTTATTTTATTAATGGAAATAAATACGAGGAGGTGTATAAACGATGTAACGTATCGCTTAAGGACACTAAGCAGTACATACAACAAGTGACGTACTTTATATATATATATATATATGAATGGAATATACGTTTAATAAATGTACTAAATATAATATACAACAGGTATATTTATATACATATGTATGTATAACAAATATATATATGTACAACATGAACAAACGACATCCAATTATATATACGGCTACATACGAGTATATACACTTGAAAAAGTGTACGAGGTGAGATATATTAACAATATTTCAACACAATGTCACCAACGAATTCAACGACTTACATTATTAAAAAATCAACAAATTCTTCAAACAAATAAATTGTTAACATAAGTTGAATTAAACAAACCAAACATACTTATGTTAATACATTTATTGTACATAGGTTAACATACCTTGAGCAATTATCGGTCGGCTGCTAGCATTCATACCGAGCAAACCACGGTGAGTTTACAGCCCCTACTTTTAAATGTTTTCCAGCTTTTAAACACAGGGGTGTCAAACATAGAAATTGCATGCCAACACATGCAATCAAACTATAAATGCTTTATTGCTTTTATACAACTGTTGATTTGTGATATTACATATTCACGATTATTTTGAGAATTAGACAAAGTATCATAGTACGGACCCAGACTTGGAATGTGTGCATGAAAAGACCTCATGACATGCTACTGTAACCATTAGCTAGGTGACTCTAGCCACTGAGTATACGGATAGTACTATTGCCGTGACGACCCTCCTACGGTGGAGCGTATACTTAAATGTCCATTCAGGCAAACAACATAAGTTCTGGTTGTGGTTTGGTTATAGGGTTAGGTCGCGTTACTTTAACCTGCGAGGTTTAGCTCACCTTTCAGGGGATCATAGTCTAAGTAAATTCTCACATACTTTTAGGAAGAACGAATCCTACAACTGTTAAACACCGGAAAACATACCGGTAACTTATTTTATACTGGTAAACAACCAGTAATATATTTTGGGATAACATCCCACATAAAACTATACTTTAGGGTAACGACCCTATATAACTTGTATTTTATAAATGAATAACAATTCATTTCTACAAACTTGGTTTAACTAACCACATACATATACAAACCTGTAAATTCACTCAACATATTTGTTGACGACTTTCTCTATGTTTTTCAGGAAATTAGCTGGGTAAGTAATCGCATGCATTCAGGATGGACAACCCTGGACTACTTAGGATGCCACATACTGTTGGGACCGCTTTTGGGGATTTCCTTCGTATAACTGCAGACATTGCAGTCATACTTATGAAATCTTGTTTTAGACTTATGTATTATTGTTAAAAATAAAATGTTTTAAACTCTACTACTACTATTACGACTTACATAGTCGTACTATTTTTGTAACAACTGTTAAACTTGGCATCCTTGATAAATAAAGTTGTGCGATAACCATATGCTCTAAGTATGTATGTAATTGTTGGTTGAAAATACTGTTCGCAGCCCCGCCACGTTATTAAAGCTTCCGCAAATTAATCATAACTAATTGTAATTACCGTTTGGCGGGGTGTGACAGTTTGGTTCAGATTAAGTGGAAGCAATCCATTTGTAATAGATTTATTTTTGGGAGGTCTACCCCTTGGTCGACCAGATACCGATTTGTTATTATTCCGTAGCGCGTCGGTTGAAAAGCATGGATCCACACCTGTTAACTCAATGCTTAACCCACAACCGTTAATTAAAAAAATGCAAGCTGACCTACATGCCATGATCGAGAACGGTATCACTAACACAATATATAAATGGTGTGATTATTTAATTGACCTGTATGATTTAGATTTGATGTGGTTGAAGAAGACACCTCAATAGATATACCGGATTCTGGTGAGGTGCTACACTTTGACTTCCTGGTTTTTGGGTGCGGATGACAACCGTGTTGTGCAGTGTTATCTGATTTTTTGAGCTTTCAGTTTTATTACCTTCAGTATAAACAACAAATATATAATCTTAGAAGTCTACATATAGACATACATTTGTGACGTCATCTGAGAGAGTCAATCACATTATCATAGGCTGCACAGTTATCAAATAAGAGAGTTTACTACATAAAAGGTTTATAATGTAATCACTTACATGGCAGACTCTGTTGTTAGTGATTGTCAAATAATAAGTAAATGACTGAAAGTGTATAATAGATGCTAGTAAACATAACATACCTGTAATCTAATACATAGGATTTGGAAATATCAATACCTGAGATGGGAGTATTGTTACCAATCTGCAATGAAATGCGTAATATTTATTGTTAAAACACATAATGAAGTGATAGGATTGTACGATTTTGTTGGGAGTAATATTGTAGGAATGTATATAGATAACGAAGGTAATAAAAGCCATCAAAAGGATGCAGAGTACGGAAAAAAACCAGGTCTTCAATTACATTCCATAACGGTAGCAGATTATCTTAATGAAAATAGCAGCATAGTCTTACCATGATTAGTGATGCGAGATAAAGGTGTGACTTCATTTGTATTGATCATATCATTGGTTGACATATTTTTGACTATTGATATGTAAAATAATGTAATTCATGTTTACAATATATGCTTTAAGTTTTAATAATAAAATAAAATGGAAGTGGGCAAAGGAAAGGGGTGACAGTTAATACCTGAACTTGGTCGGGCACATGATGATTTGTAATAGATGTAGTTGGAGAAGACATAATAACGGGAACATCAACTTCCTTCGAAAAGGTCTACTTGGAGGGCCTTGTACTGGAATGAGAACCATTAGATTCTTTGATATGTTCACATCAGAAAATATGTGAGGTTGAAAGTTTTTTCCTTGCACAAAGCAACCAAATGACTATGTAAATGCATAAATAGCTGTAGAGATTACCCAAGTTGACATCATAAATGTATTAAGAATGTTATACAATTACAACTTATCATTTTTCTGAATTTCTGTTAAAAAAAATTAATTTCTATGTGAGTGTCTTACCACAATTAGTGATGCGGGATAAAGGTGTGACTTCGTTTGTATTGATCATATCATTGGTTGACATATTTTCAACTACTAATATGTAAAAGAATGTAATTCATGTTTACAATATATGCTGAAAGTTTTAATAACAAAATAAAATGGAAGTGGCAAAGGAAAGGGATGATAGCTGATACCTAAACTTGGTCAGGCACATGATGATTTGTTATTGCAGTAGTTGGAGAAGACATAACAACAGGGACATCAACTTCGTTCGAAAGGTGTACTTTGAGGGCCCTGTACTGGAACTAATTGTTGGGTTTTTTATTCCCTAACTAGATTAACATATGCAGCGAAAAATAACAATTAATCTAGAGCAATTAGGAAACTAAACCTTAAAGGACCTTGACTTAATAAACCTATTAACAATAACAAAATAAATAGATAAATGAAAAATACTAACCTTTGAGAAAACCAATTTCTCATGCACAGACCACATTGCAGAACCTTCACGCAAACTTCTTGCTCGACCTTTCATGCTTTGGATGGTAAGTACCCAAACCAGAATACCTCTAATGGTTCACACCTACGAACCAAGAGAAACTGCAAATCCCAGGGTCCCGACTCTAAGTCGTGTAAACTCTCACAAGGATTTAGAAATGAAAAAGAGAGAAATAAACGAATTCAATTCGATTCTGGGATGATTGGAAAGCTTAGGGATGACCTCTATTTATAGGGGAGAGGATGCCCTTAGGTTTGGTCTTCTGGCCAATGTAGGACAACTGATTTCGGCCTCCAACCGTCGGTTGGAGCATCCAACCGCCGGTTGGACTTAATTCCTACCCAAGTAAAATGTAATTCAAGTTATGTTTATGACCTGACCAATTTAGGTGGCAAAATGGGCATACGGGTCACATGACTATAACACAACATAGCACAACATAAAAAGATGACTATATCAAAACAAATGTTATTACGGGAATGAGATTAGTTTGAAAGTTTTAATTTGGTGTACCAAATGGATACAACAATGTGTGTGTGTGTATGTATGTGTGTATATACAGGCACACGGGGCAGATTAACAGAGGCATTTTTAAACCTCCGCCGTTTAATAAAAACATTATAATAACATAACATAAAATATAATCAACAATTGCTCTCCACCATTGATGGCAAATTATCTCATAAATTCATTCTTAGCATGTACTTACAGGTTCATGTTTCTCACAACTTTTTTACTGCATAAATTCATGTATGTAAACCAATTAAGCACACCTCAAGGAACCTACATGTATTCTAAACAACAATTGATCATCACCTCGGACGGATACTAATATTGTGACATACCACTTAGACAGTTAACTTACTAATAATAAGGAGTCACATGTATGTAAAAGAACAATTGGTTAATACCTAGGACGAGTCCAATGACCGATTATAGCATTCCCTTCCCCTGAGCAACATACCTGCACACATTGAGATAAATTGTTTTTTTTAAACATAAATCCATCTTAATGCATCAAAATTAATTGTTCATCATGTACATAAGATCTGATCTATATATATATATTTTGACCCATTATACTAAAATTTAGGACTAAGGATATAATGATTGCAGATATACATACAGAATACTCGCAAAATACATTCTAACATCTAATTCCCTAGATATTACTGCTGTATTATACCCATTTGATTAATACCATCGGCCGATTGTTTAAAGGGAAGGAGGGAGTACGTGAATCATGACGGCATCTTTGGAAATTAAAGGGGCTAAAATTTTTTGAGATTAATAAATCAATTGCTTAATGACAATTAATGGGTATAACTGTAACATCCTCTCTATCGGTCTGGTAATTCTCGATTTAAATTGATTATTTAATTATTTTAGAAATTATTTGATATAATTTGTTTATTGAAAAACTTAGGTAAGTAAGTCTTAGGACTTATTGTGAATAGTAAATTGTTACTTGTTTTAATTTACTATAGTCGACAGTACAATAAATTAAGTTTCTCACAAATGATATTTATGTTCCAGACAATAGATTTAAGACGAGTATAAAATACCCGAAATAATGAAGTCGGTTTGTAAGAGTCTACCTCCTTTTCTTTCCCATACTTTCCTTTTGAGTCACTTATACATTTCATACCTTCAAGAACACAAATTGCATCTCTAAATCAAATTTCTTGCAAGTATAATTCTAAATAAAAGACTAAATCCATCAGATTATTCATCATCAAAGATATCATCATCATCACAATTCTAGCTTCAAATTTGTAAGTGTTTTGGTAGTTTTATCTATTACCTTGATTGAGTTAGGTTAAAGGTAAATTAATGGAATTGATAATTGTTTAATTCATACTTATGATTAGTTGAAGTTGTTTTAGTTAATTTGATGCATAAAAAACCGAGTTCAATCCCCATTTAGGTTAGTGAGTGATGAATTGAGCTCAAGTAAGTGGGTTTTGTGATTTGACATGAAATAGAGATTTCTTGATATTATTTGATGTTATGGAATCATATTTGATGACCCTTTGGTGTTATACTACTCCCTTGATTGTTTTAGCAACTGAAATTGTGGATTTGATGAGTTAGGTTCGTGCAAAGTTTTTGGTTAAAACTGCTGCTGCTGTGAGGATGAACAAGTCGGCGACTTTCTTGAGCTAGCCGGCGGGTACTTGTATGGGTTGGCAAACCGGCGGGTAGCACACCCAAGCCGGCGGCTTGACCCTTTGGACCGGCGGGTTAACCACCCTACCCGGCTGCTGCTAAAAGCTTTAAAATGGAACTTAGTTCTGTTCCATCAAAAAAAGAGTACCCGGCGGCTAGGTTGTTGAACTGGCGGCTTGTGATGTGAAACCGGCGGGTCATGGACCCCAGCCGGCGGCTTGCTTGTCCTGTCCAACACTTCATGTTTACTTGACTTAATTCAGTGTTAAATTGTTGCTATGTGATATAAATTGATATAGGCTAAGTATTTATGATCTGGATTACTAACTTATATCTAATTATTGATTCTCAGATCCTCCAAAAGATAAGTGATTTCTGGATTCTGAGTTTGTGAAGATAAAGGTATCGGTTAGTGGATTTAGAACTCACCTTTCGGTTAAGTTGTAACTGTTTGGTTGTAACAAGTAAACGTAGATTGATTATTAGACTGTTAATCCGTGTTATTAATTATCAATCTACGTGATATGTGAATCTATGTGTATCAGATTATTGAGGTCAACGTGTAGTTGGACTTTTTGGTTATTATGTGAATTATACAGATTTTGATTCATTTGTTGTGTTTGAGACCTGTGTATGAGTTTAATAACCAATAGTTATCGGTCTATTCTGTAATGGCCATACAGATTGACGTTAAGTGTTCTTTAGGAATCCCCGAGTATTATGATATCCCAAGAGCCACCGATCCTCATTGAAAAAGAATGTGTTTACGATTATTTATTGTAAACAGATTGTTATGCTAAGTTGAATTGTGTGTGATAAATTCATTCACTTAGCTTTGTGCTAATCCCTCCAATTACTTCCTGCAGGAAATGTTTTGATTAATAAATGGTGCAGGAGGTGAATAGTTGTTCAAGGAATGGTTGACTGCGCTTGAAGACTCTGATATGGTTTTGTAATAAACCTTGTTTTGAGAATGCTATAATACCCCATTTTAAGTATTTGTTAAACAGTTTTAATTTGGTGTGATCTAAATATGTAAATTGTTTATGTATATTATTTAATACAGAGTAATGAAATGTATTTTATATGGTTCCGATTAAAATAATAGAATATTATTGTCCAGAAAGAGGGGTGTTATAAGTTGGTATCAGAGCATATGTTTGGGCGAATTGAGCATTCTAAAGTGTTCAATCAAAAATCTGAAATGTGTTATGTCAAACATTCCTGGGTATGGGATTTAGCATTGGTTATGAATCGGTTAGTAGATAGGTACTAACGATTAACAAGTTTCAAGTTGTTGTGTTGAATACAGATATGGCAGATAACGAGCAACCGACCACCAACCCTAATAATGCCTCAAGAAATGATGTTCCTCCTTCAGATATTCATAATGAGAGACATGATCATGAGGGTACTTCCATTCCTGCTCGTGAAGAATCGAATAGAGATGATTATCTTTTTCAGTTAGAAGATGAGGTGATTAATCTCACAGAATTTAAAAGACAGACTGAAATTGCATCATCTCAGCAACGTTCTCAACAACAGATACATGTGTTTGGTAATATTCCTCCTTTTCAGTCAAATAAACAATGTTCATTCAAAACATTCATGGCAAGTAAACCACCAGAGTTTAGAGGTAGTACAAATCCATCTGTAACTTTAAATTGGTTAAGAGATATGGAAAGGAAATTTGATGTTACTCGCTGTGAAGAAGAATCCAAAGTGTTTTATGCAATTCAGTGTTTAAAAGACGAAGGCATGGTTTGGTGGGACTCGATTACTGGTCATTTGACTCAACAACAGAAAGAAGCTATTCGATGGCCTGATTTCCATCAAGCTGTTTGTAGTCAATATTGTTCTGATTTTGATATGGCACGTATTAGGAGAGAGTTTATGAATCTTCAATTAACCGATAAGATGACTATTGATGAGTTAATCACACAGTTTTCGGAGAAACTACGATTTGTACAACAGTGGGTTCCTGATGACACGCAAAAAGTCATGTTTTTGTGTGCCATTATCTCACCATTTTGGCCCAATTATTAATGAAAACACTTGAATATGAACTTAAATATCACATTTCATCATATGGGCTAAAATATAGACGATGTTTCAAGAATCGACAAAAACAACCTAAAAATGAGTAAAACAGAGCACAAACGATCATTGAATCTTCGGTTCACGTAATTTAGCACTTTTTGAGCTCCACAAAGAATTATGACCTCTAACTTATGTCATTTTCTTTGTTAGGAAAATACGATCGCGTGGATATAAAGAACGCTCAAAATGGATAAACGACGAAGAAGTTACGCCCGAACGAAGAAACGAAGAACCGAGGGAGCTGGATACGGCTGAACCAGGCCGTATACGGCTGGTCCAGGCCGTATACGGCTGGACCTAGACCGTATACAGTCTGTGCAGGCCGTATACGGCCTGTACCCACCCGTATACGGCCTAGTTCAGCCGTATTCACCCAATGCACAGCCGTATACGGTCCAGTTCACCCGTATTCACCCTAACTCAGCCGTATCATGCGTTTGGGTGATAAAAATCTGATTTTTATTTGCCCTTGCGATACGGTTGTGCATTTTGAAGTTTGGATACGGTCTACGGATACGGTTGTGCGAGCTCTATAAATACTAGCCTCATTTCATCATTTCAACACACCATCTACCAACTACACACTTCTCAAGCAAGAAACACTTCAATACTTTCTCTCACTACTCTCTCTCTAGGTTTATAATATAATTAGTGGTAGATTAGTATTTAGTTAGTAGAGGGGCAATCTTGTAATATTGCTTGGCGCATACTAGGAGTTCTGCTCGTGTAACGTTCAAGTTGTATTCAGCTACGCTCTTATTACGGTTATATCTATCCTTTATCTATTTTATTATGATGATTGTTATTACTATTATCATGCTAGATTTAGGATTGATTGCCATGATTAGCGAGTAGTGATATTGCGTGTTTGCTATGATGTAGTTAGTCGTAAATTGGTTGGAATGATATTATAGTGCTTTGATTTACTTTCTATCTATGATTTTAAACCTATCAAACTAATCGCCTTTCAACCAGTAAACGTGATTATGGCCTTTATGATGGGACGTCGCGAACCCCATCAAAGGTACTTAGTTATCTGTGTCAAATATGAACATGGTCTGATTTGTAAAAACCGTGTGCACATCGCTTTCTAAATGAACGCTAAGTACATCGTCATCGAGGAAATACTGTTTTCTAATATTGAACGCAAAGTACTCTGTGGCTATGGAAATATGGTTTTCAAAATGAACGCTAAGTACACTGGAGCCGTGGAAATAATGCTTTCTACTTTGAACGCAAAGTACACTGTGCCCGTGGAAATATGGTTTTCTAACTGAACGTGAATAGTGCACTGTTAACAAATTAGGGATTTATTGGGACTTAAAAGTAAGGGCTGATTTATATCATAGATGGATAATATTATGCTTAAATACAAACTTAGTTAAGTAGTATGGGTTAGCTTTTATGAAGCAATGTAAAGGTACCGTAAGACGGCTGATTACTCGGTATAGCGTCGACAACACCTCCGGTGTAGTTAACACGTGGAAGCCGAGGAAAAGCCGCAGTTACTAAGCCTTGTGGAATAACGGCAACTCTGTGATAAGCAGAGCTGCTACCGACTAGGTCCTTGGTTCAGCAATGGAAACACTTTAGGTGGAGTACAGTGTGAGAGTCACGGAAAGAGTCGTTGTTATCAGTCTATGTGAATCACGAGTCATGACTCAACACCCAGACTCACAAAACCATCGATAGAAAGTAATCAAGCACACTCTATAAATTTGGTCTTACATGTTTTATTTAGATTAGATATTACTGTGGGGTTAAGAAAGGTCGAACATCGAGCTGGTTTGTCGCCTTATTCATGCACCCAGGGTTTTATCCCAGATAAGGGTCACTATACCTTCACCGGTTAGTGTTGTGGGCTGGATAAACTACTCCGATCAGAATCAGGATAGCCTAATTGCTCAGTGACATACTGATCGAGAACTCTATCAGTAGGGGGCTAGTGCTCACTCCACATAATACCTGAGATAAATAAAATACAAACCTTTAGAATACATTCTCATTCCAACCAATAAGGCTACCGAAATCATAGCAAACACCCCTCTCTTGATTATCTGTTATTTACATTTATTTTATTCCGCTTTAGTTTAAATTTTCTGCCTAAGTATAAAAACAAACAAAAACAAAACCCCAACCAAATCTTTTAAAACCCGCTAGATTGATAAGTACGCCTATTTCGTCCAAGATCAACAATACACTGACTCAAAGAACGACCCTAGGTCATCCTTATTGCTATACAGTAGTAACTAGGTATACTTAGGCCCCGCACAAATAAATTTTAAAACTTACCCACCGATCCGCGCCTAGACGGATGGTCTGACGACGGGGTGAGAACCTCGACTGACCGTTTGGGCGCCACTGCCGGGGAGTCAGCCGTAAGATCTGAAGACGTTCTAAACGAATTTTTCTTTCTAGTATCCCGTAGTTTAGTTTAGGTTTTTCTTTTTCCTTGTTCCATTCGAAAATTCCTTCCCACAGCACACAACGATATTTGACCCGATCATCCGGATTCGAATCTCTCACTTTCGTACCCGATCCTGAGAAGATCATCCGAACGATCCGCAAGGAGAAACGCATCCGCAACCGACAACCGATGGCTGCACGTGTCACACTTGCCGACAGCACCAAACCATCAATTGAAGGTCGAGGTGGACCCATCAGCTATCCGGTCATCGACGGCGCATCCTTCGAGCTTAAACATCATATCGTTCAGCTTATCAAGGAATTCTGCCAATTCCATGGTTTACCCCATGACGATCCTAACGCCCACATCAACCGATTCATTCAGACTACCAACTCATACAAGCAGAACGGGGTTGATCAGGATATAGTCCGTCTATACCTATTCCCCTATTCGCTTACTCACCACGCTTTGACTTGGTTTGAGGGATTAGAGACCGGCTCTATCTCCTCCTGGACGGATATGGCTACAAAATTCCTTACTAAGTACTTTCCTCCGGCTAAGCAAACCAAGTACAAGAATGACATCATGAACTTCCACCAAGCTCATGATGAATCTATCTACACAGCATGGGAGAGATACAAGAACCTGTTAAACAAATGCCCTAACCACCTTATAGAGAAAACCAGTCAGCTGTGCACGTTTTACAACGGTCTTGCTCTGAACCATTGCATTACCCTTGACGCCGCTGCTCAGGGCAATTTCATGCAACTCACCGATAAGGAAGCTTGGAACTTGATCGAGAATATGACGATGCACCATCACGACTGGAATTCTGGTGAGCATTCCTCATCATCAGCACCGATTGCTGCACCCAATCCATTCCAGACCGAAGCTATCAAATCTCTGATAGAGAAGATCGAGCACCTGACGAAGCAGATCGGGGAAATGAAGAAACCATCCCAGCATCAAATTCATGCATTCCAGAACTGTGCCAACCTCCCAACAGAAAGTTATCAGGTTGAGTACGAAGATCCTGCTGATGGAACGGTTTACTACGCTCAATTTCCAGCTCGCCAACAAAATCCACCTGGCTTCGCTCGAACCTCTCCACCTAGGACTAGAGGTACCCAATACCCACCTAGAAATCAACCACCCTTTCAGCCCAACTACCAACCTAGGTACCCGACTTACCAACAACAACCCCAACTCACCTATAACCAACCGCTATCATTGACTGCACCAAACGCAGATCAATCGACCGAACCCTCTAAGACCATAGTACCCATTACTAGTACGGATGATACCCTCACTAAGTTCATCCAAGGCCAGCACCAAATTAACCAAAAGACTAGCGCTAGGCAGGACCAAACCGACCTATTCATTAGGAACCAGCTGGCCGTTCTCAAAAATCTTGAGACCCAGATAGGACAGCTAGCCCAACGTCTTGACTCTAGGCCCCAGGGTAATCTCCCTAGTAATACGGTACAAAACCCACACGTAGAAGAGGCCAAACAGATGAGTACTACAGACAAGAAGGTGGCACCGAGCCAACCTCCCACTCCTTCTCCGGTGAAGAGAGATACTCCTGTCCCGCCGACAGTTGAGTCCCCGTCTGTCCCTACACCACAAAGGGAAGTACGCATCCCGTTTCCCGGCCGTCTTAAGAAAGCCTATAAGGTTAACGATTTCCGTCTCGATGGAAAGTTCGTGGACACCGTGTCCCGAACCCCTTCCAGTTCAAAATACATCCTAAAACTCTTGTCGACCAAGGATAAGGTACCCGAAGTACCCAATATCCCACTGAACGCGGAATGTTCGGCTCTTATAAAGAACTCTATCCCTGAGAAATTAGGAGATACTGGACGCTTTACCCTTCCCTGTTCGATCTATCACTCGGGCATGATATACTCTCTAGCCGACCTAGGAGCCAGTGTCAACCTGATACCCTATTCGCTTTACACTAGATTGGAATTAGGACCCCTTAAACCAACCAAAATGAGTGTCCAGCTAGCTGACCAATCCATTAGATACCCTAAGGGAATAGCTGAGAACATCATGGTTCAAGTTGATAAGTTCCTATTTCCCACAGACTTTGTAGTGATGGACATTCAGGAAGATGTCCATATCCCTATCATCTTAGGTAGACCATTCTTGAACACCGCACGCACTATCATAGATGTTTACTCTCAGACTATCAGTCTTAGATCTCATGGAGAGACTATCACCTTCAAGATCGATCAAGCTGATCAGTCTGTCACAGAGCATGCGGAGATATGTGCGATTTCGACAGGAAGAGTTACCACGGATGATGACACTGAACCAGACACTCCTATGTCTGACGAGCCCATCACGATTTCTTCCGACACTGAGGAAGAAGAGGAAACTGAGGAAGAAGAAGAGGAGATAGAAGAAGAAGAGGAAGAGCCAGTGGAAGTTACACCTGAGACACACCCTCCGACCACAGAGATCATGCAGATAGACTATGCTTTAAACTTCATCCCTCTGCCGGAGAGCGACTCAGAGGACCCTTCGATTGACCACTCCCTGGATGATAAGTCTCTACTCAAGCCACATATACCTCCTCGAGGGATTCCACCCCTTGACTCATCCGAGCCTCGATCACATTTTGAGCTTGGAGGTACATCTGGATCAAGCGATGATTCTGATTCCCAGGACGAGAGGGATATCGAGATGGACTCTTCCCAGCCAGTATCACAGATCACCGACGAGTCCCAACCACTCACCAACGCTGTTGAGTTTCCAGATACTTCAGCAATCTGGGGTGATGAGGACGATATCATTTTCATTGATGTTCCGATTGATACTCGCTCCATTCTCCTTCACCTCACTCCGATCATTCCCTCTCCGGTCATTATCCCTCCTCCTACTATAGGAAATATCGAAATCCCGATCGTGTCTGAACCAGAAGAAATGCTTAGTGCTATTGAAGAACACGGGGAGGATTTTCGAACTCTGATTGCGATTATACGAGATTCTACTATTGAATACACGCAACGTCAGAGGGATATTATTGAGGACATTGAGACTGAATATGAGGTCTATCAAGCCAACTCCTACCTGAGTCCGCAACATCTAGTCAGTCGCATCAACGCCTTCGCCAACGACCTCGCAGGAGAATCATCAGACAATGATGAGCCTTTTCCCGATGAAGAGGAATTATATGAAACACAGAAGACCACGTATGGCCAGGTGTATCAAGCATTTATCAGGTCCGCATTTCCATATTCGCGCCAACAGATGGAGTTTCTCCAAAATTTCAGACACAACATGGATTATGCTACTGGAAACCCTGAAAATGAAGTAGATGTTCAGCTAATGGCGGATCTCAAAGGACTTCTAGATTCTTTGGCTGATAATGATCACATTGACGAGTCCTCACCACACAGATTTTTCATTAGCTGCACTATCGAGCATCACGCCCAGATAATCGTCGAAAAGTTAGAACGAGTCAGTTCAGACGAGAGAGCACGTGCCATCCCTTCTTCAGTTCCAGAAGGTTTGACGGTTAACGTTGCATATTTCGTCTCTGAACGACTTAAAGACATATTCGGTTCTATCCTATGGGAGCAGCCCAGACAGCTATTCCACAGTGGGTTGCGTGAGGTCTACAACAGGATGATTAACATCTTCCTGAAACCAGAGCTCACATATACCGACCATCAGAAACAGCTGATCCAAGGCATTCTCAAATCCATTGAAGAACTAGGGAGGGACATCAGCAATGCCACTCATGAGGACATCCACCTACGCTTCTTCGGATTTATGGACACCCTGCGGACAGATTGACCGGTGCGTGAGACTCTTGAGCACGATGGAGCCACCCTTGTGGACACTAATGAACCCATCTCCAAAGTAGTCCAAGATGCTATAATGGATCTTTTATACTTACAAAGGACTGTTGAGGAGCATTTCCATACCTACCCTCTTCATGTGGCGAGAATCCCAAACATCACAGAAGTCATCGCACGACATTTTATGAGATTCTACCCACCAAACCCCAGGACACTTCCATTCCGCATCCCAAGTCCTGGGAATTCCTCTTCTGGCTGATCCAAGAGGAAAAGTCGAGCCCTCGACTATAAATAGAAGCGCTTCTCGGGAGGCAACCCGTGCAATAAGTATCCTTAGTATTAGTATTAGTTTTTAAATTCCAAGAAGTGATATATCTCTGACTATCTTTCACACTTGGGTATCAAAATGCTTTCAAAACACTACTTCAGCTTTTACCACCTAAATCCAGAAAAATAGGAATTAAAACAAGTCATGTGTTTCGAACATTTGAGGTACTTGCGTGCTACTTTCACGCATTATGCTCGAACTCATTTAAAAACACATGACTTAAAACCCGTTTTGAATTAAAACATCTTTTCGCATTCTGGATTTAGGCACTTTCTGTAAAAAGCTATAATAAGAAGTCGGTAAAAATATACCCAACGTGTTCACACTTACGAGATATCTTCACAAGAGAGTGAAAGGAGTGTAAAGATGGAAGACAAAGCTGTATTTGTAAAATGCGCACGCTAATGCCGAAAGATCTTTATGGAGCCACCGCTAAAGAAGAATTCCTGTCAAAGACCTCCTCTTCAGCGCATCTTCCAGAATTCCATCCTTCAACCTTCGCATCAATAGGGGAGTTCTCTCGTTCTCACTCTCGTTTTTGATATGATTGTTAGCTTTAATTTCTCATTAAAGTAGTCTATGCCATATCCCAAGCTTATCACTAAGTGTGGGATTCCAGCCCAAAATAAACACTTGAGTAACATTTTCCGATTTGTTCAAACTCTAAGTGTGGGATTTTTCTCAAATCCCAACTCAAGAGAACATTAGGGACAATGTTCCTCTAAGTGTGGGATAGCGGTATAGAATACCTTAGGTTTTCTTGTTAGATTCTTATGTCCAAAAGCAAACTCAGAAAATGTTTCTCAAAATCATAAGCTTAACTTCGACAGTGGAGATACCACTCACTCAGTTGGCCTAATTTTCATAAAAAAAAACTCATTTTTCTCAAAATCATAAGCTTAACTTCGACAGTGGAGATACCACTCATTCAGTAAGCTTAGTTTTCATAAAAACTCACTTTTGCTAAAAAGATTTCAAAAATTTTGAGTTAAAATATCTTAAGAAGGAACATTTTCGTATATGAGTAGGGTATTTTGGAAATTAAGAGTAAATAAGATAGGAATTTCTTAGGTCTAAAATGATAATCTAAGAGGGGCATCGCATGGCTAGGCATAAACAAACCCAAAAACTTGCAGTGAGGTATCTTGAGCCAATACAAGCATTCATCTTTAATGCTTCACTATTCGTTTGTTTGAGTGTGCCGATGCATGCATCCGGAATTAGAACTTGCTCCTGGTATGCACTTCGAGACCACATTGGTAGAGTACCGTACGCGGTATAGGTGCAGTTAAATGACCTTGACATTCCTTAAGATTTAACCCCTTTTTCATCATATCTCTTCAAGCCCAAAACCCTTCCAACACTTATCTTTAGTGTTGATGATCCGCTTAAATAACCCTGTTGAGCCTTAGCCTGTTCATTTCTTTCAAAATCCTTTAACCCTTAAACCAATTATTCCACACCCACCAAAACTTATCTTAGAAACTTTCAGCTTGTGGAAAATGATCATTTAAATGTCCTTTTTGCTATCACTCCAAATCACAAATACTGGTGTTTACTCAAAATCTCTCGCGTGCGTTCCCTGGATAAAAAATCAAAAGTTGAGAGTTTACGGTGTGAAAAATTGACACCAAGTAAATGCAAAGTCATCAGAAGGATGAAAAAAAAATGAAAGAAAGAAAAGGATTTCAAAAAGGGCAAAAGAAAGAAACAAAATAAAAATCCCTAGAAAAATCAAAAAAATAGAAGCAAAAGAAAAAGAAAAGGAAAATAGAATAAAGCTAAGTGCTTCGAATCTCTCGAAAAATTCCCGCTCTTATAACCTTGTGTATTTTCAAAAGATAGAAGTCAAAAATAGCTATCTTCTTCCCATATTGTTATCCGTTTCCGTTTTCATTAAAAAGGTTGTTTAAATATTGTTTTTCAAAAGTTTAGAAGTCCTAAGATAAGCAAAACCCTTTACAACAATTTCCCACTTATCCATACCCTGTAACCCTCACTTACCATTACAACCCACTCTGAATGTCCTGGGATAGCTAGCTCCGTCCTCACCTAAGTGGTGGAGATATGATTCTCGAGCAAGCTTATGACGATGGATATTGCATGACTGGCTTATGAGCGATTTCGTTTGATTAGTTGATAGGTAACCCGAAACACTTTTGAGTGAATTGAGTGACCCCCTGGTGAGATCGCCTAGTCATGTATATTCCAAGATCGCGAGAATTGAAAGCATGCCTAAGAAAATCATTTCAGGCCTCTGAAAGGAATACCTTACGTTCGCTTATTTCCAGGATATGTTGCTTGTATATGAGGATGGTTGTTTTTGATATATTTTAATTCCCCCCAAAAATAAACTCGTGTTTTCAAAATGTTTTTCCTAAAAGCAAGTGAGAATTTTGAGTTTTGCTTGAGGACAAGCAAAATCTAAGTGTGGGATATTTGATGATACGCAAAAAATCATGTTTTTGTGTGCCATTATCTCACCATTTGGGCCCAATTATTAATGAAAACACTTGAATATGAACTTAAACATCACATTTCATCATATGGGCTAAAATATAGACGATGTTTCAAGAATCGACAAAAACAACCTAAAAATGAGTAAAACAGAGCACAAACGATCATTGAATCTTCGGTTCACGTAATTTAGCACTTTTTGAGATCCACAAAGAATTATGACCTCTAACTTATGTCATTTTCTTCGTTAGGAAAATACGATCGTGTGGATATAAAGAACGCTCAAAACGGATAAACGACAAAGAAGTTACGCCCGAACGAAGAAACGAAGAACCGAGGGAGCTGGATACGGCTGAACCAGGCCGTATACGGCTAGACCTAGACCGTATACGGTCTGTGCAGGCCGTATACGGCCTGTGCCCACCCGTATACGGCCCAATTCAGCCGTATTCACCCAATGCACAGCCGTATACGGTCCAGTTCACCCGTATTCACCGTAACTCAGCCGTATCGTGCGTTTGGGTGATAAAAATCTGATTTTTATTTGCCCTTGCGATACGGTTGTGCATTTTGAAGTTTGGATATGGTCTACGGATACGGTTGTGCGAGCTCTATAAATACTAGCCTCATTTCATCATTTCAACACACCATCTACCAACTACACACTTCTCAAGCAAGAAACACTTCAATACTTTCTCTCACTACTCTCTCTCTAGGTTTATAATATAATTAGTGGTAGATTAGTATTTAGTTAGTAGAGGGGCAATCTTGTAATATTGCTTGGCGCATACTAGGAGTTCTGCTCGTGTAACGTTCAAGTTGTATTCAGCTATGCTCTTATTACGGTTATATCTATCCTTTATCTATTTTATTATGATGATTGTTATTACTATTATCATGCTAGATTTAGGATTGATTGCCATGATTAGCGAGTAGTGATATTGCGTGTTTGCTATGATATAGTTAGTCGTAAATTGGTTGGAATGATATTATAGTGCTTTGATTTACTTTCTATCTATGATTTTAAACCTATCAAACTAATCGCCTTTCAACCAGTAAACGTGATTACGGCCTTTATGATGGGACGTCGCGAACCCCATCAAAGGTACTTAGTTATCTGTGTCAAATATGAACATGGTCTGATTTGTAAAAACCGTGTGCACATCGCTTTCTAAATGAACGCTAAGTACATCGTCATCGAGGAAATACTGTTTTCTAATATTGAACGCAAAGTACTCTGTGGCTATGGAAATATGGTTTTCAAAATGAACGCTAAGTACACTGGAGCCGTGGAAATAATGCTTTCTACTTTGAACGCAAAGTACACTGTGCCCGTGGAAATATGGTTTTCTAACTGAACGTGAATAGTGCACTGTTAACAAATTAGGGATTTATTGGGAGTTAAAAGTAAGGGTTGGTTTATATCATAGATGGATAATATTATGCTTAAATACAAACTTAGTTAAGTAGTCTGGGTTAGCTTTTATGAAGCAATGTAAAGGTACCGTAAGACGGCTGATTACTCGGTATAGCGTCGACAACACCTCCGGTGTAGTTAACACGTGGAGGCCGAGGAAAAGCCGCAGTTACTAAGCCTTGTGGAATAACGGCAACTTTGTGATCAGCAGAGCTGGTACCGACTAGGTCCTTGGTTCAGCAATGGAAACACTTTAGGTGGAGTACAGTGCGAGAGTCACAGAAAGAGTCGTTGTTATCAGTCTATGTGAATCACGAGTCATGACTCAACACCCAGACTCACAAAACCATTGATAGAAAGTAATCAAGCACACTCTATAAATTTGGTCTTAAATGTTTTATTTAGATTAGATATTACTATGGGGTTAAGAAAGGTCGGACATCGAGTTGGTTTGTCGCCTTATTCATGCACCCAGGGTTTTATCCCAGATAAGGGTCACTATACCTTCACCGGTTAGTGTTGTGGGCTGGATAAACTACTCCGATCAGAATCAGGATAGCCTAGTTGCTCAGTGACATACTGATCGAGAACTCTATCAGTAGGGGGCTAGTGCTCACTCCACATAATACCTGAGATAAATAAAATACAAACCTTTAGAGTACATTCTCATTCCAACCAATAAGGCTACTGAAATCATAGCAAACACCCCTCAATTGATTATCTGCTATTTACATTTATTTTATTCCGCTTTAGTTTAAATTTTCTGCCTAAGTATAAAAACAGACAAAAACAAAACCCCAACCAAATCTTTTAAAACCCGCTAGATTGATAAGTACGCCTATTTCATCCAAGATCCACAATACACTGACTCAAAGAACGACCATAGGTCATCCTTATTGCTATACAGTAGTAACTAGGTATACATAGGCCCCGCACAAATAAATTTTAAAACTTACCCACCGATCCGCGCCTAGACGGATGGTCCGACGACGGGGTGAGAACCTCGACTGACCGTTTGGGCGCGATCAGTTCCCGATGAGAAAACCAGAATAGAGCAGTTTGTGGAAACCTCACCTTATAATTATCGTACTACAGTGAGGTTAGCTGGTAATCTATCCCAAGCGTTTACTCTTGCACGTTCGGTTGATAGTGACATTAGAGGTTTTCGAGAATCTCAAGCTAGAGGTACTTCTTCTTCATTTCCAAGAACTAGAACAGATTCTTTGGGTAAAGGAAAGTCCAGGTGGCAGGGTAATCGTCAGGATCAAAGATTTAGTAATAAAAGTGGTTCATCCGGAAGTTCTAACTGGTGTACTTCTTGTCGATCCAAACATATTGGTCCATGTACGATTCAGACGAACAGATGTGTTAAATGTGGTGAATTGGGTCATGAGTTTAAGAATTGTAAGTTTCCTAATTATGTATGTTGGAACTGTAAGAAAGAAGGGCATCGTGTTGGGCAGTGTCCTGAGGCAGGAAAACAGGGTTCGGTCTCGGTCAGGAGTTCGTCATCTTCCGGTCAAAAGCGGAAGAATCCTCCGCCAGCGACGAGTAGGGCTTTTCAGATGACAGTCGATGAGGCTGTCCACACAGATGATGTGATTACTGGTACTTTTCTTATAAACTCTATACAAGCTCATGTTTTATTTGATTCTAGAGCAAATTGTTCTTTTATATATGTGTGTTTCTGTGATAAGTTGAAATTGATCCCTACTGTGATAACTAAGCCCTTAGAAGTAGAGATTGTTAGTGGCAAATTAGTTCATGTTACCACCTCAGTGACTGGAGCTAATATTCTGATAGATGGCCAGACTTTTCCAATTTCGTTTCTGTTAATGCTGATTCCAAGTTTTGATGTGATTATTGGCATAGATTGGTTAAGTCAGTTTAAAGCAAGTATAGATTGCCACCATAAGCTGATTAGAATCCCAATCTCTAAAGAGTCATACGTTGTGGCTCGAGGAGAACGGGATAGTGGGTGTATTCCTCTAATTTCTATGATGAAAGCTAGGAAGTCGTTGTCTAAAGCTGTGAGTCTTATCTAGATTATGTCATTGATGCCAAATTAGAAAAGAAATCTATTTTTGATGTTCCGGTTGTGTCTGAATATCCGGAAGTATTTCCTGATGAATTACCTGGTTTACCACCGGTTAGGGAAGTTGAATATCAGATTGATCTCATTCCTGGTTCTTCGTCTATAGCTCAAGCTCCCTATAGATTAGCTCCGTCTGAAATGCGTGAAATGATGAATCAGATTCAGGAGTTATTGGATAGAGGTTTTATTAGACCTAGTTCTTCTCCTTGGGGTGTACCGGTTTTGTTTGTTAAAAAGAAAGATGGGTCATTCAGAATGTGCATTGATTATCGGGAGTTAAACAAAAGAACAGTTAAGAATAAATATCCTCTACCTCGAATAGATGATTTGTTTGATCAGCTGCAGGGATCTTCTGTATATTCTAAAATTGATTTGAGGTCGGGTTACCATCAGGTTCGTGTTCGTGAACAGGATATTCCAAAGACTGCTTTTTGTACCAGGTATGGTCATTATGAATTCCTGGTAATGCCTTTTGGTTTGACTAATGCTTCAGCAGTTTTTATGGATTTAATGAACCGGGTATGTCGACCATTTCTTGATAAGTTTGTAATTGTTTTCATCGATGATATTCTTGTGTATTCTAAGTCCGAATCAGAACATGCCATGCATTTGAGGTTAGTTCTTGAAACCTTAAAAAGAGAACGGTTATATGCAAAATTTGCTAAATGTGAATTCTGGATTCGGGAAGTACGGTTTTTTGGGTCACATTATTTGTAATGATGGGTTAAAGTTGATCCTTCTAAAGTTGAAGCAGTAATGAATTGGAAAACTCCAAAGAACGCTTCTGAAATTAAAAGCTTTCTGGGTTTGGCAGGTTATTACCGAAAGTTTATTAAAGATTTTTCTAAAATTGCTAGCCCATTGACTAAATTAACCCGCAAGAATGAAAAGTTTGAGTGGAATAATCAACAAGAACATGCCTTCAGACTCTGAGATAATTGTTATGTCAAGCTCCAGTATTAGCATTACCGAATGGGTCTGAAGATTTTATTTTATATTGTGATGCATCTTATTCTGGTTTGGGTTGTGTTCTTATGCAAAGAGACAGAGTTATTGCTTATGCTTCTCGTCAGTTGAAACCGCATGAAAAGAATTATCCAACACATGATTTAGAGCTGGCAGCTATTGTGTTTGCTTTGAAAATCTGGAGACACTATCTATATGGTACTAAATGCATTGTTTGTACTGATCATAAAAGTCTGCAGTATGTGTTTTCACAGAAAGAGCTGAATATGCATCAAAGGTGATGGTTAGAATTAATCAAAGATTATGATTGTGAAATACGTTACCATCCAGGAAAGGCAAATGTAGTTGCAGACGCTTTGAGCAGAAAAGGTACTTCTGACCGAGTTTATTATCTGAAAGTTGATGTTTCTTCTGACTTAGTAGATCAAATTAAAGCTGCACAATTAGAAGCTTTGTTAGATTATAATCTTAAGTAAGAAATTATGTTGAAAAGAAAAGATTCATTGATTGACGATTCTAGAGGATTAAAGACTTTTCAATCTCGTGTTTGGGTTCCTCTTATTGGTGGTATTCGAGATATGCTTTTGACTGAAACTCATAAGTCTCAGTTGTCTATTCACCCTGGTAGTATACGGATGTATAATGATTTGAAACCTTTGAACTGATGGCCCACAATGAAAACTAATATTGCAAAGTTTGTTGGTAATTGTCATATATGTGCTCAAGTTAAAGCTGAACATCAAAAGCCATATGGGTCGTTGAAACAGTTAAAGATTCCAGAGTGGAATTGAGAACATTTAACCATGGATTTTGTGACTAAACTTCCATGTACATCTCGAGGTAACGACATGATTTGGGTTATCGTTGACCGATTGACTAAAAGTGCTCATTTACTTGCTGCAAGTGAAACAACATCTTTGACTAAACTTGCTCAGTTGTATATTAATGAAATTATCTCGAGACATGGTATTCCATTATCGATTGTATCAGACAGAGATTCTCGTTTTATTTCTCATTTCTGGCAAAGTTTACAACAAGAATTGGGTACACGTGTAAATCTCAGTACAACTTATCATCCTCAGACCGACGGTCAGTCAGAACGTACTATTCAGACACTTGAGGATATGTTGAGAGCTTGTATCTTGGAATATGGAGGTTCTTGGGATTCTCACCTTCCATTGGTGGAATTTGCTTATAATAATTCATATCATTCCAGTATTGGTATGCCTTCTTATGAAATAATTTATGATCGTCATTGTCGTACCCCCACATGTTGGTTAGAAGCAGGAGAAAAGCAGTTTGCTGGTCCAGACATTGTACAGATCACAGCTGATAAAGTGACTATCGCCCGAGAAAAGTTAAAATCTGCACGTGATAGACAGAAACAGTATGCAGACCCACGTAGATGACCAGTAAATTTCTCTACAGGTGAGTTGGTTTATTTAAAAGTCTTTCCGTGGAAGGGCGTGATTCGGTTTAGAAAACGTGTTGGCTCCTGGATACATTGGCCCCTTCAGAATTCGTCAGGTGGTTAATGATCAATCAGTCTCATTGGATCTTCCTCCCGAGCTTGCTGGTATTCATGACACGTTTAATATCTGTTATTTAAGAAAGTGTAATGTCGAGGATCAATCTCAGATTCTTCCTTTACAAGACTTGAAAGTCGACCAGAACCAGAAGTTAGTAGAAGAACCTATTGAAATTCTCGATAGAAAAGTTACTAAACTTAGAAAGAAACAGATACCAATGGTGTTAGTCAAATGGAAACACAGTTTAGGTTCCAATTTGACCTGGGAGACCGAGGAGTCTATGAAATCCAGATATCCTGGATTGTTTGATCGGGTTTAGATTTCGAGGACAAAATCTCCTAAAGGAGGGGAGATTTGTAACATCCTCTCTATTGGTCTGGTAATTCTCTATTTAAATTGATTATTTAATTATTTTAGAAATTATTTGATATAATTTGTTTATTGAAAAACTTAGGTAAGTAAGTCTTAGGACTTATTGTGAATAGTAAATTGATACTTGTTTTAATTTACTATAGTCGACAGTACAATAAATTAAGTTTCTCTCAAATGAATTTTAGGTTCTAGACAATAGATTTAAGATGGGTATAAAATACCTGAAATAATGAAGTCGGTTTGTAAGGAGTCAACCTCCTTTTCTTTCCCATACTTTCCTTTTGAGTCACTTATACATTTCATACCTTCAAGAACACAAATTGCATCTCTAAATCAAATTTCTTGCAAGTTTAATTCTAAAGAAAAGACATCCATCAGATTATTCATCATCAAAGATATCATCATCATCACAACTCTTGCTTTAAATTTGTAAGTGTTTTGGTAGTTTTATCTACCTGGATTGAGTTAGGTTAAAGATAAATTAATGGAATTGATAATTGTTTAATTCATAGTTATGATTAGTTGAAGTTGTTTTAGTTAACTTGATGCATAAAAAACTGAGTTCAATCCCCATTTAGGTTAGTGAGTGATGAATTGAGCTCATGTAAGTGGGTTTTGTGATTTGACATGAAATAGAGATTTCTTGATATTATTTGATGTTATGGAATCATATTTGATGACCCTTTGGTGTTATACTACTCCTTTGATTGTTTTAGCAACTGAAATTGTGGATTTTATGAGTTAGGTTCGTGCAGAGTTTTTGGTTAAAACTGCTGCTGCTGTGAATTAGATGAACAAGCCGGCGGCTTTCTTGAGCTAGCCGGCGGGTACTTGTATGGGTTGGCAAACAGGCGGGTAGCACACCTAAGCCGGCGGCTTGACCCTTTGGACCGGCGGGTTAACCACCCTACCCGGCTGCTGCTAAAAGCTTTAAAACGCAACTTAGTTCTGTTCCATCTAAATCAAGAGTACCCGGTGGCTAGGTTGTTGAACCGGCGGCTTGTGATGTGAAACCGGCGGGTCATGGACCCCAGCCGGCGGCTTGCTTGTCCTGTCCAACACTTCATGTTTACTTGACTTAGTTCAGTGTTAAATTGTTGCTATGTGATATAAATTGATATAAGCTAAGTATTTATGATCTGGATTACTAACTTATATCTGATTATTGATTCTCAGATCCTCCAAAAGATAAGTGATCTCTGGATTCTGAGTTTGTGAAGACAAAGGTATCGGTGAGTGGATTTAGAACTCACCCTTCGGTTTAGTTGTAACTGTTTGGTTGCAACAAGTAAACGTAGATTGATTATTAGACTGTTAATCCGTGTTATTGATTATGAATCTACGTGATATGTGAATCTATGTGTATCAGATTATTGAGGTCAACGTGTAGTTGGACTTTTTGGTTATTATGTGAATTATACAGGTTTTGATTCATTTGTTGTGTTTGAGACCTGTGTATGAGTTTAATAACCAATAGTTAACGGTCTATTCTATAATGGCCATACAGATTGACGTTAAGTGTTCTTTGGGAATCCCCGGGTATTATGATATCCCAAGAGCCACCGATCCTCATTGAAAAAGAATGTGTTTACGATTATTTGCTGTAAACAGATTGTTATGCTAAGTTGAATTGTGTGTGATAAATTCATTCACTTATCTTTGTGCTAACCCTCCAATTACTTCCTGCAGGAAATGTTTTGATTAATAATGGATGCACGAGGTGAATAGTTGTTCAAGGAATGGTTGACTGCGCTTGAAGACTCTGATATGATTTTGTAATAAACCTTGTTTTGAGAATGTTATAATATCCCGTTTTAAGTATTTGTTAAACAGTTTTAATTTGGTGTGATCTAAATATGTAAACTATTTATGTACATTATATAATATAGAGTAATGAAATGTATTTTATAATATACGCTTCCGATTAAAATAATAGAATATTATTGTCCAGAAAGAGGGGTGTTATAATAATTAAATGGGCTAAGCCAATGAATGGTAGGGATTAATTTTTGAAAGTTGATTTAGGAGGTGATTAACTAATCAACCTTCTCCTTTAATAAATAAGAGAGAAGAGAGATTGATACTCATTAGACAAACAGACATATTTTGACATTCTAGTAATATTTATCACATACAAAAACACAACCTGTTAGTATTTACAAAGATCATGTAGTCAAAAAACGTAACGCAGAAGAAATTAACCAGAATTACATACCCGACAATTGGTTATCTGTTACTTTACTTGAAAGGATCACTGTTCAATATCGAAGATGACAACGCAGTCAATGGCCACACTTCTGAGCTGATGTGCAAGCAGGCAACCACTAAAATGGATGCCTACTTGTGGCAGCCCTATCGAGAAGTAAGATTTATTATATTAGTAATGATTAATTTGTTATGTTGACATGACAAAATTTCATAGTGATGATAATAGACAACAGCAGGGACACTTACTAATATAATATGTTAACCGAGCTTTGTGTGGCCATATAAACACATGATCATATGTGTGCTTGTTGCGATAAATGAAACCTTGTAAAGTATCAGCATGTTCACCGGGAAAGATTGCAGTCCCGCCTATAAACAGAAGTCAGATGAAATCTATTTTTTGCAGACCAAAAATTGTTAGGACTCAAACTATTAGCCGAAAAGCCTCCTAACCACCACGAATTATATAACATTCAAGTAAAGTAGCACAATCGAAAAATAATAATTACCATATTACCAATAGCATTAGCAACTAAACACCTTCATGGTGCAACATCAATGTCTCCATAAAAGGAATCAAACTTTGTTGTGACCCGACTATTTATCCGCAGACTTGCAGCAACCGAATGGGTCACTTAGCCACATGTTCCAGCTAAGTAGGCACTTCATAATTCTTCTCTTGTTCCAATAAAAGCTCCCTGATTGAATAAAGGGCACAAAAGAATATTGAGTATTTATGTTATAGCATTTTTTTCTTCATATTCATTGATGGCTGCTACTTTCACATGCAACATGGGAGGGAAGAAATAAGAGTATTGAAATTGAAATTTCAAGATAACAAATCAGACATATTCAAGACATTTGGAGGTCAATGTCCAACATATTAATGCAACACGAAAGACGATCACTGTTTTTTTAAACCACTTATACGTTCAAAGTTTTCTTTAATCTTAGTCTCGACAATAGTTGAGGCAAGTTTCCCAATAAACTGCATTCGGAAGTTCGGAACCATATAAGAATAAATACTTGACCACAATCAATTCCCATTCCTGGCCACGAAACTCAGCATGATATGAGGTAGAAATCGCCTTATGTCCCACAATTTCGTGAGCAATGAAATGACCTTTTCTCCTTAAGTCCCACAATATTAATCTATCAAATAAACACTTCTTAATACATTCTAAGATTCAAACCTAACTGTCAAATTCAACGGACTCTTTTAACACAATATGTTCCAGCTAAGTAGGCGCTTCGTAATTCAATTTTTTGCCCTGTTATAGCTCCCTGATTCATTTTAGAGGGCACAAAAGAATATGAGTATTTATGTTATAACATATTTTCTTCAACATCATTGATGCCTACTACGACAACATCCTATCGTATGCAGCACTAAGTACTGAACATCAGACAATATATTGTACCATTATGTATCTATTTTTATGTATCTACATGATATAAAAATTACGAATCAGACAATATAATAGGTAAGATTAGGAGAGATTGATGTCATACGATTGGACTGTGAACTGAAACGGAGGCAATAAGTTGATTTAGATCATCGAGGCCGGCTCCTGAATCCGTCCCTCGAAAAACCCTTGAATCGTGGCCAGATCGTTCGAATCAAGTCCGAAGCATTCCCTTCTGTATTAGCCGTTTTGAGTGATGCGGTATGTTGAATTCGATTTCTGCAATGGAATCACGATGGATGATTAATACGATTCGTGGTTTTTGAGGTGTGGTGTATTTTTTGTGTGTACCGACTATTTTTTTTTTTTTTTGAGCCCTAGACCCTAAAGAATCAGACACATCAAGTATGAAGGGGTTTGTTAGTTATCTTTAAGATTAATTAATCATAAGAATTAGGTTGATCAATGGCTGTGGTTTAAGATGCTAATAAAATTAAGGGGGTGATTAATATTTGAGAGGCTAATTAAAAGGTGATTAATTGATTAAGTGTTTCTTTTAATAGATAAGATAAGATAAGATAGATTATTTAATGAAGTTTCAATGCACCACTTTATTTCCCTTATTTATGTATAAATAATAAATTATTTTTTCCCCATAATGAAGGATGGAAGCTTTAATATTTTATTATTATATCCAAAACATTCCATTAAAAATTAAGATCATCGCAGATTCTTCTCAATAATAATGGAATGATGGGAAAAAAAACTATAAGAGAGTATCGTAAAAGTGTAATTTAGAGGGTATCCTAATTAATTATCGTATCATATAATTTCAATGATACACGTTTGTCACCTCCTTTATGAGTATTAACGCTGAACAAATCATATGTTCACAGATCAACTCACATGTGCTACTGAGGTACATAATCGAACCTCTGACCGATCAGTCATAAATGTAGAATATGAGCGTTTGCGGTGGCTATACTGCTTGACCTATGCTCAATTGGTCACGAGAGGGTACTATAACAAACACATGAACTTGAATGAGTCGAGCCATAGCGAGGTCAAAAATATCAATTTATTAATTAATCTTTGAGATTGAGTAAATACATTTTTTTTCTAAACAATCAACCATTAAAAGAAAACGATAATAACTACTAAAAAGAGGAATATCAAGCAACTAGGCTTATAGGAAGAGCACAAATAGGCTTTGGTCATCCTTCATATTGAGCTATTGAAGTAGCTATTCGAGTTATATATAATTGCGTAATTTTTATCGTATCACGATTGGAAATCGTTGAAAAATGCTAAGATATGGGTAAGAGTTATCGCATATCGTACTGGGAAACCAACGAAAGTAAGTTTGACTTTTTATCTCTCTATGTCAACTCAAGACTTGACCACAATCTTGAGGGGTTAAATGTAAGTTTTCTAATCTTAAAAACATAAAATATCTAGATACAATCAAACTCAAGGGTACTTTTATGTAACATCCTAAAAAGGACTTTAAGTTATCCCTCATCTTCTTTCTAACCAGAATCATAAGATTCAGTTCAATCAACACAAAAGTTTCATCATCATTCATCAATCATCAATGGAAGAAGACAGAGAAACCTTAGTAACAATCACCAATCACAATAACCCAAAGTCAAAGTCAAACTATTGGATCATTGACACACTTGAATCAACCCGGTATTCATGGATCTTTATTGAACAATCAAACCCATTAAAAGCTACACTTTCATGGTTAATATTTTTCATCTTTACTATTGGTGTTCCAAGTCTATCACATATTGTGTATCAATGTAACACATGTGATCATAGTCATCAACGGCCGTTCGATATGATCGTGCAGTTGTCACTGTCGATTTGCTCGACTTTATCGTTCATTAGTTTATCGTTGTTTACGAAAAAATACGGGCTTCGAAAATTCTTGTTTCTTGATAAGTTGTCTGATGTTAGTGCTAAAGTTCGAGATGGGTACTCTGATCAGCTTCATGTAAGTTTTCTTAACTTCTTCTTTGTTTCTCATCACATGTTTGAGTTTATTTTGATCCACAAGTTTTGATTTGATGATTAGGAAGGTGGATTTATTTCATTTTTGGTTTGATACGTTAAGATTTACTAAAAATAGTTTTATTCATCATGCAGTAAATTTTTTATAATGTTACATGTTGCTTATCTTTAAAAATACTGTATCAGAGAATCAAGCTAAAAATTTATTTGTACATTCAAAATTTATCTCCTGAATTTTCAATTTGTCCCTTTGAATTTAATTAAAGTTAGTTGTTATATGCATGTCTAAATAGCTTAACCAAAGTCCTTAGGGCTCTTGTTAACAAAACTCATATTTAAAACATGAAATAAAACAAGTAATAACTTGTTATTATGTAACATTAATTATAACGTTGTGTTTGGTTCGTAGAATTTATAAAATTCGGGGAATTGAAATCTCAGTTTCATTCCTTAAAAAGTTAAGGGTGTTTGGTTCAAGAATTAACTCTATTGGAATTCAAAAATAAAATTTTCTAGTAAACCGGAAACTCAATAATGGTTCTTTTTTAGTAACGATTACTTACAAAATTAGGCCATGATTAATTTGTTAATATTGGATTATGGTGGACAATTTGATTGGATAGCGTGATGAACTTGAATTTTTCTAGCTTTGGAATAAAGTAAGGGATCGTTTTCGTGAAGTTTACATCGGTGTTTTTTGATTATTTAAAATTAAAGAACAACTGGAAAATTCGAAATAATTTTTTATATTAGGTTTATTTCATAGTATAATTACTTTTGAAACCAGATCCATATAATTATAAATAATGTCCGGACGATATGATTGAATAACCATCAAATACGAACTAAGAAATTCGGAATTTAGAGAGGTAATCACGAAACGGTTTTTTAATCTATAATCAAAAACTGCTAAAACAAAGCTCATAAAAATTGATCAAGACAACAAAGTCTAAATAAATATTAAAGCTCAAACTTAAACCATAAATGATTAAAATTACATTTTTCGATTCTAATTTCTAAACGATCCCGAAAGTTCAAAAATTTTACGATGATAAAGTAATAGTTTTGATTGTTGAGCTATTTTCGCATGACCAATAATTTCACCTGCATCAATAATTTCTTTGATACACGTATATACGTGTTAATGTTTCATTGTAGTTTGTGAAAATGGTAGGTTTGGGTCACGTTCTTTTGAGTTTTGACCCGTGAGAAATAAGAATGAGACACCTATTAAACTCTAACCCATTTTCCATTTTATTTCAATTTAATTTATTATTATTATAAATTTTATTTTTATTCTTTTTTGGGTACGTCATAGAAAAGCAAACCAAACAAACTACTGCCAAATTATTTCATATTTCATTTGTCATTGTCATTGTCATACAAAAGACTGTCAAAGTCTCGTGGCTAAAAGTGTAAAATTGAAAAAAAAATATAATAATAATAATAAAAAAATTGGTTTGGTTCTAAACAGTTATTTTATCATGCCATATGATGAGGTTTTCATAGTACGACTTTGCATCATCTCTTATTTTATGATCTTTTCCCAATACAATAGTACATACTATTTTTTCGGTTTGTCAAAAATTAGTTATCCAATACTAAAAAGTTAAAAGAAATTTGATCCGGATTACCAAATTATTACCTCTACCCGAGATTATTATCACAAAAATTAAATAAATTAGTAATTAATTAGTTAAGTGTAAAACTTCAATTCTAAAAAAAAGTATGTTTCTTAAACCGTATATTTTTATAATTAGAAAATTTGGTTGAAAAGAGCTTTCTTGTGTTTGTAATAAAGTTTTCTAACTAAACAACCGGCTCCAAAAAAAAAAAAAAAAGATATGCTTAAAAGAGGCCCCTATGTTCTTGCATTTGATTTTAAACAACACACAAATGGAGCTTAAAAAAGTACAATAAACAACATTAAAAGTGGCATTTATTTGGATAATCAACACACTGACAAAGATTAACTTAGCTTTGTCATACCTCAGAAGTCTTGATAAATCTTAAAAGTTCAAAACTTCTTACTGAATTTTCATTTCATTTGGATCTATATGCTTCTTGATTAAGAGATTTGCTGTTAATGTGCATAGCCAGTTGTTCCCTTCGTCGCAAAATAAATGTTTGTCATTCTGTTTTAGTTTGCGTAAAAATTGGAGCACCATCTACTTTAAAATATAAATTACACCATGAATCTTCGATGATTGTCGACTAGTCGAGAAATTTTGATTACTCGAGTTTAGGTAACCTATAAAATAAGGCTGAATAAAAGTACTATGAGCAATATAACGAACCTTAGTCGTTAATCATTTTTGTTGCAGCTAGTATTGAACTGATTATTAGACCAATGATCAGATTATAAACAGAAGAAGGTCATCTAACACTAGAAGCACATCCAAATGCTTCCTTATATAATTTTTAATTTTACTTTTGTGTTGGTTACAATCATATATGTTTTTTTATTTATTTGAAGTTGATCAAACTAACATCTTGACTGCATGACTCTATATATGCAGAGATCAATGAAGCTACTATGTGCATTCATCGTTCCATGTTTTCTAGCCGATAGTGCATACAAAATATGGTGGTTTAGTTCTGGTGGAATTCAAATACCTTTCGTTTCAAACATTTACCTGAGCCACGCGTTCGCTTGCATTCTGCTTTTGTCTTCTTGGTTATACCGAACATCGCTCTTCTTTCTTGTTTGTGTTTTATTCAAACTCACATGTTCGTTACAAATTCTTCGGTTAGAGGATTTTGCAAAAGTGTTTGAAAAACAAGCGGATGTGGGTTCAATATTGAAGGAACATCTTGCTATTAGAAAAACTCTTCGTATTATAAGTCACAGGTTTCGTGCATTCATTTTGTCGACTTTGACTTTGGTTACAGCAAGTTTATTTGCTTCTCTGCTTGTTACAACTGAGACTGGTTCACTTGTTAATATTTCCACTGCTGGAGAACTTGCGGTAATCTTGCATCTCTCCGCTACGTATAAGTAGTAATTTTAATTAATTAGAATATGATTGGGTCGATTTGGGTTAAGTTTTAACTTTTAACTGATCAAATGGGTAAGAATGAAACGAGTCGAAGTGTAGTTTGCAGCTCCAGCTTCTAAATTGTTTGATTAAAAATATTGATTTTAATGATAACATTATTGTTGATCAAGTTTACTTACCAAAAAAAAAAAAAAAACTTGTTGTACAGAAAGTGCTGGAGGTCAACCCAGCATTGGCCCGACCTGTTTTGACCTGCTCAATATTACCCATTCTGACACATTACCCGACCCATGCATTTTGGTTTCCTCTACTTAATTATATGCATTCAGTGTAGGTAGCTGTAAAAAAAACTACTGCAGAGGAAGATCCAAGATTTTCAAACTAGTGTATGCACAATACCATAACAAAAAAACAAAAATGAAAGTCAATTGGGGAATACATAACCAAAATAGCCTATAAAAAAATAATGAAGTACTACACGTTTTGATATAATTATATAAGCAAGTTTATGATTACATGTGTAGCCTTATTAAACTTGTGAAAACCACAATGGTACTATGAGTATTATTATGAGCTTAGAGTATGCAACTCTGAGTATAAAAAGTCAAATGGATGGTTGTCATAGCTTTTGCACTGTAGTTGGTAAAATGAAAAGAATGGTTCTTGTTGTAGTGACAGAACTCCTACTAATTGCTTTCAATTTGACTGTTGGTTTTGAATTACGTTGCAGCTGTGCTCCTTGACACTTGTGACGGGTCTATGCATATGCTTACGCAGTGCTGCAAAAATTACACACAAAGCTCAATCTGTGACGAGTTTGGCAGCCAAATGGCATACTTGTGCCACTGTTGACTCGTTTGACGATGTGGGCCTTTATGAGGACACTCCGATGGCTAATGCTAATGACCAGGTTAATTACCATTTTAATGCTCATATGGATTCAGACATGGATGAAGTAGATGAAGACGAGTTGGATAATACAAAGATGGTTCCAATTTATAGGAACACAATTACATACCAGAAGAGACAAGCCTTAGGTGAGTTTTATTGGGTTTTTAAGCAGAAGATTTATAATCAGAACAGCATAATTAGATGTTTTAAAAAAAATAAAGATAAGTAGATATTTTTACATCTATCCTAAAGTAGTTTGACTCAACATTTTCTTGTTTCTCTGAGTTATATGGCTTGAAAGGTTCAAGAGGTAAAAAATTGCCAAAAATCCATTTTTGTGCATACAATTGTTATATTCAATTGGTTACAATTTTTTCGTATTCTAGTTATGATGATTAATGATTTCTTTATTATATAGTCGACTCTATGAAAGGAAATATTAAAATGTGAGCGGGTCGAGGCAACTTAACGTGGCCCGTTTGACTCATACCAAATAATGACCGTATGCAACCCAAACCCGTCAAGAACTTTGCTTTATGATGTGAATGTGAATTTAGATTTCAAGATTGCAGTTTTTTGTTTCTTGCAGTGACGTATTTTGAGAACAACAGAGCTGGGATCACTGTTTTTGGATTCATGCTGGATAGATCATCACTACACACGATCTTTGCAATTGAATTGACACTCACACTTTGGTTGCTCAACAAGACAATTGGTTTCTCATGAACTTTCTTAGTACCGCTTACCAAATTAGTCCACTTTTTAAGATTTGGTTCGAAAAATGCTGAAGCAAATTCAAAATTGTAAACAGCTTCAATGTAAGTCGCTCTGTAATCAAGATTCTGCTGCACAGCCCCCTTGCTTCTTTGCGTGCTACTATGGGTCAAATAACCAAATGGGTCATCCTGAAATCAAGATTTCGCTTTATTGCCACGTGTGTTATCTGGGGTTGTACCCCTTGGTATCTTATAATGGGTGGAATGATCTCAGTTGTCATCTAGGAATCAAGATTTCTTTCATACTACTGTGAGGCATTTGTATTTTGTTCATTCACTTCATTGTTTCATATGCATATATGTGTACTGTATCTCCTTGTACTATATCTTTGCCCATGTGACTTTATATACGCTTATCGATAAGATTATTTATTTAGTGCTCTTTTACTATTTAATTAAGACGTTTAAATAATAACCTAAGTCGTACCATACAGCTAACATGCTCAATGATTTTGTGCTTTCTTATAGTTGGTACTTTAGTATCTTGTTCTTGTACGTACACACATTAAATACACAATAACTGTGAGAGCATTTACTAGCTCTCAGTTGAACTTATCGACGACTACCGATCCAATCAGCGTGTCCTTAAATGATGGTTGGTCCTTCCCAACCTTCCATTGTTATATGGAATGATAACATCTATACTTGTCAATGGACCAGAATCTTTTAAGGGTCAAAACGCCATATTCTAAACTTAAACATATCATATGTAAAAAAACAAACCTCGAGGGTTATTTTGGTAACATTTTTAATAACAATAATATATAACTAGCGTCCAAATCACAAAATTCATTATTTATCAGTCTGTGGTGATTCATCATTTATCAATCATCAATGGAAGAACAGAGAGAAACACTGGTAACAAAGTCAAAGTCAAACTATTGGATCATTGATACACTTGAATCAACCCGGTATTCATGGATCTTTATTGATCAATCAAACCCATTTAAAGCTACACTTTCATGGTTAATATTTTTCATCTTTACTGTTGGTGTTCCAAGTTTGTCACATATTGTGTATCAATGTAATTCATGTGATCACAGTCATCAACGACCCTTTGATTTGATCGTACAGCTGTCGTTATCGATTTGCTCCGCTTTATCGTTCATTAGTTTGTCATCATTTGCTCGAAAATACGGGCTCCGGAGATTCTTGTTTCTTAATAAGTTGCCTGATGTTAGTGTTAAAGTCCGTGATGGTTATTCTGATCAGCTTCATGTAAGTGTTTTATCATTGTGAATTTCAGATCAAGTGTAATAAATAGGAATTTATTAATGTGGAAATTCTTTTACTTCCTTGAATTTGAGTATCTTTTTACCAAGTTTCCATTACCCGTTTCTACTTTTTTGGATAACATTAGCTGCACGACTGCACATGTTATTTTGCCATATTTTTAACCATCAAGTTTTTACTAGTATTATCAGTATTAATCTTACGGTTTTGTTACTGTTATAAAATAGATAGATGGGGTTAATATGTATGCTGCTAGTTTAAAGTTAGTTTAGGGGTGGAACTTCAGGTCTGGTCGGGTTGCCAGGTAGGAATCACCCGAACCCTGAACCGGTCCTGATTTGATATATGGGTTGGCTGGTTAAAAGCATAACATCCTTAGATAAAACGACCTAACAGGTTGTGGGTTGGCTGGTCGGTTTTGGATCAAATTTGGCAGGTTAGTTTCGGGTTGGCGGTTTGACCCATTAACCTGAATCTTGATCCGAACCGAAGTAAGGTTGGTGGGATTTGGGTTGACTGGTTGAGAATCGCAACCCTAACTAGTTTATTTATGTGTTAGCTTTATGTTCGTCTCGAGAATTGCCAGGAAATTCTTTGAGAATATATTTATAGTACTACTATTTTAACTCTTGAGTTTTTACACCTTTACATGGTTGCACCTAAGCTTGGCAGTTGCTACACCCAGGGCACAGCATTATTAGTTATTACAACTGTTGGTTACGATCACTTATTGTTCTAGTCTTGGTAAACCTTAACGTGCTGACTATATATGTATGCAGAGATCAATGAAGCTACTATCTGCATTCATCGTTCCATGTTTTCTGGCCGATAGTGCTTACAAGATATGGTGGTTTAGTTCTGGCGCAAACCAATTACCCTATATTTTCAACATCTACTTAAGCCACACATTTGCTTGCATTCTGCTTTTGTCTTCTTGGTTATACCGAACGTCACTCTTCTTTCTTGTCTGTGTTTTATTCAAACTCACATGTTCTTTACAAATTCTTCGCTTAGAGGATTTTGCTAAAGTCTTTGAGAAACAAACGGATGTAGGTTCAATATTGATGGAGCATCTTGCTATTAGTAGAACTCTTCGTATTATAGGTAACAGGTTTCGTGCATTCATTCTGTCAACTTTAATTTTGGTTACAGCAAGTCAATTTGCTTCTCTGCTTGTCACAACTAAGAGTGGTTCAATTGTCAATATTTTCACTGCTGGAGAACTTGCGGTAATCTTACATCTCCTGTCTAATTATAATAAGCAATATCGACCCATTAAGATGAATGGGTCTATTGGGGTTATGCTTTATCTATAAATGATTAAATGGGTGGAATCAAAAAGCTAAGGTAAGAATGAAACAGACTGAAAATCACCAAATTCAATTTCTTTCTTTTTTCTTTTATTGTTTTATAAAAAAAATTGTTTTTTAGTTTTTTAGCAAAACCTTCTAAACTGTTTGACTAAATTAATCTATTTTTTGTTTGGATGATGATATAGTTGATCAACTTTTAACATTTCAATTATTTTTAGATAAGAAATTGGACAGAAAGTGTTTGCGGGTCATCCTAGCATTGACCTGACCATGGCTTCCTTGTAGGTCAGCCCATGTGTTATAAGAACATTGATAATTACTGAGGTCACACATGCGTAATACCAATTTATTATGTGTATTATTATGAAGATGGAGAATGTGCCTTGACTATAAAAAGTCACATGGTTGGCAACTTATTTTCATAGTTTTAGCATTGTAGCAAATAAAATGGATATTCTGGTTCTTAAAGTAGGGGCACTCATATCGCGATTCTTGAAATGTAACTCTTGGTTTATGCTTGTGTTGCAGCTATGCTCTTTGACACTTGTGACTGGTTTATGCATATGTCTACGCAGTGCTGCAAAAATCACACACAAAGTTCAATCTGTGACGAGTTTGGCAGCCAAATGGCATACTTGTGCCATTATTGACTCATTTGACCATGTGGGCCCTTCTGAAGAGACTCCGATGGCTAATGCTAATCACCAGGCTGATTACCATTTTAATGCCCATATGGATTCAGACATGGATGTAGGAGAAGAGGATGAATTGGATAATACAACGATGGTTCCTATTTATAGGAACACAATCACATACCAGAAGAAACAAGCCTTAGGTGAGTTTTGTTGGTTCTTTATAGAGTTTAAACGTGAAATCCTCGATAAGAAGAATATAATATAAGTCTGTTAGATAAAATCGGTGGAAAGTTTTTAGAATGATCTTAATAAGTAGGTTATTGTACCATTTTGTTGTTTCTCTGAATATGATCAATTTAACAGAGTTGTTAGAAAATTATATTTGTAGTAACTTTTACTCAAACACTACAACTTGCAGTAATTAGTTTAAACTATAGGTGACAATTTCGACCCATTTACTTATGAAGGAGTCAATATGGGTCACGTTTTGTCTTAATTGGGTAAAAGTATTAAATTGGTAGGGGTTAAATGGGTCGATAGTCTCAAAGAGGTTAAAAAATCACAAAAATCAATTTTTAGTGAATACAATATCTTAAGTTGCTTTTTAAAGGATTCATATTATCTTTCAATAATATTGTTATTGCAGTCAGAATTATTACCTTCTTTGGTTGTACTTTGTAGTAGTTTAAATATTGGATGAAAAAATTGTTTGTGGGTCAAGCCAGTCTGACCTGGCCCATTTGACCCATTCATGACGTGTTTCAACTTAAACCCATAATCACCTCTTACTCGACCCACTCATGTTGTATGTATTACTGTTAAAGCCAATCCAAACGCCCCTTAGATGTAACCCCTTAAGAATCTTGTGTTTATGTTTTATTTTTGCAGTGACGTATTTTGAGAACAACAGAACTGGGATCACTGTTTTTGGATTCATGCTGGATAGGTTATCACTACGCATGATCTTTTCAGTTGAAATGTCACTCACACTCTGGTTACTTAAAAAGACAATCGATTTCTCATGAACATTAGTCTGCTTTCCAAAAGCATGGCCAAGAAATGCTAAAGCAAATCCAGTTTGGCAACAGCTTCAATATCGTTATTTTGTCTGTTTCTGAACTTTGGCTTAGTGCCACTTGGCATCCTATAAAGGGTCACTCTGTAAACAAGATTATGCTTTTAGCCCACTTTCTTCTATCTGCATATGGTGACACTTCGCATGCTACAATCGGTCAAACCAAATGGGCCATCTTGGAGTTGAAATTTCGCTGGGTTGCCATGTGGCGTATTTGGGGCAGCACCATTTGGCATTGTATGTTTGGTGGAGTGATCTGAGGTGTCATATTGTCATTAGGAATCAAGATTTATTTTATTCTATAGTGAGGCACTTGTAATACTTTCACTGTTTCATATACATATACATGTATACTTGTAACTGCTTGTTCTTTCTGTTTGTTGATGTGAATTTATCTAGGCTAATAGGTACGATTATAAATTCTCTTCTCAAACAATTATATTGGATTTCTTTTTTGTAAACATACTTATATAGCTTTCATTGAGTAAAACAGATAAAAAGAACTTGCTAGTATGTTTAGCTTACTGAAAGGCTGATATTATTCTGAACCGCAATGCCGTTGGTGTATTTAGACAAGAATAAACAGTGGGGTCTGTTTGGATTTGCATCTTGGAACTGCTTATATGGTTTTTGTGACGTAATGGTTATGATCATCGTGTTAAACTGTTAATGACCTTAAGAGAAGCATATTGTACCTCACTACATATTAGTTTAACTAGTGGTTAAAGAATCAATTTTATACGGAGTATCAGTTTTATACTAGTTGCTACTTAAATAGAATTATCTGCGTTTCAAAAACCAAGTCTACTTTTATTCACAAAAATGCTATATTTTGGTCATTTTATGTATATAACTTATCAAATCATCATAATTATTCTTCTAATTACAAATAACTGAACAACATTTACACATCCAAACACTATTTGTTACGATCCAAACATGTTCCTCTAACGGTATGAAATATAGAAGTACTTGAAAAGTTAAAAACTTGTAGTAAACTGACAAGCCCAAAAGAAAATTTTCCCAAAAACATTGATTATATTAATCAACATTCTGTTTATAAATCAAACTACAATACATAATAATAATCACTAATATTACTACTACTCCGAAAGGAGAGCCAAGTACTAATTTATAAAGAGTCACAATCGACCGATGGACTAATGGGAATACTGAGATTGAGATGACACAACGGTGTGAGGTTAGCCGCATTGTTTAAGTCAACTGGGAATGATTGAAGTGCACCCTTAAGGCATTGACAAGTTGACTTTAGAACATCTTTTGAAGCGTTAGCTGCTCGAACCAAATCTTGTGCACTAGCACAACATTGTGGGCTAGGCACATTTGAGTCTCCAAACAAGAACGACTCACAACTCATCAATTTAATGATTACCTCACCGCAGTCAGTTTGAGCGTCTACCGGTTGTTTTGACAAAAGAACTAGTGAGATCACCAAAATCAAACCCAATGGAATCATGTTTCGAATTTGAACCATTGTTGTTTTTCTTCAAAAGAATGAAATACTAAGAGTTTTTTTTAGTAGTATACTTTCAAGAAGATCATGATGATAGTTTTACGGTAAAAGGGTATTTATAGAGGGTCTAAATTTAATAAAATGGAATGTATTTAAGTCTAGTTATTGTGTCCTAATCTCCATGATTTCACAAAGTAAACGGTTTCAAAATTTAAACAATTAATTAATTAAAATTTCTATTAGAATATATTATTTTTAGCAGAGAAATTTGTTTGGTAAATGACATTTTAAAAAAAAAAACTAACATTCTATCCGCGTAATGCGGTGGTGATACTTTAAAATGAGAAAAGTTGATTTCGTTAAATAGCATGATTGTTAAAGTTTTGAGGATGTATTTTGATGATTTTTGTTGTGATTCGAATGTGTATTAGTATGTCAATAAAGTGATAAGTTGTGGACTTAAATAAGATGGTAAAGAAATTGAGAGAAACATGTGAAAAAATGTATAAATGGATTAATGAAAATTGGAAATGAATATTAGAAAAGCTAAAAGCTAAAAATAGAAATGTTTAAGTATTTAAGGTTACTAGATATAGAAGGGCTAAATGTAGCTAAATGCTTTAGTAAACATAATAAGATATCGCGCTATGCAAGTGAAGTTAAATACGAAATATAATGGTTGTTACTTGTTAGTCATATGTTGCTTTTGAAAAATAAAATAAAGGAAAATCAATGGATATAGGATGAGGGGTGTATTAATATTAGTTAATTTGTTTCATATTTGTCAAAATAAAAGGTTAAAGTAAATAAAAGATCAAGAGATAAAGCATGAGGGGTGTATTAATTATTAAATAACTTACCAAAATTGTAATTTAAAAGTTTAAAATTGAAAGTGTGAAATGCTTTATAGTTAACTCGAAATATACAAAGCTATTACAGATCTTTTATTTTATTCAATTATTACATGCTCGTAACTGTATCAATAATCAATTATATCATTTTAAGCATTTAGTTAACTAATAAATTTGATTAACATTTAATGAAATATTGCTAATCATTTTAAATAGAATTTACATTTACATTACATTACACATGTGAAGTAATGTGCTAATTAAGGTAATAAGGGTAACTTTCTCTTCTATACGTAATTTACATATTTAAATAATAATGTAACGGTTTAGTTATGATCATTATTTCCTTTTTGATTATGATCATCATAGCCTCTATTAATTAAGTTGGAAATTTTCAACGTAACTCTTTTTATTGAATTATAAACAGTTAAGATTCTGTTTTTGTGATCTGAAATAACATGTAATTTAGCGTAACGTATAATCAAGCAAATGAAGGTGCTTGTTTGATAATTTGTTAATTATATGAAATAAAATTGTATATGTGATTGGTAGTAACACGCGGATCTAAGAGAGGGCAGGTCAGCGGGGGAGCTTTTCATCACTTTAAGAAACATTCTTTTTAAATTATTAGGGTGAGGTTCAAATAAAACTAAAAATTTGTGTGAGATTAAGGAAATTAATGATATCATACAATATACAAAGAGAATGTTTCATACTACAAAATCCATTTACTCCAAACATCAATTATCTCACAAACGACAAATCGAAAAATCATGAAACTTGCAACATAATTTTCAGCGTTTTATCCTCTTCGATTTGTTGTCCCTCAAGGCATACTTCCGACGAAATTTTTTTCTTCATTTTTTTGGTGTGTTTCATATGTTACTAACACATGTGTTAGAGTGTTGCGTTTAGGGTTTGGGTTTTGGGGTTTCTCCCCGAAACCCCACAACCCAAACCCTAAACCCTAACCCCTAAACCCCAAACCCTAAACGCTTTATAAAACTCTAAACCCTAAATCATACTAAACCCTAAACCCTACTAAAACATAAAATCTAAACCCTAAACCATGAACCCTACTAAATCCTAACCCTAAACTCTAACCCTAACCATAACCGTAAATAAAATGTACAATCAAACACTAACACATGTATTACTAATTTATAAAACCCACCAAAAAACCGAAATTTTTTTTATCGAAAGTATGCCTTGAGGGACGACAAATCGAAGAGGATAAAACGCTGAAAAATATGGTGCAAGTTTCATGATTTTTCGATTTGTCATTTGTGAGATAATTGATGTTTGGGGTAAATGGGTTTTGTAGTATGGAACATTTGCTTTGTACATGTGGCATGATATCATTGATTCCCTTAATCTAGGGGTGAGTATGGGTCGGTTTGGGTCGGTTATGACCTAAAACCGAATCCAAAACCGAAATTTTGGTTATGGAAATTTCTTAACCGATCAGTTTCGGTTAAATCGGTTATGGTTAATCGATTTTTGGGTAGATTTTGGGTCGGTTATCGGTTAACCATTGGTTAACCGCTTGATAAAGAAAATTCATATGAGAGTTCATACTATGGTGGTGTTGTCGATATTTTGTAGAAAAGCGTAGATCTTGTATGAAGTAATGGAATCAACGAGCTCCTAGTTATGATGGTGTCGATATTTTGCGAAGAACATCACTATTTCAAAAGGATGTGTTTACGGGTAAAAGAGAAAGTGACTTTAAATGTAACCTAAAAATAGAAAATATGGACTACATAATTAACTATTGGGCTTAAAGTTTGAGACTTTTCTAACGGCTCATTATGCTACATAGTATTAAATTGTATCCATCTATCAATTTAGCTCAACATATATCACCTATTTACATTATATATTTATTTGTATAATGAAAATATAACTAAAAAAACTAAGGGTGGGTGGGTCGGTTCGGTTAAATAGGGTCGGTTAATGAGTCTAAACCGAAACCATAACTGATCTAAACGGTTAATGGAATTATAATAACCGAACCAACGGTTAAGCTTTGAGTCGGTTAAAAAATGGGGCGGTTAAATCAGTTAAAGCGGTTATGGTTCGGTTTTTCGGTTTTGTTGCTCACCCCTACCTTAATCTTACTCAAAAATCATGAACTCATTTGAACCTTACTCTAAATTATTAATGACATTTTAAAAGTTTTATACATTTTGAAACTTTTAACTCCATCCATGATCCATGGTTATAGTTAAGTGTCAAACTCAAATAGTTTATGCATGTTTGTTGTATTTTGCTTGTAGTTTAAAAATGTAAATATATGAAAAGAACAAAAAAAAAAAGAAAGTTAATATTTGAAAAGAACAAAAAACAAAGAAAGTTAGATGGTAAACAACTGTAAAATTGTAAGGACATTTTCATCGTATACACTAGATATTCATTTTATCATAGTTGTTATATTCTTACAAATCACGAGTCCAATATTACGAGTCGAATCAAAAATTCAAAACTCCGACTGTTAAATGACTTTGACTTTTATGTGTCGTTTATTGACATCTTCGAGTCGTGATGTGACTCTTCCGAGTTTTGTGCGATTCTTACGAGTCACAAAATCGGAGAAACTTTCAGTGTAATGTAAAAAAAACAAATATGAATAAAAAATGACAATAATTTATTTTTAAATAAATATTTGTTGATTGGCGGTCAACGACTCCACTATCGACTATAATCCACTATCGACTATAATCATGTTTTACTTTTTTTAAGAACAAAAATCTTAAATAATATATACATATAAATATATATATCGATTGTAAAATAGTTACTATTAAGTCGGATAAAGTCACGAGTCGTGAGTTAAAAAATTGAAATTCCGAATCAAGAGTCGAGTCACGAGATAACAACTATGCACATTATATATATTGGTGTAAACAAAGAACATTTAAAAAATATGCTTACACCAAATATATATCATCTCCAATTAATTGGTTTCGGGTTCGTATGTTGATTATCTTTGGGGTAAGTACATAAAAATGTAATTAACTATGACTTGATATTCATAGTGTGTACTCAACTATTTGAGCTTCTATTGTGTGTAACAAACTATTTATTTCTTTCCATTGTATGCAATTTGATGACGTGTCAACGTGTAAGGATGACACGTGGCACCTTATATAGATGACACGTGGAAAAAATGCCGGATATTATATACAATGGAAAGAAATAAATAGTTTGTTACATACAATGGAAACCCGAATAGTTAAATACATACTATGAATGTCAGGTGATAGTTAATTGCATTTTTATGTCCTTACCCCATTATCTTTTAAATGAAACTTCAAATTTAATTGTTTCGCGCTGATGGGTCAACCCATGAACTCAAACTCGATCCAAAAAAAATTTGGTTGGCGGGTTAGTAAGTTGATGGGTTTATACTTAAAATTTCAAAATCGATTTTGACTTTTTGAGTCGTTTCAAGAATATATATGAATAACCCTAATTATAATCACTTAAATATATGATGTACATATTACCGGAAAATGGTATATCCTTATTTTTAATTTACGAACGACATGTTAAACTAACTTATACTGCTGCATGTAAACAGTAGTCACCGCTGCATTGTATCGACAAATATATTGTTCTAAAATAAATATGGGAAAATACCTTACAATTTGTTGGTTTTACTCTTTTACATGTGTCATCTCTTAAAAGTTTCCTTTTTTTAATGTCAAATATTCCCACACTAGTTTAAGATTCGCAAAATTTGCGGATTGACTTTAGATATATTTTATATATGGATGTGTTATATGGATTTAATAATTGTTTTGGTGTTGGTGTTGGTGTCGATAGATCGATTTGTATTGTTTTAGTTTTAAATGAAAAATGCATTAAGAGTTTGAATTGTGATAGATTTTGAATTGATGAGTCCAAATACATAAACTAATTAATAGGGACAATATTGTGTATGATATCACTTTGTTATTTGTATTGATATTTAGTAATACTATATTATTTAAAATCATACGGGTATGTTTTTCCAAATAAGCGTATTTACTGGTTCAACAGGTTAATACTATTTTGTACATAAAAAATAACGCTCTTTACAGTGCATTGGTAGTTTTCGTTCATCTAAGTTACTCTCTGTAATTTAAAATTAACAACCTATAATGCATTACTTTACCTTTTTAATTTTGACGAAAGATGACAAAACATGACACCTCAAATGCAGGCTCTACTGACCCAAATGACGTTAACACATCCTTAGAAGATTAAATGGTAAATTATTTTAGGGATGTAAATCGAGATATAGAGAAATTAGTGGCAAAAGAGAAAATTAATTAATTAATTATTGATAATATTGTGAATGATACCACTTTCCTTTTTGTATTTGTATTGTTCTTTAATAATACTACTATATTATGTACCGAAACTTTGAATTAGTTGATTAAAAAGTTACATTGTTAGCTTTAAGATTTCAAATCTAGTAATTCAGTATCTTTTTTTTTCGTGTTTCAAATTTGCGTCGTAGTTTCAATAACTATTTTTTTTGTTTAGTCAAAGTTACATACATAAGGATAACCGAAACTTGCGAACAGTTATCGGAAACTGACCTGTTGGCATCCATAATCCAAGCATTGTAAATTATAAATTGATAAAAGAATTCAAAAAAGGCGGTAGTATAGGTACAAATATACTAAAATCCACCAGAACCCGAGCCGTTGACATTCATGATTCAAAAATTGTAAATTATAAATTAATAAAAAGATTACAAAGAGTAAGTTGTATAAAATTTAAATCACGATAGAATGAAGTTATAATTTTTTTGGAATTGAAAATAACTTATTGGGGTTTTATTCAGAAAAGATAAAATAATAAAGGTTGTAGGAAGAGTTTAAATTATACAAAAATAATAAATTATAAATTTTTTTGAAGGATTATCTATAATTAAGAGAAAAGTAGAGGATTTTTATTGTAAATATTAAAGGGTATATATTGTAAATATAGAAGGGTAAATTAGTATTTTAGTTATATAATAATAGGATTAATGATGTCATGCAATAAATTAAAGGTTAGATCTTAATAGTTGATCTCCATCTAATGATCATTATTTTTTCAAGATTTTTCTTTTAATATATAAGATAGATTTCCTATTACAAATATATACATCAATTCACGAATATATACATTTGTCCATCCCAGTACCTGAAGCCCCCAATGGCCATTTGATGTCATGCCAATGGCCATTTGATGTCATCGATCTTACGTTCTCTTCCCTTTTTTTATTTACTATCATTAGACCCCTCACTATGGTAGAGTTCAACTGACGCATCAGTTTATACCACATCAGCGTCATGTCAGCTTTTTTCAAAACTGACTCAAACTGACGCTTCACAGCCTACAGTGAACATAAGTTAACATCACTTCTATTTTTTGAAGACTCACACACTGATTTTTTTATTAATTTAAAACACCAAATTAAATAAAACAATTCCATTTTAATTAAACATTACATTAATTAATTAAAAATAAAACTATTAAATTAGTCAAAAAGAAAACATTAAAATAATTACAAAATTAAAACCCATTTATTTTTATAAGCCTTAAAGCTCATTTTTTTTAAAAAAGCCCCATTTAATTAACTCAGCCCATTTACTTTATAAACCCTACACTTTTCATTCATCATCATCTTCCCAATCCTATCGTTCTCTACTCCTCTGCAAGTGAAACAAAAAAAAACCAGAGACAAAAACCTTAGAAAAAAACGAAGAAAAAGAAGAAGAAAAGCCAATGGGTCCGCTTTTGTCACCGATGATACACTCCATTTCCGTCGTCAAAGCAAAGTATTCCACCGACACCTTGGAATCGACAGACCGTGTCTATGGCATCGGTTTCGTCGGCCCAAACCGAAATCCAAACCAATGCTCTATAGTGAGCGGTCTTAGAGGAGTAAAAATGTGTAAACAATTTGCGTTTAACCTCTTCTAACATAATTCACACCATTCATTGATTAACTACAATTAATTAAGGCCATCGATTTAGATTGATTACCAAATATGTCTAATATGGACTTACAAAAAGACTAAATTATCCCTATTAATTAAATACTAAACTGACTCAATTTTTTTAGAATTCAAAATACTAATCTTATATATTAAAATAAAGATATTAGAAGATCAATGTACGTTGGATGGGAGGTCAACTTGCTAGATCTAACCCTTAATTCATTTAATAACATACTTAATCCAATTTATTAATGGTAAGAAGACAAATCTACCCTTATTTATTTTCAATTTTAATCCTTAAAGTTTACCCCATTAATATGAATTACCCTTTCAACTATTTAAGCAATGTTTTTAATTTTGAATAATTTTGCATTATTATTTTTACTATACTTATATTTGTTAACTATGACTTTTGTTATATTGATTTTTAGTTTTGCATGATTTGAAATTTTTATATACGTAAAACGTGATTCATATTTAAAAATTATCTATAATCTAATGATACATATATTAATTTATTCTATACATTATAAGAAAACCACCAAAAGAACAAGGGTGATTACATCGAGATCAATTTTTATGACCGAACCCTTAATCTATTTAATGACACATTTAATTCTATTTTCTATATGGTTAATGTTATGATACAGATATTAATTTTTTCTATACATTATAAGAAAATCATAGAAAGAACAAGGGTGATTACATCGAGATCAACTTTTATGATCTAACCCCGAATCTATTTAATGGCACGGTTAATCATATCTTCTATATGGTTAATTAATAATATATGTCGTATATATACAATATTAATCCATGGTGTTTCATCCATAATTGCAAATGCCTTCCTACACAAGTTACACTATTTAATATGTACTAAAATAGGAGCTATAATTAAGAATTAGATCCACATATATCAATGGTATGTGTTCACCACACCCACAAAGAGCATCAACGCCGAGCAAATTACATGTCCATTAATCACCCACATGTGCTGATGCTGATGAACGGATTTGAACCCCTGACCTGTTGGTCACACATGTGAGGTCTGATCATTTGCGGTGACAGTACCACTTGAGGTATGCTCAATTGGTAACTTTAGATCTATATAATTATATGTGTAAATATATATATATTGTGAATCATAGTTTGTATGGACGCGTAGTCTTGAGCATGAGACCGGTTAGTTAGTATATATTATATGTTTACATTAGAGTTGAGGTGACTAAAATATGGATGCTTAAATATAGGTGTTTGTGATGAAAATAGTGAGAAAAATAAATTTTCATCAACTTTTGACATATATAATAAATATGTGTATATAAATACTACGGATCATAATTGATCAGGATATGTAGTCCTTCTCAAGGGAGTATTTAGGATTCATTGTAATTCTATTAAATAATTTGTGTGAATAAGATTTAGATGTTAAAAGATAGATTTTTATGACGGAAACAAGTGAAAAGTTGAGTTTTCACTAACTAACTTTGTATCTATATAAGTATATGACGATATAATATTATGAATACTAATTTGTATGGACACATAGACCCGGGCATGATATTTGTTAGCATTTATTGAATGTCTATAATAGAGCTTACATGAATAAGATATGGATAGTCAAAGATCGGTGTTTGTGATGGAAACAAGTAAAAAAGATGAGTTTTCCCCAACTTTGGACTTAAAATAATTCGCGTATTAAATTATTAGGAATCGAGTCGTCATGTAAAATGGGTACTTAAGGATCCATTGTATGTCTATAATAGAGTTTCGGTGAATAAGTGAAAAACATGTCAATAATAGAGTTTCAGTAAAAATACGCATTTAAACGCAAATACCTATGTTAGGATGAATTTTAGGTGTAGGTTTTAGGTTGGTTTAGATAGCTTGATAGGAGTTCCATTTCCCGTTGGTTGCATCCTATAACAGTATAGCGTCTCATCGCCGTTAAAAGAAAAACTATTGTCTCATTTCACAAATACAAAAATACTTATTACATCACCAAAACAGAAATTAATATGTCATCCCGCAAATTTTGCGGGTCTTAAACTAGTATTCCTAAATATAAGGATCCAGTGATATTTTTTTAGCTTAATTATAGGCATTTAAATACAAAATACATATACAAATAAGCAATAGCTGACGTCATGCAGTAATAGATTTTTACATACCACCGCAACGAGAGATACCAAACTTATCACGAATTCGATAAATCAAATTTCATGTTTACAACCATGATTGAAAATTAAGTTTAGATTGCAGGTATTGGGAACATATATATATATATATATATATATATATATATGATATTTGGCGATATCATTATTTAAATGCAATTTATATACATTATGATTTTGTATGTTGTTTTTTACATTTTCTTTTCCCTTTTTATGACTTTGACATATCTAACGGATCATACTTCGTACAATTACGGATTACACCCTACTCATATAGAACTTACCATTGATTTAAAATCAATAATACTAATGATCGTCTCATTCACCTTTAAAAAAAATGAAATTAATGAAAAAGCTGACGAAATCGCAGGTTATAAAATAGATTAATCAAAATTAGGACGCTATATAATTATTTTTATTAAATTTCAGTAATACTAAACTAACACTTGTACAATTAAATCATTAAACTTGATAAGGTGAAAAAAAACCCGCTATACTTTTCATCCATATTTAGATTTAAAAGTTTATAAATCTGATCACATAAAATTACGTAGCCATGTTTTAGTAAAATACGCATCAAATATATTTGGTTAACATACAAAAATCATATTCTTATCCAATTCAATTTGATTAACAATGGAGATCGTGTCTAGTTCAATTGCATCATGTCCAAAAGAGCATCAGAAAGTATATCAACAATGGTTCGATTACATTGATTCAGGTAATTATTAATTCTATTTTAATTCTCTGATTTTATTAATGCTTGATTTCAGGTTAAATCCAGGTATTTGATCATTTCACACATGCACAACATAAATCACAAACATGTGTTAGATATGTGTGAAATAAAATTCCTAAATGACTATTTGCGTGCTTATGGATCTCAATTTTATTATATATGCCTGATTCGTTAGTTCTCGACTTCTAGTTAATGTTTTGGAATGTATTCAACTTTATAGATCGGCAACCAACTTTCACTTTTATATCGAATTAGGTAATAAACCCATTTTATTACTGACGTAGGGAACGAACTTTCAAATTTTGTATCGAGTTAGAAAATATATATATTACGCGGTGTATTACCGTAATGCCGCGTAAAACAATTTAAATAATGCCACATAACTTGACACAAAATTTTGAAACTTTGCTACTTACATTCGTCGTTACTTGACTCGACCTAAAAGTAAAAGTTCGTTGTTGATTTGTAACTTTAAACTATTGTATGTATCTACGTTTTAAAAAATTTATATTGTGTGTACGAATCAAAGTTTCTAAAATTTCCATTGTATGTTATTAAAGTTTGTAATCTATGTATTAAAGTTTATAAAAACTTTCTATTGTGTGTATCGAAAATTGACCTAAATACATACGATATTCGACATTTAAGCGAATCTAAACGCATTTGCTACATAATACGGTATTACCATGTCATGTTATCTATGCGACCAAGCTTCCAAGTAAGTTATACATGTACATGCATGAGTAATTTAATCTTCTCCGATTGACTACCATGTAACTTTTGATTACTTTTAAGGTAATAATCACTTTTTAAGCGAATCTAAACGCATTTGCTACATCTTTTCGAAATGTAATCGAAAATTACATGTTAGTCGATTGGAGAAGATAAAGTTAACCATACGTGTACATGTTTAGCTTACTTGGAAGCCTGGTCACATAAATGAAATGATATGGCAACACTACATCAACAAATTTAAAACGTAGCTCGTTAAAAATATTATTTTGGTGACCTCGAAACATTTTTAACAAGTTCATTGTCGACATTGGTAATAAAATAAGTTCATTGGTGATATTAGCACAAAAAGTAAAAGTTTGTTGCCGACATTGGTAATAAAACCGGTTTATTGGTAACATTTGGACAAAAGGTAAAGTACATTGGTGATCCGTACCATAAACCCTTTTTCTCTCTCTTTCACATACCAATATAAAAGTGACTCTTTTTTTATTGGGTTAAGCATTTGAAAATATATACAACCTTATCCAGAATTCCATTATATGTATCCTAACTTCAAAATTTTGACTGGAATTATGTATATTGTATATATCCTACTTTAAAAAAGTTGATATCATATTCATATAGCTATAATGAAATTCTTAAAGTGGATAAATACAATAGAATTTTGCATAGTGTTTGTTACATTTTCATTTGCTTCAACCCTTTTATTAATTTGTATATGATCTATTACAAATCGTCAACATAATTTTTTCCCTTGAAAGTTATTCTATCGGATTTAGCAAGGTTGTATATAGTATGGCTTTATGAGTGTGACTATGTGGCTGTGATTCTTATATCTGCAGATGGTGATGGTCGAATCACGGGTGTTGATGTAACAGAGTTTTTGGCTCTGTCACAGCTAACAAAGCCTGAACTTAAGCAGGTATGATAGTATCAATTAATATCGTTAAACAGCTTATTAGCGAGTTTTAATTCTACTTTTATGCTCGAGACGAAGTTGTTTATGTTATCTTTTATTTTCACTATTGTATGTTTGGGGATCATTTTCTACTGTAACCTGGTACTTGGATTCACTCATGCCATCTTGTATTAGAAGTAAATCGTTCCACAAACCTGCTACTTAGTCGGTTAGCCATTAGGTAAACAATACATATATAAGAATACGAGAATGTATTTTCTTTGCAGTCACATGTAGAGCCAATAAAAGCTGAAGTAAAAATGTTGTAGTTTTCCTTTGTGATGATTTACTTCATATAAAAAATGCTTTACCGTACTTTTATATGTTCTAGCACAGTAAAGCATTTTTTGCAGCTGGATTCAAAGACATAAACTTGTGTATATTCTGCATAGATGTCTATTTTTGCAGTACTGTGAAATGTCCAACACGAAAAAATGATAGATGGAGGCTACGCTTATTTATTGTGGGGTCTCACAATAACACTTGTTGACACAAATGTATTGACACAAGCTAAGAATTCCTTAACAAGCAGTTTACGGAATAACACTTGTCAAGTAGGAAGATTTATGTTACTTGTAATGTAATTGAAATAGATTTGTAAACAATGCAAGAACACAATTGATTCAATAGCCAAAAGCCTCAATATTATTATTGAATAGTATGGATACACAAATGTATCAGGGTTACAAAGAAACCTTGAACCTTGGTTACAACTTGACTAGAGACTTACAAGTTACAATTTGAACACACAGATATAGACACACTTCTAACCATAACTCAAGTACATACTTATAGACTAAATAACTTGTATAAAATCTATACAAAATCTTCTTTTCTAAGACAAGTTTTCTAGGAAACACGTCTGCATGAAATGCATTACCATTCCTTGTCTGCAGCGTGCACTATTCCTCAAAAGCATGTCTACAGTAGGTGTACTTGTGTTGCAGAGTTGGTAGAAAGCAGACCCACTAAGCAGCATTAACAAAATCATGAGCAGAACTAACTTTCTGAACTGGCAGAACTAATCTTTGCAAACCTTGGCACTTGGCAGAACTAACTTTGTAGATACTTGGCAGAACTAATCTTTGAATGACTAGCAGAACTAACTCTGGAAAACTTTGTTTTCAATAAATGAACAGAGCTAACTTCCACTAGCAAAACTAAGTCTTCATTGCACCAGCAGTACTAACTTAGAACAGACTTAAACACTTATAATGATTTAGTATTTGATATCCAGAAGAATTTAGCCCAACATTTATCGATCTTACTTATAAGATGGTTGATTTCTTGTTTAAAATTGTATTTCTTGATATTAGATATTGTGCGTTTGAAGGTTTGGGCAATTGCAGATTCTAAGAAACAAGGATTTTTAGGTTTTACAGAGTTCATCAGTGCTATGCAGGTGTGTAGCTAAATGTACATTATCTACCTTTAAAATCTTACAAAAGTGTAAATGTTTTTTTATTATTATTAATTTTTTTTTTGGGTGATAGCTGGTGACTCTGGCACAAGCAGGACATGAACTAAGTATAGAATTACTGAGAACCACAGGCATGTAATAAACACTTTTCTCATAAAACCTGTTGATTTTTTAAGTAAAATCTATCCTGATGATTGTTTACCATATAAATCATGTAATTATAACTCATCACTGAACATTTTTTCGTGCTTTCTTTGTGTTTCATAGATGTGGCGTGTTTGGACCTTCCATCTATGGAAGGTTTGGGTTCGTTTCTTGCGGTAAGTGCAACTTTTTTTTGACTACACAACATTTTATGGAGCATTTACATATTACTGATTGATTATTATTGTTCTACACTGTAGAAGCGTAATGCTTCAAGAAGCGACGGTGTCCCGGAATCAAGTGGTTGGTGCATCTCTCATATTTAATCCTTCCCCCTTTCCATAGTAAGTGTCCTTTGACTTTTGAGAGTCAAAGAAAGCTACATTATAACCTTGGAAATGATACCTTCCTGTTTATGTTTGGTTTGAAATAGCCATATTATAATTGCACAAAGAAATAAGTCTTTTTTAAATTTTGTAACATATTTAAATTATTTTTGAACATAGAAGTGCTAGGTTTCACATCTAAATACAGAATGTAGACACTTAATATGGAACGGATGCTACATCTCCAGCCATTGATCATGTTGTTGAATTTGAGATATGATGTAGGAACTCCTGCATTTGCAAATGTGCCAAAGCTGAACACCTTATTTTCTTCAAAATCTAGTAAGAAGGTAAGAATTTGCACCCATGTCATTTAGGTTTGTGTCACCGAGCAGTATTTACTCTGTTTTAGCTTTTCAAATGCATATATGAATTGCGAACATTTTAGGAAGAATCCTACAAGGGATGTCAAGAACTTAGAACCTGAAGCATTTATTCATTGGTTAACTTTAGAAATGGTGCATTAGTACATCGTGCTTTAAAGCGTTAACTATAGCTAATGGTTTAAAATCTTCCAGTTCCTCTAAACCGATTTCAGGACTAGAATGTACTAAAAGTTTTATTTTTTGATGGTTCTTTCTCAGACAGCACTTAATGAAGCAACATCTATTGCTGATGGATTAAAGAGACTGTATGACGAAAAGCTAAAGCCGTTGGAAGTTACGTGCCAATATAATGACTTCGTGTCTCCTTTATTGGAATAGTTGTAACATTATCTTGTCTTTTGGTGGTTATGTATTTATTTTCTAAATTGTTTGATATTATTTTTGGTAAACCTTATAGTAAATTGTTTTAAAACATTATATGCAGACAAGTAGTGACTTTGATGCCAAGCCTATGGTAATGCTTCTCGGTCAATACTCAACTGGGAAAACGACATTTATAAAACATTTGCTTAAACGCAATTACCCAGGTCAGTAATCTTCTTTCAAGTTTCATGTATCAAATTTATAGTGTGTGTCTTAGTTATAGATTATGTATTACAGCATGACGCAAGGTTTAAGATCATTGTATTACATGAACAGGAGCTCACATTGGACCAGAGCCAACGACTGATAGATTTGTTGTCGTTATGGTACATTATTCTTATGATTACATTTAAATCATTTTAGTTATTCTCCACTTGTATTTTGTTTCAATTTTTACGGTTGTTGCATGATTCATCTATCTATCAATTTTTATATGTAGGATGGGCCAGATGAGAGAAGCGTACCTGGGAACACAGTTGCAGTACGAGCAGATATGCCATTTACCGGCCTTTCAACATTTGGAGGAGCCTTTTTATCCAAGTTTGAGTGTTCTCAACTGTCTCATTCAGTAAGTTCACAATTTTCAGTCATTGATGGTTAATTATGTATTCAGTTAGTTGTAATTATAGAGTTTTACCAATAAAATTCCTAATCCACTTCTAGCTTTTGGAACATATATCAATTGTGGACAGTCCAGGTGTTTTATCCGGAGAGAAGCAACGCACACTAAGGAGTTATGATTTTACTGGTGTCACATAATGGTTTGCAGAAAAATGTGATCTTATTCTTCTCCTTTTTGACCCTCATAAACTCGATATAAGTGATGAATTCAAGCGTGTGATTTCATCTTTACATGGTCAAGATGACAAGATTCGTGTAGTCCTTAATAAATCAGACCAAGTTGATACACAAAAAGTAAGGATTAAAATCCAATTAATTGTGCTTGCACCTTAATCTTTCTTAATTGCTCTTATAATGGGAGTTTGAGTACTTAAGTATTGGTTACCTATGCATTTAATTTGAAAGTTTAACCTGCTTCACTTCATTTTTGATATGAAGTTGATGCGAGTTTATGGTGCGTTGATGTGGTCACTTGGAAAAGTTTTGAATACGCCAGAAGTGACACGAGTTTATATTGGGTATAATTTTTCATGGTTGCTTTTCTTTTAAAAAAGTTATATTAACTACCAACTGTTGGGGTCTTTTGTTTATTCAGATTACTGATAGCTTAAATCTGAAATCAGTTCTGAATAATAAGACATTTCATTTGAAATCTGAATACATAATCATTAAGATCGTTTGATAAATAAAAAGTATAAATACCTGAATACATATGTTTCACTATTTTTTGACGTGATACAAATGGCATGAATATAATAGAGTTTCAAGCGACATAACTTAAGAAGAAAAAAGACTTACACGAGTTCCGACGCAAAAAAAAGAAAGAAATACAAGAAGTAATAAATAAGTTGTCATGAAATAATAAATAAACAATAATAATAACATCAATAAATAAGTTGTCATGAAATAATAAATAAACAAAAATACAAGAATCAAAAAAGGAATGAAATATTTTTTTACATAAATTAAAATACGGTAGTCCATTTATACGATAAAATTGACCAGAACGTTATGAAATTTATTTATCATTTAGAAGTTTTAAGCAATTGTAAATAGCTTACTGAATAAGCAGTTTTTAAGCAAGATTAAGACCTAATTAGAAAAATATATCAAAACATCTTAATGCACATTTAGCTTATCAAATAATACAACTACCACTTTTAAGACATTTTAAGCTCAAACAAAAGACCCCTTGTGTTTTTGTCTTCTTGACACCATGGGGAAAGAGCTTTTTGAGAAAGAACAAGATGATCTGCTTTTAGACTTGATGGACATCCCAAAGAGAGCTTGTGATCGTCGAGTATGTCGTTTATCTTACAAGTTATATTTTGTTTTCATCTATAAAGGCAGCAAAGGCCCCGTTTAGTTTCATGAAACACCTCCTGTTTCATATGGATTTTTCGTAAGAAACGAAAAAGGAAATGTGTTCAACTTTGTATTTCTCAGAAAGTTTTTATAAGACTACAACCCATAATTTCCGTTATATTATAGATGCGAAAACTTTGATTTGTGATTCTATATTGAGCGCATTTTTGAAATTTCCGGCAGTTTTCTAGGTACACAAAACACTCCAATTTCTAGAAAAATACGGATTGACGTTTGACAATTGGAGGGATTCTTGTGTAACTAAACAAATCGTACATGTATTTTTATTCATTTTCAGATAAATGAGTTTGTTAAACGTGCTCGAGCTGCAAAGATACATGCGTATATAATAGGCCATTTGAAAAAAGAGATGCCTACAATGTTGGGTAAAACTAAAGCTCAGAAGAAACTCATGGACAACCTTCAAGATGAATTTGCAAAGGTGTTCCTTTTTTTTCATGCTCATCAACTAAACGCATCCACTGACTTCATTAAGATCGTCAACTAAACACAGATTCAAAAGGAACACCATCTTCCACCAGGCGATTTTCCGGATGTTGAACACTATAGGGAAATTCTTGGTACATACAATATCGATAAGTTTGAAAAAGTGAAGTCGAAGATGATAAAGGATGTGGATGACATGCTTGGATACGATATCCCTCAACTCTTGGAAAACTTCAAAAATCCTTATGATTAAAACTAGTTTTTAGTTTACCACTTGAGTTATGCTCAATTGGTAATGTTGATAATAATGACGGTATATATATGTGTAAAATTCAAGTTTTTTCAATGGGGGTTTAGCTTAAATTTGCAAATCATCAAGTTATATCTCTTTCAAAAATGCGATCAATTATGTTTTTCTTTTTGATTGTAAAACATAATCTAGATTTTGCTTTATTGTAAAGTATTGGTTTCGATTTGTACAATGGACCATAGTTTTTGGCTCGTGACTTTAAGTTAAAATTTTTAACTCATCTCGACTCATAAGAGTCATGACACAAATAAGGAAAGTTAACACATTTCATTCTCAAAATCAAGTCTTAATATGAATTCAAAATTGTATAGTGATTATACACCGTTAATTATAGTAACATGAAAAATAAAGTTTTATCATCATCTCAAAATTGAGTGACATACTTTAATCTTTAAAAGAAGTTTGCTTCAACTTATCACAATTTTAATAATATAATATAGAAAACGGTGTGATAATGTGAAACAAAATTGGTCATATTATCTATTTAGCTAAAAAAGGACGGGTTGATGTCATAAATAATAATTATCAATTTAATAAGATTGATTTAATTAAAAGGTAATTAAGTTTGAACAATTCTGTTATATAATTCAATAATAGAAACTATCCGATGATGACCTAGTGGTAAGGGCTCCTGATTTCACGGGTTTGATCCCTCCTGTAACACCTACCAAATTAGGATTAGAGATTAGTGCCTAATCCTTTGTTAATACATGTAATTAGTTCGGATTTAGGCTAATTAATGTATTGAGATATATATTGATGAATATATACGATTATGCGATTTGATTAAATCGTATGCGACCTAAATCGAATGTAATTCGATTCAATTTATACGGACGTTGGTGAACAATTTTATTAAATAATGTAATATTATTTAGTACAAACATTATATCCAAAATATTATTTTGATAATAATTCGTAATTAGTTCGTATCGTACAAATAAACGTTCACGCGATTAAAATATTAAACACACAAACAAACGAAATCATTTAAGTTATTAAGTATTTGGTAAAATACTTTAACAAAAATATTGAATAAACATTCGTATTTTAAAATATATATTTAAACGTATAAAATAATTATTTAACGTTTAAACGATCGGGAAAACGAACACCGTACGAAGCGCAAACGCGGGGATTAAAATTTGCGAGATTCCCCTCCCCCTTTTCCACCAAAAATCTGCCCTCCTGTCGCACCCCCAAAACACGTGGCAGCGGAAGTGGGAGGTGTCATGGGGGCGCCGACCAAATCCAATATCATCAACACAAAGATCAAGCAAACGACCTCTATATGAGATGTTTGAAAATATTACATTACCATAATTCAAATGTTTACAAAATAATTCTAGAGTTTGCATAAACCGTTTAGAGATTTCTAATACATTACTGAATTTACAAAATACAGCTACATGCAATCTAATCTCTTGATGTTTTGAAAACAATGCGACTCGAGCTAAGCTTTCCAAAAGCTTCCTACTGCGGCGGGTTACCTGAGAAATACATACTCAAAGGGTCAACATAAAGTTGGTGAGTTCATAGGTTTGTTAAGTAATCAGTTGCTAAAATGATCCACAAGATTTCCAAGTTTTGCATCATTCGTCAATGATAAGTAAAAGTATCGTTAGCCAACGACAAGTAAAAGTATTGCATACAGCAATATAAGTATACCATTTGCATGAGTCTCATAGTCAAGCTTAACGTTGTTTGCCTCCGGTAAGTGTACTAATCCGATACACTTCTAAATCACAAGTAATACTGCGCCCGTGGGTTGGCTAGCGCGACTAGCCCGGACGAGGTTTGTCAAACCCTGATGGTACCACCCAATAATACTCACGCACAAATTTTAATGACTATGATAAGTAGAGGACTTTAGTGGATTATTCAGGTCTCATGCAATCCGTACAAAAAGTTGTTTCCAGTACTTGTGATCATAAAGCAGTTTATAAAACAGTTGTATGTATTCTCACCCCAGTGAAAAACAGTAAAAAGGGGCTATGAAACTCACCAGAGTTGAGCAGGTAGCAAGCAATATCAAATATTAGCAAATAGCGGGTGTTCTCGTTCCCGTGTGCAACCTCCTAACGCCCTAGACGTATGAGGTTGTATAAGTAGATGTCTCAAAAGACCATCTATAGCGATTGTATAAGTGGGGGTTAATGTCCACTTAAGCCAATCGGGTAGGTGGGGGTTTTATGTCCACCTAAAGCTAGTTCATCAACTAGTATGTCCAAATAGTAATTCAAGTTCGTTTATCGAAAACGTGTACGACCTGTTGGTGAAAGTTTGTAATAATAATTCATTAGACATTATTATTAAGTTTGTTTTATTGCATACTATTCATTAGTACATATCGTGTGTTGCAAACAGATTATTTTAGTTTGTATAAGCCATACACCGTAGGTCAAAGTTGGTCAAGGTTGGTCAAACCTGGTCAAACTAGTCAAACTGGTCAAACCTGGTCAAACTAGTCAAACATGGTCAACCTGGTCAAACCTGGTCAAACTAGTCAAACATGGTCAACCTGGTCAAACTTGGTCAAACCTGGTCAAACTTGGTCAAACTTGGTCAAACCTGGTCAAAGTTGGTCAAACCTGGTCAAAGTTGGTCAATCTATGAGTCACTTATAGAGTCACTTGTAGAGTCACTTGTAGAGTCACTTATAGAGTCACTTATAGAGTCACTTGTAGAGTCACTTGTAGAGTCACTTATAGAGTCACTTATAGAGTCACTTATAGAGTCACTTGTAGAGTCACTTGTAGAGTCACTTATAGAGTCACTTATAGAGTCACTTAGGAGCGTCACTTAGTTGGTTAGCGGCACTAGGTCAAGTGACGTTAAATGTGATTTTTAAGTTGGCAGCGTCACTTGGGGTAGTGACGCTATATGCGGCACTTGGTTCAGGCGTCACTAATGGTAAGTGACGCTATAGGCGTCACTTGGGTAAGTGCCGCTGGTAGGGCGGCACTTACGGCTGATCAGATTTCAATTTTTAATCCAAGTGTTCTAAGTGTCGGTTTTTCATTCGGGAAACTTTCTAAATTTAGTTTTTGGTCCAAGTTACTAATTAAGTCATCCAAACCCATTTTTGTTACCACTTTCCAAATATAGTAAGTTTTTCGAAAACGAGCCACTTTTGTTGACTTGGTCAAACTTACTCGGTTTCACCCGAAACTTTCACCCAACCCAAATATCAGTTTATAGGGTCTAAATATGATGTCGGTTCATGTCGGAGTTCACCAAAAGTCTTGGTTTTTATAAAAGTCCAAAAACAGTCCATATTTATGTTTTTCGGTTTTGTCGGTTCACTTCCTCTATTTTTCTTAACTAGTTATATTCCGAGTTAGAGTCCACAATTTTTACCAGTTGTTCTACCATGTGTCTAGAGGTTAACTTAATTTTTTCAGTAATTATAGTGTCCATCTTGATAGGTATATAAAATTTATGGGTAGAACCATACTCAGTTTTCAAGCACATGCAGACCAGTCGCATAGATTCGTATTTATGTGAAAATCCGTAGATTTATGGAAAGAGCCATAGCAGAACTTTTTGTATATCTTTTCAATACGCAACTTTTTAAAAAAAATGCATCTTCTAATTCTTTGTAGAACTCAAGTTATGGTCGATTTACTAAACTGACTTTTCTGAGACAGATTATGTGTTCATGTGTATAAATCATAAAAACGTATTTCGAGCTTATATTTGGACATAATCTTGTTAGATGAGCTTTATAACATTGAAATCAGTAGTATTAAAGTAAAATAAGTGAAAGTTCTTAAGAATTCTTACAAAGAAAAGATGAAGAACAAGTGATGATGAAGATGATGATGTTCTTGAGTCTTGAGAAAACCCTAGCAATGGTGGTGGTTGATGGTGATTTAATGGTGGTTGTGGGTGGTTCTAGAGTGGTGGAGGGGCTGGAATCTCCAGAAAAATAGAGAGAGAGTTGAGAGTGTAGAGAAATGGTTGAGTGTAAAATGAAGAGAGAGTTGAGTGTTAGGTGATGGAATGCATGAAGTGTGAGTGGAGAGGGGTTTGGGGTAGTGTAGTCAAACAAGTAAGGGGGAAGTGGAATGGGCAGCAGAAAAAAGGAGAGGGGGCCGGCCAAGGGGGGCCCCACTCAGGGGTATTTTGGTCATTTTCCATTCCTAGCTTAATTTGTTGCGTTTTACGTTCGTTTACTCGTTCGGTTTGGTGTTAAACGTTTAATACGCGTTTTTAAGTAACGATTTAAGTTTCAATATTTTTATTTGAAGTATTTAATCTAAATACTTGAAAAACATTTATAGAAATGATTCGTTAATTTAGTGATCTCGATTTGCGCGTTCGTTGTACGGATTTTAAATCGCGTAACGTTTTATTTGGACGTTTTTCGTTATCGTTTAAAGACACGATATATTTATTGATAGTTTTACTCTAAATAATATATTTTAGAGTCAAAAATGTATTTTGACTTTCGATCGCTTGTCGGGCGCGTTCTGCGCGTTTTCGTTACGTTTGAGACGTTTTAATCGGAACGTCTAGGTTTTTCGGGTATTATTATATTAAAATAATAATATATGATAAATAACTTCTAAAAATGGATTCAAGTTATTTATAAAAATGTTTTCAGCAACGTCGTATTTTCTGTCGGACTCCGTCCGGTTGTTTTGCACAATTTTACCAAATTGAATGAGCGTAATTACAACGAATTACGTAGCGTAATATAATTCAATTACGGAAGTGTATATTCACATAATTATACAAATAGATACAAGTAATTACAAGTATTTAGCCTAATACTAAACTAAACACACGTAATTAGGGTTTCTAGAGGGTTAATCAGTAACCCTAAATCTTCGGGTGTCACACCTCCCTCCCCCCATTTCTCTCATTTCACATTCACCATCTCTCTCTCCTCTCTTCTTTTTCTCTCTAAACCCCCATCACACCACCATCACCTAAATCTATCAAATAACACTACCAAACAACATTAAATCATCTAGCTCGTTTAGAAGAAAACGTTCACGGAGTCACGATCTACATTTTCATCTTTTCGGATTTCTCCCGCGTTAAGTTTGTAAGTTTATGACAAAACCCGAAACACTCCGATTTCCATTATTTTCACTTGTTTATGGGTTACTTAAGCTTATAATGTCCAAATATGGGTTGGGTAAAAGTTTCAAGTCAAATGGAAACCGGAAAATACCTTTTCGACTCATTTTCCGGCCAACAGCTCGTTGTGTCGCAGAGGCTCCAAGCCACCTGCGACACAAGGCCTTATGTCGCAAAACCCTTACTTATGTCGCATATAGCGACACAAGTGATTGTGCCGCAGAACTCATTCACGTCGCACATAGCGACACAACACCTTATGTCGCATTAAGTTGCAGATGTCGCACTGAGCGACACAAAAACTTATGTCGCAGACATGATCTGCGACACAAAAGACTATGTCGTATCTAGCGACACAAGCCTTATGTCGCACACTGTGTCGCATGAAACAGAACCAAGAAAACACAGATTTTACTAAGTGTCGAGACCAAAAATTTTATCACTTGATTTCACCCAAATTCAAGTCCAGATGCGTTTTTCACCAAAGCAATATAGTAGAAACAAAAAAAATTCGAGTTGACTTGGCATCTCGACCCCAACCAGGGGCCAGCCCATTGGACCCCGCCAGGGGTTGCCACCCCTGGGACCCCGCTAACCAGGGGCGCTGCCACTGGACCCCCGTCACCTAAAGTTTATAAATACTTTTAAGTATAACACCTTTCGAAAATTAAAATAATAATGTGGGATTATTATTACAAACAAATCACCAACGGGTCGTACACATTTTCAAAACTCAAGATTAATCAACCAAAGTGTAGTCATTTGGACATTCTAGTTGGACGAGCAACTACAAAGGTAGTCTCTTAAGATACCTAATCAATTAATAACCATCGCGTGTCGTGGATACCCTCAAGTTACAAGTCTTCGGACAATCACTAATCGGCTAATCAACTCACGTTAATTGATTAAACGCATCAAGACTCAGGTGAGTCTCATGGCCCCTCTTTTACTGTTTTTTTTACTCAGGGGTGTGATTCATTGCTTATTTTAACATGTGAACGCAAGTACAAACATTTTTATATACTACATGAGTTTTACACAACTAATCATTTCAAAGTCCTCCGTCAGCATAGTTTGGTAATACGTTGTAGCGTGAATATTAGTATATGATATCATATAGGATTGACCTTCCTCGTCCGGGTTAGCAAGCACTAACTGGGTAAACGGACGTACTAATATTTGTTCAGACGAGTATTGATTAGGCACTCGTGGAGGCACCTCGCTCAGGCACTGATTGTGATCCTGACCCCTCGAGTTAAGCTCAGACTATGTGCTCATGGTTGTATACATTATCTTTAACTTTATTTGCAGGATGCAAATCAGTACTTAAATCTTGCGGTTCATACGATATTATTTGATACTCAAACCTGTGAGCTCACCAGTGACACCCCGCAAATTTGAACGCGATTACGTACACTAAACACTTGCATTATTAGGCTAATTTCCTACTTGAGTGAATTCACAACACATTTGAGAGGTAAGTTTAGCAAAGCCCAACTAGTTAATACGTGTAGTATTACATTTCGTAGTAAATTGTAAATACATACAAAACAATAGGAACAAACGCGACACAATATACGATCGTTGGTGAACAAATTATTTGATAATATGAAATTATTAAATAACGTTATTTATTTATTAAATATTATGTTGATAATATTTACAATGTATTTTGTTGCAAATAACATTTATTTCGTACAACTGAAACAACTCGAAACCCATTTGTAAAACTATAATAAAACAAAGTCATAATTTTATTACTCAACTAAATTGTTTTAAATAAAACTATTACAACTAAAAGTATAATCGATAACATATCTAAAAACCTATCATTTAAAAATATTTTAACATTTAACGATCGGGAAAATGAACACGGGTAAAATACCACAAGATTGGGACAAAGTCCCCTCCCCATTTTGGACCACCAAAACCGGCCCCCACCCTCACCCCCACCTCACTTTCCTTTCATTTTTTTTTTCATTTTTCCACTCTACCTCCATTTTCTCTCCATCTTCTCTCTAAATCCACCATAAAAATCACACAAAAACTACTACAAAAACACCTCAAATCACATAACTCATTTAGAGAAAAACGACCACGACAACAAGATCTACACATCTATCTTCTCGGATTTCGCATGCGACAACTTTGTAAGAACCCGACAATCCCGCAAACTCTTAAATTTTGCTAATTTCTTTGATATTTCATGTTTTTAGTACTTAATATATCATGTTTTATCGTTTACACAACGAAATTCTGTCCAAAAACCGATGAAAAATGCGTTTTTAAAACTGAAAATGCGAGCAGTTCGTCCTGCGAACTGAGATCTCAGTTCGCAGTTCGTCCTGCGTAGCGAACCGAACTGAACCGTGGCTTGCGAAGTCAACTTGTGAATTGAACCTGCGAACTGAAACCCATGCCCTGCGAGATGAGATCTGCGAGTTGAACTGACTTGCGAGCCGAACTCGGTTTGCAGTCCACCTACCATGCGAAGCGAACTCAGTTCGCACCACGAACTCAGTTCGCAATGCAATCTCATTCCGCAGCCAACCTTGGGCGATTTTTCAAAATTTAAATTTCAGATGCGTTTTTCACCAAAGCAATGTAGCTCGACCCCAGCCAGGGGCTCTGCCCCTTGGACCCCGCCAGGGGTTGCCACCCCTTGGACCCCGCTACCAGGGGCGCTGTCCCCGGACCCCCGTACACAATTTCATACTTTATGAAACACAATGAAACAATATGATAATACTTTCAGAGATTACTATTATTACCAACGAGTCGTATACATTTTCAAAACTTCAAACATGAACATCGAGCAAACAATTGGACATAACTTGGTTGTACGAACATTAGCATGGATGGTTAAGCTTAGACCTCCACGTACTATTAAATCTCATACGTTTAGGGCGTTAGTAGATTTCGACTAGACTTCTTGGGCTTTAGGCTTTGCTAGCACTCGAACATACTTGACTCAACAGGTGAGTTCACAGCCCCTACTTTTACTGTTTAACTGCTTTTGAACAGGGGTGAAAAACATAGTCAGCTGCTTTATTAATTGCCATAACTGCTTTTACTACATGATTGTATACTTGTTTACCCGAACGATTAGACTACTTTGAACTGTTGAACGATTGTGCGAACTAATGTTTATGAAATAACATTTTCATACCATAAACTAAAACAAACGTGGTAAACTAATTGATGAACTATTTTGTTTGAACGGGAGAATGACCGATGCGTATTTGGCCGGAGAACGACCGGTACTTTTTATGAAAGTGCTGAAGAACGACCAGCAACGTATTTTAGTGCCAGAGAACGACTGGCCAAGTGGACGGGAGAACGACCCGTGCGTATTTGGATGGGAGAACGACCCATGCGTCTTTTGACCGGAGAACGACCAGTACTGTGTTTTGCTGGAGAACGACCAGCAGTATTTATTGCCAGAGAACGACTGGCCGAGTTAGACGGGAGAACGACCCATGCGCATTTAGACCGGAGAACGACCGGTACTGTTTTGTAAACGCTGGAGAACGACCATCAACGTTTTGCCAACTGTGTTTTGGGTAACATCCCACGTAAACGGTATTTTGGGTAACATCCCACGCAAACTGTATTTTGGGTGACATCCCAACCGAACTATACTTGGATAACATTCCACAAAATGATTACTTAACTATTATGGCAATAACTATTTGTGAACGTATTGGTTTAACAACTGTGCTTACAAACTTGATCCAACTATTGCAAACATAAAACCTGTGAATTCCCTCAACCTCGTTGTTGACTTTTACTATGTTTTTCAGGGAATTAGCTTCGCATGTAAGAACCGTCTTCACGTTGGAACATAGGCGACCCACGATGAATAGGATGCCAACTTTTGACAACTGGATTTCTTTTATATAACTGAAATTGTTTAGTCATATTTACAAAATCTACTTTTGTAAACTTAATATTTTTATTTTGTATGATTCGAGGAATCGTAAACTTTGTAACTAATACATTTGGCATCTTAATACATTATGTTCTGTAGTAATCATAAGCTCTGATACGTATGCATGTACTGTGTATTGTGGCACTCCCCATACTTAATTAAATGCTTCCGCTAATCAAAATCAAAAAATTTGAGGGTGTTACACGTTAGCTGACCCATTTTAGCATGTATCACAGGTACTCAGCAGTAGATCTGGACTGCCCTCAGGATTACTATAGCTCGAGTCAGCATGCAGACAATAGAGATTTTCTTGCATTAATATATTTTGTACAAGTATTTATGTATTGAAATCTCTTATTAAATCAAACACGAGCTATGTACGGGTTCAACTATTGTAAACATTTTAAATATTAGTATATTTTGTTAAAAAGACGCATATAGAGTCGTTTGCTATATATCTGTGTGCTTTGATTATTGATTAGTAACACTCAAATTATGCTTCTGCCAAACAGTAAATTTGGGGATGTTACACCTCCCTGGGTAAACATTTACCTACCAGATGGCCAGGGGAAGGTTTAGAAATGGTCACGGCAACGGTCAGGCCGTGTACTTCACAAACATAAGTTTGGCAACTCCGGGAGAACCTGTTAAAAACGAGAATACACTTTTTAAAAAAAAACTTGTTATTAATAGAAAATAGGACTTGAATTTTGTATAATAGCACAAACAAAGTGTGAATACACGGATTTGAAATCTAGTAATACATATAGCTAAATCTAATATTAAATGTTTTCTATTTTTAGTTGACTAAATGTTTATCTTGTATGTTTGATTTATACCATTCTTACAACAAATTAACATATAAATCTAAACACACAACGATAAAGTTATTGATATTATAAAAGAATTTAACATTTTCAATATAAGTATTTCATAACTTTAGTCACCAAACGCTACATTTAAACATTTATTTAGAGTTAAGGGTTTTGCTAAATAAAGCCCTTAGGGCTTTATTTAAATTATTTGAACATGCATAAAATGGTTGTACATTAATTAAAACTTAGGGGGACAAATAGTTAGTTATTTTTTGAGTACACATTTTTATCCATCTCTTAATATCTTAACCAAAGTCTTTAGGGCTTTGTTTAGCAAAATCCTAGAGTTAATAATGGTTTAATTTTTTCGTTTTATTTTTCTAACGTTATACCCAAGATTTTTAGGATGAATCCTACGTATGCTCGTTTTTACCTTGGCAAGATCGTGATCGGCATCAGGATCGTAATAACCTACCAAAATGTCATTATTCATTTAAAGATATTCAAATTCATGTAGGCTACCAACGAGTAGAGAAAATAATATAACATTCAAACTTTTAAATTATGAAAAATGATGTAATCTGTCAACATATATTTTTAGGGCGATACACGTACTAAAACAAAAGATAGTAGCATAATACAATTACACCAATAGTCAAACAAGTTTAAGAGCATACGAGCTTACAAATGAAAATTACTAATCTAAGATATCAATCGTAATTTAATTTGGACCAGCAATGTAATTGGACTTTGTACTATGGTATGGGATTTATAATATTTTAGCCGAATTGAATATATATATATATATGTAAAGATCGGATCGTTCACCAATTTTACGATTTCACGATCGATCCTACCTCCTGAGCGATCCTCATCCGATTCTGTACGTGTTCACTTGGTAGGAACACGATCTTCACAACCTTGATTATACTTATAAAAAAAATCCCTAATGCTTTAATCCTTACATTTTACATTGATTTATTGGTTGTAAACCTTCAAATGGTTAAACGACAATTTTAAAACTTAAATGATTGAACTGAATAAAGTTAGAAGAGTAGTCATTATAAAATATAAATTTAAGATATTAAACAATCAAATTTTGAAGTAAAATGTAAATAGTTGAGCCATCAAAATTTTAAAACTTGAATGATTATATCATAAGGGAAATAAAACTTACAAAACTGAAACGGAAAAACAAAACTCTAAAGATTAAATATTTAAATATCCTTAACCCACTTGTTTAACATTAGAATAGAGAGTGAGGTTCAAATGAGAATGAAAAATTTGGTGAGAACGGAGGAACCATAAAAAATACGTCACATGTCATAAAACCCATTTTTTCTCACTCAATACCTTAGGCTATATTATATATGTATTATATAGATATAGGCCTCATTCCCTCTAACGTTTTGTCTCATAATGGCAAACACACCACCTAATTCATCACGCTCTCAATCCGGATCGCAGAATCCGAGGGTAGCTAGGAGGAACGCCAGGTTGCCTCGAGCTGGCCCGTATCCCACTCATTTCACATTGCCGGCTTTGGCCGCTAGATTGAACCATCACGAGCAACGATTTCGCACCATGAATGTCGCATTGCAAGAAACAAATGAAAATTGGAGACTCACAGCGCTAGAGCGTATCAACCAAGTCTCCGAAGATCACGAAAACACCATTAGCAACATGAACATTCTCACGACCAAGTGGTGGAATCGGGGGTAGAAGTCGAACTCTTGCGACTTAGGTTGGAACAATGTGAACAGCGCCTGCAAGAGGCCGAAGAATACTCAAGGATGCTAGTACAATGACATACTTGGTAGAAGATAACACCCGACAAACCAGCAGACTCGCAATCACCGTGGATCGACTCGTCACACTAATGGAAAGGATAAACTTGCGTTAGAACTAGTGTGACTGTCATTTTGTAATCTATATCTACTTATGTAGAACTCTTACAATTTGAACCAGATGTAACAATTCCCGGTACCTTTTGTACTTCCCATATTATGTGATCTTTTGAAAACCAGTATTATGTACCAAACTTGGTTATCTTAATGAAATATAATTATCACTTTGTACTATCATCGTATATTTCATCATATACACCTGTGATATATCAGAATTTCACTCAAGTATCTCATTGCCTTTTCTTGATCTTGTTCAGCAAGATGCCACCGAAGCGATTCACCTTCGGCGAAACTGAAATCTCCCAACTCATCGTCCAAAGCGTGGCCCAAGCTATGGCTACCCGACATCCTGGTTCGGGCAGCGAAGATACAGCTGCCAACGGACCTCAATCCAAACCTTGCTCGTACAAGGACTTCCAGAACTGCAAACCCTTGAGCTTCAAGGGAACCGAAGGAGCCATCGGACTGATCAGATGGTTCGAGAAAATGGAATCCGTCTTCCACATCAGCAAATGTGCGGAAGAGGACAAAGTCAAATACTCCACCTGCACCCTCGAAGATGGTGCCCTCTCATGGTGGAATTCATATGCCCAGTCCTTGGGTATTGATACCGCCTACTTACTCCCTTGGGAGGACTTGAAGAAAATGCTCATTGATGAGTACTGCCCTAGTGAACAACTCCATAAGCTGGATGAGGAGTTCTGGCACTTAAAAGTGCAGGGGACTGATATTGTTGGATACACCACCAGATTCCAACAACTTGTCTGTAACACCTCGCAAATTTAAACGCGATTACGTACACTAAACATTTGCATTTTAGGCTAATTCCCTAACTTTGAGTGAATCCACAACTACTTTTGAAGGTAAGTCTAGCAAAGCCTAACTAGTTAATACGCGTAGTATTACTTATTCATAATTAGTTGTAATTATGTACAGAACAATTGAAACAAACGCGAAAAAAATATGCAACTGTTGGTGGACAAAGTTTTAAATAAAATTTAAAAACTAAATTAAATTAACTTTACAAAATTATTTGATTAAAAATATCTTAACATTTAAACAATTGAGGAAACGAACGTCACACGGAGCGCAACCACGGAGGTAGAAAAAGGAGACAAAACTCCCTCCCACCTCCCCTTTTCTCTCATTTTCTCTCATCTCTTTCTCTCTCTTATTTCTACTTTTTCTCTCATCTCTGTCTAACAACACACCACCACCACCTTAAATCACCCAAAAACCGCCACCAAACCACTGTAAATCACTTGGACCATTTAGAGAAAAACGACCACGACAACGAGATCTACACTTCCATCTTCTCGGATTTCAACTTTGTAAGATCCCGACAATCCCGCAAATTCTTAAATCTTGCTATTTTCTTTGATATCTCATGTTTATAATACTTAATATACCATGTTTTAGTGTTTTTATCAACTGATTATGTCCAAATCGAAGCTTAAATTCGTTGTTTTTAAACTGATCTACGAACAGTCTAAGTGACGCATCAGGCCCAAAAACAGTACCACATCACTTAAGTGACGCACTAAGTGTCACATAAAGCCTTCTTTTTATGTCACTTCGCCAAGTGACGCTACAAACCCTCTTTTTCCTACACTTACATCGATACTTCAACCCGTCACTACCATGCGTCACTAGCTTAAGTGACGCTTATACTCGAATACTGATTTTGACCCGACACTTGTACCCGTCACTTATTTAAGTGACACCCCATATGCGTCACTTCCTCGAGTGACGCTAATAATTCAGAACTTACCATTTTATGCGACACTTCCTAAGTGTCGCTACCCTAAGGCAAGTGACGCTAAAACCAGAAAGTTTACAACTTTTTCACTAAGTGTTTAGGATGAGATTTTGCCACCCCTTGGACCCCGCTACCAGGGGCGCTGCCCCCGGACCCCCATACACAATTTCATACTTTATGAACCACAATGAAACAAATATAAAAATGTTTTCAGAGATTACTATTACAAACAGTTACCAACGAGTCGTATACATTTTCACAACTACGAAATACAAATGTAAACGTTAAACAAATACTTTGGACATAACTTAGTTGTACGAACACTAGCATGGATGGTCAACTTAGACATCCACGTACTTATTAAAATCTCATACGTTTAGGGTGTTAGGAGATTTCGACTAGACTTCTTGGGCTTTAGGCTTTGCTAGCACTTGAACATACTCAACTCAACAGGTGAGTTCATAGCCTCTACTTTTACTGTTTTACTACTTTCGAACAGGGGTGGAAAACATAGTCAATTGTTTTACTGATTGCCATAACTACTTTTGCTTACATGATTGTTTATCATACTTGTTTACTCGCACGATTTTAGTACTTTGAACTGTTGAACCCTTACAACAAAACTGGTATTTATGAAACAACATTTTCATACTATAAACTTGTTAAACTTTGTTTGGTAAACCGGAGAACGACCGGTACTTTTATGTAAACGCTAGAGAATGACCAGCAACGTATTTTAGTGCCAGAGAACGACTGGCCAAGTGGATGGGAGAACGACCCGTGCATCTTTTGACCGGAGAATGACCGGTACTGTGTTTCGCTGAGCAGTATTTATTGCCAGAGAACGACTGGCCGAGTTGGACGGGAGAACGACCCATGCGTATTTAGGCCGGAGAACGACCGGTACTGTTTTGGAAACACTGAAGAACGACCAGCAACGTATTGTAAACTGTACTTTGGGTAACATCCCACGCAAATGGTATTTTGGGTAACATCCCACGTAAACGGTACTTTGGGTGACATCCCACGTGAACTGTATTTTAGGTAACATCCCAACCGAACTATATTTGGATAACATTCCACAAAACGTTTCCTTAACTATTATGGCAATAACTATTTGTGACGTATTGGTTTTAACAATTGTGCTTACAAACTTGATTCAACTATTGCAAACATATAACCTGTGAATTCACTCAACCTCGTTATTGACTTTTACTATGTTTTTCAGGGAATTAGCTGTATGTAAGACATCCTACACACATGGAATGTAGGCGACCCCCGAAGGAATACGATGCCAACTTTTGAAAACTGGATTTCTTTTATATAACTAAGCTGTTTAGTCATATTTACGAAATCTACTTTTGTAACTAAATTACTTTTCAACTTATACGATTCGATGAATCGTAAACTTTGTAACTATTACTTTTGGCATCTTAATATATTATGTTCTGTGGTAATCATAAGCTCTGATATGTATGCATGCACTGTGTATTGTGGCACTCCCCATACTTAACTAAATGCTTCCGCTAAACTCAATCAATGAATTTTGAGGGTGTTACATTGCCATACTTCGCCCAGCTATGGTGAGTACCGAGCCCGAGAAAATCAAGAAATATATTCGCGGCCTTCCGGAACCTGTTCGGGGGAGACGTCGCATCATCAAACCAAACCACACTTCATGGCGCCATCCGGCTGGCCCACGAACTTCTATCCATGAACGAAGACTCTGAACCACCCACTTCTTCCTCCAACCACCTCAAAAGAAAGTGGTCCGACAACCACACAAACTCCCAAAACAAGAAACCTAACACTGTCAAAGCCTACAAATCAACCACCGAAACCAGACGGGGTTACACGGGGAACAAACCCTACTGTTCCAAGTGCAACCGCCACCATGAAGGTCCTTGCAGTCCCTATTGCAACAACTGCAAGAGGTACGACCACCTAACCAAGGACTGTAGATCCCCCGCCAACAACAACAATACCAACAACAACACCAAACCACATCAAGCCTGCTTTGAATGCGGAAATCCCGGGCACTTTAGGAATGAGTGCCCGAAACTGAAGAACAAGGGCAACAACAACAACAACAATGCTAAAGGTAGAACCTTCGTTCTCAATTCTGGGGACGCCCGTCAGGACCCGAATGTGGTCATGGGTATGTTCCTCCTCAACAACTTAACTGCTTCTGTTCTATTTGATACTGGTGCCGATAGAAGCTTTATTTCCGATGAGTTTTGTCCCCTACTTGACATCACCCCTGTTACTCTAGATGTTAAGTACACTGTAGAACTAGCGAACGGTAAACTCATAGAAACCGATAGTGTGATACTTAATTGCATTTTAAACTTAGCCAACGAAACCTTTTTGATAGATCTTATGCCTGTTGAAATTGGAAGTTTCGACGTCATCATTGTTATGGACTGGTTGTCCAAACACCGAGCCGAAATTGTTTGTTATGACAAAATCGTCCGCATCCCTCTCGCCATCGGTAGAACCTTAATCATACAGGGGGAGACCGATGGGACGAGACTAAATATCATATCTTGTCTGAAAACCCAAAAATTTCTCAGAAAGGGTTATCCTGCAATCCTCGCGCATATTACAGAGAAAAAGTCGGAGGAGAAGCAACTTGAGGATGTGCCAATCGTTAGAGACTTTCCCGAAGTCTTTCCGGAAGAACTACCTGGTTTACCTCCACCTAGACAGGTTGAGTTCTCGATCGATCTCGTGCCGGGTGCCACACCGGTAGCCCGAGCACCATACCGCCTTGCCCCATCCGAACTTCAGGAGCTGTCCACCCAGTTACAGGAACTCCTGGACAGGTGATTCATTAGACCGAGTTCTTCACCTTGGGGAGCCCCGGTCTTATTTGTTAAAAAGAAAGACGGTTCTTTTCGAATGTGTATCGACTACCGAGAGTTGAACAAGCTAACTGTTAAGAACCGGTATCCACTTCCTCGCATCGATGACCTGTTTGACCAACTTCAAGGATCGAGCTGTTATTCAAAGATCGATCTTCGATCAAGTTATCATCAATTACGTGTTCGCGACACAGACATCCCAAAAACCGCTTTCAGAACCCGTTATGGGCATTACGAATTTCAAGTGATGCCATTTGGTTTAACTAACGCACCGGGTGTATTCATGGATCTCATGAATTGGGTGTGCAAGCCGTATCTCGATAAGTTTGTCATTGTCTTTATCGATGACATCCTCATCTATTCGTGCAACAAGCAGGAGCATGCGCAACACCTCAAAACCATCCTAGAGCTACTTAAGCACGAGGAGCTTTACGCTAAATTCTCTAAGTGTGAGTTCTGGATGCAAACCGTTCAATTCCTCGGACACGTGATTGATAGTCAAGGAATTCACGTCGACCCATCAAAAATCGAGGCTATCAAAGACTGGCAAGCGCCAACCACTCCAACTGAAGTACGCCAATTTTTGGGATTGGCCAGGTATTATCGTTGTGTTATCGAAAATTTCTCCGAAATAGCCGTCACGACACTGACTGAAAAGGAAAAGAAGTTCAATTGGACTGATAAACAAGAGTCAGCATTCCAGCTATTAAAACTCAAGCTTTGCAGTGCTCCTATTCTATCCTTACCCGAAGGCGCCGATGACTTCATGGTATACTGCGATGCTTCCCATCAAGGTCTCGGTTGCGTGTGGATGCAACGAGACAAGGTCATTGCTTATGCTTCCCGACAACTCAAAGTTCATGAGAAGAACTACACGACTCACGACCTCGAGCTAGGGGTCGTGGTGTTCGCCCTCAAAATCTGGAGACACTACCTCTATGGTACCCGAAGTACCGTATTCAACGATCACAAAAGTCTCCAACAAATCTTGGACCAAAAAGATCTTTATATGAAACAGCGTCGTTGGGTTGAGTTGCTCACTGATTATGACTGCGAAATCAAATACCACCCAGGCAAGGCAAATGTTGTTGTCGATGCCCTCAGTCGAAAAGAACGTCTGAAACCACTTCGAGTCCGAGCCCTCAGTATGACCATTCATAATGATCTCACCATGCATATTCACACCGCTCAACTCGAAGCTTTGAAACCCGAAAATGTCAAAAGCGAAGCCTTATGAGGCATTGATAAACAATTCGAAATCAAACCTAATGGCGTTAGGTACTTCTCAAATCGAATCTGGTTGCCTAGTTTTGGGAACCTGCGAGGCTTGGTGATGGATGAAGCTCACAAGTCTAAATATTCTATCTATCAGGGATCCGACAAAATGTATCACGGCATCAAAGAATTCTATTGGTGGCCGAACATGAAAGCCGAAATTGCCACATATATCAGCAAGTGTCTTACTTGCTCGAAAGTCAAAACTGAACATCAAAAACCTTCTGGTTTACTTCAACAGCCCAACATTCCTGAATGGAAATGGGAACAAATCGCCATGGATATCATAACCAAACTGCCCAAGTCATTGAGCGGTTGCGATACCGTTTGGGTGATCATTGATCGTCTCACCAAATCTACTCATTTCCTGGCGATCAAGGAAACCGATAAAATGGAACGCCTCTCACAAATCTACATCAAAGAAATTGTTTCTCGACACGGTGTCCCAACCTCGATTATCTCTGACAGGGACGCTCGCTTCACATCTCACTTTTGGCAATCACTTCAAAAATCGTTGGGTACCCGGCTTGATATGAGTACCGCATACCATCCTCAAACCGATGGCCAAAGTGAACGAACTATTCAGACACTAGAAGACATGCTACGAGCTTGCGTAGTTGACTTCAGTGCAAACTGTGAAAGACACCTGCCATTGTGCGAGTTTTCCTACAATAACAACTATCACGCCAGCATTGAGGCTGCACCATTCGAGGCACTGTACAGTCGTAGGTGCCGATCACCGATTTGTTGGACCGAAGTAGGAGACAGCCAACTCACTGGTCCTGAACTCATACACGAAACCACTGAGAAAATCTTCGAAATCCAAAACCGACTCAAAGCCGCACGTGATCCTCAGAAAAGTTATGCTGACATGAGATGCAAACCCCTCGAATGCCAGGTTGGGGATCGAATACTCCTGAAAGTATCTCCTTGGAAGGGCGTAATCCGATTCGGCAAACGCGGGAAGTTAAATCCCAGGTACATTGGACCTTTTGAGATCCTCGAAAGGATTGGCCCCGTAGCATATCGACTGCAGCTGCCAGCCGAACTCAGCAACGTGCACCCTACTTTCCACAAATCTAACCTAAAGAAATGTCTGTCTGATGAGACACTCATCATCCCACTCGATGAGATTCGCGTCGATGACAAACTGCATTTTGTCGAAGAACCTGCTGAAATCGTAGACCGTGAAGTCAAACAACTCAAACAAAGTCGTATTCCCATTATTAAGGTCAGGTGGAATTCTCGGCGCGGTCCATAATTCACTTGTGAACGGGAAGACCAAATGCGACTCAAGTATCCTCAGTTGTTCACTGAATCTACATCAAATGCGACATCGAGCTAAATACACTCCTAACAGGGGGAGAATGTAACACCCACCAAATTAGGACTAGAGATTAGTGCCTAATCCTTTTTTAATACATGTAATTAGTTCGGATTTAGGCAAATTAATGTATTGAGATATATATTGATGAATATATACGATTATCCGATTTGATTAAATCGTACGCCACCCAAATCGAATGTAATTCGATTCAATTTATACGGACTTTGGTGAACAATTTTATTAAATAATGTAATATTACTTAGTACAAACATTATATCCAAAATATTATTTTGATAATAATTCGTAATTAGTTCGTATCATACAAATAAACGTCCACGCGATTAAAATGTTAAACACACAAACAAACGAAACCATTTAAGTTATTAAGTATTTGGTAAAATACTTCAACAAAAATATTGAATAAACATTCGTATTTTAAAACATATATTTAAACGTATAAAATAATTATTTAACGTGTAAACGATCGGGAAAACGAACACCGCACGGAGCGCAAACGCGGGGATTAAAATTTGGGAGATTCCCCTCCCCCTTTTCCCCCAAAAATCTTCCCTCCCTCCCCCCATTTCCCTCATTTCACATTCACCATCTCTCTCTCCTCTCTTCTTTTTCTCTCTAAACCCCCATCACACCACCATCACCTAAATCTATCAAATAACACCACAAAACAACATTAAATCATCTAGCTCGTTTGGAAGAAAACGTTCACGGAGTCACGATCAACATTTCCATCTTTTCGGATTTCTCCCGCGTTAAGTTTGTAAGTTTCCGACAAAACCCGAAACACTCTGATTTCCATTATTTTCACTTGTTTATGGGTTACTTAAGCTTATAATGTCCAAATATGGGTTGGGTAAAAGTTTCAAGTCAAACGGAAACCGGAAAACACCTTTTCGGCTCATTTTCCGGCCAACAGCTCGTTGTGTCGTAGAGGCTCCAGGCCACCTGCGACACAAGGCCTTATGTCGCAAAACCCTTACTTATGTCGCATATAGCGACACAAGTGATTGTGCCGCAGAACTCATTCCTGTCGCACATAGCGACACAACACCTTATGTCGCATTAAGTTGCGGATGTCGCACTTAGCGACACAAAGACTTATGTCGCAGACATGATCTGCGACACAAAAGACTATGTCGCATCTAGCGACACAAGCCTTATGTCGCACACTGTGTCGCATGAAACGGAACCAAGAAAACACAGATTTTACTAAGTGTCGAGACCAAAAATTTTATCACTTGATTTCACCCAAATTCAAGTTTAGATGCGTTTTTCACCAAAGCAATATAGTAGAAATAAAAAAAATTTGAGTTGACTTGGCATCTCGACCCCAACCAGGGGCTAGCCCCTTGGACCCCGCCAGGGGTTGCCACCCCTGGGACCCCGCTAACCAAGGGCGCTGCCCCCGGACCCCCGTCACCTAAAGTTTATAAATACATTTAAGTATAACACCTTTCGAAAATCAAAATAATAATGTGGAATAATGTGGAATTATTATTACAAACAAATCACCAACGGGTCGTACACATTTTCAAAACTCAAGATTAATCAACCAAAGTGTAGTCATTTGGACATTCTAGTTGGATGAGCAACTACAAAGGTAGTCTCTTAAGATACCTAATCAATTAATAACCATTGCGTGTCGTGGATACCCTCAGGTTACAAGTCTTCGGACAATCACTAATCGGCTAATCAACTCACGTTAATTGATTAAACGCATCAAGACTAATGTGAGTCTCATGACCCCTCTTTTACTGTTTTTTATACTCAGGGGTGTGATTCATTGCTTATTTTAACATGTGAACGCAAGTACAAACATTTTCATATACTACATGAGTTTTACACAACTAATCATTTCAAAGTCCTCCGTCAGCATAGTTTGGTAATACGTTGTAGCGTGAATACTAGTATATGATATCATATAGGATTGACCCTCCTCGTCCGGGTTAGCAAGCACTAACTGGGTAAACGGGCGTACTAATATTTGTTCAGACGAGTGTTGATTAGGCACTCGTGGAGGCACCTCGCTCAGGCACTGATTGTGATCCTGACCCCTCGAGTTAAGCTCAGACTATGTGCTCATGGTTATATACATTATCTTTAACTTTATTTGCAGGATGCAAATCAGTACTTAAATCTTGCGGTTCATATGACATTATTTGATACTCAAACCTGTGAGCTTACCAGCGTTAGCTGACCCATTTTAGCATGTATCACAAGTACTCAACAGTAGATCCGGACTGCCCTCAGGATTATTATAGCTCGAGTCAGCATGCAGACAATAGAGATTTTCTTGCATTAATATATTTTGTACAAGTATTTATGTATTGAAATCTCTCATTAAATCGAACACGAGCTATGTACGGGTTCAACTATTGTAAACATTTTAAATATTAGTATATTTTGTTAAAACGACGCATATAGAGTCGTTTGCTATATATCTGTTTGCTTTGATTATTGATTAGTAACACCCAAATTATGCTTCCGCCAAAGAGTAAATTTGAGGGTGTTACACCTCCCTGGGTAAACATTTACCTACCATATGGCTAGGGAAAGGTTCAGAAATGGTCACGGCAACGGTTAGGCCGTGTACTTCACAAACATAAGTTTGACAACTCTGGGAGAACCTGTTACAAACGAGAATACACTTTTTTTTTAAAAAAACTTGTTATTAATAGAAAATAGGACTTGAATGTTGTATAATAGCACAAACAAAGTGTGAATACACGGATCTGAAATCTAGTAATACATATAACTAAATCTAATATTAAATGTTTTCTATTTTTAGTTGACTAAATGTTTATCTTGTATGTTTGATTTATACCATTCTTACAACAAATTAACGTATAAATCCAAACACACAACGATAAATTAACGTATAAAGTTATGATAAATGTTTATCATAACTTTAGTCACCAAACGCTACATTTAAACATTTATTTAGAGTTAAGGGTTTTGCTAAATAAAGCCCTTAGGGCTTTGTTTAAATTGTTTGAACATGCATAAAATGGTTGTACATTAACTAAAACTTAGGGGGACAAAAAGTTAGTTATTTTTTGACTACACATTTTTATCCATCTCTTAATATCTTAACCAAAGCCCTTAGGGCTTTGTTTAGCAAAATCCTAGAGTTAATAATGGCTTAATTTTTTTCGTTTTATTTTTCTAACGTTATACCCAAGGTTTTTAGGATGAATCCTACGTATGCTCGTTTTTACCTTGGCAAGATCGTGATCGGGATCAGGATCGTAATAACCTACCAAAATGTCATTATTCATTTAAAGATATTCAAATTCGTGTAGGCTACCAACGAGTAGAGAAAATAATATAACATTCAAACTTTTAAATTATGAAAGATGATGTAATTAGTCACCATATATTTTTAGGGAGATACACGTACTAAAACAAAAGATAGTAGCATAATACAATTACACCAATAGTCATAACAAGTTTAAGAGCATACGAGCTTACAAATAAAAATTACTAATCTAAGATATTAATCGTAATTTCATTTGGACCAGCAATGTAATTGGACTTTGTACTATGGTATGGGCTTTATAACATTTTAGCCGAATTGAATATATATATATATATATATATATATATATATATATATATATATATATAAAGATCGGATCGTTCACTAATTTTACGATTTCACGATCGATCCTACCTCCTGAGCGATCCTCCTCCGATCTTGCACGTGTTCATTTGGTAGGAACACACGATCAAGATCGCGATCTTCACAACCTTGATTATACTTATAAAAAAAAATCCTAATGCTTTAATCCTTACATTTTACATTGATTTATTGGTTGTAAACCTTCAAATGGTTAAACGACAATTTTAAAACCTAAATGATTGAACTGAAAAAAGTTAGAAGAGTAGTCATTATAAAATATAAATTTAAGATATTAAACAATCAAATTTTGAAGTAAAATGTAAATAGTTGAGCCATCAAAATTTTAAAACTTGAATGATTATATCATAAGGGAAATAAAACTTACAAAAATGGAACGAAAAAAAAAAACTATAAAGATTAAATATTTAAACATCCTTAACCCACTTGTTTAACATTAGAATAGAGAGTGAGGTTCAAATGAGAATGAAAAATTTGGTGAGAATGGAGGAACCATAAAAAATATGTCACATGTCATAAAACCCATTTTTCTCACGTTTTTAAATAACAAATATCTCACAAACGATAAGTCAAAAAACTATAACAACTGCATCCAAAAATAAACATTTTTTTCTCTTCGATTTGCCATCTCAGAAAGTATACTTTCGATGATTTTTTTTGTTTTACAAATTGTACAAAATTGATAACACGTGTATTACTAGCGGGTATCACATGTGTTACTCGTCGGTATCACATGTGTTACTCGTTTTCAAAATCCATAAAAAATGAAAAAACAAAGTTCATCGAAAGTATACATTGTCACATCTCTAATCGCAAAGAATAAAATGTTGATTTTTATGGTGATTTTTTGTGTTTTTCGACTTACCGTTTTGAAAGATATTTAATTTTTAAAAACGTGAGGAAAATGAGTTTAACTATAGATAACAAATTCTTATTGGTTCCCTCATTCTAAAAAGTTACCCATTTTCACCACTAATGATCCGACGAAAAAATCTTCTCTATATATTAAAAGAGAATCATAATTAGGTAGTCATTAGAATCCTAATCTAATCCTTACCCTTAAATAATTAAGTCTTTTTTATTACAATCATTGATTATCTCTAGAAAAAAGGATTACCTAAATAGTGGATTGGTGGTAAATTCAAAGACTAAAATACCCCTCAATAATTATGTTAATTACCATATCATTTAATGCAGACTATTAATTTTAGAAATTATAATTGTATTAAAGAAGTTATTGATATCTATCAAATCATCTAACACATTTTTCATTCTCTTCTAAAATTATTTGTCTATGCTCTCCACTTTTTTTTTTTTTTTGCATATTACACATATGGAGCTCACATTCATATATGATTGATCAGGTATAAGGCTAATATTTATCCACAATTTTTTTCGTAACTCTAAATTAATTGCATGATGCTGTAGTTTTACTTTAATATTTGTAAGTTGTTTTGTTGTTACAATGAATGAATTCGTACTAATTGACACTTTTTTTTGGGTTGTTGAGAAACAATAAAATGCATATACAATCAGAAAATAGGCAAATTAGATGAACAATTCTTAATCGTTTATGCTATTAATTTTTATTTTTGATAGTTTCACGATATTGTAATTGTCTGTTACATTTTTTATGGCTTTCAGGTTTCTACAAATTATAATATATTCAAATTGATATTTGATATATCAGGCTCCGGGTGTATGTTATGGTGTCATGAGGCTCTCAAAAAATGTTCGACGAAATGACTCAGTGAGTCGTTTCATGATTTTATATTTCATCACGAAATACTGTTGGTGCATCTTAGTGTGTCTGTCAGTTGGTCTAAGTCTGTTATGTGTTTGATATGTAATTAAGTTAGTTAATAACTTTTGTTTTAATTACATTTTGTGTTTTGGCGACACAAGGTCTTTGTGTCGCAATAGTTACCTTGGCGACACAGCTTGTGTCGCATGAGTCGGCTTGGCGACACATCTTGTGTCGCATAGACCAGGTTAGGTCTTTGGTATAAATAGGTTATTTCGGCTCATTTGTCAAGGTTGACGAAATTGTGAGATCAGTGAACATATTGTAAGTGTTATAATTAATATAAGCTGATCGACTTTTGGTATTGAATTGCTATACTTTGTGATTTGCTTTGTTTATTCGTTTAAACGTTATATATTCAATCAATTGTATTCCGCACGTTTGATTGAGTAAGGATTCGATTAGGTCCGACTACAGGGGTCCTACAAGTGGTATCAGAGCCAAAATCACACGATTTGGCATTATTGAATCCGTTCTTGATACGTTTCTCGAATAATTGTGAGTATATTGAATTAAAATCTTCATTGAAAGGTGTTCACAAGCTGCTTCTTGCTATTTCTGGAAGATTTTAGGTTTATTTTTTCGTCCATCAGTCGTAAATTTTCATGTGGTTATCGAAAATTTTCGATTTTAGGGTTTTTTGGTCGCTGGTCAGCCGTTTCTGCGACATAAGCTGCGACATATCTATTGTGTCGCGACTAGGGTTATTGCGACATACGTCTTTCATTAGGCGACACTAGATTGCGACATAAGACTTGGTTTTCTTCGGTCGCTATCTTTTGCGACATAAGACTTGGCTTTCTTCCGTCGCTATATATTGCGACATAAAACTTGGTTTTCTTCCGTCGCTAACTTTGCGACATATAGATTGCGACATATCCTTTGTGTCGCTTAAATCGTTTGCGACATAAATTTGTGTCGCATAACAGTCTGTTTTCTTTTTCTTTTGTGTTATTTATCTATTTTGCAGGTAATTCACAATGTCTTCTTCAACACACTCCATTCAATCTGTAGGAGCTATGCTAAAGCAAAACAATGAAGTTGGTTCTGGAAATAAACCACCTATGTTTATGCCAGGCATGACCTATTCTGATTGGCGCCAACGCTTTGAGTCTTATGTTGGATTAAATGATCCTGAGATGATGATTTACTTAGAGGAGAGATATGAGCGTCCTCTAAAGTCAGGAGTCTACAATGGTCAAGCTCCTGAGAAATCGATTAAATCAATGACTCCAGAGGAAAGAAAAGCTTTTGATATGGAGAGAAAGACTCATGCTGCAATTACTATGGCTTTACCTCAACCCATTATGAGACAGTTTAAACATCATAAGATTGCTTACGATCTTTGGAAAGCTTTCGAAAAGAAATGCGGTGGTAGCGCCCAATACAGAAAGAAAAGGATAGATTTAATCAAGAAGCAGTATGAGGTTTTTGACATGCTTCAGGATGAATCTCTGGAAGATCTGTGCAGTAGATTTTCCCAATTGGTCACTGAGTTGATTGAAGGAGGTGTAACTCTTGAGCGTAGTGATGTCAACAAGAGATTATTAGACTCTTTACCTAAGAAATGGCACACTAGGGTTCTTTTGATGGAAAAAGATGAAGACATCATGGATATGGAGCTTGAAGACCTTATTGGACATATTGAGGCTGAGCTTCTTGAGATGCAAAGGAAAGAGACTAAGGTACATCGCATCTCCAAAATCCAAAACTTTATGGAGTTGATGTTCCAGTATCTTCAAGCAGACCTTCTGTCACTGCATTTGTCGCTAGTAATGCTAGTGGAAATGTATCTTCTTGTAATCCATCTGGTTCTAATTATGTTCAGAATTCTGGAAATTCAACTGGGTCTCATTTTAAGAATTCAGGATTTTCTTCTGGTGAAGATTATGCCTCTACCTTTTCAGCATTCTTAGCCTGTGCTGGAGATTTTTCCGATGAAGATTTTGGTCAAATTGACCAAGAAGAATTGGAGAGACTAGATTTGAAATGGAATATGGCTATGTTGACTAGGAGGGTGAAGAATTTTTTACAGAAAACTGGTAGAATTTCTGTAAATAATCCAGGTGAGAAAGGTATAGGGTTTAATAAAGGGAAGGTGCGCTGTTATAAGTGTCAGAATTATGGACACTTCGCCCGTGAATGTGAGAAGAACAAGACACCATCTTCAGGTCTCACCAAGCCTTCACCATCAAAGGCAGAAGAGAAAGCCATGGTGTCAGCTGCTTTAATGCTGACAGAAACTCCATGGGACAACAGTTGGTCTGATGCAGCTGATGATGATGAGAACACTGCTTTAATGGCTGAGGTTCATGAGCAATCTGAACAAGTTCAGAATAGTAGATGGTATATAGACAGCGGTTGCTCGCGACATATGACAGGCGACTTATCCTTGCTTTCTGAAGTAAAAACTTATAATGGAGGATATGTTGCTTTTGCCGGAGATAAAGGAGGAGTCATTACTGGACAAGGTACACTCTCTAATGGGCAAGTGAGTTTTGAGAAGGTTAATTATGTGGAGCAGCTCACTCATAATCTGCTCAGTGTATCTCAAGTATGTGACAAAGAGTACACTACAGCATTCACTAAAACTGAATGTTGTATCTTGAAGCCAGGATTTGTTATTCCTGATGAATGGGTGCTGCTTCGAGCACCTAGGCAAAAGGACACGTATATTCTTGATATGAAGACTGTTGAAACAACTCATCATACGTGTCTACTTTCAACAGCTCCTGAAAGAGAATCACTTTTATGGCACAGACGTATGGGTCACTTGCATTTCAGAAAGATGAATTATTTGGTGAAGCATGATCTTGTGCGTGGAATTCCAAAGCAATCTTTTGGAATCAATGATCTCTGCGTTTCCTGTCAAAAAGGAAAACAGCACAAGAAATCCCATAAGTCAAAGGTGATTAACTCGGTGTCAAAACCTTTGGAGCTATTGCATATGGATCTCTTTGGACCTGTAAGTAAGAAGAGCATAGGAGGTTCTAAATACTGTTTAGTAGTTACTGACGATTACTCTCGCTTCTCATGGGTGTATTTCTTATCTACTAAAGATGAAGTTCCTGAAATTCTTACTTATTTATTTGATAAGCTCGAGAACCTATGCAATCTGTCCATCAAGAAACTGCGATCAGACAATGGTACCGAATTTAAGAATTCTACAATTGAGTTGTACTGTTTACGGAAAGGCATTGAGCATCAATTCAGTGCAGCACGGACTCCTCAACAGAATGGAGTCGCTGAGCGTAAAAACAGGACACTCATTGAAGCAGCTCGTACAATGCTGGCAGATTCTAAACTGCCTATTACCTTTTGGGCTGAAGCAGTTAATACTGCTTGCTATATTCTTAATCGGGTTTCTGTGGTTAAAAAGCACAATAAAACATCGTATGAACTGCTTAATAACAGGAAACCTTCATTACAGTTTCTTGAACCATTTGGTTGTCCTTGCACAATTTTGTACACAAAAGAGAAGATTGCTAAGTTTGGTGCAAAGTCTAGTGAAGGATTGTTTTTGGGTTTTTCAAATAACTCTCCTAACAAACGAGTGTACAATTTGGCAACTAAGCGTATGGAAGAACATTATGAAGTAACATGTTTTCGTTATACTGAAAATCCGGATGGAAAGGGACCAGCACATTTGTTCAATTATGAAGCTATTTTTGATTCGTTTAATCTGTCTACTGAAGATGATGAAATGGATCAAATGGTTACTTTGCTTCATGGTCTCGATTTATCTTCAACTTCTTCAACGCCATTAAAAGCAACGACACCAAATGTCTCTAATACTCCACAACCTTCTCAATCAAATTCTCAAGCAAATGTTGATATCCCTGAATCATCCACAGGAAACCAAGAAACTTCTTCTGGTAATCCTGAGTCTGATGATGAAGATGAACATTTTGAGAATTCAAGGGAGTTTGAATCAGCACAGGAAGCTGATTTAACAAATTTGGATTCTGTCATTGTGCCTGACAAGATTCCAAGTTCGCGTATTCATAAGGACCATCCAGTAGACAATATAATTGGTTCTTTAGATAAGGGGATTCAGACGCGACATCAAGTTGTTACTGATACACATTCTTTTTCACCTTCGGACTCATCTGAGTCCGCATCTCTTGCATGTCTGTCGATTGAGATTCAATCATGTTTCTTATCTCAAGTGGAGCCTAAACGAATAGATGAAGCTTTAAAAGATCCCCACTGGGTTGAGGCTATGCAGGAAGAGTTGCAGCAATTCCGTAAGTTGCATGTTTGGGAATTAGTACCATTACCTAAGGGTGCACATCCAACTGGCACTCGTTGGGTATATCGGATTAAGAAAGATGATCGCGGAGTGGTTATTCGAAACAAGGCAAGACTTGTGGTGCAAGGTTTTCATCAAGTTGAGGGATTAGACTACGATGAGGTTTTTGCTCCTGTTGCTCGATTGGAGTCAATTCGGATTTTCTTGGCCTTTGCGTCCTTCAAAAGATTTATTGTTTATCAACTTGACGTCAAGAGCGCCTTCTTATATGGACAAGTCGATACTGATGTATATGTCAAGCAGCCTCCTGGCTTTGAAGATCCGTTGCATCCAGAATATGTCTGTAAACTCAATAAGGCATTATATGGATTGCATCAGGCACCAAGATTGTGGTATGAGAGGCTTTCTACTCATCTTGTTAAAAATGGATTCGAACGAGGCAGTATTGATAGTACATTATTCACAAAAAGAGATGGTGAAGACTTACTGCTGGTACAAGTTTACGTCGATGACATCATTTTCGGATCCACCAAAGATTCTATGTGTAAAGACTTTGAGCATCTTATGAAGACAGAATTTGAGATGAGTGCAATGGGGGAACTCACGTTCTTTCTAGGTGTTCAAGTTGAGCAATCTGCCAATGGTATTTACATTCATCAGTCAAAATATGTAACTGATATGTTAACCAGATATGATTTGCTTAACTGTAAGACCTACGGAACTCCCATTGAAATTAACCATAACATTGGACCGGCCATTGATGACGAGGACTATAAAGAAAAGGACTATCGCTCCATGATTGGTTCTCTTATGTATCTTACAGCATCCAGGCCAGACATCGTATTCGCAGTGTCCATCTGCTCAAGATATCAAGCTAGGCCAAAGGTTTCTCATATGAAGGCTGTTAAACGAATTTTTGGGTACCTCAAGCATAGGCCAACACTTGGTCTATGGTACTCAAATGAAAAATCGTTTGAACTAACTGCTTATTCAGATTCGGATCATGGCGGTTGTAGTATAGATAAGAAGTCAACAACTGGTGGATGCCAGTTTCTTGGATCTCGCTTGGTTTCATGGCAATGTAAGAAGCAGACAACGGTGGCTACTTCCACTGCAGAGGCTGAATATGTAGCTGCAGCCAGTTGCTGTTCTCAGATTCTGTGGATTCAGCATCAATTGCGAGACTATGGGTTACTTCTTACTCTAACTCCTTTACATATTGATAATACTGCCGCTATTTCCATTACACGCAATCCCGTACAACACTCTAGAACTAAGCACATAGAACTTAGATTCCACTTTATACGAGACTGCTATGAGAAACACTTGATAGACCTCGTCCACATAGATACCCTCAAACAGAATGCTGATCTCTTTACTAAGGCCTTCTCTCGTGCCCGATTTGATGAACTGATCAACATGATTGGTTTGCGCTTCTTTCAACTAAAGAAGTAACTTTTGGACTTGGATTTGTATCTAAAAAAAAAAAATTATAAACGCAACAGCCACTCTTTATACTCTATAGTATTAAAGAAATGCGAAGTTGCAATATTTGTAAAAAGACGTTCAGTTGTGTCTGTAAACAACTAAGAAAATGATAGTACATTAGGATGCATGCATAAAATGAAAATTTTAAGGTTTATGCTTGATGTATCAGTAGGTTTTTCTAGCATACTTACTGCAGTTTTTATAAACACTAGCTTCATCATATGATGTACTGGTAGGCATGTCACACTGGGAGTTGAACAATTAAAAGTAATTCTAATAACATGTCTATTTATCATGTGGTCCACATTCTGTGATGTATGACTAAGTGTCTTAAATCCTTAATACCGCTTGGCATGCTTCCATTTTGGTTAAATAATATAAAATACTTTGGGGGTATATATTTCTTGTTTCCTCTGTTGTACGTAAGTACAGACCTGGTCTCACGTTATATATACTTAAAAGTTAAGCAAACGCAAGTCAAAAGCACTTGAAAAAGTCTTACATTATAGGATACCTCACTAGGTCGCCAAAATGGTTTGACCAAGTCTGGTTTTGCTTACACCTGAATCAAGTTATGTTGCTTTGTTGTACGTCTGTACAGACCTGTCACCGCTGTCTTGATTCTTAAAAATGACTTTTATATATTTTATCTATCTTGGAAGATATGTTCTTGTCGAAATTAATGGGATATGTCTATAGTGGGGACCACAGATACTTATTCATACCAACAATAAAAATTTGTTTATCCCCGTAGATGTAACATGTTTAGGTGGTCAAACAATACCAGTAATCATCTTGAAATAATTTTTATAAAAGATGCTTTAAATATGCTACGTAAACTTAAAGAGGTTATATACTGATAATCGAGATAACACTTGCTATTTTCTAATATTTGCATGTTATCCTAATATGATTCCTTAGCAGACAAAATAACTACGTCACCAAAAATAAATTTACTTTACATTTAGGGTTAAGTAGTTAAGTTATTTTATTTTTGATATAGTATTTTTTTTTACGAGTCCATTAGTTACTTTCTTTCCTCAGGCTTCCAAACTTGAAATTATAAATCAAGTTTCCTGAACACAGCGACACAAATTCTATATTGCGACATACCTTGTGCCGCTCTCTATGTCGCTTCTTTATGTCGCTAGTTAGGGCAGAGGTATAAATACCTCACCCCAGTCGCTATCTCTGTTTACACCTTTTGCGACACAAATACAAATTCTTGCGACATAACTACCATCCCTGCGACACAAAACCTGCGGTGATCTTTCTTTCTCGATTTTGCACTTCTGGCGTTTTACTTCGCAATCGACCTTGTTTTTCTTGCTCTCTACCTTCCAGTCGATCGTTAGGTACTTGTTTTCCTTTCTTTAACCATGTGTTTATGTGTTAATCGTCGATATTTGTTACGGTTTTTTTAAGGTTTTTGGGATTAGGTTAAGTAAACACGACAAACTTGTTTCTTTCGTGTAAATATGACCTTTTTCGTGCTTCTGGTATGTTGGCGTACCCTAGGGTATGCCTCATTTTCAAAAACCCCAATTTTTAAGTTAGGGTTTCTGGGTTGGAGTTTGATGTTCGTCACTGCGACATATCTTGCGACATAACGCTTTATGTCGCAAAATTTCTGAAATCCAATTTATGTCGCTTCCATTGCGACATATCTTGCGACATACCGCTTTATGTCGCAAAGTTTCTGAAATCTGATTTATGTCGCTTATTTCTGCGACACAAACATTATGTCGCTTATATTAGCGACATAAACTCAATGTCGCTGGAATCTGCGACATAACTCCTACGTCGCAAAATGTTTATGTGACATACCTTATGTCGCTTAATTAGGTTAACCAACCTACTCACTTTTGCCCGATTATAGCCATGGCAGGTGATTTCATTCAGGAAAATGGTGTGTCACACTACTGTGTTCATTGCCTCTGCCCAAAGGATATCCTGTCCTGCACTTCCAACTTCTCCTAATCTTGATGACCCGGTTAGTGATTCAGATGGAGGCTCTACTCCTCCAACTTCTCCAAGGGATATCCCCTCTGAAAATGCGTTGAAAAATATTCAACGCTTTGATCCTCGTCGGTACAAAAGAATACAACGTCGTATTCGTGCTGGTTCGAGTTCCGTTCATCAATCTCTGGGCAAACGACCCAGAAGTACTGATTTGGATGATGAAGACTGGGTTCCACCTCCGACTATTCGTCGTACTTCCGAGTCGTCTTCAAGGCCACGGGTTGACATTCCCCGTGTTGAGGTTCCTATTCAACCTTTGCCTTCCGTTATTGAAGATTTGTTGAAAAGAATGGATGCGATGCAGCAGACCATGGCTACACAAGCTACATTGATTCAGTCTCAGGCATCGGTTTTGGAGGGTCAAGCTGCGCAAATTAAAGCGTTAGAAGAACAAGCAGCTTTGGTTCCTGTTTTGAATAGTAGGGTCTTAGAATTAGAATCCCTAGCTGTCGTTTCGGGGGAGTCAGGCCTGCGTGCCATAGAAACAACATCCAGGGCTTCTACCGGAACACAGACAGAAAATGTAAATGAAAATGTAAATGTTTCTGATGAAAATGAATTTCTTCGTTTGGATTATTTCTCTGTTGATGATATTCCAGGTCAGCCAAGACCATTAGCTGTAGATTACTCGAATGTGAATTTATCGTTATTTCAGCGAATGGTTAATGGGGAAAGTCAGGTGTCTAGTCCTGAATTTGAAAATAATGATGATGTTGAGATTGAGGAGGAGGAATTAAATAATGATGAATTTTATAATGATGCTCCTACAATCGAGACAGATTCTTCGGAAGATGAAGCAGAGCCAGCTGGAACTCAGACAACTGTTCCAGAAACTTCAGAGGCTTCTGATACTGCTTCTACTTCAACTCTTGAGCGACCGGTGATAAGCTTTATTCCTGATGAATTTATTCCTGTAACTTGCAAGACATATAAAGTACATGGGAATTATACAGGAATCATTAAAAGCTGGAAAACTTGTAGAAATATTCTGATGATTAAAAGAAGTGATGGTATTCAGTATTTTAAAAGCTCATTTAAGAAACTGAGTACGTTGCCAAAAGGAGAAATAAACCGTCTTGCTCAATTAGATCTAATAAATCCAACCAGGGATTCTAGAGCTGATTTTATACAAACGGTTCTGCGTCGTGAAGTGAATAGCAAGAGATACAACTTTATCAAACCGACGCTTGGTAAGAGATTCATTTTTAAGAAGAAACTAGATCCAGTTACAAAGCAGCCGATTTGTAAAATGCGTTATCCACCAGCTGATTGTTTAACTGAGATCCCATTGGAGTCTATTCCTTATGATTTTCTAAGAAGATTTCATTATTGGGAACTTGATCCGCATACAGGTGAAGCTGTTTTTGTGTTTGTTCCAGAGTCTGAACATCCGGAGAGAACTTCACTGTATGGTCTTAAGAAAGCTCAATTTAAAGTTTTTGATCCTATGAGCTTAATCAACTTGTCACAGAATGACTTGAGGAAATTGTTTGATAATCAAATTCGCTTCAACGTAAGAAATGTGGTGAATTCGATTCTTGCTAGACAATTTCAGAAGGTCGTGACTGTGTGTGTTACGCATGGGATTCATGCTGGAGGCAGGTTTCCAACAGGCTGGGCATAATTGAAGAAAGTTTAAAGACCAAGCTGAAGACACGGGGGAGTTTGTTGGTGCATCTTAGTGTGTCTGTCAGTTGGTCTAAGTCTGTTATGTGTTTGATATGTAATTAAGTTAGTTAATAACTTTTGTTTTAATTACATTTTGTGTTTTGGCGACACAAGGTCTTTGTGTCGCAATAGTTACCTTGGCGACACAGCTTGTGTCGCATGAGTCGGCTTGGCGACACATCTTGTGTCGCATAGACCAGGTTAGGTCTTTGGTATAAATAGGTTATTTCGGCTCATTTGTCAAGGTTGACGAAATTGTGAGATCAGTGAACATATTGTAAGTGTTATAATTAATATAAGCTGATCGACTTTTGGTATTGAATTGCTATACTTTGTGATTTGCTTTGTTTATTCGTTTAAACGTTATATATTCAATCAATTGTATTCCGCACGTTTGATTGAGTAAGGATTCGATTAGGTCCGACTACAGGGGTCCTACAAATACTGATATGTAGTTATATATCCATGTTTTTTTCCATCACATTTACGTAATGACAAATAACCATTTTAAGGTAAATATACAAGTACATCTTTTTACATCTTAGGTTTAGTTGCTTGGTAAATCTCTAAGAGATACAAGATGTGAATATATATCAAGAGTCTAATTAGCTCATAGCCATGGACGCTTATTAGATCTTAACAATGAGGTAATCTTACTTTTGATATTACTGTATATTCTTATGTACACTTCTTGAATTCGAGGCTTAACGGAAATACGGAATCTAAACAATTTATGGGATATTGAATAAAACATTGAGTTGGGGTATAATTACTACGACTTGATTACTTTTGTATATATGATAAAACTGACTGTGAATAAGTCGTTCTAAATATTTAGGATTAAACAGATTTAGAAAATAGGTTATGAGAAAGTGATTATTGAAACAAATGTAAGCAATGGTAGTGTTCATCAATTGGAAATTATAATTATTCAAGGAATTAAAGAATAATATGTGTGATTTTCTTGCAGTTCAGTGATGTCCATTTTAGAGTTGCTTGATGTGTCTATCAAAGCAATCAAGTGCATATTATGCACATCCTGGATAGGGTCAAAAAGCTCAATAGTACAATGATAAGATTAACCAACCGAGTTCTAAAAGTACGTCTTTTATAGTTGACTCGGTTGAAATTACTAATTAATAATAAAAATTTTGCAAGGTAAGTGGCCATCTCATGTGTTATTGTTGTTGTATTGATTGTCAATCTTTTGAGCGATTTCAATGGTCTAATTGTCAAAAATATACCAACTTAATTTTTGTAACTATATGCTATTAGAGTAGATTTTCAAAATGTACATAAGAATATATAGTAATATCAAAAGTAGATTTCAATGCTATAGTAGATTTCCAAAGTACCAAACTTAATGAGCAAAATTTGTGCTTCAATTTAGTAATAAGTTGGTGGAAATTTGATTGAAATTTGTATGTGGGTTGTATATAGTGTTAAAGGAATATAAAAATTATTTTGTTCTTGGTGTCATATTTCAAGTAGTGGTTTTGGGGATAATTTTCACGTGTGAGCACTTCAGGGGTAGTTGTGGTATTGATTTAAATTAGGAAATCTACTAAATAGCTATTTTTTTAAGGTAAACAAGCATTTATTTGAATGTAATTAGATGTGAACGCTTATAACCAATCGTTTACTTCAAGTAAGCAAACATTTATTCGAATGTAATTATCATACATTTTTTCTAAAATACGTAACAATTATTGATTATTTTACTATTGTTGAAATCTACAACATGTTGGTTATTATTATTACTTAAAAACACATGTTTCGATTATTTTGATTTCATCATATATGATAAACTTTAAGACATGTACATCTATGTTTCCATTCAAAACATATATACAATGTCTACTATACGAATTTGTCTACTTAAAAATTACTATTAAAAAAATATAACATAAACCTTGAATTCAAATCATGTTGTAGCCCACGAATTCACGGGTTATAATCTAGTTTATTATTCCAAAGAACACTATAATTCAATCATTGTTTCTTAACCATGTTTCCAAACATAAAATCCAAAATCATAGTAGTTGTTTATCATCGGAAAAAACATACCAAAATTATATCATAGTTGATAAAATATTAAGTGGGTCCTATATATCTCTTTCAATAATCACAATTTCCTAAGTCAAATTGGGAAATCAGTTAGTACTACATTACAAGCCCTAAATTCACCAAACAACCATTTGATCAACAACAAGAATAATAATTATGGATAACTCAAAAATTGGAAGAAGATTTGAAGGTAAAATTGCAATAGTTACAGCATCAACACAAGGTATAGGTTTCAGTATTGCTCAACGCCTTGGTTTAGAAGGTGCTTCTGTTGTAATTTCATCCAGAAGACAGGTAATTTATTATTATTATTATTATTTATTTATTTTTGTGATCTGGGAAAATCAAGTTGAGTTTAAAGATGCAAACTTTTTTGATTTTGGATAGAGAAATGTTGATGAGGCAGTTAAAAAGCTAAAGGAACAAGGAATAGAAGTGTTGGGGTTGGTATGCCATGTTTCTAATGCTCAGCAAAGAAAGAATCTTATTGATCAGACTATACAGGTAAAGATTATTACTATTTATCTATTTATGTTTCTAATTTTAGGTCAGTGTTTGTAAAAAGCAAATAATTAGTATAATATAGTATTTGATTGATCATATGAAAAAGGTGATTTAGTAAATATGAAATGTAAGTTTGAAAAAGCAAGTTGAGATATGTGTTCTTGGTTTAGGTTTACCTCTAGTTATATGGTTTATGAGTTGAAATTGCTGAAGGACCAAATGATTCAATTTGAGCTAATGTTATTCGACGTGTGAGTTGATTAGTTTTGCTATGCAGCTTGAATTATATGACTTGAATTGTAAGAAGAAAGTGGCCTGAGTTAAGCACTAGTTGGTCTATCACGTGAAATCCTTTACCGATTCAACTTATATTTTGTCATAGATTTCGCCATGAGGATGTGTTATGCAGTAGTTAAGTTCATTTGTCAAACTTAATGCTCTAATTCAAAGATCTTGTGTCAATAAGTACATCTTCAGGGCCCTGCTGAGTGAACATATTAAATGTATAAAATGAACTGATCTGTATGTGTGTATGTGACCCTATTAGATTTTGCGTTTTCATGTTGATTATGTAGCTTTGTTTAATTTTAGTTTTCCGTTTTTGATGCAGAAATATGGGAAAATAGATGTAGTAGTGTCGAATGCTGCTGCTAATCCTTCAGTTGATGCCATTCTTCAAACTAAAGAAACAGCCCTTGACAAGCTTTGGGAAATCAATGTTAAAACGTCTATATTGCTTCTTCAGGTAAGTCTTGATTATAGTTTTTTTTTGTATTATTTTTTTTTTGCTAGCAACTAGGACAGGGTATCTCGTTACTTTTACTATGAACTAAAAGTGATCAGCCAGGTGGGATGGTTAGTTGATATAACAATGGTTTTTGTCTGGTTGGGCTGACCCACAAACACTTGAAGGTTTTTTATTTTCTTGAATTTTACTGATAGAAACTAATGTTGTAAGTAAGAATGTAATAACTATTATCCAGCTCTTTGAAATAAAATGATTATGGAGCCTTTATGCATTTTGAATACATGTTGGGTTGACTTTGATCTGTCTGACCCGTTTGTCATTTCATTATATTTTACTGTTATACCCGCTTGACCCATTAGAGGCAAAGTATAAGCTAACTCAACATGTTTATCCATACATGGGTTGAAATTGCCACCTCTACGATCAAGTCTGAAACTGAATAATGAAAACTTTTCCCCCCTTATTTTCTTCACAAAGTCTGTATGTACTTGTGTACACATGTATCTTGTACTTAAAATCCTTTAGATATTTATTACAAACTTCAAACTGATACGAACTATAAAAACATTGGAGAAGTTATTGATCATCACAATTGAAAATTTCCAACTATTACTAGAAATTAAGGTTCAGCGGTGTTACTTCTGTACAAGAGTTCATTACGTTTTTGAGTTTGGAAAGCCGTACTTAATAGATATTAATTTCCAATATTGTATTGTCATAAGTTTATTCATATGGATGGACTAAAAAAAACCATCTGGTGATGGGCTAGTGGTAAGGGCGCCTGAATGACTTCCAGGAGGTCTAGAGTTCGATCCCTCCTTGGGTAAACTTTTATCAGATGGCCAGGGGAAGGTTCGGAAATGGCCACGGCAAACAGTTAGGTCGTGTACATCACAAGCATAAGCTCGGCCACCCCGGGGGAGCCTGTTATAAACGGGAATACCCTTTAAAAAAAGATGAATTAGACAGTATCAGGTTTTTAGTGAGTGCTTAATGCTTTACGTGCATTTGACTTTTGATGAATATTGCTGGAAGTTCGTTTGATGATTGTTGACCACCTTTTTTCAAAACTTAAATTAACAAATATACTGTGGCTTTCATAATTGTACTTTGTCTCTTGATCGTTTAACAGGATGCGTCCCCTCACTTGACAAAAGGTTCATCGATTGTTTTCATCTCCTCGATCAGTGCTTTTGAACCGCCAGCAGGCTTGGCGATGTATGGTGTCACAAAAACTGCTCTTCTTGGTCTTACAAAGGTATTATTGTATATCTTTGTAGTATTCATCTAATAAAACTCCTATACCATCTGCCATTAAAGCTTGAGTGAAAAATGATCTTCCATGTGCAAATAGCTACAGCGAATAATATGTCTTATAATATCATTTAGGTGACTGCTGATGAACCTTTCCTCCTCAGTAGATCTTTCTGATTTATTTTCTTTCTATATTATGTGTTTAGGCTCTTGCAACCGAGTTGGCCCCACATACTCGTGTGAACTGTGTTGCTCCAGGGTTTGTACCTACACACTTTGCAGAATATATTACCAGCAATCCAACCATGGTGAGTGTCCTTTATTCATTATTTCATATCAACAATGAGACGTTAACTTTCTAAACCCTTGTATTTGGCTCATTACACACAAACTAGCAAAAATGCAATGGAAAGTGCACTATGCTTTGCCATAGACAATTTGTATGCACGTGTCAAGTATATTGATCTTCTTACACATTCGAGCAGTAATCAAACGCCTAAAATGTCTTTCAATCATATGACAAATACAAAGTAAGGAATATTTGTAATGATTTGAACTTTGTAACGATGACAACGTTTAGATATGCTATTACAACTTTTTTTTCATGAGGCAAAAGAAAATATCTTGTTGTCCATTGAATATGCAACTCAGAATTCATGGATCTTTGACTTTTATTTCATGAACAGAGGAAGGCCCTTGAAGATAAGACACCACTAAAGAGGCTTGGGACAACAGAAGACATGGCTGCAGCCACTGCTTTCTTGGCTTCTGATGAAGCTTCATATATAACAGGTGAGACTGTTGTGGTTGCGGGTGGAGCACCTTCACGGTTATGAGCCCTTTTACACTTCTAAGCTTCTTGTAAGCAGCTTCAGAATTTAATAATATATATAATGACTCGTGACATGAAACTTTGGAAAATAAAAGTATGTTTAACTGCAGATAATTTTCTCCATTTTCTCTTAATTCATCTCCAGTTTTCTAGATAGGTTAATGGTATCACTAAGTTTAAAAGTTTACATTGTTTACTATTATATGTATAAACGTTTTAGGAGTACTATTGTGTGCATGAAACTTTCTAAAATGTTTACGGCATGTATTTGTACTTTCTATTGTGCACCCTGAATTGGCATAAATAAACTTTCAATGTGTATCGTAGAAAAAGGTGTAAACTTTTGATACTTTCTGATTAATCGACACCTGTGAGTAGAAAAGTATGGTACATATGAGATTAATCAAAATGGAACAGAAACCAAAGACTTCGAGACAAATCGACACACGTGAGAAGGTCCATAATTCACATCGAAAGGACTTGGAACCAAAAGCAACTCGTGTTTTTGCTTATGAGTAGCTCTAGAAGACTAGCTTGTATCAAATTCTTTGGATGTTACTCGGTTTAGAAGTTCCACATTAGCCAACCCCAACGTCATCACTGGATACATTCTTCTTCCAGCACAAAATGGGAGATATTCAAAATACGTTCCCATCATGTTTTTAAAATCTTGCTAAATTTCTCTGTTTAAACTTTTATAATTAACCTGGTAACCTAGATCCCGTCCCAGTTTCTATGCGTTAATTATACTTTTGTTTCGACAGGGATTTCGTATCCATCAATTTCACACCTTTCTCTACATTCTCCTGGTAGCTATAAAGGAAGATCAGGGTGCAACCTTAATAAGGTTTCCTTTGATCACTAGTAGCATGTAAAAAGAAACAAACCTATATTATATATATAAAAAAAGATACTTTTGCAAATATAGTTGAGTGAGGTTCATGAGGGAACACTCTCATAGGAGGGCACCTGAGAGCCAACCAGCACCTGCTACATGTCACTTGCAACAGGGAAAATTCCATCATTTTATCTTAGTCAAATACCGAAATTAAAATGTAGTGCAATAAAATAAAATGTAGTACAAAACTTTAAAAAAAAGTCATCAATAACAAACAAAAAACATGATAAAATACATTATACAAAATATATACATTTCAAATATACAGAAGTAATCAAGAAAAATGCATTACCAAAATAAACATTATGCAAATTGCAATACAAAAATGAACTACAAGATAAAAATGCTACAAGATTATATACACTTCTATATACGCATAAACAACAAGATTCTTCTTCTGTTGATTCTCCTTCATTGTCTTACCTACAAAATGCAGTATAAAACAATAAGATCAACCATTTTAGTATCCATATCAAAATTGCTAAAGTTGATGCGGTATCATAATGTAGTGCATACTCTACTATTTTAGTATTTACACTCTAAAAACGAAATACATCAACCAAACACACTTAAAATGCGGTAACATAAATTGCGGTAACTTAAATGCAATAGCATAAAATGCACTAAATACCTCTACTATTACTTCAAAAGCAAAATGCAGTAACCAAATACATTTAGAATGCAGTAACATAAATTGCAATAAATTAAGATAAATCAACATAAAATGAAGTAACTCAAAATAAATCAACATAAAATGCAGTAACATCACAAAATGTATTAACATAAATTGCGGTAACTTAAATGCAGTAACATAAAATGTAGTGAATACCTTTACTATTACACTCTAAAAGCAAAATGCAGTAACCAAACACACTTAGAATGCAATAACATAAATTGCAATATCTTAAGATAAATTAACATAAAATGCAGTGACATAAAAAATGCAGTTACATCACAAAATGCAATAACTCAAAATAAATCAACACAAAATGCAGTAACGTAATAAAATACAGTAACAAAAAAACACTATAATAACAAAGATACCAAATAATATATCAAATAACTAGTATAACCAATACCTATAACACATATATTATCCAAAAAACTAGGATTAAAGAGTTAAAGTTTTCTAAAAATAAAATAAAATTATATAATTAGGTGTGTACCTCTAATTACACTTTCAACTTCATCCTCTTTACTATAATCAGATTCACATAGATCAACAGTTACTTCCTTCTTACTTTGTTTCGCATTAACATGATATATAGTTGCTTGTTGACAGAATCAAAATCAACAGGTAGCAGAACGGATAGACGTTCATCGATGTAAACATTCGTGACGTTCAGATATTGATGAGCTAGAAGATGAACGAGAGCGTCAGGACTATCGACGCACTGATTAGAATCATATCGCGATCAAATTATTCGAGCTTTAACCTCCGGCGACACACGAGTGCACATGTGTTCGACTGTATTTCATATCGAGATTACCGTAGATTTCGAGGATCAATTTGGTAGAATTAAGTTTATTAAGCGGAATGTGTGAATTTTTGTTTGAATGTGTGTCTTTTTTGTTGTTGAAAATATTAGTGTTAATTTGAGATCTGTAAATGAGTGTGTAAAAAGAAAGAAAAATGAGAGTGTGTAAAAAAGAAAGAGGAAAAGTAAAATGGATGATGATGATGATGTGACCGAAGCACTACCCGAAAAAACCCCCTTATCTCATTGAATGAAACTTACAATTTCAGCCCCTCACTTTAGAATGTTACCACATAACGCTCGCATTGATCACAACTGTTTATTAAGAAATTGGACGATGGAGATTTGTGGCTCTCGGGGCTCTTCAAATAAAGTGAGCTCTCATGATCGTCTATCAATGTAGTTTCCTAACAACCTATACTCTTTACCAAATGGGCTTTGCCCTGATAGTATGAGTGGAGCCTATCAACCAGGAGGTTGTGCTTTCAAGCCTCACTCAAGGTAACGAGTGTATATATTCATGATGGTTATATATATTATGTTAATTAGATTATAAGTTTGCCTTTTAAAAAACAATTTATACTCTTTGCCTCTTTGGCTCTTTGCTGTTGTCAAACATATCAGCTCAATCCTCTAGGCCTAATTATACCTTTCACATTACCACAAGCCCAAATGGCCACCACTGGCACTATAGCACTATACACTCAATAGTCAATATTCATCTGATTTGGAACAACTTAACCAATAGGCCAATCCAGCAAATCTTCCAGGCCCATTTCCAACAAGCCTACTTCATATCTATGACTCTATAATCCACAAGTTATCAACACAACAGTCCATTGGATACTTGCCCATATTATAATGTTACAAGATTAAGTTGGTATGTAGTAGTCCGGTACTCCGGTTCAATTTTATATACTGTCTTGGGGTTGTTAGCATTATTATTTTTATTTATTTATTTATTTTTCTCTTTTGAACGGTAATTAAATTTACTTTGGAGGTACAGACGATAACAAGTTTTTTAATCTGCTTTGCAGATATAAAAAAAACTCAAAGATGATCAAAATCATGAAAATATGATAAAGCTAAAGTGCCAGTTTAAAGCATTAGTTACTAGGAATGACAATTCGCATCCGATTCAATAGGTATCCATCCATCCAGATTCATTTGTGATGGATATGAACGATCTAAATGAATGAATAGCGCGTATGGATACGAATACGGATGTTTAGTGGATCGGATATGGATTACATTTTGTTATCCATGGACTCACCCGCTTCATCCGAAATACACACATACACATATAAATTACATATCCACATACATATAAACCATAAACTACTAAGATATTATTGAATATATAAATTTATAAATTTTAAATATATATATATTGTATATTTATGGGATTTTTTTTGTATTTTATATTTAAATTGCAAATCGAAGTTATTGCATTGAGTCAAGTTTTGCTTCCAATCATATAATGAAGTCACAATCCACGATAGATGACAATCAAAACATGTGTGATTAACCGATAAATATGATTAACCGATAAACATAGAGAACACAATTACATTAGTCAAAATATATGTTTAGTTGTAATTGTAACCAATTATTTTTCATTAACGACAATTGTTACATGCTTTTGTAAATAGAATTTTGAATGTTACGTTAAATTTATTCTTTTGTTACAATATTTGCTAATTTTATTTCATATTAGAAAATTTTTAAACATTTTTTGAATAAATCCAACGGACATCCATTAACCCGTTTAATCTATCGGATATGGATATGGATGGATGAATTGAAATTAAACAGATATGGATATGGACGAAAATATTTAAATGGATATGGATGCGGATATGACATCATCCGGTCCATATCCAATCCATTACCATCCCATCCCTACTAGTTACTCTATCTGACGGAATTTGCATATCAGAATGCCTTAAAAAGACCAACCTAAACCAGCTATATAATAAATCCATCAAATACTAGACACACAAAAGTAGAGAAAGACAGATCAGTAATAGCTTATACAAAGTCTTAAAAAAACATCATTCCCTGTCATCATGCATCTTCGCTTGTAACATCCTCCTTATGGGCCTAGGAGAATTATGGTAATTTTCTTATCTTATTTGATTATTTAATTGTATTTAGAAATAATTGATGTTAATTGGATAATTAAAATTAATAGGTCAAAAGGTTAAGTGACTTATTGTGAATAATAAACTTGTACTTGTTTTAAATTACTGTAGTTGTCGGTAAAATAAAATAGTGTTCTCGCAAATAGTTTTTAGGTTCCAGATAATAGATTTAAAAGGGGTATAATTTATATAGAGTATATTGGGGTCGGTTGGTAGAGCCCGACTTAACTCTTTCATTTAAACCCTTTCCCTTTCTCTCAAAAACACCTACCTACACATACTAAATTCATAAACACAGATTAAAGCAAGAAGGAGTTTTGATTTGGTGCTAATATCTTAATTTTTCATCATCTATTTTATCATCTTCTTTTTGAATTGTAAGTGTAATTTGCCCATTTTCAATTATGCTTGAAATTTGGTGGATAATTGATGCATGTGTAGAAATTATTGTTAGATCATGTTGTTTGTTGTTATACAAAGTTTATTGATGATATTTGAGGTTACTTATTCGCTAAAATCGTATATTGCAACTGAGTTTTGTGAAAATTGAGTTTGGAGTTTGTGCAGAAAGTTGTTGCAGGTTGAGAACATCTGGGTTTTGAACCTTACCCGATCGGGTAGGTTCCATACCCGGACGGGTATGATTGGTCACCCGAATGGGTAAATTGACCGGATCGCGTGAAATAGAACAAAACAGTTGCAGCACGAGACCCAAATCGAAAATCCGGAAATTTTCTAGGTTACCTGATCGGGTATGGGGGTTACCCGAACGGGTATGGTCATTGACCCGAACGGGTATGCTTGTTATTTTGTGTGTGTGTCTGTGTTTAAAACAATTAATATTGATACGAATACATGAGTATATGTTAGTTGCTAAAGAGTTGAAATGTGATGTTTTAGGGGAAAAACATATATTATTTGTGAATGATATTTTGTATTTAATTAATAATATAAAGTGAGTTATTAACTATTGTTGCTATGTTCTCAGATCCGTCGAAGACTCAGTAACATTAGAACTCTGAGTGGAGAACGAGATCGACAGGTGAGTGGATCGATGACTCTCATTCTAAATTAGATGTAACAATTTGGTTACAACGGGTAAACGTGGTTTTACTGTTATATGATGTTTAGATTACATATTGCCATGATGATTATGGATTATGTGAATTCTTTCAGAGGTCAACAGGGATTGGTTTGGGAACTATTACTTGGACAACATTAGTGCTTTGTACATGTGTTGTTCACTAAAATGGTGTTGTAAGTAGTAATAGTACCAAACTATCGGTTAGATCTGTTGATGCATTTTGATATGTCTGTCAGTTGGTCTAGTTCGAGTTTGTAATTAGTTTTGTGTTTACTGATTTGTGCGACGTTGTATGTAATGTCGCACATGCGACGTCAGTTAGTTGGGCCTGCGACGTTGGCTATGTCGCATGGGCCTGGACCTGCGACGTTGTGTGTAACGTCACAGGATAGAGTGTTTAGTATATAAACACATTTTGTAATCAGTTTTAGGGTTGACGAAAAACTCTAAACGCAATCAGTCGAAAATACCTGTAACCTAGTCGATTATTATCAATAAACAACTGTTTGAATTCGTTTATATCACGTTTGTTTTATTGATTCGTTTGAGTGATTATTCAATTGGTGATTCCGCCATCAATTGATTTGTGTTACTTGATTCAAGATCGAGATTACGGACTTACAACTGGTATCAGAGCCACGGGGGCTCGTTTTTAGAGCATCGGATCAAGTTTTCGTGTTTTTCTTGTTTACAGGTTAAAGATTGCGTTTTCTGGGCTATATTGAAAGGAGTGTTCGTTTGACATTCGTAAAAATCGATTAGGGTTTGATTTATTACGAATTAGGGTTTTTTTGGCCGCAGCTGTTTGCGACTTTGCGACATAAGCTGCGACATCATCTGCGACGTCGCCTGCGACATTATTATTTCTGACCTAATTTGGTTTTTGCGACGTAGTGTTGCGACATCATTAGCGACGTCCTTGTTTTGATCTTAAGTGGTTACTGCGACATACTGTTGCGACTTCTCGTTGCGACATTGTGGTTATTCTGCGACAACAGTAGCGACGTTATACTCTACGTCGCACTTTTGATTCTTAATTGAATTCTTATCCTTTTGCGACATTATTTGTTACGTCGCACAAAACTTTTGCGACATTACACCTATCATCGCAAGTTTCAGATTATAATTTAGTTTGACTATTAAATGGCCGTTGATAAGGAAGATATTAGAGGAATTAGGGAAATGGTTAAACAGGGAAATGATATAGGTTCTAGCAATAAACCTCCGTTGTTTATAGCAGACATGGACTATGCATACTGGAGAGACAGATTTGAACAATTTGTAGACTTTCACTGTCCAGAACTTTGGAGTCCATTAAAACAACGATATGAGGCTCCAGTTGCAGAAGGAAACTATCGTGGAATTCCTCCAGCAAAAACGTACAATGCCATGACACCTCAAGAGAAAAAGGAACTAGAGATAGAAAGGAAGGCACATTCTGCTATATGCATGTGTTTAACAAAGGATGTTATGAGACTCTTTAAAACTCATGACACAACTTATGATTTGTGGAAGGCAATAGAAACGAGGTGTGGGGGGAATGAAAAATACAAGGAGGCTAAGTTGGAATTAATCAAGAAGCAGTATGATCTGTTCGACATTTTCCCTAATGAGACTACTTCTGGATTATTTACCCGATATTCACAGTTAGTTAGTGAGTTAATTGATGGAGGATACAATCTCACTGCACTTGAGATAAACAAGAAACTGTTGGATGTGTTGCCAAGTGCTTGGGATGTGAAGGTCCAATTCTTAAAGGAGAAACAAGAATTAGCAATGATGACTTTGGACCAATTGATAGGTGTTCTTCAAGCTCATGCTATGGAGTTGAAAAAGAAAGAATGCAAGTCAAGCGGATTTGTACAGAATCCCACACTATATGGAGGACAAGTAAACTCTGGTAAGAGTTATGGTGGAATGGCATTCATGACAGATACCAGTTCACCATCTTATTTAGCTGGGGATCACCATGCAGCCTATGTATCTGGTACATCTCAAGGGTCACAACAGCAACTTTCAGTATCACCAGCTATACAAGAGCAAGCTGCAATTTATACAGCTTTTCTAAGCTCTTACAAAGATTTGGTTACTCAACCAAATACCACTTTGGAAATGACCAAGGAGGACTATAGTCAGCTGGATGACGATGATTTAGAGCAAATGGATTTAAACTGGAACATTGCTATGATCTCAAGGAGGGTTCAAAAGTTCTTGCAGAGGACGGGACGAAAGAGCTTGGATGGAAATGGGAAGACCGGATTTGGTTTTGATAAAAGCAAGGTCTGATGTTTTAACTGTCAGAACTTAGGTCACTTTGCAAGGGAGTGCGAGAAACCCAAGATGCCACCATCGGGTCTTACTAAGCCTGATCCGCCTAAGGCAAATAAGAAAGAAGAAATCAAGTCGTTGGCTGTGGACAATGCTTTGGTCGTTTTTGAGCCAACCGCTTCTGACTGGAGTGTTCATGCTGCACAATTTCAGTGTCTGATGGCTCACATCACACCCGAGGTACAAAATGAACCAATTGAGCCTTTTAATTATGCTACTTGTATTCAATTGACTGAATCTCTTGAGGCCTATCAAAAGGACAATCTAAGCTTGCGGGAAAAGGTTGTTAAACTTACAGAATCTAATAAGTTTTTGCTAGAAAATGAAAAGCTTTATGAAAAACATATTGAGGCTCACAAGTTAGATACTCAAACTTTTAAAGCAAAGGTCTTTAGTCAGCAAGATGCAATTAAAAGTTATCTTACTGAAATTGAACTGTTGAATAAAGAACTATCTGATTTAAAATGTGAGTTTGATAATCATAAAAGTAAAATCTTAGGTTCTTCATCCGCAACGTTTGTCTTTAATGAAATCGTTAACAAACAAGGGACAAGTGGTAAAAAGAAGGAAGGACTTGGTTATAACCAAGTACCACCACCTTCTCATGCCGAATATTGTCCTGCGCCTGTTAAGGAAGGCCTTGAAGAAATTCCAGTTGATTATACAAAGCTTTATGGCATTAAAGCTAAAGAAGCTAAACAAAACAAACTGACAAAGGAGAAAACCAAAAGGCCAGAGTATCCTTTGCCTCAGTTTGTTAAGTCTGAATGTAAATCTTCAGTTTATACTAATGAGGTAGTTGAGATTGAGGACATTACTGATCAGGGGTATCCTGAATTTAAGAAGGTTGAAGTTAAACCTGAAAAAGTGTTTTTAAAAATTGAACATGCAATTAAGGTTCAAACTCAAACAGGAAAAGACAAGGTTTTAAATGAAAAATCACAAACTTTACAGTCACCGGTAAAGATTTTGCAACATAAAGTTTTAAATGATAAACCTTCCACTTCAACCCCTCCACCAAAACAAGCAGTTTCTAAAACATGCACACAATGTTCATGCTCTAGAAATGCTTTACTACCTCTTATGGTAAGTCCTCAGCCTCAACATTTTGTTGAGACTCGTTCTTGTTTCTACTGCAAGAGACAAGGACATTTAATTCGTGAATGTCCAAAACTTTCTCAGCAGCGCTATGGGAGAGAAATGCCTAGGACATCAGTTTATCGAAATTCATTTTCAAAATCACCTCTTAGGCGTTATTCAAACTCTCCCAAGCCTGCTGAGAAACAGAGTAATGTTGGGCAAAATCCTTTGTCAAAATCTAAGCCCAACACTACTCCCAAGCCAAATCCCGAACTATCTAAAGTTTGGAAGCGAAAAGAGTCTATTGTGGACTCTAACGTCGTCAACAATAACACATTGGATAAAAATTCTGATTTGTTTAAAAATAAAGTTCTATCTGATGTGCTTATTGTTGATGATTTCGGTATACCTAAGTCTGTAAAGGCTTGGGTCACCGTTTCTCACTAATCTCCTTATTTTTATGTGTTGCAGCAGTCTGAACGTGTGAAAGATAGCGAATGGTTTATGGATAGTGGCTGCTCGCGACACATGACTGGTGATGTGTCTCTACTTGTGGATATTAAACCATACGCATGAGGACATGTGGCCTTTGCAGGAGATACGGGAGGAACAATTTCTGGTAGAGGAACGCTAACAAATGGGAAGGTTAGCTTTGAGAATGTAAATTATGTCGTAGAACTTCAACATAACTTGCTAAGTGTTTCACAAGTTTGTGATAAGGACTATACCACGTCATTTACAAAGACTGAGTGTGTTATACTGAAGCCAGGGTATGTCATTCCAGAGGAATGGGTGTTAATGCGAGCACCTAGAAGAAATGACACCTATGTGATGAATATAAGAACAGTGGAGACTACAAGTGAATTTACTTGTCTACTCTCCAAGGCTTCAGAAAAGGAATCACTCCTTTGGCACAAACGGATGGGACATATTCATTTCCGTAAAATGAATTTTCTGATTAATAATGACTTAGTGAGAGGAGTTCCAAAACAGTCCTTTGCTTTGAAGGATGACTGTATTTCTTACCACAAGGGCAAACTCCACAAGAAGTCCCATAAGTCTAAGGTAGTGAATTCCATTGTTGCTCCGTTGGAACTACTTCATATGGATCTTTTTGGTCCTGTTTCTACAAATAGCATTGGTGGTCGGTCTTATTGTTTGGTAGTTACTGATGACTACTCAAGGTTTTCGTGGGTCTATTTTCTTGCAACAAAGGATGAGACAGCGGGAATTCTGGTTTACTTGTTGGATAAGTTGGCAAATTTGTGCAACTTAAAGGTTAAGAGACTGCGAAGTGATAATGGAACCGAATTCAAGAATTCAACTCTCGAGCTATTATGTGCTTCAAGAGGCATTGATCATCAGTTCAGTGCTCCAAGAACTCCTCAACAGAATGGAGTTGCAGAACGAAAGAACAGAACTATTATCGAGACAGCTCGGACTATGCTAGCAGATTCAAAGCTACCTATTATTTTCTGGGCTGAGGCAGTTAATACTGCATGTTATGTTCTGAATCGGGTGCTCTCAATTAAGAAGAAGAACAAGACATGCTATGAGCTTTTTAATAACCGCAAGCCGAACCTGCAGTTTCTGGAGCCGTTTGGGTGTCCATGCATGATTATGGTTACTAAAGAACGTATCTCTAAGTTTGGTGATAAAGCTGTTGAAGGGATATTTCTTGGATATTCGGTTAACTCTCCAAACAAAAGAGTCTTCAACAAATCGACTAATCAAATAGAGGAACATTTTGAGGTAAAATGTTTAAGGTATACGGAACCTCCTCAAGGTACGGGTCCGGATTGGTTTTTCAACTATGGTAAACTCTTTAACTCTTTCAACATTCCGGAAGAAGATGATACGGAAGAGTTGGTTACCTTGCTTCATGGAATCAATATTTCTCAAGAAACATTTGGTTCTTCTTCTAAACCATCCGATCCAAAACCCGATGCGACACCAAACCAACCTTCTCCAACACCTTTTCCAACACCTACTCCAATACCCGCATCTACTCCTTCACCAACACCCACACCTATACCTACACGACCATCTTCTGATATTCCTTCTACTTCAGGAAATATCAATGCAATGGATCTTTCTAATGATCAAGACATGCCTCATTTAGAAGAAGATGGAGCAGAAAAAGAAATGGTTTCTTCTTATCTCTTTACTGATGACGCAGATGAAGAAGCAACTCTTGTCACTGAAGGAGATTTGAACAACTTGGGATTGACTCTTGTGCCGGAGGTTATTCCAGTTACTCGTATACATAAGGATCACCCCATTGAGAATATAATTGGTGATCCTTACTCTAAAGTTCAAACGCGAACTCAAGCAAAGCAAACAGCTGAAGTCAAGCAAACTTCGGCTCAACAGGTTTTGGGCCTCATGGCAACTGTCGAATCATGCCATCTTTCTCAAATTGAACCTAAAAAGGTAGAGGAAGCATTGAACGATCCATCTTGGGTCGAGGCCATGCAAGAGGAATTGCAGCAATTTAAGAAGCTGCAAGTTTAGGATATTGTACCATTACCCAAAGGTGCTCATCTTACAGGTACTCGTTGGGTATTTCGAAACAAGATGGATGACCGAGGTGTGGTGATTCGGAATAAGGCACGTTTGGTGGTTTAAGGCTTCAGTCAAATTGAAGGTTTGGACTACGATGAAGTATTTGCTCCTGTGGCTCGATTGGAGTCCATTAGGATTTTCTTAGCATTTGCTTCTTTCAAAGGCTTTAGAGTTTACCAACTTGATGTAAAATGTGCATTTCTTTATGGTGAGGTAGACGCTGAGATATACGTCAAACAGCCTCCAGGCTTTGAAGACCCTGCGCATCCTAATCATGTGTGCAAACTGAGCAAAGCTTTGTATGGTCTTCATCAATCACCAAGACTTTGGTATGAGAGGCTTACTACGTATTTGTTGAAGAATGGTTTCACGAGAGGCCAAATCGATAGCACACTTTTCACCAAAGGAGAGGGAGAAGATTTGCTACTGGTTCAAGTTTATGTGGACGACATCATCTTCGGTTCTCCAAATGACGCTTTGTGCAAGGTGTGAGTCCCTAATCACTATTATATTAGTGATTGTGAATCGTTAACAGTGAGTTAATTGTAGAAGGGGGGGTTGAATACAATTAAAAACTTTTCTTTTCTTTTATGATGAGTTATATTTGCTTAACAAGTTTTTAATCGTATTAAGATAACAGCAATATGAACATAAGTATGTATATAAGATAAACAGTTCAGGTGCTGATACACATGTAGCTGAAAGATAAATTCTTTTATTGATGAAATTTATCTTTTGTTGATTTGCGGAATAGATTAGCCAAAGCTAATCTAAATCAAACAATACAGCTAGTACAAAGAGATAAGCAGTAGTGGACAAACACGCTAACTGCTCACTCGCTGAAGTAAGCTAGTAGTGGACAAACACGCTACTAGTTTACTTGCTGGTGTTTACTTGTATCTTAGACAAACTAGTCACTGACAAACAAGTGACAATACAAGTAATCGACACAAAATGAAGTACAACATACTACGCTATTTATAGACACTGAAATCCTTGATTTCCGGATCTGATGGACACGTGTCGCTGCTTGATTGGAGAAGTAGTTGAGATGTGATGTATCATGGCACGACATTCTGTCTTGGGAAACATCACCTTGTACTATAGACCAATCAAAAGCTTCCACGTTACTCTTTTCAAGTTACGAGGAACACGTGCTGCGCCGTAGTAACGCCGAATGTTGACTTCTTATTTAATGCGGCATTTAATGCTGCAGTCGCTGATAGAAACAACAATTCTCCTCATTCTCAATGCGAGCTAACATGCTCTAAAGAATGACTTGAACAGCTAATCTTCAGCGACTTCTTTTATTCAGCAGATGAGAGAACTCAAGAAGACTTGGAGACTCTCGCTGATAGATGAGTATCAGCGACACACATAGTTGAGTCTTTGATCTTTATAAATTCTTCTTCTACTGGTCTAAGATACAATCAGCGACAAGAAAACCTTCAGCAACACTATCTTCAACTTGAATCATACTTCATGTACAGAGAGTAATGCTCTCGCTGATGATGATCAGCGACACACAAAGTTGAGCATCATTCTCTTTCAGTAACACAGAGTGTCAGAAGATCAGCGAACATAAACTTCAGCAACAGGAGCTTGACTTGAAACATTTCTTCATAGAGAGATCTTCAGTAAGTGGGTCAGAGACTTAAGAGAATAAGACACCATCAGTGACTTTGCTTATCAGCGACTAATGACTTCAACAGTCTGCTTGTAGACATTATCTAAGTCTCTCCCTTAATCATTGAGATCAGCGACCATCTTGAGTTTGACGATCAGTGACTCAACAATCTCCCCCTAAATGATTTAAGTCAGAGCTCCCTTAGACAAACTAGTTGCAGGAAGTTTTGGACTCAATAATCTCCCCTTTACTTTGTTGATAAGTTGAATGTTCAGAGACTTGTCCTTGTAAATTTTTGTAGTTGAAAAGATTTTGAGTCTCTGATAGGAGGTTGCCCAGTTACTTGTACTTGTAGATTTTCTTGATTCAAGCCTCATATATATCATAGAACAAATTATTTACAGAAGCTATCTATTACAAAATGTCTAAGCTATTTATCTCTCCACATTTCCTCTTCCTTCACTATACCAAGCTCAGCTTCAAGTTCAGATTTGTCTTTGGAGGGCAGGTATCTGAACTTTCTGGCCAAGGCTTCATCGAGAATAGCTTTTCTGATCTTTGAATCTGTTGGAAGCATGCTAGCTGACCTGATCAGGTGTATGAGTTGTTCTTGATCAACCTTCTCAAGTTCAGCTTCTCTCTGAAACCTCAGGGCACCATTTAGGTCCCTGTATACCAGACCCTTCTCTCCTTCAGTGACCTCATGACCTTCAAGCTTTGGCACACCAGCAGGGATAGATAGATTAAGCCTTGAAGTGTTGGGGATTCGATAGATGCTGCTGGTACCTGATCTATACCTTGGACTAGGTGGCTGAACAATTTCCTCACCATGTATGACAGTATCTTCTGGTCTGAGAAGTTGCAGCGACACCATTTTCTGATAGAGTCTGTCAATCTCCTTCATGACATCAACCTTAGCTGCACTTGTAGAGTGGCTGATAGCAAGCCTTATCTCATTCCATTCTTCTCTGTGCAGCTTGCATACTTGATCAAGTAGCATTGATTGAGTCTCTGAACCTCTTTGTATAAGTAGCTGAGGTTGAGATTGGTTCCTTGACTTTTTCAGTTTGACCTTGGTGATAGGTGCAGGGTTTGATCTACCTGTCATTCTGGCAGCAAATCTTTTTCTATCAATCTCATCCCACTTTCTATCCACTGCTGTTTTGACAGCTCCCCCTTTCTTTTTAGAGCTCTTGCTAGCTGATCTTTTCAGTTTATGTTGCTCTAGCTCACTCTCTTCTATCTCAGCAAGTACCCTGGCAATTGCAGCATCAGACTCTTCTTGATCTTTCTTTTGCTTAAGAAGTCTGGCCCTTTCATTGGCATCTTTAGAGCTCAATTCCAGTAGGTACGCTCTGTCAGCATCTGATTGCTCTTTCAGCAACCTTTTCCTTTCTTGTTCTTCTCTCAACTCAGCCTGAAAAGTTATTTGTAGTATCATCTCTTGCTCCCTGTCCTGTCTTGCCTTTATCTTTCTGGCAATTCTCTGATCTTTTGTTTCATCAGGACAAGGGGTATCTGAGGCTGAGTCAAAGGAAAGGCATGCTGTGGGGGAGGTATCTGATGTGGTAGTGTTGGAAGGAGTTGCTGTGGAGATTGGTGTTATAGTTGCTGGGGTAGGTGTGGTTATTTGGACTGTTTGGGTTGTTGTGGTTGTAGTTGCTGTAGGTGAGGGTAGGTTTAGGGTTGCTGGTGTAGATGAAGGTGCAGCTACCTCAGATATGACAATATGTAATTGAGTATCACTGACCTGTTGTTTCTTTGATGGAGGAGTAGATGCAGGAGAGGTGTCACTGGTCCTTTTTCTTTTAATAATAGAAGATATGGGTTGCTGATCCTCCATATTTATATCATCTTCATCATCTGAACCCTGACCATTTCCATGACCACCTCCCTGGCCATCGTCATTATTATCATCAGCATCATGCATGATGGTATCATCCTCCTCATCATCAGATGCATCAGCTACTACATCCCTATTCATCCATTCCCAGCGAGCCAGTTCGTAGCTCACTGAGGTACCCTCAATCCTAGCAGTATCATCCACTGCCCATTGCTGTACCAGCCCATTATAGTTCCTGAGCTCTTCAGCACTGAACTCGGGAAAGCTTTCAGCGACAGCCACCATGTCAGTATCTATCTCCATATCCACCCAATGCAGTTCAGCAACTGCAAGGGCCTCCAGCTCAGGTTGCTCAGCAATAGGACGAAGTGCATAGGTAGTGAGCACAATGTCCCTGTGAGCCTTGTTTGATAGCGGATCAGTCATCTTACGGGGCATCTCTGGGTCAGAGACCAAGTCATCTTCTTCACTCTCCCCCTGACTGGTTCGCTCAAACTGATCAACTGCCCTAAGTATCTGATCAGTGAAGTCTGCGTTCTCCTCACGCAGGGCAGCGACCTCAGCTCTAGTCTTTGTGAGCTGTGAAACAACCTATGGAAGCACCTTAATAACTTTTTCAGTGTTATAAAGGTAGTTGGATACAGAGATGGCTAGGTCATTTTGGTTGGTGGTGAGCTGGGCAATAGCAGCAGCATGATTGGTGAAGTTGGTGTTGGAGGTGGAGGCTAGCTCAGTGACTGCATGGTTTATTGCAGCACTAGCATCAGCTACTGTTTGGACCCTCTCACTAACAGATGCACTCCATGGTTCAATGGAGTTATACACATCAGTGAGAGCAGCAACAGCTTTTTGGAGGACAGAGACATTGCCAATAAGTGCCTCACGGTCTTCAGTGAGCATCTTAATTTGGGTTTGGGATTGGGCAATGTACTCCATCAGTAGCTGATTTGATGTGGAGTGAGTGGAGGTGTTTGGGGGAGTAGTTTGGGTATTAATAATGGGGGTAGGTGTAGATTGGGCTACATGATCAGGGGGTGTGGTCTGATCAGCAGCAGCTTGGATGTTATCACTGGAGAAAGATGTGGGGGTAAGCTCTCTGATGGGTGAGGTGGAGGAAGGTGGAGGAATGGGTTGGGTATCCTCAGAAGTGTCCATTGGCATGATTTCCTCATCATCAGCTTGTGATTTAGCTGGTGGTTCATTGGAAATAGAAGTAGCGACCTGTATCTCACCATGGGTCAGTGGTGAGACATTGGCAGTCGGTGCAGTGATAGATAAGAGATGGCTCGGGTCTGTAGCCAGTGGTGTGACATCAGCTATGAGTGTGTTATCACTTACTGATGCCACTTGCCCTTTTAATGAAATGTCACCCTTTTGTGAGGATGACAAGTGGCTGGGTTGACTCAAGCTGAGGGTGTGGGGTGCACCCGAATCACTGCTAACAGTGGTTTGATCCACTGCAGCTGTCTGTAGTTGTCCCTTTGTAGAGTCACTGGACTTTCGGGAGTCCAGTGAAGCAGTTAAGGTTAAGGGTTCAGCAGTGGTGCCCTCAGTAACTGAACGTACAGTCACTGATTCACCACTGGCATCCGTAGATGTCTTCTTTTTGCTATGTCCCTGATCCTTTAATGTCAGGGACCCTAATTTGGATTTTTTCTTGGGAGCAGTTGGTGGTTTCTTGATTGGTGGTTGACCAACAGTAGTCACTGGGGGTGTGGTCAGTGACGTGGTCGATGGGGGGCCAGCAACTGACATTTGTACAGCAGTTACAGGATGGGGTGCAAGGATCCCCGGATGCTTCATAAAAGCAGGTAAAACAGCAGTCGCTGGTTTTGCAAAAATTTGAGATCCTACCAGAGTGGGCTCAAATCCCTGAAATGATACCCTATCATAGGCATCAAACTGATCCCTAAAGATCAGTGAGAGATACCTAGGGTAAGGTACATATTTTGCCCTGGCAGGCTCAGCGACCTTGGTGATCAGTTCATTAAAGATCACACTTGCATAGTCAACTCGTAGAGAGTTGACCAGTGACCAACTGATCTGTGCTTCCAGGGAGCTGAATTGATCATAGCTCCCTGATTTTGTGCCCAAAGATTGAATGAAATTAGTAAAAAGGGCATTCCAAACACCATCCATTTTGGTTTTATGGACCGTAGAGTACTTAGGATTGCCATTGCCATCGACTGAGTATTTACACTCAATCTCAGTGAGCTCGACGAGGCCTTGTTTGGCAACGTCGCTCTCTGGCAGTGACTCGTATGACTCAAGGGTAGGCAGTTGTAAAATAGAGCGAATGGTGTTGGCAGTTATAATTATGGGTTGAGTACCATTGTCAATAAAACCCTGGAGTTGGGAAACACCAGAGACGACTGAGTGAGTGCAGGTATACCAGAACTCACTGAGCCATTCTGGGTTCATTTCCCCAGGAGACAAGGTAAGAGCAGGGAGGATAAAATGGTTTTTCAAAAAGTTTATCACCTCCGCATACTCAGGTTTTGTACAGGTTACATTTCCCAAATAGTTAGATTTGGGAACTGTAACGACAAGGTTCTCGCTGACCGCAGAGGCTCGAAGAGCTTTAATCTCTGGGGTAGGAGTGTAGGTATTATTGAAAAATTTAGTCCTTGCCATTTTTGAAAAGAAAGTAGAAATTTGAAAAAGTTAGAAGTTTACAGAGAATTTTTTTTTTGAAGAAGATGAAGTTTAAAAAAGTAAGAGAGCCTAAAGAATGAAAAGGTGGGGGTTTTGCTGCTTATATACGGTTGCTGATGTGAAAAATATGTGGTTATAACGAGTATGTACGTGGTCAAAAAGGTAAAAAGAAATAATAAAATAAAAGTGGTTGGTGGTAGTGGAGTAGGGTGATGATGGTGAGGGGTGGTAACATTAAATGTTGATGGGAGTGGTGCGCCGGAAAAGGTATACGAGGTGTCAGAAAAAGTGTACCTTTACGAGTTCCCATAAGATATTTTAATATAGTATTTATGAAGAATATAAATCGTTACAAACTAAATACAAAGTATTAATTGTAAGGAATATATGTCGAAATAAATGCAATATTAAAACGAAACTTTCGCTGATACATCATGTCTCAGCGAGATGAAAATAAGTTATACCTTAAAATAAAATAAATATTATGTTTCACATTTGATGTCGCTGATCAAATTTCAACTTAGAATACAAATCCAATCAGCTAGTCAAGTATGTGAATCATAAGATATAATTTATTCATATGATATAAGGAATTTTCATGTGCAGTTACAAAGTACATACTTTATTAATTATAACAATGCTAACTTATTGTTCTAGCTGATGACATCAGTGTGAATCATAGATCAGCAAGTTAAGAGAAATAAACTATTTATTCAGTAACTGCCTTTTTCATTAAACAATCAGGTTTTAATCATTCAGGTTCAGCATGCCCAACTCGCTGATGAGAAAGATGAACCTTTTCTCATCTAAGGGTTTAGTAAAAATGTCAGCGAGTTGGTAATCAGTTGGAATGAAATGTAATTCAATGTCACCTTTCATGACGTGGTCCCTGATGAAGTGATATCTGACATCAATGTGTTTTGTCCTTGAGTGCATCACAGGATTGTTGGCTATGGCAATGGCACTTTGACTGTCACAATAAATTGGAACATTTTCAAAGTCAAAGCCATAGTCAGCGAGCTGATTTCTCATCCATAGAATCTGAGCAGTGCAGGCTCCAGCAGCGACATATTCAGCCTCAGCAGTAGAAGTTGAGACAGAATTTTGTTTCTTGCTTGACCAGCTTACAAGCTTTTCTCCAAGAAACTGACAGCTACCAGAGGTGCTCTTTCTGTCCATTTTTCATCCAGCATGATCAGAATCTGAATATCCTTTTAGTGAGAAATCTGAACCATATGGGTACCAGAGACCAAGATTTGGTGTACCCTTCAGATATCTGAATATTCTTTTGACAACGAGCAAATGGGATTCCTTTGGATCAGCTTGATATCTAGCACATAGACAAGTGGAAAACATAATGTCTAGTCTACTAGCAGTTAAATACAGCAGTGACCCGATCATTCCTCTGTAAGCAGTGATGTTTACAGATTTACCATCAGGATCAGCATGTAATTTGACTGCAGATGACATTGATGTAGCAAGGGATGAGCAGTTGGTGAATTCAAATTTCTTTAATAAATCTTTAACATATTTTCCTTGATTTATGAAAATACCAGTGTTGGTTTGTTTTATTTGCAGGCCAAGGAAAAATGTTAGTTCACCCATCATGCTCATCTCATAACTTTTAGTCATGAAGTTACTGAACTCCTTGCACATGTCATTGTTAGTAGACCCAAAAAATAATATCATCAACATAAATTTGGACTAATATAACATCTTTCTTATCCTTTTTAATAAAAAGTGTGCTGTCAATCTTACCTCTGACATACCCACAGTTAATTAAGAAGGTGGAAAGAGTGTCATACCAAGCTCTGGGAGCTTGTTTTAGTCCATATAAAGCTTTATCCAGTTTATATACATAACCTGGATGCTTGGGATCAGTGAATCCAGGTGGTTGCTTCACATACACTTCTTCCTGCAGCTTGCCATTCAAGAAGGCACTTTTCACATCCATTTGATATACCTTGAACTTCTTGTGAGCTGCATATGCTAAAAATAACCTGATTGCCTCAAGCCTAGCAACTGGTGCAAAGGTTTCATCGTAATCAATTCCTTCTTGCTGACAGTAACCTTGTGCAACCAGTCTAGCCTTATTTCTTATAACAACACCATCAGCATCCATCTTGTTTCTGAACACCCATCTTGTTCCAATCACTGATTTCCCAGCTACTTGAGGTACTAACTTCCACACTTTATTCCTTTCAAACTGAGATAGCTCATCTTGCATGGCAGCTATCCAGTGATGATCAGTGAGTGCCTCATCAATTTTCTTGGGCTCAATCAGTGACACAAAGCTTACAAACAAACAAAAGTTAGCAGATGCTGATCTGGTCTGAACTTTGGATTGAGGATCACCAATAATCAATTGATTATCAATATGTCTAGTCCATTTAGTCACTCGCTGAGGTTCAGCAGTGACTTGATTATTCAAGGGTGATCCACTAGACACATCAGCATTAGAAGCAATGTTTAAGCTTTGATTTTGAAAATGAGTGTTATTATTTTGACGCAAAAGATGAGATGATGATGGGATATCAGCAGGCAAAGATGAAGTTCCTGAATTATTCTCAGCTAAAGTAGAGCCAGAAGTATCTTCAAGGACATCATCTTCCCTTTCAGAATCTGATGGATGAACCTCATGCTTGTCATCACTGATTGAATTAAAAATAAGGTTTTCATAATCTTTTGGATCAGTGAGTGATTCATCATAAGATTCATCAAAGGTAACATCCATTGATTCTTCAATACATTCCCTTCTTTTATTGTAAACTCTGAAAGCTTTTGAAATGATTGAGTAACCAACAAATGTACCTTCATCAGCTTTGGGATCAAACTTTCCTAAGTGATCTCTTTTGTTTAAGACATAGCAGGTACTGCCAAAAACATGAAGAAAACTTATGTCAGGTTTTCTCCCCCTTAACACCTCATAGGCTGTCTTTTCATGTCTCTTGACAATCAGAGACCTATTCTGAGTGTAGCAGGCAGTGTTAACTGCTTCAGCCCAGAAGTGGGTCTTAAGACCAGCATCTATGAGCATTGACCTTGCAGATTCAATCAAGGTTCTATTTCTCCTCTCTGCAACACCATTTTGTTGAGGTGTTCTTGGTGCAGAGAAGTTTTGAGAAATACCTTTTGAATCACAGAAACTTTCAAGGTCAATATTTCTGAATTCAGTGCCATTATCACTTCTTAAATGTTTAACTGAGCAATCATTTAAGTTTTCCATCTTTTTGATAAAGGATATGATTTCCTGTGTTGCATCACTTTTGGCTTTGAGGAAGAATACCCAAGTGTATCTGGAATATTCATCAACAATTACCAAGCAATACCTTTTACCACCAAGACTAGGAGAACTCACTGGACCAAATAGATCCATATGCATTAGTTGAAAACATTCTGTCACTGAAGATGTTTGCTTGCTTTTGAAAGAAGAGCTGTGATGCTTTCCCTTCTCACATGCTGAACAAAGCTTGTCTTTGTCAAAAGTAAGCTTTGGAAGACCATTTACCAAGCTATGCTTGCTGAGCTTGCTGATGGCTTTGAAGTTCAGGTGAGAAAGTCGCTTATGCCATAACCATTTTTCTTCTGAAACAGTTCTGGAATAAAAGCATGTTCCTGATTGTGCTGAGTCCATGTTGACTACATATGTATTTCCTTTCCTTTGAGCACCCAGGACAGCACTTCCATTTTTGTTGTAAACAACTCCAGCTTCATGATCAAACAGCACTTTATTCTTGGCATCACAGAATTGACTGATGCTTAATAAATTATGCTTCAGTCCTTCAACATATGCCACCCTCTTAAACATTACATTTCCATTGGTCAAGACCCCATACCCTCTGGTCTTACCAATGTTGTTATCACCAAATACTACATCAGGACCTCTTTCATCCTGGTAGTCGCTGAGCAGGGACTTACATCCGGTCATATGTCTGGAACACCCACTGTCCAGATACCAGATTGTTTCTCTAAGAATGCCCTACATCAGAAGTAAACTGTTAGTTCAATTTATGAACCCATCCTGAGATGGGTTCATGGTGGATAAGCCCTTAACATGGCTTCCACTGACCAGTAAAACCTTTGACTCACTGCTGGTGGTTGGTTGGACTTGTACTGATGAACAATCTGTTGACACATGTTGTCTATTTCCACACTTATAGCATTTTTTATTTGTGGCTTTAGATTTCTTTTGCTCAACATGCTTATTTGATTGAGATTTGAAAGAATTCAGACTTAATGTATCAGTTTGTTTCTTTAACTCCAAGTCACTGATGATAAGATCATCAGTCACTGGAGTGTCAGAACTGAGGTTGCTGAATAACTTTTGATCAGTAGTACTGATGGGAACTGGATTAATTGTTGACTCATTTATGCTCAAGTCTTTCAGTTCATCAATACTTGCAGTTATCTCACAGTTGTCAGTGACCAGCGAGCTTTTAACAAAGTGATTTGGTTTAGGCTCGCTGAAGACTGACATTGGTTCAAAGACAAAGTTTGAAAAGGATTGATCAGGCTTGAATATTTGATCAATGCTTGTGGCATCAGCTAGAGAAGCAGCAGTGTCATAATCACCTCCCAAAATAGCTTTTATGTTGATACATATTAGGTGTCTGTCAGTTGGTCTATTGAGTTGTAAATAAGTGTCGTTAGTTACTTAATAGAAATATAGTTTTATTATATGCGACACTCGTGTTTTAGGTTAGGCGTCACTTGCCTTAGTGACGCATAGCGTCACTTAGGTAAGTGACGCATGAAGGCGGCCACATGCGACACTTCCACAAGTGACGCATGTCGGCTGACTTTTTAGTATAAATAGAAACCTACGGGTTTTTGGCTAGGGTTGACGAAACCCTAGCACCATTTGTCGACTAAACCTTATTGTAATCGTTCCCAATCAGTTATACAAGCTAATATACACGTTTACTTTGTGGAATTCATTGTGTTCGGTTTGTGATTTGTTAGCAATACAAGCAATTGTTTGATTCCGCCTTACGATTGCTGTCAATTGACATCTAGGTCCACTACAAGGGGCACTCTCAACTGGTATCAGAGCTACTAGGTGAATACATTGACGTTTAGATTCGATTTTGGGTTGATTTCGGCTTTGTTCGAATAATTAATTGAGATTACATACGGTTTTGGAGTAGCTAAGGTGATTTACAGTCAAGATTCTTCATAATCTACAGGTTTCGTCCATTAGGGTTCAAGTAATTTTCGTTTGGTTTACGAAAATTCGACATTTTTAGGGTTTTGGGATTTCTCAGCCGTTTTGCGTCACTCGATCCGTCACTTGGACGCGACACTTATAGCGGCACTAGCTAATCCCAGAATTAGGGTTTTACCGTCACTTAAAGCGTCACTTGAGGTTATACGACACTTAACTTAAGTGTCGTCTACCCTAATACACCGACACTCAAGTGCGTCACTGTCGCACGTCACTTGATACTTAAGCGTCACTTCTGTTAGTGACGCCTGTTTGATTTATAGCGTCACTTTTACTAGTGACGCCTATTCGATTTCGCACGACACTCAAGTACGACACTTGAGTGCGTCACTTGCTTTATTGACCGATACTTACGTATAGTGTCATCCGTCATTTCGTACGTCACTCGATAGCGTCACTTGCTAAGTGTCGCTAGTCGCTGCGACACTTGAGTGCGTCACTTACCAAGTGACGCCTTTGGTACTAATTAGTTTGCAAGTTCTTGTTTTTGCGTACCATTTCAGGTAGATCTTCAATGGCTTCTATTGCTGATAAAGACGATATTAGAGGACTAAGAGATATGTTAAAACAGAATCATGATGTTGGCTCTAATAACAAACCTCCTCTGTTTACAGCCGATATGGATTACGTATATTGGCGTGCTCGATTTGAACAATACATCAACTTTCACTGTCCGGAGCTCTGGGGTCCACTTACCGAGAAATATGTAGCTCCTCTAGCTGAAGGAGTTTTTCCTACTATGAATATGCCTCCGAAAAAGTTGTACAGGTCCATGACTCCAGAGGAAAAGAAAGATTACGATATGGAGAAAAAGGCACACGCGGCTATTTGTATGTGCCTATCTAAAGATGTATTGCGAATGTTCAAATCACATGAAACCACATATGAGCTGTGGAATGCAATAGAAACTAGATGTGGTGGAAATCAAAGGTACAAAGCAGCCAAGTTGGAACTCATTAAGAAACAGTACGATCTGTTCGATTCTTTGCCAAATGAGACGACTGCAGGAGTTTTTACTAGATACTCACAACTGGTGAGTGAGTTAACGGAGGGAGGTTACGATTTTCCTCCACTTGAAGTAAACAAGAAATTACTGGATGTTTTGCCTAGCTCTTGGGATGTTAAAGTACAGCTTCTCAAGGAAAGTCATGAATTAGCTACCATGAAATTGGATGAGCTAATTGGCGTTCTTCAAGCTCATGCAATGGAGATGAAGAAGAAAGAATGCAAGACAGGTGGTTTTGTTCAAGATCCATCCCTGTATGGAGGACAAGTTAACACGGGTAAAACGTATGGGGGAATGGCTTTTGTTTCTTCTACAAGCTCTCCACTTCAGACTCCTTTGTAACCTACTGGTGTTTCTCATCCAGTATATTCTTCTGGACCCTCTCAGGGGTCAAAACAGCAGGTCCCCGTCTCTCCTGCAATTCAAGAGCAGGCTGCTATCTATACAGCCTTTCTAAGCTCTTACAAGGATTTGGTCTCACAACCAAATGCCACTTTGGAATTGGCCAAGGAAGACTATGCTCAACTTGATGATGATGATCTTGAGCAGATGGATCTTAACTGGAACATTGCTATGATATCCAGGCGTGTTCAGAAATTCTTGCAACGAACTGGTCGCAAGAGTTTGGAGGGAGATGGCAAAACCAGCTTCGGTTTTGATAAAAGCAAAGTAAAATGTTACAATTGTCAGAATTTGGGACACTTTGCAAGAGAATGTGAGAAGCCTAAGGTTCCTCCGTCTGGTTTCACTAAGCCTGATGCTCCTAGAACTCCGGAGAAGGATCAAGTAAAGCAAGCAACAGCAGATGCACTAGTGGTTTTTGAGCCAACCAATACAGATTGGAGTATCTATGCTGAGAACTATCAGCAGTGTCTTATGGCTCACATCTCGAATGAGGTATGTAATGAAACTGAAGAACCCTTGAACTGTGTATCATGCATTAAGTTAACCGAATCCTTAAGGTGCTTTCAGGTAGACAATGTAGACTTAAGAAGAAAGGTCGAACTTAATGACTCAAACAAATACCTAAAAGCAAATGAACAATTGTATGATAAGAAAATAGAGGCTTATCAACAGGACACACTTAGCTATAAGTCAAAAGTTTTCAGTCAACAGGATGCTATTGATAGCTATCTTGCAGAAATTGACCGTCTAAACAAGGAACTTTCTAATCTTAAAGTAGAATATGACAACTATAAGAGTAAGATTTTAAGTTCCTCCTCGTCTACTGTTGCCTTTAATGATATACTTACTAAGCAAAGGACAGATCACAAAACGAAGACGGGACTAGGCTATAGTGTAGTCCCGCCTCCTACTGAATACTGTCCTATGCCGGTTAAGGAAGGCACCGAAGAGATTCCGGTTGATTATGCATTGTTATACGGTGTCAAATCTAAGGTTGATAAGGTTAACAAACAAGTGAAGGAGAAAACTAAACGGTCAGAGTACCCTTCACCTCAGTTTGTTAAATCAAAGTGTGAATCTCCTGTTAATGTTGAGGAGATAGTTGAGATTGAGGATATTACCGATGAGGAGTATCCCGAGCTTAAAAAGGTTGAGGTAAAATGTGAAAAAGTGTTAAAGGTTGAACCTACAATTAAAGTTCAATCTAACAAAGAAAAGAATAAGGTTTTAAGTACAAAATCTAAAACTTTACAGTCATCTGTAAAGATTTTGCAAAACAAATCTAAATCTGCAAATGATGTTTGTAATAAACCTTCTACGTCAACCACTCAACCGAAACAAGAACATTCTAAGACATGCACGAAATGTGCATGTTCTAGAAATGTTTCTTCAACTCCGGCGGTAAAACCTCATTTTCAACCAGTTGTTGAAAATCGATCATGCTTTTACTGCAAGAGACAGGGACATCTAATTCGTGATTGTCCCAAACTGTCTCATCAGAATTACGGGAGGGAAATGCCTAGGATTTCTGTTTATCGCAATTCTCTTTCAAGACCTCCTCCTAGGCGTTACTCTGTCTCTCCCAAACCTGCTGCTAAAACAAGTAATGTTGGGCAAAAACTTTTGCCAAAACAAGAACCCAACATTACTCCAAAGCAAATTTCCAAACCATCTACTGTTTGGAAAATAAAGGAGTCTACTGCAGACTCCACTGTCATCAATAATAACACATCAGATGCAAAATCTGATCTGTTTAAAAATAAAGTCTTGTCTGATGTGATTATTGTTGATGACTGTGGTCGACCTAAGTCTGTAAAGGCTTGGGTCACCGTTTCTCACTAATCTCCTACTTTTGTGTTGCAGCAGTCAGATCGCATTAAAGACAGCGAGTGGTTTGTCGATAGTGGCTGTTCGCGACACATGACAGGCGATGTGTCCCTTTTGACGGATGTTAAACCACATTCTGGAGGACATGTTGTGTTTGCTGGAGATACAGGAGGAACCATTTCTGGGAAAGGTACGCTAACTAACGGGAAAGTTAGCTTCGAAAATGTGAACTACGTGGCTCAATTGACTCACAACTTGCTGAGTGTATCACAAGTCTGTGATAAGGATTATACAACAGCGTTCACAAAGACAGAGTGTGTGATTCTGAAGCCGGGTTTCGTTATCCCCGAGGAATGGGTGCTTTTAAGGGCACCTAGGAGAAATGATACCTACATCATGAATATGCGTACTGTTGAGACTAAGGATGAATATACATGTCTCCTATCTAAGGCTTCAGAAAAGGAATCACTATTGTGGCATCGACGAACGGGACACATCCATTTTCGTAAGATGAACTTCTTGATAAACAATGACTTGGTAAATGGAGTCCCTAAACAGTCATTTGCGCTAAAAGATGACTGCGTCGCCTGCCATAAAGGAAAACTTCATAAGAAACCCCACAAACCAAAATTAGTGAATTCCATTGCGGCACCATTGGAGTTATTGCATATGGACCTATTTGGTCCTATTTCTACCAAGAGCATCGGTGGAAGATCTTATTGCTTAGTAGTCACCGACGACTACTCGAGATTTTCATGGGTGTACTTTATGGGTGCGAAGAGTGAAACACCAGACATTCTGGTGTATCTGTTAGACAAGTTGGCAAACTTATGCAACTTAAAGGTGAAAAGACTGCGAAGTGATAACGGGACTGAATTCAAGAACTCTACTCTTGAGTTATACTGTGCCTCAAAAGGCATTGATCATCAGTTCAGTGCCCCTCGAACTCCTCAACAGAATGGAGTTGCTGAGCGTAAAAATAGGACTATTATCGAGACAGTTCGGACTATGCTGGCCGATTCTAAGCTTCCTATAATCTTTTGGGCAGAAGCAGTCAGTACTGCTTGCTATGTGTTGAACCGAGTGCTCACGGTTAAGAAGAAAAATAAGACATGTTATGAACTCTTTAATAACCGTAAGCCCACCTTGCAGTTTCTGGAACCTTTCGGGTGTCCATGTCTGATTATGGTCTCTAAAGACAAAGTCTCGAAGTTTGGAGCTAAAGCAGTTGAAGGAATTTTCCTTGGTTATTCCGTTAACTCTCCAAATAAACGAGTCTACATCAAGTCGACTCATCAAGTGGAAGAACACTTTGAGGTGAAATGCTTACGATACACGGATCCTCCTCAAGGAATGGGTCCGGATTGGCTATTCAATTACAAGGATGTGTTCAACTCATTCGACATACCAGAAGGAACTTCTGATGAGGACGAAATTGTCACTCTACTTCATGGTATTAGTTTGTGTCAGGACAATTCTACCTTGACACCAGCATCCCCACCTACAGCAACACCCATACCGTCACCTTCACCACCTACTACTACACCAATATCTACCACATCCACACCTTTGCCTACGGTTCCACCTTCGGATGTTCCTTTGACTTCAGGAACATCTAAAACAACAGAATATCCCGATGACCCCAACATGCCATCATTGGAGGAGGACGAGGATGATGACATGGTCCACTCTCATCTTTTCTCTAATGAAGATAATACGGAAACTCCAGTGCAACCAGAAAGTACTACCATTCCTGCATCTAACACTGTTCCCATCACTGAAGGGGACATGAATAATTTGGAGTTAGTACTTGCACCCGATCGAATCCCAGTCACACGTGTACACAGGGATCACCCCATTGATAACATTATCGGTGATCCTGAAGCTGCTGTTCGAACAAGGCATCAAGTGCAGCAAAATCCAAATCAGGAAATGTTGAATTTGATCGCCCGGATAAATTCCTGTCATTTATCCCAAATTGAACCGAAGAAAGTTGATGAAGCCTTGAAAGATCCATCTTGGGTCGAGGCTATGCAAGAAGAGTTGCAGCAGTTCAACAAGCTGCACGTGTGGGATATAGTTCCATTACCCAAAGGTGCTCATTTAACTGGGACTCGATGGGTGTTTCGTAATAAAATGGATGATAGGGGTATTGTCATTCGGAACAAAGCCCGACTGGTAGTTCAAGGATTTAGTCAAATTGAGGGCTTGGATTATGATGAAGTCTTCGCTCCTGTGGCAAGACTTGAATCCATTCGGATCTTTCTCTCATTTGCATCTTACAAAGAGTTTCGCGTTCACCAACTCGATGTCAAGAGTGCATTTTTATATGGGAAAGTGGACACTGATGTCTACGTGAAACAGCCTCCTGGCTTTGAAGACCCTGAGCATCCAGAATACGTCTGCAAGTTGAACAAGGCGTTATATGGTCTTCATCAAGCCCCGTGATTATGGTACGAGAGGTTATCTAATCATTTAGTCAAGCATGGATTTGTTCGTGGAAATATCGACAGTACTTTGTTCATTCGCAAAGAACAGACTGGCGATCGAGAGGATATGCTACTTGTGCAGGTGTATGTGGACGACATTATTTTTGGTTCTACCAATGAAGCAATGTGCAAGCACTTTGAGGAAATTATGAAAGCTGAGTTTGAGATGAGTGCGATGGGGGAGCTCAAATTCTTTTTAGGTGTGCAAGTTGAGCAATCTTCAAAAGGTATTTATATTCATCAGTCAAAGTATGTCAAAGACATGTTAACTCGATACGATCTGCTCAATTGTAAAACCTATGGGACTCCCATCGAGCTTAATCACAATCTCCGACTTGCTGAGGATGAAGAAGATTGCAAAGAAAAGGACTATCGATCAATGATAGGTTCTTTGATGTACTTGACAGCTTCTCGACCGGATATTGTCTTTGCGATATCCGTATGCTCTCGCTTTCAAGCTAAACCAAAGGTGTCTCATATGAGGGCAGTAAAGCGAATCTTTGGTTATCTCAAACATAGACCCAATCTAGGTCTATGGTATTCAAATGAGAAATCCTTCGCTCTCTCTGCCTACTCGGATTCAGATCATGGCGGCTGCAGCATAGATAAGAAGTCAACCACTGGTGGATGTCAATTCCTAGGAACTCGCCTAGTGTCATGGCAGTGCAAGAAACAGACTACAGTTTCTCTTTCAACTGCGGAAGCTGAGTACGTTGCTGCTGCAAGTTGCTGCTCTCAGGTTCTATGGATACAACATCAACTGCGTGATTACGGGTTACTTCTTTCTATGACTCCTATTCATATTGATAATACTGTTGCTATATCTATCACGCGCAATCCCGTACAGCACTCTAAAACTAAACACATTGAACTTAGGTTCCACTTTATACGGGATTGCTATGAAAAACACCTAATTGACCTTGTCCAGATAGACACCTTAAAGCAGAATGCCGACCTTTTCACTAAAGCCTTTACACGTACTCGATTTGACGAACTAATCAACATGATTGGTTTAAGATTCTTTCTTGCTAAAAAGTAATTCGTGACTTGGATTGTTTTTATAGTAATGTTTAAAAAAAAATAAAAAAAAAAAATAATGCAACCTACGCAACTGCCACTCATTATACTTTCTAGTATTAATGAAAAGCAAGGTTGCTACATTTTAAAATAGACGTTGAAGTTGTGTCTGTAAACAACTTGGGATATGATAGTACATTGGGTGACATGCATAAAAATGGAAATTTAAGGTTTATCTTGGATGTGTCAGTAGTTTTATTTGACGTATTGAAAACAGTTTTTATAAACATTATCTTCATCATACGATGTATTAGTAGGCATGATATACAAAACTCTTAGAGAAGTCTTAAGAAGCTTAATCATTAACTGTCTATTTCAAGTGGTATAACACCATTAGATGTATGACAAAAGTCTTAAATTTCTTACTTATACTAGACATGCTTTCGTGAAAGATGTTTCTTTGATATCATTTGGGGGTATATATTGATAGTTTCCTCTGTTATACGTAAGTATAGACCTGGCTTCTATTAATATATACTTTAAACTTAAGCAAACACAAGTCAAAGAACTTGAAAAGTCTTTCAAAGTAAGATACCTTACAAGGTCGCCAAAATGGTTTGACCAAGTCTGGTTTTGCTTAAACCTGAGTCAAGCTATGTCGCTCTGTTGTACGTCAGTACAGACCTGTCACCGCTGACTTGATTCTTAAAATTGATTTTCTTATATTTCATCTGTAAATGGAAACATGGTCTATGTCTTAAGTTAAGATGTATATCTATGGTGGAAACTACAGCGAAATGCACATACCAATAATAATAAAATACTTCCTAGATGTGGGTATAACATGTTTAAATGGATAAACATACTAATAATCGTTTTGAAATAATTTTTATAAAAAGTGCTTTTAGTATGTCAAGTAAATTTAAAGAGGAAAAATATACTGATGATCGAAATAACACTTATTGTTCCTAATAAATGCATGTTACTCCAATATGATCCCTAATCAGACTTTATCAACTCCGTCACCAAAAAGAATGTGTTAATTCTCTAGTTGTCAATTTACATTTTTTGTAAGTCTTATTTTCTCTAAGTTAGTGTAATTTTAGTTATTATCCAAGTTACAGTTACATTTTCAAATTTGAGTACCGAAATCACAACGTGAAAATATCGAAGAAATCGCAATTTTTTCACTAAAAGTGAACTGTGCGTCACTCTCATAAGTGACGCTACCAGTGACGCATACGATATTGTGTCACTCACTTAAGTGACGCAGTCAGTGCCGGGATAAGTTTCGCTATAAGTGCCGGGTTGAGTGACGCATACTAGGGTCGGTGTATAAATACCCCTTCCCCACGACACTTAACCTCACCACATTTCAAATTACTATAGCGTCACTAGCACTGACACACCGACACTTATACTGTCTCTGCGTCACTTCCTTCTGTGCGTTCTTTTCGATCGATTCGTGCTTGCTGCGGCTTTCTCGTGCACTTCTGTGATTTCTCTCTTGTTCCTCTCATTCACACGAACCTTTTGGTACTTCTTTTAACCATTATACTTCGATATATATGCTGTTATTTGATTTAGGGTTACGGGTTTGGGTTTAAGTTTGAAAACGTTCGATTGAACCTTCGATTTGTTAATGTTTTAGTGTAATAAAGGGTGTGTAATACTCGTTTTTACCATGCGCACACCCTGGTAACTTCTATTTCAAAAACCCCTAAATTTGAATTCTGGGCATGAACAGTGACACGATGATCTTCATCGTTGCGTCACTTCGTGCGTCACTTCTCTTAAGTGACGCTATTTGGTAATTTTGCAAAACATACCGTCACTTAATAAGTGACGCTTGATTTTGCGTCACTTCTTAAGTGACTCATGTAGTGACGCATATAATTGCTGTACTTGTTCAAGACCGTCACTCTTTCTAGTGACTCCTTTACATGCGTCACTACCCTAAGTGACTGTCTAAGTGACGCTTAGTTCTAAACGTCACTTATACCGTCACTTCTTAAGTGACTGTCTTAGGATAACGTCACTGTGTTAAATGTCGCATGTTCTTCACCCGTCACTTTTCAAGTGTCGTATACATTAAATCACAAAATACAAATGTCACTTACATCAGTGACGCATGATAGCGTCACTTCCAACAAGTGACGCTATAATTGAATTTAAATTTTATTTACTGTGCAATACGACACTCCTAAGTGACGGTAGTGGCCATGCGTCACTTATCATAAGTGACGCCTAAAGTAAAAATTCGTTTACTAACCCTTCTGTGTTCGGGCTAACTCTATAACGCTTTCGGTCATTTTTTCTTTGTATTTTTTAGCTTACAGATGGCTGAACTTCAGAATTATTACCGCCGTACAAACACTCGACACAATATCACGGCGTTTCTGGAATCCACGCATGCGAATTCGGCGCCCTTTAGGCCGATGATCGACTTTCTTCGCCGATCAAGGATTTATTACGCCATCACCGCATCGACTCCTGTGTACATGAACCAAATAGAGGAATTCTATGATCATGCTGTGATCAGGGTTCAGGGTGACGTTCCTCAGATTGTCTCGAATATGTTTGGGGAGGAAATCGAGATTACCGAGAACTCGATTAGGAGGGTTTTACAGTTCACCGACAACGACACGATGCCCACTATCTTCCCCACAACGTTTATCTATGGGGGACTTCAACGAATGGGGTATCTGGCAAACCAACTCTCGGACTTCCGGAAACAGTACCTCTGCAGGGTATGGAGGTATCTGTGTCATATTATCATTGTTTGCTTGTCTCCGAGAAAGGGAGGTTATGACGCTGCCAGTCATCTCACGTTATCCCTTATGTTAGCTCTCATTTACAACAAACCGTATAATTTTAGCGGTTATATTTTTGGAAATTTGGTTGAGAATATCCGAGCGGGAAAGGATAAATGGCTGCAGTATCCAAGGTTCGTGCAGCTTTTATTGAACGACCTCAACCTTGAGATTGCACCGGATCAGAGGTCTCTTCTGGTACCGACGCCGATGCTTCTGTGCGTTTTTAACGACTGCAAGCTTGCGCCGAAGGGCGAGCCAGTTTTGCCTGATCGTGAACTTTTCGGGCACATAGTGAATGAGAACTATGTTGCGCCGCGCGATCATGGATTTTTGGATGATGTCGTGCCTCCGGTTAACGAGGACGACTTGGTCGACACTGACATTGCTCAGGACCTCGATGATATTGATCGTGTCGACCGGGTCGATGACGATTCTGATGATGGGGGGCCCACTCCTCCTGATTCTGAGGGTGATGTGCCACCACAGTCTGCTTTTGAGGGGATTCAACTAACTGACCCTCAACGCTTTAAGCGTATTTTGCGCAGGGTTTCTGCTGGCCGGGTACATATCCCGAGGAATCCTGGTAAACGTCCTGCTGGGTCTTCACCTTCCTATGCTGATCTACCTCTTCGTAGACGCCAGCGGACGACAGTGGTTATTGAGGAACCAACTTCCCAACGCCAACAACCACCGCCAACGTCTGACACGCCTTCCCTTCAAGTGGTTTTGGCTCAAATGGAGCTTCTAGCGAAGCGTTTTGATGATCAGAAGGCTATAATTGAAGCTCAAGCCTCTCAGATCAGGGAATTGGAAGCTCGAGCTGCAACGGTTGACTCTTTACAGCTTCAAGTGACGAATCTGTCATCTAGGTTGTTAGAGTTGGAATCCGTTACAAATGTTTCGGGGGAGGTAGGTCCTAGTGAGTTAGAAACAAATGTAACTCCTTCCCCGGAACCAGAAAATGTACTTCCCTCTTCCACTATAAATGAAAATATCAGTTTGGATTATTTTGTTGAGGTTCAAGGTCAGGCAAGACCTATTGCGGTTGATTATTCATTCGTAGATCTCACATATTTACAAAACTTGATGAATGATAATAACACGATGCCTGAGGAAGAGGAAATGAATGATCCTGTAGCAGAGGATTATTTCTTTGAAGAAAATGACGAAGTTGAAGTTGAGGGGGAGCAATTGCACAGTGATGAATGTTATGATGATGCTCCCATTATAGAATCGGATTCGTCTGAAGATGAATCGGAAAAAGAAACGAACGAGCCATCAACTTCTACAACAAAACCGGATATTGTGCTTAAACCGATTATTGAGGTACCGGTTACGTGTAAATGCTACAAAGTTAGATCTGATTACACGGGGTTGATTAAGAGTTGGAAATTTGATGAGAACAACTCTGTTTTTATGATAAAGAGAAGTGACGGCATTCAGTACTTCAATATGAAGTTTTATAAAATAAGTACTTTGCCGAAGTGTGAGCTTCAAAGGTTAGCTCAGATACCCTTGATCAACCGATCACGAGATTCAAGAGCAGATTTCTTTCAGGTGATCATACGTCGTGAGATGAATAGTAAAAAGTATAATTTGATAAAGCCGACGTTGGGTATGAGGTATAAATTTAAGAAGAAGCTAGATCCGGTTACCCGACAACCTATTGTGAAGATGATCTATCCACCAGCAAAGTGTCTACAGAAGATACCTTTGGAGATCATCCCGCTAGATTTTTTGAATAGGTTGGTTTATTGGGAATATGATGATGTTACGGGTGAAGCTGTGATTGTATTCATTCCAAATTCTGAACCAGCTACAGACCCGGAGTCTTCTATTGCAGATACTGGAAATAATGTGACAACAGCTTGGGATGCTGTTCAGCCTACTAAGAGGTCGTTATGGGGTCTCAAGAGAAAAATGTTTTGTGTTTTTGACCCATTAAGTTTGATCAATCTTTCTGCTCAAGATATGAAAAGATTACATGAAAATAGAATTGAGTTCAAGACGAAAGATAGAGCTGAAGCGTTAAAATTTCAGAAGATCGTGGATATCTGCGTCGCCAATGGAGTACACGCTGGTGGTGTATTTCCAGCTGGCTGGAAGTGAAGACTTGAAGATTTTTGAAGACCAAGCTGAAGACACGGGGGAGTTTGTTGATACATATTAGGTGTCTGTCAGTTGGTCTATTGAGTTGTAAATAAGTGTCGTTAGTTACTTAATAGAAATATAGTTTTATTATATGCGACACTCGTGTTTTAGGTTAGGCGTCACTTGCCTTAGTGACGCATAGCGTCACTTAGGTAAGTGACGCATGAAGGCGGCCACATGCGACACTTCCACAAGTGACGCATGTCGGCTGACTTTTTAGTATAAATAGAAACCTACGGGTTTTTGGCTAGGGTTGACGAAACCCTAGCACCATTTGTCGACTAAACCTTATTGTAATCGTTCCCAATCAGTTATACAAGCTAATATACACGTTTACTTTGTGGAATTCATTGTGTTCGGTTTGTGATTTGTTAGCAATACAAGCAATTGTTTGATTCCGCCTTACGATTGCTGTCAATTGACATCTAGGTCCACTACAAGGGGCACTCTCATTTTACTTGTTTTGGAATTTGATTATTGACACACTGGTGCACATTTAATGCAGATTTGCACCATGACTTTATAACTTCATTGAGTTGAGAAAATTTGGTTTCAAAACTTATTTTCTCTTGAATGCACATTTGATTTGCATGTATTTGTGCATCAAGCTCAAGTTTTAGATCTTTCATTTTCAACAAATTTTCTTCTTGAAGTTTAAGTTTGGATGTTAAATCATTGATCATGCATTCTTGCCTTTTCTGAATATCATGAGCATTTGATAGATCAACTATCAAGGTCTCAAAGATATTCTCCTTTTCAGTCACAGAAGCTGATTTAAAACAATGTACCTTGTAGAGAGTTTCTGGATCCCAGCCGGATGCTGAACATTTCTTAGCTACTTCTTTGATGTTATCATGGAAGTCAGCATCATCAGCCATCAGGCAGTAATCTCTATCTAAGCAAATCATAGCTTCTTCTTCATCAGATGATGAGGTTGAGTCAGAGTCACTGAAGGATCCTTCTTCAGCGACGAATCCTTTTCCCTTCTTCTTACCAACTTTGGACATAGCTTTCAGCTTCTTGTATTTTGACTTGTATTTGTTATACTTGTCATTTCTGAGGCTGGGCCTTTGTTCAGGGAGAGGATTGACAGCTTTGGATCTACAGTCAGCTGCAAAGTGACCAGGTTTGCCACATTTGTAGCAGTCACCTTTTGACTTTAAGAAGTCACTAGATGGTGCACCAGCAAATTTGTTGAACCTTGTGTTCTTTCTGAAATTTGCAACCATCATAGCCATATCTTTTTCCAGCTTCTCTAGTCCTTCTTCATAGCTGACTTCAGATTGACTGTCAGCAACACAACCTTCTTCATCTGCAATCAGTGACTTTGAACTCATATGGGTGATCTTAACTTTCTGCCTTTGATCAATCTCTTCTAGCTCAGCTACAAGGGCATTAGAAATCTTTTGACTGCCAAGTGCAGCACGAATGTGCTCACTTTGATCAGCTTGTTTTTCAGATTGTTCCCAGTTTAATAATATACCATAAACTTGAGTTAGATTGAGAGAAGTATAATCATTACGTTGTCGACTACATGTTGCAATGGTACCCCAAACTTTTCTAGGCAGTAGTTCTAGAAATTTTTCAACAACAAATCTTTGGTCTTTACCTATATTAGCCTTTTCCATTTTATTTATTAAAGCTTGATATCTAGTATAGGTGGAGGCCAGTGATTCATTGGTTTCCATGGCAAACAGTTCATACTGACGAGTCAGATTTACTTCTCTACAGCGAATGATGTCGGGGGTTCCAATATAGATATTTCTTAGAGTGTCCCACATATTTTTCGCTGTATTGCACAATCTAATGGACTCAAACACTTCATCAGGAAGTGACATGCTTATGTATATTTTAGCTTGTTTATCCAGCCTAACCATACGCCTGTCCTCATCTGTCCATTGTTCCTCCCTTTTTGGCATAACCATTTCTGGTAGTGCAGGAGTGGTTGCAGTAGCTGCAACAGCAGGAATAATGATAGTAGGAGTGTGAGGACCATCAGTTATTATAGAACAAAGACGATCATCAACAAGGTCTAAGAACATCATCATCCTGGACATCCAGGATTCAATTCTTGATGGGTCAAAAGCTGGGGGTTTTGTAGTGGAGCCATTTCCCTTCTGGTACTCAGAATCAACACAACTGTATTTAACGGATTCCATTGCAGATCTGGTTAAATTATATTTTAAACCAACTCTGCTCTGATACCAATTGTGAGTCCCTAATCACTATTATATTAGTGATTGTGAATCGTTAACAGTGAGTTAATTGTAGAAGGGGGGGTTGAATACAATTAAAAACTTTTCTTTTCTTTTATGATGAGTTATATTTGCTTAACAAGTTTTTAATCGTATTAAGATAACAGCAATATGAACATAAGAATGTATATAAGATAAACAGTTCAGGTGCTGATACACATGTAGCTGAAAGATAAATTCTTTTATTGATGAAATTTATCTTTTGTTGATTTGCGGAATAGATTAGCCAAAGCTAATCTAAATCAAACAATACAGCTAGTACAAAGAGATAAGCAGTAGTGGACAAACACGCTAACTGCTCACTCGCTGAAGTAAGCTAGTAGTGGACAAACACGCTACTAGTTTACTTGCTGGTGTTTACTTGTATCTTAGACAAACTAGTCACTGACAAACAAGTGACAATACAAGTAATCGACACAAAATGAAGTACAACATACTACGCTATTTATAGTGGAACACCCCTCATTTTTTTTCATCATTTAAATATAATAAATCCGGAAGCGTTAGTCCAACTTTAAACAAAACCAAGTTACATTTCAATTTCAACAAAATTTAAAACATAGTTTATTAAAATGGGTGTTACTTCCAAACTGCTAAATAACATTAATTTGTATAAACAAATATCAGAGTAGGCTTGGTCAAACATTCCTTTCAGTCCAACTTCTTGCCCACCCGATAAAATCTATAACCTGCAAGAAGTGTTAATGTGGGGGGTTAGCATAACGCTAAGTGAGTAGATAGTTAATCAACAGTCTAACTTAGCATAACAACTTTGTGTACAACAACTAATCTTAAACATTTCAGTACACAATACATACAGCTTGTCAACAATGCAACAATTCAACAACATCACATATCAACAATGAGGATCGGTGGTCCTTGTGGCACCCTCAGCCGCGGTGGCCCACCAAGCGACGCTTATCAACAATCTGTATTGGCCTATACAGAATCTACCGATAGCTTGTTACTATTTTCACACGACCTAATTTCCTATTAACGATATGTACAAGGAAATTCCTGTCGTCCGACTATAGCAACTAAGCCCAGCATCCGCTGACCTCAATAACTCAATGCACAAAGGCATTATATCACGTGATCACATATTCACATACTCATTATGGCATCATTTCAGACTAAACAGTCTATCAACAGTATTATTACTATTAAACCAACTCTATCATGGCAATTAAAAAGCAGTAATAATACGATTACCCGTTGTAACCAAACCTGTTACAACTAAATCACACTGAGGATTAGAATCCACTCACCAAATACCTCAGTTGTCCACTCAGTAGTCTAATGTCACTGAGTCTTCTCGAAATCTGAGAATACAAGGGAATTACACAAGTTAGTTACTTATCTCAAAATCTATACAACATCATTCCAATATTATAAATAACCATATTACCAACACAATTCAAACTTACTTATCAAGTTTATGATTATTATGATCACATTACTTTAGTCATGTTAGACTAACATAATTAGACCTTTAACACAATTATTAACCTCCAATATCAACAATTCATCAAAAACTCAATATTAGGTCTAACGAATACTTAGCAATTAAGCTTACACAATCATCTTTAATCATCAAATACTAGCTCATCAAACTCAATTGAATAACTAGTTTACAATTTAATAAATTTCATCAATTCAAGTTAAGGCTTAGCTTATAATCACAATTCAAATATCAACTACTCATTCTAACATGATTACAAGTTTCTCTTCATGAAGAATCAACTAAACCCATAACTTAATTCATGATCATAATTCAATTATATCAATTCTAATTTAGAGTTTCACTTATAATCATGAATTTAACATTAACTAACAACTATACAAGTATTATAAGCTTCAATTTAACATTACTCATCTTAATTCAATCAAATACACAAATACCCATTTCTAGGTTTATATGAAAATCGAAAATTAACACTTACAACATGCTTATGATGATGATGGAATGATTAATCCATGTTATTGAAGCTTAACTAACATCAATTTAATCATTTGAAACCCTAATTTCGGATTTAAGATCAAGAACATCAAAACCCCAAATTTCTAGGGTTCATATAATTCAAGAAATCAACACTTACAATGAATTAAAGGATGAAAGGATGATTCAATCTTGTTATTGCAGCTTGAATACAAACATACTAGCTTTAATTTGAGATTTCTTCATGAATTTGGTTCAATCCCAATTTAAGTGTGTGTGTATGAGGCGTACGTATGTATGTGTGTATGTAAATATACACCGACTCAATCAAATAACACTTATCCTATATGTGTTTAATTTTATTCCCCGTACTTATCATTGTCTGGAACTTAAAAACCATTTGCGGGGAAACATTATTTTATTTTACTGTCAACTGAATTAAATTAAAACAGTTAATAATTTATTAACCACAATAAATTATTTGACTCTTTTACCCATTTATTTTCAATTACCAATTTACAATATTTCCTAACATTTCAATTAACCATTTCAAGTCAGGAAATAATAATAAAATACTAGACCCGTAAATTGGATGTTACATATAGACACTGAAATCCTTGATTTCCGGATCTGATGGACACGTGTCGCTGCTTGATTGGAGAAGTAGTTGAGATGTGATGTATCATGGCACGACATTCTGTCTTGGGAAACATCACCTTGTACTATAGACCAATCAAAAGCTTCCACGTTACTCTTTTCAAGTTACGAGGAACACGTGCTGCGCCTTAGTAACGCCGAATGTTGACTTCTTATTTAATGCGGCATTTAATGCTGCAGTCGCTGATAGAAACAACAATTCTCCTCATTCTCAATGCGAGCTAACATGCTCTAAAGAATGACTTGAACAGCTAATCTTCAGCGACTTCTTTTATTCAGCAGATGAGAGAACTCAAGAAGACTTGGAGACTCTCGCTGATAGATGAGTATCAGCGACACACATAGTTGAGTCTTTGATCTTTATAAATTCTTCTTCTACTGGTCTAAGATACAATCAGCGACAAGAAAACCTTCAGCAACACTATCTTCAACTTGAATCATACTTCATGTACAGAGAGTAATGCTCTCGCTGATGATGATCAGCGACACACAAAGTTGAGCATCATTCTCTTTCAGTAACACAGAGTGTCAGAAGATCAGCGAACATAAACTTCAGCAACAGGAGCTTGACTTGAAACATTTCTTCATAGAGAGATCTTCATTAAGTGGGTCAGAGACTTAAGAGAATAAGACACCATCAGTGACTTCGCTTATCAGCGACTAATGACTTCAACAGTCTGCTTGTAGACATTATCTAAGTCTCTCCCTTAATCATTGAGATCAGCGACCATCTTGAGTTTGACTATCAGTGACTCAACACAAGGAATTCGAGGTTTTAATGAAGTCTGAGTTTGAGATGAGTGCGATGGGAGAACTTACTTTCTTTTTAGGTGTGCAAGTTGAGCAATCAGTCAATGGCATTTATATTCATCAGTCAAAGTATGTCAATGATATGTTGACTAGGTATGACTTGCTTGATTGCAAAACCTATGGTACTCCCATCGACATAAATCACAATCTTGGACCCGATGAGCATGAAGAAGACTGCAAGGAGAAAGACTATCGTTCTATGATAGGGTCTCTAATGTATCTTACTGCCTCAAGACCGGATATTGTGTTTGCGGTTTCGTTATGCTCGAGATATCAAGCGAAGCCTAAGGTGACTCATATGAAGGCTGTAAAGCGAATTTTTGGGTACCTCAAATATAGGCCAACTCTTGGTCTATGGTATTCAAATGAGAAATCATTCGCATTAACTGCCTATTCGGATTCAGATCATGGTGGCTGCAAAATGGATAAGAAGTCTACCACTGGAGGATGTCAGTTTCTCGGATTGCGGTTGGTTTCTTGGCAGTGTAAAAAGCAGACCACGGTTGCAACTTCTACAGCTGAGGCCGAGTATGTTGCTGCTGCAAGCTGCTGTTCTCAAGTCCTTTGGATCCAGCATCAACTACGTGATTATGGGTTACTTCTTTCTATGACTCCTATTCATATAGATAATACTGAAGCTATTTCCATAACACGCAATCCCGTACAACATTCTAAGACCAAACACATTGAACTTAGGTTCCACTTTATACGGGATTGCTATGAGAAACATCTAATAGACCTTGTCCATATAGACACCCTTAAGCAAAATGTCGATCTTTTCACAAAAGCTTTTTCAACCGCTCGTTTTAACGAATTGGTCAACATGATTGGTTTGAGGTTCTTTCAAACTAAAAAATGATTTGTGACTTGGCTGTGTTTTGCAAATGTTTGATTTGATTTATTTAAAAAAAAAAACCCGCAACAGCCACTATTTATACTTTTTAGTATTAAAGAAATGCACAGTTGCTACATTTTAAAATAGACGTTGAAGTTGTGTCTGTAAACAACTTGGGATATGATAGTACATCGGATGACATGCATAAAATGGAATTTTAAGGTTTATGTTGGATGTGTCAGTAGATTTATCTGACGTGTTGAAAACAGTTTTTATAAACATTGTCTTCATCATACGATTTATTAGTAGGTATGTTATGCAAAACTCTTTGAGATCTCTTAAGAAGCCTAATAGTTAATTGTCTATTTCAAGTGGTACAACATCATTGGATGTATGACACAAGTCTTAATTTCTAACTTATGCTAGACATGTTTTCGTCAAAGAAGTTTATTTGATATCATTTGGGGGTATATATTGACAGTTTCCTCTGTTATATGTATGTATAGACCTGGTCTCTGTTAATATACACTTAAAACTTAAGCAAACACAAGTCAAAGTACTTGCAAAGTCTTTAAAATTAAGATACCTTACAAGGTCGCCAAAATGGTTTGACCAAGTCTGGTTTTGCTTAAACCTGAATCAAGCTATGTCGCTTTGTTGTACGTAAGTACAAACCTGTCACCGCTGACTTGATTCTTAAATTTGATTTTCTTATATTCTCTCTGTAAATGAAAACATGGTCTATGTCTTAAGTTAAGATGTATATCTATGGTGGGGACCACAGCGAAATGTACATGAGAATAATAATAAAATTAGCTCCTAGATGTGAGTGTAACATGTTTAAGCGGATAAATATACTGATAATCGTTTTGAAATAATTTTTATTAAAAATGTTTTTAGCATGTCAAGTAAATTTAAAGTGGACAAATATACTGATGATCGAAATAACACTTATTGTTCCTAATAAATGCATGTTACTCCAATATGATCCCTAACCAGATTAAATCAACTCCGTCACTGTAAATTTGCATTAAGTTTGTGTTCACATATTTTTCTGTTTCTTAATTCGTATTATTACACCAAGTTACAAGTTACTTTTACAAATCGCGCGTCGAAAATTTTACATCAAAATCGAATTTCATATTTCTGCCATATCCATCATGCGACATCATTATCGACGTCGCATGCGACGTCGCACGCTACGTCGCAGTCAGGGTTAGACTATATATAGTTCCACCCCGCGACGCCCTTTGGTACACTATTCAAATTATTTTTGCGACGTAGACTGCGACATTGGCTTTGGCGATTGCGACGACGTGACCATCGATTCGATTGTGATTTCTGGCCTTTTTTCACTTCTATTCACTTACGATTTCTTGTTCTACTCTATTTCCTCAACTCTTAGGTACTATTTTTACATCCTTTAACCGTTTAATTTTGGTGTATTGATTGAATCTATATTGCGGTTTTGGGGGTTTTGGGTTTACGGGTAAATTAACTATGTAAATGTGTGATGCATGCGGTAAACTTTGTGTTTTCACGTTCCCCTTGATAAGCCGCATCGACTGGTATAAATGATTTCGTAAAAAACCCAATTTTATTACTTAGGGTTTTCTGGGTTGGGATGCAGTTCATCTTTGCGACGTCGGCTGCGACGTAGCAGCTGATGTCGCATTTCTTTGGTAATTTCATACCTGATTGCGACGTCCTTATGCTACGTCGCATACACTGCGACATCACATGCTACGTCGCATCCATTGCGACATCCGGTGCTATGTCGCAAATTTTTGCGACCTCACAGGCGACGACGTGGGCTACGTCGCATTTTCTAACTTATGTGATTAAATTCACAATTAATTACAAAATGCGACGTCCCCTTTAACGTCGCTTCCGTTTAATGCGACATTGTGCTCTACATCGCTGTTGATTTTGCATTGATTTATGCGACGTCTTTGCAATTTGGCACTCTCACCTGCGACATCAACTGTGATGTCGCAGCACACAGAATGTTTTTTAATATGTTAAGTGCCTTTGTTTGTCGTTTAACCTAACGCTTTTCGAGTATATTTGTTGTACTGTCTTTTCCAGATATGGCTTTAGCTTACGAACCGCGACATAATACGGTTGCATTTTTGGACGTCACGCTTTCTAATGCCGAGCCTTTTAGGCCAATGATTGCTTTTCTCAGACGCTCACGTATTTTTCACGCTATATCAGACTCCACTGTGGTCTATAAGAATTTAGTGGGTCAGTTCTGGAGAAATGTGACTGTTGTTACTGAGAAAGAGATTCCACGTTTGGTATCTACTGTGTTCGGAACGCAGATTGTTATCACTGAGCAGGGAATTCGTGACCTGCTTCAACTGAACGATCATCCCGACATGCCTGTTCTCTTCGACAACGCTTTTATTACTGGCGGCATGCATAGGATGGGTTATTCGGGGATTCCAACAGATCAGTATCGCAAGGCGAATCTTACACGGGTCTGGAGATATCTTATGCATATCTTTATTGTTTGTTTAGGAAATCGAAAGGCTGGAACAGACGGTATCAGTCATCGTCTGGCTTCGGGTATGCTTGCATTGGTCTACAACAAGCCTTACAACTATTCTGGGTTCATTTTCAAAGCTATGGTAGATAATGCCAACGCTGGAACCAGTAAATGGGGTTTATATCCACGATTTGTGCAACTGTTCCTAAATCGTCATCACCCAGAGCTTCAACAACAGGGTGATGTTGATAATGTTCTGAAGATCACGCCAATGATGAATCGTATCTTTGCGGTGTGCTCCGCTCATGAAAAGGGGGTTCAGGCACCACCGGATGTTCCTTTATTCGGTGCAGTTCTTGATGAGCATTATGTACCGCCGCCGGATCCTGAGTTTATGGATGTTCAAGCACCCCAGCAACCACAGCAACCTCTTGTGAATATTCCAGTTCAAGCTGCGGGGGAGGATATTGAGGATGTTTCGGTCCAGATTGAACAATTTGGACAGGTTCAGCAACCAGGTTCTCCTCAGGATATTACTGATGAATCATCTTCTTCTGATTCCGCTTTTGTGACAACGAAGGATGGTGGTGAGACACCCACGGATTCTGATGGTGACGTACCCCACCCATCACAGATGGACCGGATTAGGGTACACGACTCGCGTCGTTATTTGAGAATTCAGCGACGTATTCGTGCGGGCAAATGTTACATGGGTAAACGTCCACGTGCTGACGATGATACTGAATTTCAACCTTCTTCTCGTCGTGCACATCGTATCTCTACTGCTCCGACTCCTCAACCATCACAAGAAATGGTTGTTGAGCCCACTCCTGCATTCCTGCAACAAATGATGGAAAATATGCAAAAGATGCAGCATCAGATGAAAGAACAAGCTGAACGGAATGCTTCTCAGTCAGCAATCATAGAAGTCCAGTCCAAGCTGATAGCAGAATTGAAGACTAGGGATTCTGTTTTGGAGGCTAGGTCTATTGCCTTGGGGGAGTCTGGGTCCGGGGTACCCAATGTTGAGTCAATAGGACCAGAGTCTGTAACTCCAACCCCTGTAATTGAAAACATTATTAATGAAAATGTTCAACGTTTGGATTATTTCAGTGTTGATGATATTCCAGGTCAGCCAAGACCATTAGCGGTAGATTACTCTTTTGCTGATTTGACATATATTCAGAGAATGGTCAATGATACTGGTTCGGAGACTGAACAAGGATACGTATTTGACATGGATGATGATGTGTCGGTTGATGATGAACATTTGGGTTCAGATGAGTATTATGATGATGCACCTGTTATTGAGACAGATTCGAGTGATGATGAGGGGCCTGCTAAAACTTCTCATGGAGAATCTAGTTCAGCTTATGCAACGCCTACTCAGGATTCTACATCAGTACAATCAACTCAAGAGGCATCTAAAAGTGAAACTGCTGAAGAAAGAATAGAAAGAAATAAGCAGTGGTGGCCTCAAGGTAGATCTGCAGAACCAGTACCTGTGACTTGCAAAATTTACAAGGTTCGTGGAGATTATACCGGTTTGATTAAGAGTTGGAAGGTTCGTCAAAGAATGATTATGATTAAGAGAATGGACGGCATTTAGTACTTCAAGCTTCGGTTCAAACAATTAAGTACATTGCCTAAAGGAGAGATCAATCGTTTGGCACAATTAAATTTCATTAATCCTTTGCAAGATGATTATGCAGATTACATTCAGAGGACTTTGCGTCAAGAGGTTCGAAGCAAAAGATATAACAAGATAAAGCCTACACTTGGTACGCAGTATATTTTCAAGAAAAAGCTAGATCCAACGACAGAGCAGCCTATGGTCAAAGTTCATTATTCGTCGGCTGACTGTTTGACAGAGATTCCTTTGGAATCAGTTCCCTATAATTTTCTCAGCAGATTTGTTAAATGGGAGCTCGATTCACATACCGGTGAAGCGGTGATTACTTTCGTTCCAGATTCTGAACCGCGATTAGAATTCGGAGGTATTTGGAACTTGCGACAAGCAACGTTCAGAGTTTTTGATCCTATGAGTCTGATAATGCATGAAAAAGATTTAAGACGACTCTTCGATGATAGAATTCAGGTTAATGCAAACAATGAATTCAACAAGAAACTTGCAGATCAATTTCAGAATATGGTAAAAGTTTGTGTGGCACATGGTATTCATGCCAATGGAAAGTTTCCTGTTGGATGGGCTTAACTGAAGAAATTTGTGAAGACCAAGCTGAAGACACGGGGGAGTTTGTTGATGCATTTTGATATGTCTGTCAGTTGGTCTAGTTCGAGTTTATAATTAGTTTTGTGTTTACTGATTTGTGCGACGTTGTATGTAATGTCGCACATGCGACGTCAGTTAGTTGGGCTTGCGACGTTGGCTATGTCGCATGGGCCTGGACCTGCGACGTTGTGTGTAACGTCACAGGATAGAGTGTTTAGTATATAAACACATTTTGTAATCAGTTTTAGGGTTGACGAAAAACCCTAAACGCAATCAGTCGAAAATACCTGTAACCTAGTCGATTATTATCAATAAACAACTGTTTGAATTCGTTTATATCACGTTTGTTTTATTGATTCGTTTGAGTGGTTATTCAATTGGTGATTCCGCATCAATTGATTTGTGTTACTTGATTCAAGATCGAGATTACGGACTTACAAGATCACTGACTTGGACTTCAGTGGTTGTAAGTGTTACTTGGGGGCCACCGCGGCAGTAGGGTACCTCAAGGACCACCGATCCTCTTTGACTTTATTTGTTTATGATGCTTTGCTGTAAACAATTGTTAATCTGAGTTAGTGTAACACCCTCAAATTTTGGGTTGCAGAAGCGGTCGGGTCGGGTGTTACCAAATCAAATATCATAAGCACAAAGGTAAATAATGAACGACTCTAAATGAGACGTTTGAAAATAATTATACATTCCCAAAATAAAAATGTATACAAGTTACGAGTTTGCAAAATAATTTCAATACATAATTTGTAATACAAACTTTATGCAGAGAAATCCGGATGTTTGAAAATATGCGACTCGAGCTAGCTTATCTTGTAGCAATCCTAATCCTGCTCGGCACCTGAGAACACATGCTAAAACGAGTAAGCTATAAAGCTGGTGAGTTCATAGGATTGTCAGTTGAAACATATAGTATAAAACCTTATATGTTTTGAAAAGTAGTTCAAAATCTACGAATTTGATATGTATTGTATTGAAGTTTTAACACCAACGTGTATACATCCTACAAGGTATCTCATGCCTAAGTGACCGTGATGTGTACCTAAGTACATAAACATTGAGGCATTCCGCGCCTGGATACCTATCAGGTATTAAGTAAATCTCTCAATGTGAGGCAATACATGCCTAAGGACAATCGGGTAATTGTATGACCACGTCATATTATGTTGTGTAATAATTGGTGTGCCACTTGGCATAGCGTGTTGCATCCAGCAACATAATTGTAGTCCCACGGACTATGATTGAGTATTTAATCAAATACTGAGTTGACGGCCTTACGCGAAAGTTCTTTGATCCGTTAATTGTACAGATCACGAGCATAAGCTCACCCATCCGTATATGTGTGTGGATCACGAGCATAAGCTCGCCCATCCATCAAGTGTATCGCTTTACCGCGATATCGTACTTGTGCCCACTGCACTACCGTGGCATCGTTTTGTGCCCACTCTACCGTGGCATCGTTTTGTGCCTATCTGGCATCAACCGAATTGCTCGCAAGCAAAGTATGTAATTGAGTCGGCAGTACTACGACATGCCCAACTTGAGTAATTGAGCTGACAGTACAATGACATGTCCGACTTGAGTAATTGAGAGCCGACAGTACTACAACATGTCCGACTAGTGTAAATGAGAGCCGGCAGTACTACGACATGCCCGACTAATTTGATTGTGTTTGTATGCGTGTATGTATACCTATATACATAAATAAATTGTAGATGGAACCAAGTGCTCGAGATGAAGTACAAGCATGTATGTATATATATACATATATATATATATAAGCTGAACTAACAAATACCTCAGATAGGGTATCATGTAGCACATGAAATTGATTTATTGTAGCTAAGTATGTATATACAGTACTTAACTATGTCTTGTGTTGCAATAAGCCTATGTATGATTAATCATCACCTAGTTGTTTAGTATATTTCTGATTTATACTCCTAGCCTCAGCCTAGCAAGTTTATTGAGATCCTTGGTTGTTGTTTACTTGAGTTCAATTCCAATTTAATAGTCCTGGAATATATATGGGCAGTTTTAGCTCCTAAGAGGGAGACTAATCCGGTAAAAGTCTAGTTGTTGTCTTGAGTAGGTAGAATTAAACAGTCCTAGTGTGTTTGATAGCATTGTCCCGTGACAATATGGTCCGGGTAAAATTGATAACTTAGTCAAGTTATGTAGTGGTAATTGTTTGCCAACAATCTAACAGTGTACGGTTATAACCTATCTAGGTTAAGTATTGATATTGTTCCAAGACAATATGATGGGTGTAATTCCTAAGTATTACACATTTCGTATTACATGACAGTAATATAGATAAGTGTGAATTATAAAAGTTTATTATTATAATTCGAAAACAGTAGTTGAGCATGCGTATCACCCCAAAAACAGTAAAACAGTTGAAATAGTGAGGCTATGAAACTCACCTGAGGAGTTAGCGATCCTACGATACGCCCATCATCTAATGGGTAACCTCCTAGTGTCCTAAACACGTGAGGTTATATGAGTACGAGATAAATCAGTTTGTCTAAGCGAGTTGTCTAAGTATTCATTTGTCGTTCAGGTTTGGAAACCGTGTACGGGGGTCCGGGGGCAGCGCCCCTGGTAGCGGGGTCCAAGGGGTGGCAACCCCTGGCGGGGTCCAAGGGGCAAAGCCCTTGGCTGGGGTCGAGCTGTCAGGTCAGCTTGGAAAATTTTTATCTACGCTTATATTGCTTTACTAAAAACGCATTCGAGATTTGAATTCGGGTAAAATCACGTGGTAAAATACTTAGTGAAATCATGTGTTTTTAAGGGTCTGTGACTTGCGACATTAAGTGCAACATTGCGTGCGACGCTATGTGCGACATAAGGACTTATGTCGCTTCGTGCGACGTTCACAATTTAATGCAACATTGTGTGCTGTGTCGCAATGTGCGACGTTCAGATTTACTGCAACGTCATGGTTTACGTCGCACCATGCGACATCATTAGATTTTTGCGACATTGAGCTGCGACATTGACAATGTCGCAGCACTGTTCGATGATTTTTCACCCAAAAACACAATTTAACCCATTTTTATGCCGAATTTTGTTGATGTAATGTTAATACATGTTATATTAAGTGTTTTTATCAATAAATAACAAAGAAAAGTGGATAATTCCTTACGATTTGAAAATCGAGGGTTTGAGGATGATGATGAACTTGATGATGAAGATGAAGATGATGATGATGTTGCTGTGATTGATTTTGTTGATGGTGATGACGACGGCGGTGGTTTCTGACGGTGGTGGTGGGTCGGCGGTGGCCGGCGACGGTGGTGATGAAGGGAGGAGATAGAGAGAGTATAGAGAGAGTTTTGTGGGGTTTGTGTGTAAAAATGAATTGAAATGAAAGGGAAAAAGGGGGGTATGGGTTGGCTTAGGTTTGGTGGGGAGGACACTGTTTCTCAAATGACAGTGTAAAATACTCGCGTTTTTATACCTGTTTGTAATATAAGTTTAATATTTTAAATCAATAATCTTGTTTAATTATTTTGTAAATATTTAAAATAAAAGCATTTTAGTTGAATTACAAAAATGTAATTTGGTTTCTGCATGGTCTCAAATTATTTCAATTGTGATTATTAAGTAATCATTGCTTATTACATATATATAATTATATATATAAAAAGTTTTCGAATACTTTGTTACAATTTCATATAAAATACAATTATTTAAAGTTTAAAATTGGCACGAAATTTGACTCTTTTTGACCAGATGTTACAGTTAGGTTGATAGTTAAAGGTCTATTCACTTAGCTTTGTGCTAATCCCCCTCATCATTTCTTGCAGGTCTAGCTTTTGATTGTGGGTGCATGAATATGGGTTTGAAGGAATGTTTGACGGCTCACTCTGAACTTTATAAACTTGCTAATGGTTTTGTATTTTGAAAAGTGTATGACACCTAAAACTTATGTTTGTATTAACTATGATATTCTAGACTTTCATTGCCATGTAGAAGTGGATTACAACATTTAGGTTTGTAATGTAATTATTAAATACGCGCTTCTCGTTTATATATAGAAAAAATAGTCTTGAAAATTGTAAGGTGTTATATCGCTGCTTCAAAAACTTCAAAATCCAGCACTTGATTAACATCACTTTATCCAGTCTTGATTCAACAACTTATACGGCAGAAAGACGTCCATCAGATATGTAATACCAAAGTAGAGCAATGCGTCAACTTCCACCTTCCGCTTCGATTTCAACATCATTCTCAATCCCTTATCCCAAAATGTATTCTTCTTCACAAAATCATCCTTCAACAAATCCTCACAACCCTTAAAATCCGGCTCCTCCATCACTAACATAATGAATCTCGGTATCTTAAACTTAGCCACATCACTAGGCAGAATACCTAACCACTTTATATCGGGTAACACAAAATCCCCACCATCATACGCAAACATATTTATCTCGGATCCGGATTGAAGAGCACGCAGCAGCTTGAAACTCATAGGATCACAGTCTAAAACAGCAAAGACGGGCAAATTAAGTTGCGAGATCAACATCCTCAAGAATAGCCTTGTAGCAACAGGCGGTATCGGCTCTCGGGCTACTGACACAAGTATACAAGGGAACCTTTTTCGAAATACCGGTTGTGGGCTAATGTGAGATTTTTCAACCAAAGGAATAATGCTTATACCTCGGGTCCCCGAATCGACACAATCAATCACTTTATCATAATGTCAAAATTTAAGATTACCGATAACCAAACCGTTTTGAACACGGTTTGTGACATTTAAACAAGACGTACAATGTGCAACGTAACATGCAGCAAATGTCATTCAAAACGTCTTCGGACTCATCCGGGCATCGGAAATCATCAGCATTACTGTAATACAAAGCACGTGAGGAAGCGTACGATTGTTCCAAGGACATGATGTATAATCGTGATAAAACACGCGCAACGAGTGCGGTCTTACGTACGTAAAGACTTATGCTTGAAACATGATTCACATATTTTCCTAAGAATCTTTAGCAGCTCCTCATCTTCTTTCACATGGATTTTCTTGATGTGGCCTCTTTCAACGCAGTAGGCCGTTTCGTAGCAGTACGCCATTTTCGAAAACCCTAGCTAGATTGTTATGGCGCTCGAATTTGTGCGATTAGCTTTTTATCGCTCAACGATTAATTTTTTATTTTTGATTTTGATTTAGTGTCTTATTTGTTGCTATATATTTAACTGTGACATGAATACATTAAATAAATAAATTAAAAACAGCAAGAGCAGAGTTCGATATATAGTAAGCAATTTTTTTTAGATAAAAAATAAAATGATACTAGGAAAGAGAAGATTTGCAAAAATAGGGTTTTTTTTCTTTTTAGTAGGAAGAGAAAAGATTTAAGAAGATTTTTTATAAAAAATAAACTTTGAATAAGTAGGGTAAAGATGATTTTGATAAAAAAAAAATATATATTTTTTGAGATATGAGAAATAAGCAAATATAATAATAACAAATTATGTATGATAAAAGAAAATGATAAATGAAGATAGAAAGTGGTGGTTAAAAAGGAAATAAGAAAAAGAGAGAGAGAGAGTTCACTTAAGGTTTTTATTTTAACTTTTTTTAGTGGGTTAATAAAGTAAAAAGATAACAAACTATAATAAATAGAGCCCTTATGACTTCCTTTACGACTTTTAATTTATTATATAATTAATAATTCAAAACTATATTTCATTAACCGTTAATTCATCCACATTCATACCGGGTCAAACTTCTCCTTTTTTATTCCGAGAAATAAAAACTACCACTTTAATTTCAAATCAATTTATTTACAATCAATATCAAAATCAATATATAGAGCAAATGAAACCATTTTTTGGTGGAAAAAATTCATCTAGTTTATACTCTTTCACAAATGAATGGTACATACGTAATTATAATATGTTTTTGCTTCTTTGCGTTTGTATGCAGGAAGTTTGTTGGACGAAATCATGCTTTAATCTGTTACTTAATTATTATTAATTGATGATATATGAAATTAAATTCGGATGTTTTTTGGTGGAGAGAAAAAGAAGAAGCACTTACAAGGTTTGACTTGATAATGTGTTTTAAAACAATTATTGATATTTGATTGATTTTTAATTAATTAAATTAATTAAAAAATACCTTAAAGAAAGTCCTTAGGGCTTTGTTTAGCAAAACCCTAAAGATAAAGAGAGAAAAAATAAAAGAAGAAATATATATCAAGTAGAGTTGATTTTAAAAATTGAATAAAGAGATCGATTTGAGAAGATTTAAAAGTAGATAAAAATGATGAAAAATAGACCTATAGAGTAGAGTTCAAATGAGTACATCAATTTTGAATGAGAATAGGCAAATCAATCTTAGTCACTCATTTTCATCAAATATCTATTTCCTCCACATTTTTGAAACTCAAATATCTTACAAACGGTAAGTCGAAAAATCATGAAACTTGCACCATAAAATTCAGCGTTTTCTCCTCTTCGATTTTCCGTCCCTCAAGGCATACTTGTGACACCCGCCAAATTATGACTAGTAATTGGTTCTTAATCAAGTGTAATACATGTAATTAGTTCTGTGTTAGGCTAATTAATGTATCAATATATATGTTGTCGAATATATACAAGTATGCGATTTGATTAAATCGTATAAGTTTCAAATCGAATGCAATTCGATTCAATTAATACGGACGTTGGTGAACAATTTTATTAAATAATATGACATTATTTAATAACTCTATTTTATCCAAAATATTATTTAGATAATATTTCAACTCAAATTCGTATCGTACAAACAACAATTACGCTATTTAAATAATAAACGCGCAAACAATCAAAACGAGAATAAGTTATATTTTATAACTCAAGTAAAAAAAATTGATGAAATACTTCAACAAAAACATTAATAAGTATTCGTTTTTTAAAATAATTATTTAAACAATTTAACGATCGGGGAAACGAACACCGCACGGAGCGCGAACGCGAGGACTAAAATTTGGGAGACTTTCCCTCCCCTATTTCCCCCCAAAAATTTGCCATTTTCCCCCATTTTCCTCATTTTTTTTTTTCATTTATCATCTCTCTCTTCCACCTCCTTTCTCTCTTTTCTCTCTAACTATAACCACCACACCACCACCACTTAAATCACTAAAATAATACCACAAAACGCACTCGGATCATCTCGCCCATTTGAAGAAAAAGAACCACGACATCACGATCTACATTTCCCTCTTTTCGGATTTCTCCGGCGTTAAGTTTGTAAGTTTCTGACAAATCCCGAAACACTCTGATTTCCATTATTTCCACTTGTTTGTTGTTTGTAATAGCTTGAAATGTCCATCTAAGGGTTGGATAAAAGAATCGGACCAAACGGAAACCAGAAAACACGTTTTTGGCTCAAAATCCGTCGAACAGACATAAGTGTCGCATAGGCCAGACCAATATAGCGTCACTTCGTGCGTCACTTAAGTGCCGCATTAAGTGATGCATAAAACCCTAAATTTGTGTCACTTGCCTAAGTGCCGCATAAAACCCCTTTTTCCGGACACTTACATCCGTCATTTGTCCAGTGACGCCTAACACTACTTACCGACACTTCCAACGACACTTGTCTAAGTGCCGCATGCAATTGAACCTTAATTCCATCCGACACTCGCCCCTAGTGACGCATAGAACCCTTACCCGACACTGATAACCGACACTGCCTTAGTGACGCCTCGTCATGCGTCACTTCCCTAAGTGACGCCTTAACCTCATATTTTACCATTTCATGCGACACTTCTTAAGTGTCGCCTAAACCTCTAAGTGTCGCATCAAGTGACGCTAAAAACGGACTGTTTGCAACTCTTTTTCATACTAAGTGTCGAACTTCTATAACCTCAAACATTTATACGATACGACTTCTAAAACACATTGGAACATGTTTTCAAGCATAACACTTTGAAATCATAATAATGATAATGAGATTATTATTACAACTAATTCACCAATGGGCCGTACACGTTTTCAAAGCATAATCTAATCAACCAAGTCGTAGTAACTTGGACAAGTTAAACAGCCAAATCGTAGTAATTTGGACAATTTAATCAACCAAATCGTAGTAATTTGGACATTCTAGTTGGACGAACAACTACAAAGGTAGTCTTCCGAGAATCCTACTCATGTTATAACCATCGCGTGTCTTGGACACCCTCAGGTTACAAGTCTTCGGACATCAATTCACAACTAATCAATTCAAGTTTATTTCGATAAACACTCAAGGCTCAGGTGAGTCTCATAGCCCCTATTTTACGATTTTCATCAGGGGTGTGATTACATTGCTTGTTTTATTTTACAATATGAATGCAAATACAATACAATCAAATACTACATGAGTTGTTTTCACTAATCATTTCAAAGCCCTCCACAACATAGTTTGGTAATACATCTGTAGCGTGAATGTTAGTATATGATATCATATGTGATTGACAATCCTCGTCCAGGTTAGCACGCACTAACCGGTCAAACGAACGTATTAGCATTTGGGAAGACGAGTGTAGATTAGGCACTCGTAGGAGGCACCTCATTTGATTTTCCTTAATTGGACCTGACACTCAAGTTAAGCTCAAACTATATGCCCATGGCTGTATAACTTTTATTTTGCTTAATTGCATTTTAATTTCAATTAAATCTTGCGGTTCATACAAATATGTGTTAACATACAAACCTGTGAGCTCACCAGCGTTTCGCTGACCCATTTTAGCATGTATCACAGGTACACAACAGTAGGTTGGACTGCCCAATCAGGATTCATTAGCTTGAGTCTTCATTCAATCAATCAGAGATTTAATTGCATTATTATATTTTGTATAAAGTAATTATGTAACGTAAATCTCTCAATTTCAAGGAACTAAGCTAATATAAACAATATTTTTGATGTAAACTTTGGTTTTATCAATACAATGTAAAATGACGCATTTAGTGGTCGTTCATTATATCTTTGTGTTTGTGATTATTGATTAGTCGCGCCCCGACCCGATTTGCTTCCGCAACCCGAATTTGGGGGTGCGACAATACTTTTGACAACTTTTTATTTATTTATTTTTTTGTGGGTTTTACAAAGTAGTAACACATGTGTTAGTGATTAGTTGTACATTTAATTTGTGGTTAGAGTTAGGGTTTAAGACTAGGGTTTAGGATTTAGGGTTAGGGTTTAGGGTTATGGTTTAGCAGGGTTTAGGTTTTAGAATGATTTAGGTTTTAAAATTTTGTAAAGCGTTTAAGGATTAGGGTTTGGGGTTTAGGGGTTAGGGTTGGGTGTTTGGGGTTTCGCCCCGAAACCTCAAACCCCCAACCCTAACCCCTAAACCCCAAACCCTAAACTCTAAACGCAACACTTTAACACATGTGTTAGTAAATATGAAACCCACCAAAAAGATGGAAAAAATTTCGTCGAAAGTATGCGTTTAGGTACGGCAAATCGAAGTGGAGAAGATGCTGATTTTAATGGTGCAATTTTCATGATTTTTCTATTTGTCGTTTGTGAGATACACTACTAGAAAAGTTCAAATAGACCACGGTATACTAAGCATATTGACCACTGATTTTGAGGGGTGGTCTATAGGGGGGAAGTCTATTTGAAAAATAAAAGGGTCACGGATTTTTTGAGGTGGTCTATTTGACTAATTATAAAAAAAGGAACAAGGTTCCTACACCAAGAACCGTGGTCTATTTGACAAATTATATACAAATATATTTTTAATTTTTATTTATTTTCTAGTTCATTCAATTCTATAAAACGTATTTCAAAACTGATAGTAAAATTATGATTCTTACAAAAACATAAATAACAATTTATAAACATATATTATATATCATTATTATAAGCAAATGATTCGATTTTACATCGAACCTTAATAAAATATTACAACCCTTGAAATCAAATTATATCTAATACTATACAATGTATAAACTAACAACAACAAACAAACATATGAATGAAATTAACATCTTCATAACGTGGTTCTTCCATCGAAGCAAGTACTACTCCTTTGACACATGAAGTACCTAAACGGAAAAAAATAACAATAAATGAAGAAGTTAAACTAAACAAATACTGAACTAAAAAGATATATAATCCGTAAAATTTTGAAGTACAACCCAAAGATATACAAACTATACGACCTTCATATAAAAATATCAAAGAAAGATAAAACTTTAAAACCAAATCGAAGAAACAAGAACAAATGTAGAGCTAAAATTGAAAGAATAAATATAAAGAAAAAATTAGAATCAAGTAACAAATCACCTTAAACAATCTGGTAGTAACTCGAGAGAACAACTTTAAATACGAAGGTAGATGTATATAAATTAGAAGGAAGAACAACCGATCGTATATAAGGAGTAGCAGTGTTTTAACGGGGATGATATTTGTGAAAGATAATGAAATTGGGTTTTCATATGAAATCAAAGATTGAATATTTGAAATAATGAAAATGGAGCAAATGGAGGGTTTTGGGGCAAAAATATAAAAGAGTGAGGTGGTCTGGAAGAATATATTGGAGAATAGAAGAAAATAAGGGTGAGTACTTGAAAAGTTCAATTTTTTAAAATTTTTGGACAAAGGACCAAGGTTCCCACATTAAGAACCGTGGTCCTTTCGAAAATTTCAAAATTTTTTGGACAAAGGGCCACGGTTCCCACGTTAAGAATCGTGGTCCTTTTGAAAATCCAAAATAACCACGGTTCTTAGTTTCCTTTTTTTTTAAAAAAATAGTCAAATAGACCACCCCCTATGTAATTAAAACCGTGTTCCTTATTTTTTAGTAAATAGGCCACAGTTCACAAGTAAGAACCGTGTTCCGTGTTTTTTTAACCGTGGTCCACCTCAATAAATTAAAAAATGAGTGTTTTAAGGCAAATAGACCACATATTTTATGATTTTTCACCATTTTCGTGGTCTATTAGGGATGGTCTATACTTGTTTTTGTAGTAATGATAGTTGATGTTAGGAGTAAATGAGTTTTATACGTGTAGAGCATTCTCTTTGTACAAATAGTACAATATCATTGGTTCTCTTCATTCTCACACAAATTCTTATTATCATTTGGACCTCACCCTAGACCTATAATCTTAGAAGATTTTGAAATGATAATGAATGAAAGAAAATAGTAAATGAGATAAAAAAGAAACTTTCCTTAATACACAGAAGAAAGTCATTTTTTTATAAATAATAATTAATCTAGTCAACTATAAGAAAGTGGAGATGAATACTATTATTTATGTGTTGCTTCACCGCATGAATGTGAATCAGCATGTTTCATGGCCAAGCCCTTATATTTGGTTGGCCTGATTTTGAATATGTGACGGCGGCTAAATAAAAAGATAGGTGAAAAATATACAATCGCACGGACGGTAATGCGATGAAAAGACGATAGGAAAGGCGGAAGCCAACCATTATTTGATGACGCCAAAGAAATGAGGCGGAAGCGGTAGGTTAGATGGTTAAGAAACCCAATCCGATACCATGTTATATAATTGGACTGGACCGGACTACTACATACTAACTTAATCTAGTTACATTATAATATCCCAAAGCAACTGGGCCCTCATATAACCACTGTTTCATAAAAAAACAGATTATTCCTGATTGTCTCTCTTCCATATCTTAAAATATCAAATCCATCATTCTCAATATTATTTTCATCTTCATATGAGTAGTTCTTGCAACCATATTGATGCAGCAGAACAAATTGAGTAACGAAATGGATCAAGTCATTTTCACATAATTCATTCAAATTGAACCAATTTTGAACCCTTCCATAACCCATATCCAAAATAATTAAGATTCCAGATTTTAACACAACTATCTTGAGGAAATTAATTAACTGTCGGAATCAGAAGTCCACTAGATTCTTCTCCACCCTCTTCCATTTATTGTTATGCTGATTTAGACTTTGACTTGTTACAGTCAACCATGGCAGAAAATTATTTAATGTAGCATTCCAGATTGCTCGAAAGTTATTGGTTTAACCTTCTTTCAGTTTCATTCTCACCATTATCAACTCTTTCTTGTACTCATTTGAAGTAAGACCACATTCTTCACAGTGGCTTGCATATCGAAAAAGTTCTCATAACTGTCATTTTTGTTGCAATGGTCAAAACCACTAATTGAAGTGGGTGGGAAAAAAAATAATGGGCTAAGTGTCTGAGAATGTATCAAACTTTCACCAAATCTCTATTGTGTGTATCCAACTTACAAAACTCAATATTAATGCACTCAACTTGTAAAAACCCTTATATTGATGTACTTTGATGATGTATCACGCACATAGCAGGCCATGTGGCACAAGGAGATAGTGACACGTCATCAAGTTACATCAATATAAGGGTTTTTACAAGTTGAGTACATTAATATTGAGTTTCGTAAGTTGGATACATACAATAGAGATTTGGTGAAAGTTTGATATATTCCCAGACAGGCCAAAAATAATTATATGCCAATCTCATGGTTAGTTCAGGGTCCTCAAGTTTAATAAGTTTTAGTTGTTTCCTCTCTTTAATTAGAGCAAATTGCTTAAAACAGCACAATGAAATGCATATTGTCTTATTATCGATAATAGAATCATTTTCTAATAATATTCTGCCTTTTCTATAAAGAAAAAAAAGATAATAGAATCATTTTCATTAAAAGATTGTCATATCCATAAATTCTTGGCATATTTGGGGATCCCATGCTAGATCATAATTTAGTTCAAAGTTCCACTCTAAAACAAATTGCTGATAAAAGCAGTAACCCATAAGCTAATATGCAAATATAATTTTCTTTCACTTTTCGATGTGGGATCGGGTTTCAACCCAACATCCCAAGGAAGTCCCTTCTAATCGGTTGTAATTCAAGTAAATGAGGTAGTTGTAGAGGTAGATTCGTGGTTCTTGTGAAAAAATCTACAGATTTTTAGTCTCGGAGATTTTCCAACAATTAATATCATTACCATCAGATGGTAACTTTATTTTATAAAAATTAAAGATCAAACAATTTCATTGAATCAACTTAACAAAATGTAAACACATTAACAAAATGTAAACACATGAATGAATTAATAATTTGCATTGCAATCATTTGGAACTAAGAGCAAGTCATTTTTTCGTTTAAGAGTGACCCCAAAAGACTCGCTCATATCAAAATCATCATACGTTGCTCCATTTGGAAGTTCCCAATTGAAGTGGTATAGTAGCATTGCAAGAGGAAGCTCGACATTAGCCAACCCCAACGTCATCCCCGGACACATTCTTCTTCCTGCCCCAAATGGGAGATTTTCAAAATCTGTTCCCATCATGTTAATCGTACTCTCCCTAAATCTTTCTGGTATGAAACTTTCAGGATCAATCCAATAATCTGGATCGCGTCCTATTTTCCACGCGTTAATTATAACTTTTGTTTTTACAGGGATTTCGTATCCGCCAATCTCACACTTCACACGACACTCTCTAGGTAACAACAATGGAAGAGGTGGGTGCAACCTTAAGGTTTCCTTGATCACTAGTTTTAGGTAGTTTAGTTCTTCAATATCCGACTCGTGAATTTTTATCTTTCCCTTGAGTACCTCCCTAATTTCGGCTTGGGCTTTCTTCATGACCTTTGGATTCCTTATAAGCTCTGACATTGCCCATTCAATTGTCACCGAAGATGTATCTGTGCCCGCACCAAAGATATCCTGTACCATAATTGAAGTAAGTTTCAATGTCATAGCAATAATATACCTTCAAGTTTTATGATGCGCAAGTAGAAAAGCAAATGTTTTGTCATATATTATAGATTTTAAAATCAACAATTGTGAATCTTCAACATTAAAACTTCTCTGGTCAAGGTGTTTTTGGTAGGAATAACTTTAATTTTTTAAATTTTGTGGTCACAAATGTATACTACTTACCAATAGGACTGCTTTAGTGTTGTCATAAGTTATTGGAAACTCAAGACCACCATCATATTTGACCCTTAATAGAACATCAAGAAGATCTTCGTTTTCGCGATCGATCAGTCCACCTGCACGACGTTCTTGATGGTCAGATATGATGCTGTCCAAAATCACATCCATCTTCTTGCGCATCCCCATCAACTTCTTCCTCATGCCGGTAATTAGATGCAATACTTTGATAGATGGAAATAGATCGGACACATCAAACCCACCAGATAAAGTTATAACATCTTCAATCAGTGCAAGGAGAGTTGCCTGATCCTTACATGTGCTACCAATCGCAACTCTAGATATGATCGTGTTCATCATCTTGAAAATCATCTCAGTAAGGTTGACGGTGTTTGACTTCTGCGTCGCTATAAATTCAACAAGGTTCCATGACTCTTCTTCACGAATAGATTGAAAAGACTGAACCTTTTTAGTACTAAGAAGCTCCAAGACACATATCTTACGCATTTGTCTCCAGTAGTCACCGTAGGGAGAAAAGGCAATGTTTGTGTAGTTGTATCCAACGATCTCGACAGATAGAAGCTTGGGTCTGTTTGCAAACGTGAGATCATGGGTTTTCATGATTTCTTTGGCAAGATCAGGAGACGAGATTACGATGGAAGAGATTTCACCAAGTTGTAGACGTAAGATCGGTCCTAGTTTTTTTGCTAAGTTTTCTAGAGCTCGATGTGGTGGTGCTCCTATTAGATGATGCATGTGACCAAGTAGAGGGAGCTTCCATGGCTGTGGAGGAAAGTTTTTCTTTGTTCTAAATCGATTGAATAAGATAACGACGACCAACAAAAAGAAAACAATGAAAAGTAGGAGAGAAAAGAAGAAATAGATCTCCATTTCCTGGGACATAAAAGGACTTCTTCAGTATTTTGATTTAGTAAATGCTGTCATGTGCTGCTAGCTAGTTGATGCAAATGCACTTTGAATCTAAAGTATTTAAAATTGCATATATATATATATATATATATATATATATATATATATATATATATATATATAGGATGAGGATCTAGGGAGAAGAAAATTTAGGTGGAGAAGAGGGAGAAACAATATGATTCAGTATTTTTACTACTATGATTCAACTTTTTATTACTTGAATTATAATAATGAAATAATGAATCATAGTAATAAAAATACTGAATCATATTACTTCTCTCTCTTCTCCACCTAAATTTTCTTCTTTTTTGATCCCGCTACTATATATATATATATATATATATATATAGGGTAAGGTTCCAATGAGAACACTTCAAAAATAAGAACGGTAAGAACACTTCATAAATGCACAGTTAGCCAACAAAATTATTAGATTCACACTCATACATCTCAAATATGTGTAGAAAAATTGATTAGAATAGATGTGAACTTTCGGAAATACACAAAAATCGAAAAAATGATTGATGCACAATTATAGAGATAATCGTGCATCAATCATTTTTTCGATTTTTGTGCATTTTTAGAAGTGTTCATTTGTTTTTCTTTGCATATTTGAGATGTATGACTGTGAATCTAATGATTTTTGTTGGCTAGTTGTGCATTTATGAGGTGTTCTCACCGTTCTTATTTTTGAAGTGTTCTCGTTTGATCCAAACTAGAAATAAATAACTTGTGATAACTATTAGCTTACGTATTTGTTCACATATGATTAACTTCATTCATTTATGAAAACATTGATGTACATTTAATTCATAAATGAAAAAGTCAAAAAAATCCTGAAATTATATTGAAAACACAAAAAAAAAAAAAAATTGTGTTCACATTTGAACAATAATGTGAACAAATCGATAAAAATGTATTTTAATACGTAATTTTAGGATATTTTTTTTTACTTTTTTTTCTTTCTCAATCTAACCTAAATCAATATTCACAATGATTTAAATTAATCACATGTGTAACACCTGGTCAAAAAGTCAAATTTTCACGTCAAATTTAAACTTTAAATAATGGTATTTTTATATGCGATTATAACAAAGTTTTCAAAAATGTAAGTCGTTTTAATTTAAAACGCATTCTGGTAATCTAAAACCGCGCGAAAATAATCTATTAAATTTTAGTTTCAAAATAGTATTTTTATAAAATACTTCAACTCGGAAACATTTCAAATTAATATAAACGAAATTTAGAATTTAAAATACTATTTTAAATTACGATCGGGTACAAAAACACGAGCATTTTGTACTGTGGTGAGAGACCACAGTCTCCAAATTGGGGATCTGGAATTGGATAAAACCACCTCCACACCCCCCATTCTTTCATTTCCATTTCATAAAAACACACACATCTATATTCATCCATATCTCATCTCTTTTTCTTTCTCAAATTCACCACCACCAACAACTAACAACAATAATAAACAACAAAAATCATCAACAACAAATCGGCATCAGCAACAGCAGATCATCATCATTTTCATCTTCATCTTCTTCATCAAGTTCATCATCATCCTCCTCACTCGACCTCTCATATCGTAAGAAATTACACCCTTTTTCTTTGTATTTCGTGCTAATAACATCCTTATTATCATATACTAGCTTTGTACAAGCAGATTTAGCCCGAAAATAGGTTAGATCTTGGTTTTGGGGGAAAAATCATCGAACAAACTGTTGTGTCGCAGGAGACCAAAAACAGTGTTGCGACATAGCCTGTGTCGCAGCTTTATGTCGCAGGATTGATATCGCAGACTATGTCGCATTACTGCAACACAAATCCTTGTGTCGCACACCACACCATTGTCGCAACTGCGACACAAAACCTTATGTCGTATTAGATTGCAGACGTCGCACTTGGCGACACAAACCCTTGTGTCGCAGAATCTTTTAGCGACACAATTCTTATGTCGCAAACACAGAACCTTGAAAACCCAAGATTTTCACTAAGTGTCGAGACTCAAATTTTACCAGCTAATTTTACTCCAAAATGGAATTTCGGAGCGTTTTTCACTACAGCAACATAATAGAAATAAAAATTTTCCAAGCTGACCTGACAGCTCGACCCCAGCCAGAGGCTCTGCCCCTTGGACCCCGCCAGGGGTTGCCACCCCTTGGACCCCGCTACCAGGGGCGCTGCCCCCGACCCCCGTACACAGTTTTCAAACCTGAGCGACGAACGAATATTTTCACAACTCGCTTAGACAAATTGAATTGTTTCTTACTTATATAACCTCACGTATTTAGGACACTAGGAGGTTACCCATCTGATGACACGCGTATCTTAGGATCACTGACAACTCACAGGTGTGTTTCATAGCCCCACTCTTTCAACTGTTTTACTATTTTCGGGATGAGACGCATGCCCAATTACTGTTTTCGAATTATAATAATAAACCTTTATAATTCACACTTAATCAAATTACTGTTATGTAATACAAATGTGTAATACTTAGAAATTACACCCATAATAACGCTATTGAACAAAACCACTACTTAACCTAGTTAGGTTATAATTATACTTTGGTCATATTGTCGCGAGACAATATCATGGAATACATTAGAACTAGTTAGTTCTACCCACATTGGACAACACCTAGATTTTTACAGAATTAGTCTTCCTTTTAGGAACAAAAACTGCTCATATATATTCCAGGACTTTTAAATTGGAATTGAACTCAAGTAAAAAACAACCGAGGATCTCAATATACTTGCTAGGCTGAGGCTAGGAGTATACATTAGAAATATACGTTAGTATGGATTTCATATACTAATACCAAAACAACTAGGTGATGATTAATCATACCTAGGCTTATTGTAACACAACAATATAGTTAAGTACTTTATATATACTTAGCTACAATAAATCAATTTCATGTGCTACATGATACTCTATCTGAAGTATTTGTTAATTCGACTTATATATATATATATATATATATATATATATATATACACACACACACACACATGCTTGTACTTCATCTCGAGCACTTGGTGCCACCTACAATTTAGTTATGTATATAGGTATACATACACGCATACGACACAATCAAACTAGTTGGACATGTCGTTGTACTGTCGGCTTATTTACTCAAGTCAGGCATGTCGTAGTACTGCCGGCTCAATTTCAAACTTTGCTTGTGATAAATTCGGTCGATGCCAGTTGGGCACACAACGATGCCACGGTAAAGTGGGCACAAAACGATGCCACGGTATTGCAGTGGGCACAAGTCCGATATCGCGGTAAAGCGATACAATCGATGGATGGGCGAGCTTAAGCTCGTGATCCACACTCATTCACAGATGGACGAGCTTATGCTCGTGATCCGCAACAAGTTAACGGGTCAGTGGAGTTCCACGTGAGGCTGTTAGCTCAATCATGTCCAGGTTAGCACACACTAACTAGTCAAACGGACACAATAAATACTCAATCATGTCCGGGTTAGCATGCACTAACTGGTCAAACGGACACACAATAAACACTCGATCATAGTTCTGCGGGACTACAATATATTTTGGCTGGACACAACATATTTTGCCACGCGGGCATCTTAACGCTTTACTACAACATAAGTAACATTATTACTTGTTATCATATGACGCGGTCATACAATTAACCGATTCACACTTAGGCCTGTATTGCCTCACGTCTGTAGACTCAATTATACCTGATAGGTATCGAGGCATGGTAAGCCACAATCTTTATGTACTTAGGTACACGTCACCACTACTTGGGTATGAAATACCCCGTTAGATGTATACACACACTAGTATTACAACAACATAACAAAATAAATCAAAATCGTGGATTTTGAAACCATCTTTCAAAACATACAAGATTTATACTTTATGTTTTCAACTAACAACCCTATGAACTCACCAGCTTTATAGCTGACTCGTTTTAGCATGTGTTCTCAGGTGCCCAGCAGCATTAGGATTGCTACAAGATATGCTAGCTCGAGTCGCATGTTTTCAAACAACTGGATTTCTCTGCATAATTTTGTGATACAAATTATGTATTGAAATTATTTTGCGAACTCACAAATTGTACACACTTTTATTTTGGAAATATAACTATTTACAAACGTCTCATTTAGATTCGTTCATTAATTACCTTTGTGCTTGTGATATTTGATTTGGTAACACCCGATCCGACCGCTTTCGCAACCCGAATCATGAGGGTGTTACAACATGTGAACAAGCACATAATCTAGTAGTTCGCACAAGTACTCTACATTTAGCTGGTCTACATTTGAACCACCCAATATATAATCTATATGTGATCTCATTCCTATATATATATATATATATATATATATATATATATATAGTAATGAAATCATGTGAAAACAACGAGATAAAAAAGTGAAAACACTTCCCCACTCTCCATCTAATCTAAGTTATATAATTACATAAAAGGGGTGGAGGAAAAAAAAAAACGGTGAAAACACTTTTCCTTCACAATTTTTTCAAGTTGTGAACTTTTTTTTTTGTAAACCAGAAAAAATAAAGGTTCACACAAAAAAGAAATTCTTTTTGTTAATATAAAATAAAATAAAGTCAAATTCGTAAATCAAAAAAAAAATTAAGGTTCACAATTAAAAGAGTTAAAAGCTTTGTGTGAAGGAAAAAAAATTAAGGTGAAAATTTATGTGAAATGAACAGAAGATAAGGGTTCACAATTAAAAACATATTTGAAGCAAAAAAAAGTTCACAACTTACAAAAATTAAGAAGCAAAAAAGTGTTTTCACCATTTTATTTATCTCAACCCCTTATATATATATATATATATATATATATATATATATATATGTATGTATGTATGTATGTATGTATATGTATTTGGATTTTTGATCAAATGACACCTTAAAATTAAGAACAGCTGAGAACGCTTCAACTGCATAATTACTCTTGATAAAATAGTTAGATTAACATTCTTACATCTCAACTATGCAAAGAAAAACAAATGACCACTTACAAAAATGTTAAAAAAAAAACGATTGATGCACGATTATCTCTATAATTGTGCATCAATAGGTATTTTGATTTTTATGCATTTTCAAAAGCTCACATCTATTAGATTACACATATTTAAGATGTATGAGTCATAATGAAAGTGAATCTGATGAATCTGTTTGCTACTTGTGCATTTTTAGATGTTTTCAACGTTTTGTATTTTTAAAGTGTTCACATTGAAACTCTACCCTATCTATATGTATTGGGAGGATCCAAGGGGAAGTACTTTGGGGGGGGGGGGGGGGGGGGGGGGGGAGTGTAATATTCATCACATTGCATTTTAATTTTCACTGTACAAATATCAAAATTAATAAATGTTGATCAGAATCGATGCTATGAATGTTAAACTTCATTGATAAATTCATTTGGTAGACTATAACATCAATTGATGAATTTTATATCCAAAATCTTTAGTATTCGTCGTGGTGAATGTGAACTTAACATTCATCACGATGAATGTTAAATTTAAATTAATGTTATTTTTTTAACATTCATCGTGATGAATGTTAAGTTAAAATTCACCACGATGAATATTAACGTTTTAGTAAATAAATATTCATAAACTAATGTTATGACTTAAAATTAAATTTTATCTATGAGTATATTTTTTATAGCATCGATTTTGATTATTATATACGAGTACAATAAATTTTATCTTTGAACTTTGTATTGGCTAAGTTAAAATGCTCCATGAAGAATATTACACTTCCCTCATTCCCCTCAAAAAATGTTTCCCTCTTGAACCCTCTTATATATTGATATATATATATATATATATATATATATATATATAGTAACGGGATCAAAAAAGAAGAAAAATTATGTGGAGAAAATGAAGAAGCAATATGATTCAGTATTTTTATTATTGTGATTCATTTTTTATTATTATAATTCAAGTAATAAAAAGTTGAATAATAGTAATAAAAATACTGAATTATATTGTTTCTCCCTCTTCTCCACCAAAATTTCATTCTCCCTAAATCATAATCCTATATAGTAACGGGATAAAAAAAGATATATATATATATATATATTGGGAGGATCCAAGGGAAATCTCTTTTTTGTTGGGGGAAGTGCAATATTAATCACGAAGAATCTTAACTTCGTAAATACATTTGTTAAAAACTAAAAAGTGAAAATTAATAAATATTAATTAGAATCAATGGTATGCATGTTAAGCTTACTTAACAGATTCTTTTGTTGGCTATAACATCAACTAATGATTATATACATATATATAGTATTGGGTTCTGGTGAGAACAAGGGGATTCCGTGAGAACGGTGAGAACACATCTTAGCCATCTATTTTTTGATCAAAAAACCTGATTTTGGAGGTGGTATTTTTGTAAATACTTTGAAGTTTGATTTTGAAGGGTTCACATCACATTTGCTCATGTGAATTTTTTTTGGCTTCACATCATTTTGCTCATGTGAAGTTTTTATTTTTTTAGCTTCACATCACTTTACTCGTGTAAAGTTTTTTTTTTTAGTTTCACATTATTTTGCTCATGTGAAGTTTTTTTTTAGCTTCACATTATTTTGCTCATGTGAAACTTTTTTTTTTAGCTTCACATCATTTTGTTCATGTGAAGCTTCACATCATTTTGCTCATGTGAAACTTTTTTTTTTAGCTTCACATCATTTTGGTGAGAAGTTTATTGTTTTTTTTTTTCTTAATTCATGATGCTATAAATTATTTTATAGGTTCACATAGTTTTATTGAGATTAAGTAAATATTTTTTTAACATTATTTTTTAAGAGATTAATGTTTATACATATCAATTTACTACTTCAAACATTATTTTTAATAAAAATTAAATAAAACTTCACCATGTTAAAACTGTTGTGAAACAAAAAAAAGTAAACTTCACATAGCAATCCTTATATGAACTCTTCAAAATCAAACTTTAATGTATTTACAAAAGTGTTAACTACAAAATCAGGTATTTTGATAATAAAAAAAAATGGATGGCTAAGATGTGTTTTCACCGTTCTCACGGAACCTACTTATTCTCACATGATTCCAAGTCTATATATTTATATATATATATATATATATATATATAATGGACGGCACGAAATAAAAATATATAACATCATACATCATTCGTCATTTATATTTTATTTTTTCCTTGTGAGTAGGAAATTAACTTTAAGGTATGATCCGCTACATATATTATTGGGACGGCTAATTAATTTGTGTTTGGGTATGTAGTGTATGAATTGATCATTGTGTTTAACTACTAAAACTAAAATGGAGTTCTCTTTTCTATTTTTGTATCAAATACATTTTGCGCAACTGCATTTTAATTAATAAATAGTTATTTTTGTACATTATGTGTATTTTCAATTATTTAATTAGGATTGTCATAAAAATGTTCTCTATCGTATTTTTGTGATTTGTAGATGACATGTATCACCTTACATCTGATAACACGTCATCAAAATACACATAATCTACAAAAATAAATACTTCCGTACATACAATGAATGTCATTTTTATTACATACACACAACGAAAATCAATCCATAGTTATATACATTTTCAAGCATTCAACCATTTTAAAACAAATAGATGCGTCTACATATATGTCACATTCAGATATATGACACTTTGGTTGTTTAATTGGTCGAATATTATTGTTTTCTGTTTTCTTAAAGGCGGCAAAATATAGTTATAATATGCATCATTGGAATATTTCATCAACTATACAAACATTTATGATTATATACTTTATCATTGATCTTTAACATTCTTGCTCTAAGCTACTGTACATAAGATAATGAAAGTTAAAAACGAAACATGTTTATAGATAATTCATAGAGTTGTTGGGAAGATGATGATATACATCATGATAAAACATTAGGACCGAGTAAGTATTGGTAAATGTAGTCAGCTTTAGTAAAAAGTCTATAGTATGTATCTAACTTATAGTACTTCTATCGCATGTATCAAATTTTTAAAAATCTATATAGTATGCATTGAACGGTATTTTTGATAATGTGTTAATCTATATGGAGGACAAGTGACACATTTTAGGAATGACATGTCATCAAAAATACCGTACAATAGAGATTTTTGAAAGTTGGATACATACAATAAAAGTGTTTCAAGTTGAATACATGCTCTAGACATTCTACTAAAGTTGAGTACATTTACCAATATTTATCCCAAAACATTCTCTCGTTTCACCTTCTTTAATTAGGGTGACAGTTTTAGGTAATTTTAGTTTTCATTTTTCGTGTATTTTCGGTGATTATGTAAAAGTTTTGAAACCGTCGATTTTGTTTTTCCTAGCTTCTCATGGAAGGTAAATATGGCCACTGTATCGAGGATATATAGAAACTGTTATCGCCTTTTTAGTTTTTGTTTAATGATTCTTATAATGATTAAAGTAAAAACGTCAATTTTCTTCAACTTAACAACCGGAGTTTTAAAATTAACGAATGAGCTGAGGGACTATTCGTGCAGTAATATTAGCTTCAGTTTTGAACCAAACATGCAAAAATGATTTCGTGACGGATGAAAGTTTCAAAATCGTTTAAACCATAAGAAGCATTAATATATGCAATTTACTTTCGACACATCTAATGAAACGATAATCATTAATGTTTAAACTACGCACATTATTTAATGAGGTGTCAATGACGTGATGGCTTACACAATTGTTACATCATCAAAGTTACCGGCTAGCGATTGGATAAGTCATTGGACACATGATAAAAGTTCGACATACACTATAGATCATATTAAAGTCGGGTACATATATACAATTCAGGTCATGTACAAGTTAATTAGGTGCATTTATAGAGACTAATGACTTTTTAAAATGAGTTAACTACCTTTGGAAATGTATATAATTATTTGTTGATTTTCATTGTACGTGTGTACCTAATAAATTAACAGCCATTGTATGTATAAAACTATTTGTTTTTGTACGTTGTGTATATTTTTGTGACTTGTAGATGACATGTGTCACCTTACATCTGATAACGCGTCATCAAAATACACACAATGTACAAAAAGAAATAATTTTGTACATACAATGAAGGTTATTTTTGTTACATACACATAATGAAGTCAATTCATAATTATATATATTTCCAATCACTTTAACTCTTTTAAAATAAATAGATGCGTCTGCATATATGTCACATTCAGATGTATGACACTTTGGTTGTTTAATTGATCGAATATTATTGTTTTTTGTTTTCTTAAAGGCGGCAAAATATAGTTATAATATGCCTCATTGGAATATTTCATCAACTATAGAAACGTTTATGATTATATAATTTATCTTGCTCTAAGCTAAATGTTTATTTATAATGCATAGAGTTGTTGGGAAGATGATGATATACATCATGATAAAAAATTCAGATCGGGTAAGCATGGGTAAATGTACGTAACTTTAGTGAAAAGTCTAAAGTATGTATTCAATTTATAATATTTCTATCGTATGTATCAAACTTTCAAAAATTTCTAATGTATGTATTAAACGGTAATTTTGAGTATGTGTTAATCTATATCACTACAAAAAATATATCATTTTACCACACTTTTATCTCCACACTTTTAGAAAGTGTGTAAAAATTATTGAAAAAGATATGATTTCCCACTTATATATGTAAGAAAGGGAAGCTCACACTTAAAAGTGTGGAGAAATTACAACTTTTCAACACCTAAAAGTGTGGCAAAAAATTTGTAATATATGATTTTTCCACACGGGATAAAGTGTGGATAAATTGGGTATTACAAATAGTTTTCCACACTTTAAAGTGTGAACTTTTTTTCTCACACTTATATATGTGAAGATTGTGATGACTTTCAATTCAGTTTGGTTGAAGAATATGTAAAAGTATCGAAACCGTATTTGTTTTTCCTAGCTTCTCATGGAAGGTAAATATGGCCACTGTATCGAGGATATATAGAAACTGCTAACGTCTCTTTACTTTTTGTTTAATGATTCTTGAAATGATTAAAGGAAAAACGTCAATTTTCTCTAACCTAACTACCGGAACGAACGAGGGACTATTCGTGCAATAATATTAGCTTCATTTTTGAACCAAACATGCAAAAACGATTTCATGACGCGCGGATGGAAGTTTCAAAATCGTTTGAACCATAAGAAGCATTAAAATATGCAATATACTTTCGACATATCTAATGATAATCATTAGATTAAGCACATTATTGGCACTATACATTCGAAAACTCAAAACAGAAAACGGAACTTAAGCTTTCAGTATAAAAATCAACACAAGGGGATCAGTAATTTGTTTCGTAACGAGTTGGAACCAAATACAAGTCATTTGTTCGCTTAAGAATGGCTCCAAGAGAATCGCTCATATCAAAATTTTCAGGCGTTGCATCGTTTGGAAGTCCCCAATTGAAGTGGTAGAGTAGCGTCGCAAGAAGGAGCTCCACATTAGCCAGCCCCAACGCCATCCCTGGACACATTCTTCTTCCTGCCCCAAATGGGAGAAATTCAAAATCTGTTCCCATCATGTTGACTGAACTCTCCCTAAATCTTTCGGGTACAAAACGCTCAGGATCAACCCAGTAGTCTGGATCCCGACATATTTTCCATGAGTTGATTATAACTTTTGTTTTGACAGGGATTTCGTATCCGCCAATCTCACACTTCTCGCGACACTCTCTTGGTAACAACAATGGAAGAGGTGGGTGCAACCTAAAGGTTTCCTTGATTACTAGTTTTAGGTAGGCTAGCTCTTGAATATCCGACTCGTGAATCTTTGTCTTTCCCTTGAGTGCCTCCCTAATTTCGGTCTGAGCTTTCTTCATGACCTTTGGATTCTTCATTAGTTCTGACATTGCCCATATAATTGTTACCGATGAAGTATCTGTCCCTGCTGCAAACATATCCTGTACGTGCCATATATAAGGAAAATTTTATTATGGATTTCTGCACGAGCTGAGGTATCCTTAATACTATAATTAACAAAAACTCGTATATAAAAATTACTAATTACCAGTATGACTGCTTTGATGTTGTCGGTTGTTATTGGAAACTCAAGACCACCATCATTTTTTAACCTCAATAGAACATCAAGAAGATCTTCATTCTCGTGGTTGATCTGTTTACCTGCACGTCGTTCTTGGTGGTCGGAGATGATGTTATCAAGAATTTCGTTTGTCTTGTTTCTTATCTTTATCAACTTCTTTCTCGTGCCAGTAACAAGAGACAACAGTTTGAAAGATGGGAATAAATCAGACACATCAAAACCACTAGATACACGTACCATTTCTTGAATCAGTGCAAGAAACGTCACCTGATCCTTACATCCGCTCCCAACTGCAACCTTGCACATAACCGTATTCACCATTGTCAAAATCCTGTCACTAAGATTTACACTTGTTGATCCCTGCATGGCCATAGATTCAACAAGGTTCCATGACTCTTGTTCACGCAGAGTTCGAAATGATTGAACTTTTTTAGCACTTAGAAGCTCCAAGACGCATATCTTACGCATTTGTCTCCAGTAGTCACCATAGGGAGCGAAAGCGATGTCTGTGTAGTTGTATGCAACGATCTCAGCAGTTAGAAGCTTGGGTCTGTTCGCGAAAGAGACATCGTGGTTTTTCATGATTTCTTTGGCATAAGAAGGAGATGATATGATGATGGCAGAGATTTGACCAAGTTGTAGATGGACAATTGGTCCGAGTTTTTCAGCCAAGTTTCCAAGAGCTCGATGTGGTTGTACTCCGATGAGATGATGTAAGTGGCCAAGTAGGGGGAGCTTCCATGATTGTGGAGGTAGGTTTTTGTTCGTATCAATTGTTTTAAACCAATTGATGATGAAGACGAAGAGGCTAGCAAAGAAGATGAGGAAAGAAGTGGGATACTGGAGCTCCATTTTTAGTTCATGTTAGTAGTGTTGCCCAGCTTGTTTGGACTTTATAGACCTTCTCACTAGCTTGAGTGAACTCATAAAACAAACGATAATATATGAAAGTTTATTGTGACGTGTATTGAACTCCAAATTGTTATGTAATTGTAGGGGTTAATATAAAAGGGCATCAAACTTTCTCTCTCTCACACACACACACATATATATATATATATAGTTCAATTTAAGAAATAATCATATATTGTTTACTCAAATCAACCTTAACGTACTCTACGTAATGTGTTTAATTGTAATTAAAGTTTATTAAAATCTGTACAAGGACAACCAAAGTTTACAATATTGTTCAAACTGATGAATTCTTGTCAACTCATTTTCCACTAAGAGAAGGTTTTAAAAGTTATGTTATTTATTTGTTAAAGAAATTAGATTATTCCATAAATTGAACATTTTGTGAAAGTTTGATTCTCTACATGTCTATTAACCCTAATTGTACATCTATCCAATTTAGATTATTTGATAACGTGTCAACTAGTATATACGGATATATATCGTGCACGTGATGACGCGTCAACAAAAATACCATCACCTACATGCAAATAGCAATAATCGACATTTATTAGATGTAAACAAGTGTTTGAATTACACTATATATATATACTCGGGTTAAGTATCTGGGAATGCACTCAACTTGAGCTGAATATCTATTTTGTGTAACCAACTTAACGGTGCCCTACTTAATGCATCCAACTTTCAAAAATTATTTTTTAATGTATTTTGCTAGCGTGTCATCTTCGAAGGATGCCACATGACATCTTAAACGGATGACACATCAGCAAAATATACTTAAAACGGTTTTTGAAAGTTGGATGCATTAAATGGGACACTCGTAAGCTGGGTGCACACAATAGACATTCGGCTCAAGTTGAGTGCATTTTCAAATACTTAACCCTATATACCTAGCATATATTTTCGTTAATAGTATGTAATAAGATTTCAGGATCGGTTACATACTTGACACTTTTATAAATCAATATATTCATGAAGTCGGCATACTTAGGGGCCGTTTGGAGGGTTAGAGTTTCGCACCTAGGTATTTTATATATGCACTTAACGTTAAATACACCTAAAAATATAGATCTAAAATTTGACATACTTCATTCATCATTTGATACATCACTTATACATTTTCTCCATGCCAACTTCCACCTATCATTTTATCACCTATCATTTTATCACATTAACTAATCCTCCATCCGTGCTAGCCAAATTGTTCACTTTGAAAATGCATGCAGTTTAAGAATCTTCAATAACTACACTATTCACCGATAAAATATTATTTCTACCAACTAAAATATCGTTTGATTGGTTAAAATATGAAAATGGACACATATTTGGAACAAACAATGTAATAACATTTTTAGATTTAGGTCTACATATCGAATGTAACTTTTAAATCATGCTTTGCACTTGGATGCTAAGTTGCTAAAAATAATTTGGAGAGTACCCTAACTAAATATCATATTTCAATGCTAAGTTGCTTATTTATTTATTACTATGCTCCTAGAATATACTTTATTTGTCGCCATCGATCGGTTACGTTATAAATAATTGTTTACGAGAAAAGTATATGTTGCCGATCGACTTAGGCAAAGATACTTTATCTGTCAAAGAGGTAGATGCTAAAAGACCTTTGACAAAACGCTCCAAAAAATATTTTTTGAATGACGTACACATTTTTAATGATGTCAAGTACAGTCACAGTTTGATGTGTTAAACCAAAAATTTGGCCAGTTGATTACATTTTCCCTTCATAATCAAACGCCAATCCCGCATTCATTTCCATAATGTAATACGGAAGCAAAAAAGTTAGAATTCGCAGCAGTCTTAGCGATTCCACACAAGCCAGCGACCATACAATGGCTAGATAACGTGATCCCAAAATGATAAGGTGGTTTTAACAATCCTGATGATGCGGAACTGGGGTCATTTTCTAAAAATTTCAGTTTCTTCGGTAAAGCGGAGGAACCCCAAGCAGACTTTATTTGAACAACAGAAACATTACAAATTAAATTGGGCATTACATGTAGAAAATTTTTGTCTACCCAAAACATGCTTTACGGTAAACATGTAGAAATAAGATAAATTTATTACCTATACAAAACTACTACGTATATTTTTGTATATATAACTTTGTATCAGCCTATATAGTTCACTGTAATCATGCAAAACAAGCACAATCCTGAATCCACAGGCCTAAATAATTACATCAGTTGGGTACTTGGGTTACCACAATGCCAACGGGCCAAAATGGAAATTCCTCGGGCTGGTTACCAATGATCCAACAAAGCATGCCTTAATTACCAGCCCGTTTCCAAAGCCCACTTCAGAATGTAGGCTAGCAGAAGAAAGTTAACACAGAGTCACAGATCATCCAACACCAATTTTGCTTGATTTTAATAAAACTTAGAAGACCTGATGTAATCACTCGGAATTATGATTTAGCCTATAAGTAGCCCTATATGATTTAGCCCAGGTAAATGGATATACATACAATAGTCATTTTTACAAGTACAATACATACAATTGAATGTTTAGAAGTTCACTGTATACGATAGTAAAAGGTCAAAAGTTTGATACATAACCAAAATATAGACCTTTTATTTATTAGGGTTTTTTTAGGTGGAGGACCATAGAAGAATGGGGTATTTGAGAAGAAGGAGAAAAATATTTAATTGTGACTAGTTGCACAAAAAAACTGGTTTCCATGACCCGACCCGAATTGAACCCGAAACCGACCCGGTCAAAACCGGTTTTGACCCAAACCGATTCGGGTTTGACCCAACCTGCCGGTTTGGAACCGGTTTGGACTTTTGACCGTTAAAACCGGTTTGGAACCGGTTTATCCCAACCCGGTTTCAAAAACCGGTTTCAAAACCGGTTTGGAACCGGATTTTTTGGGGTGACCGTTTCCTAGCCGTTGGCATGCGGTTTCTAGCCGTTTTTTTGGGTTTTTTTTACATTTTTGTCATTCCAAATTCACTATAAATACAATGCTTGAGTATAGGTTCATTCACAACTTCTAAACACTCATACATATCTACAAAAACTCAAAAAACTTAAAAACATATACTATATTCTCATGGCAACTCAATCCTCTTCGGCTTCCCATTGTTTTGGTTCATCAAATGCACCAACGATTGTGAAACAATTGCCCAACAAAAGAAATCCGGAGGTGTGGGATGCTTACGACAAAGTGTTGTTGTCGGATGGTACAACTAAGGCACATTGTAAACGTTGTCGGAAATTCTTCAAACCCGACTCCAACACAACGTTGAAAAATCATACCGAGAAGCATTGTGAGGTAATCCGGAAGCAAGTGGTCGATCTTCGATGTCACGAGATGGAACGATTTTTACATATGATGTGGAACGATGTCGAGAAGCTTTTGCAGGTTTTGTAATTCAAGAAGCTTTGCCGTTCAACCACTTCGATAACCCTCGGTTTACTAGGGTGGTTCAAAATACACTTCAACCACGATATAATAATGTAAGTCGTACTACTCTTAAACGCGATGCCCTTAAATTGTGGAAAGAAGCTAAAAAACAACTAAAAATCGGTTTTGAAAATTTAAATACAAGTGTATCATTAACAACCGACGTTTGGTCGGCTCCTCATGGTTTGCCCGGTTCGTATCTTTGTGTTACCGCACATTGGGTTGATCCCGCAACTTGGCAAATGATGAAACGTACCATTGCTTTTGAAGACTTTGAGTATCCTCGCACGGGTCAAAACTTATTTTACATGTTACGAAGTGTGATTAAAACGTTTAAATTGGAAGAAAAAGTATTTTCAATCTCATTTGACAACGCGAGTAATAATACACTCGCCGTTTCAAAATTAATTCTAAAATACCAACCACCATTGAGGGGCATTTTCTTTCATAGTCGTTGTGTTGCACATATTATTAACTTGGTTGTGCAAGCCGGACTAGCGGTTGAAGAAATAGACGAAATAAAAATCGCTTATAAAACTATGTTGCAAGACGTTTTTCAAAGGGGTAAAGCTAGATACAAATCTTATATGAAATTGTGTAAGGAAACGAATTCCATTTTCTTAGCCCCTAATTGGGACATGCCCATTAGATGGAATTCGACCTACCATATGTTTGTTTGTGGTTTACGCCAACGTGACACTTTACAAGTTTTTCATCATCAACTTGTTGCAAAAGGTCGTGCAACACCATTTCCAAACGAATTTTGGGAGATTATTAAAAAGATAACCGGTTTGCTTAAACTTTTTAAAACCGCGACTACTTTATTATCGGGTGTTTATTATCCCACTAGTCATTTGGTACTTAATCAAATTTGGTTAATGACTACAAAACTAAACGAATACGAATATGAAGGTCCTTTATTTGAAAAGATGGTGGCTCCCATGAAAGAAAAACTAAGAAAATATTTTCAAGAAATACCACCAGTAATTACTTGTTCCGTCGCAATGAACCCGTGTTTGAACCTTGCTGGGGTGGAAATGCTTATCGAAAGCATTTGTCACAATTTGGATTTGAATGACGCGGACCCAACGTTTTCACTAGATGCAAAAACGAATTTTAGTAAATGTTTACAAGATTTATTTGGCGTGTATTTTCAAAAGTATTGTTCAACAACAAATGTGCCTGTTAGTTCGGTTAACTAAATGTTTGCTTCATCTTCGTCCAACAATGTGATGCTAAACTTATATAATTCTTTAAGACAAGAAAACCATAAACGGGCAAGGGGTGAAGGTAACCAAAACACCACTAGCGAATATGGGAGATATACCGGAATTTTTTGTCCACTATTCTACCCAATGAGTTCAAACAATTTGATATTTTGGCTCGGTGGAAAGAGAGGGAATCTCAATTTCCCGTTCTAACCATCATGGCCCGAGATTTACTAACCGTCCAAGCTTCTACGGTAGCTTCGGAATCCGTATTTTCTCTTAGTGGTAGGGTATTATCCATACGAATAACAAGACTCACACCGGCCTCCTTAGAGATGTGCATTTGCTTGAAGGATCACTTGGACGCCGCGGAACGTATACAAAATGTTTCAAGTCTTGAAGGTGAAATGGAATACGAAGAAGAAATACACAATATCGAGGTGGAAGAAGGTGTGACAATATCACTTTCCGATGAAGAAATTGCGCTTGATCAAGCTTCACGCGAGGCTACATCCGAAGAAGATTTTGACTTTTGAAGACTTTGAAGATGTTTGAAGACTTGAAGATTAATAAGAATTGAAGAGAATTGAAGATTATGAAGATTATAAAGATTACGAAGACTTTTTCAATTCAATATATTTTTTTAAGAAGACTTAGAAGACTTTTGTTTAAATTATTGTTCAATTATGTTTCCCTTACTAATGTTCTACGAATTCAATAAAAAAAAATCACCCAAACATTGTTTTTCCTTAAAAAGTTTAACGCTTGAACCACTTTTATTTCGGAGTTGATAAATGCAAGGAAGTTTTTACTAAATTCACGGAAAAGTACAAACTCTCTATGCTTACAGTACTACTTTTTATGCACATGTTTCCTTGAATTTAGTAAAAAGTTCCTTGCATGTATCAACACACTTTGAATTATATAGAATTATATAGACTTTTTAGATTCAATAAATTTTTTTAAGAAGATTTAGAGGCCTTTTGGTTAGGTTATTGATCAATTATGTTTCCAATACTAATGTTCTACGAACTCAATGAAAAAAATTTGGCCCAAACATTGATTTTCCTTAAAACGCTCAACGCTCGAACGAAAAATAAATTATATAGACTTTTTCGATTAAATACTTTTTTTAAGAAGATTTAGAGGCCTTTTGGTTAGGTTAATGATTAATTATGTTTTCATTATTAACGTTTTACGATTTGAATGAAAAAAAATTGACCAAAACATTCATTTTCCTTTAAACGCTTAACAATCGAACTAAAAATGAATTATATAGACTTTTTCGATTAAATACTTTTTTTAAGAAGATTTAGAGGCCTTTTGGTTAGGTTAATGATTAATTATGTTTTCATTATTAATGTTTTACGATTTGAGTGAAAAAAAATCGATCGAAACATGCATTTTCATTAAAACGCTTAACGATCGAACGAAAACGGAATTATATAAAAAACCAGGTTTGAAACCGGTTTTGAACCCGAACCGGTTTGGACCCTACCCAAACCGGGTTGGGTCGGGTTGGGGCCTTGGGGTGTCAAAACCGGGTTGAACCCGAACCGGTTTTGGCCAAACCGGTTTTGACCAAAACCGGTTTCGGGTCGGGTCAGTTTTGCCCAAAACTGGTTTTTGTGCATGCCTAATTGTGACCATTGAATCATCCTTTGGTTTGGATCAATGGTTACAAGGGATAATAATTTTGTAATTAATTTGAAAAATAGGGGTTAGAGTTAACCAAAAAAAAACATAAGAAAAAATTTCATCACACCCCTTTCACTATTTTGATTTTTACATTTTAGCTCATTTACTTTCTTTGCTTCCTTTGACCATCTTCTTCCCCCAACCCCACCTACCACCACTCGCCGCCGCCGATGTGAAACAAAAAATTTGGCCAGTTGATTACACATTTTCCCTTCATAATCAAACTCCAATCCTGCACTCATTTCCATAATGTAGTATGAAAGCAAAAATGGTAGTATTTACATGTTTTATAACTATTATGCACTATGTTTTATAATTATAATGTAAAATGTTTTATAATTATGATGCACCGACCACTTTTAGTTCGATAACGATGTTTTATAGTATATTTTAAAAGTTGATGCATAAACACTCGATGCATCATATTCATAGAAAATCAGTGTATCATAGTTTATAATATTGGTGAGCCCATAATTAATTTACTTTTATTGCCTTTTGTTTTTTATATTCATCTGCGTCATAATATATAATAACCGTTACATCACAAATGTAAACATGATATAAAAAAAGAAAAAACTAAATAGTAAAACAATATTTGAAATGTGAACTAAGTTTTTTATTCAACAGTTAAGAAGTGAGATCCTAAAAAAAAGGATTCAAGAATACTAGGGCTAGGAAGAGATTAATTTTTTCTAGAAAAATGTTAACAAATTTTATTTAATTATTTATAAAAAAATTTAGATAAAAGTGTTATAGAAGTTTTTCAAGTTAAATAAAAACACAAATTAAAAAAGTTCAAAATGTTTTTTTAAAATTATTTTTTATAAAAAAGAAAAAGTTTAAGAAGAAATGTTTAGAAAAAAGGGAACAAAAAGTGGAAATGTAAATAAATTGGGAGAAATTGATTAAAAAAGTGTAACAATGAGAAAGGGGAGTAGGTAAATGGATAAAAAAGGTGGGAAAATGAGAACATTTGTGAATTTCTCATTAGCTTCTCTCAATTCTCTCATTTATACCCCTTCTACCACAAACCTCACCTTTAGTATATATAAAAAACATTTCCATACTTTCATTTAGCACTATCTAAATATTAACTAAATTAGATACTAAGCTCGATATGTGAAGTAGGGCAGCTTCTTTATTCTTCATAATCTTGAAGCTTTAAAATCTGGTGATCTGCTTTGCATTCATTCCAGTTTACAATGTAAACGAATTCTTCCGCTATCCTACTTCAGTTGGTATCATATTACTGTCGATGTCTAGTTTGGCTACATCAATATGAGTTTCCAAATACCAAGTATCTACCATTAATCATCTTATAATGACAGATTATAAGATATGATATGATTGAATACCGTTAGTGTTTCACTTAACGAGCTAGCCTCGAATGTGTCTTTCACAATAGATATTTGAGATTAGTTGATTTCGTACCTCATTAGTCATGAGATAAAACAAGAAAAACGTCGATAAACAATTTATATAATACACTTTGAAATGCGCCTAGCACATCAGCAGGTGAACTACACTTTTTCAAAAGTTCCTCATCCTTTGCTTTTTAAGATTTAATCTATAACTTCTCGAAGTTTATAGCCCCGATTCTCATCACATAAAGCCTAGATAACATAATGAGCCATGTTATTCCCTGAACGAGAGTATAAGCTAACAGAAAAGTATGGCATGTCAAACCGCCAACTTATCACAAATATATTTAGCAAGTACTCTTCACATTATTAGGATGTAAAACATTTTGAAACTTGTGTAGTTAGAAACACTCAAACATCCACATATACATCTTCCAACGCTTTATATAACTCATGCTATAAAGCAAGTTGTTAAATGTCATCATATATTCATGGATACAAATGAAAAGTCAAAATGATGATCAAACCTTCAAGAGGAACTTTGTAGGCGAGATTTGATCCACGATTCGAGGTGTTGAAACTCCTGATTGTTCAGCGAATGCGCGAGACCAGGATAAGCCTGTAATTTTTGTAGTTCAAAAGAAAGCGTTCAAGTAAGCATGGCATACCTAAAATGTCATTCAATGGAGTAAAAAATGTGTTTTTGAAAGAAAATAAAGAACAGCAATTCATCATCATAGAAAGCATAAAGAAGTTTAATGTTTGAAACTACTGAAAACAAGTGAAAAGGGGAAAAGTTGCAATATTTGTGAAATCCTCAGAAGACAAATGTGGAAACTTTCATGGGTCTGATTGAGTAGTACCTTAAATTCACAGTTCATGCCAACGTGTTGAAGGAATGGTGGGCCCGCTTGTCCAGCTTCAAACAAAACCGTACCATCAGCCATACCATGAGACCACAACAATGGGGTCTGCACATAAATCAAATGCCCGTTAGGAATACAAACTACTTAAGTTTCCAGCCTTCCGGGTAGCAAAAAGCGACTAGTCCGTATATTTATGACAAGAAATTGCAAAAAATTCAGTATGGGATTCAAAATTACCTTATTTTACCATCACTCAAGGATACTACAGATAATTAGACAATAATCAAGTTGCCTGGGAATCAATCGATCAATTTTAATCGGATGGAAAAGTATTTCTAAATGTGGGTGTATAACTCAATTTCAAAGGTGGTAAGATGGGTGGGTCAAGTAACCAGTCGAAATTGGCTCAGCTTAAAAATGGGTCATATATAGTCCGGTTTGATCCCTTCATACTTTTGTGTACATTAATAGAACTGTTTTTAACAAACTAATGTATTAAGTATAAATGAAAAAGAATGTATCAATCTTATACTATATTTTCCACTAATCAGTTTCAGGAAGTTCTATGAATTAAAATTTAAGTTTATCCGCCTTTCAGCCTGTTAAACCCGTATCCTATCAGCTATATTACTTGATTTGACCGTTTGACCCATTCAAGATCAACGGGAACCCAAATCAGCACATTTATAAGTGGGTTGAAATTGCCACCTCTACGTGTATGCAAGATAATATCTTAAATTCACTAAATTAAACATACCATTTTTGCCTCGGGTGTGATCCGTTCTATTATAGAGCTAGAATTAAAAGGTACCCATCCACTAAAGATAGCACCCCCACCAAGAGTTTTTGGATATAGCAGAACACTAGCCAAGGTCAAGGCACCTGCAACATTCATAATCATGTTAATGTTGTTTCCACACAAAGAAATACGCATGCTTGTGTGTGTGTGTGTGTGTGTGTGTGAGTGAGAGAGAGAGAGAGAGAGGAAAGACCTCCTTGACTAAATCCACAAATAAACACATTTTGGGGGTCAATTCCAGCAGCCACCTTCTTGTCAATCATTGAATGCACATTTTGAACTGCTTTAAGTAACGAACTTTCATCCACAGGAGAGTTCTGCACATAGAGCACCATTGAAAGTAGAGCTTATAATATAAGTTTGCATATTTTGTTATTACATTTTAAACAAATCTATTTTGTTTAAGTTGACCATGTCTAAGACTATGAACGATAAGATGGCAATTGCCCAAAAAAAACAAATGTATTGTCATTTGAAGCTCATAGGAGATAAAAACGTAAACTGAATGTAAATAATGCAAGATATTGAAAACTAAAAAACAAATGGGTTGATATGGATCTTGTCTTTAGATTGCTTAAGTTCACATGATACAGGGATTCTAAAAAAAAGGAGACCAGAATCATATATGGAAGAAACAAAACTTACAGCTGTTATCGGTATCTCATGAATGTCAAACCATGAAGGCATCACAGCCCCATCTGTATAGATTATAGTTAAGACATCATATAATTATAATACATAGTATAAAAAGTTTTAAATAAAAAAATAATTATTCTGATAAATAATGCACACCATCTGCAGAAGTGCAGAGTGAAATACACCGACATTAGACCATGCAACATTGTTGCTATGGGCTGTGGCATATCTTATAAAAAGGATTTTAAATGCCTATACTACCCAATGCCAATGAGGCAATGAGTAAGGGTGACTTGTACCATATAACTTCCATGACATTGCAGAAATTGTGGCATGTAGCAATTTTCCAAGGCTAAATCTATCACAACTTATTTACATCAAAGCCCACAAGAAGCAAATTCACACTTGTGGATCCATCTAGTTGGGGTAGGCAATAACTACTACTATGAAATAAGGGTCTTGCAGTGTTTGCTATACCACATACTGGTAGACACATGCACATTATAATTATGTCGCATAAAAAATAAATAAAATAACATTGTTTTACTACATGTGTATTATGTATGATTTCAACAAATAAAGATTGGGCTTAGTAGTTTGAACAAGACATGGATTTTTTCAGATCATGGACCTAGTACTAAAGCGTAGAGGACGGTTCTTGGCCCGATACAATCTGGTTTCACTTTGTGAGTTTCAACAGTTATAAGTTTGGACCAGATTTTCACACCCCCGTCATTATCTAGGAGAGCTTGCACATCTATCGAAAATAAGTTGTTATCTTCATTTAGTGCAATTATATTCAACATATTGTTCAGTTCCTTGAAATTAATATTTCAACTCATAACTCATAAGCATATCAATGCAAACGACACGATATACTTAAACGAGCATTCTATTTTTCTATAAGTCAACCAAACATGATATTGGAGTTGCATTCTACTTCTATAAGTCAACCAAACATGATATTGTAGTGTAACTACTCTTTTCATTTCTCTGCTCACCAAACACACCGTAACCTTTGTACATGCTGATAAGTGGCAGGTGGAATGATTTAATAAAATACGAAACAGACATTTAATAAGCAGGAACAAGTGATATGACTTGGATAAAGTTGCCACCGCCAAGCCTAACAATCTGTATAATTTGTGGATAAAGTACTTAAACACCACCAAGAATATTCAAATTGGCGAAAGATGTTATTAGTGATAAAGCTCTAGCACCACACAAAGAACATTCAACAATCAACTCCTTTCGTATATTAAAAACACTCAAACGAGCTTCAATAGCTTACTTTTTACTTATACTCTAATCATCCTCCATTCTATTACATATGGTAGCCTATATATAGAGGCTAAAAAGAAATCAGAAAATGAAAAGACCAGACTTAAGAACTACTTAAATATAATAAAAGCATAATAAATATCTTTAATGTAGCTTAAGACTCAATTAAAATGAGTTGATTGCAAACTTAAATGTTACAAACACTCAAATAATGGCACTTCAAGTGTTCATGGTCTTCAATTGAAACTTTATTCATAAAATGTATCTTCATTCTCCAATGAGGTTAAAACCCAAACGTAGAAGGAGACTTTAAATTAGACCCAAAATAAATATGGTTCTTAGAATGGGTTTGTTTTGCAATCGTTGAATATTGTACGTAAAAAGGCTTGGATACCCCCGCATCACATACTACCTTTTGTTGGTCGAACATTCTACCTTGCAAGTAGTTGTAATTAACAAGTATTGGCGTCCATATATACAGGCTACCTTTCAACTTCGATGAGACCCTCCAATCACAAAGCTTGAAACTTATCATTCTTCCTAAAGATTTCGGCTTTATTGTATTTTAGAAGTAATTTTTTGAATGAATAAACACTTGGTTAATTAGATTATAAAACTATCTTGCTAATCCCCCAAAACATATTTAAGGTCTTAATAGGCATGCCCATTTTACTTTTGATATATTTTATTTATTTTTATAAGAATTTCATGACAAAAGAAATAGTTGTTATGTTGCCTACCTCGGTCTTAGCGTATGACTAGCATCCTCATGTCTCAGTTAGTTACATATAGGTGATGTTTGAGACTGCTCATTAGTGCTTATTTACTTACCATATAAGTAAGTACCACAGCTTACTTCTAAGTGCATACTCCTTACAAAATAAACAGGTAAGCAGTTTTCAAAAGAGTACTTTGATCTGCTTACGTGTTTGTAAATAAACACGATAAGCAGATGAATACTTGAATAAGCAATCCCAAACATTTCTTTAGTTTGTAGGGGTTTTGTTAATCACAGCCCTTATGGCTGTCAATAAATTCAATTATATGCATTAACAGTACTACGATAACAGCCAAACCATCAATCATTGTAACATGTAACCGTAAAGTACAGCATGGTTATGCATCAAATTTAATTAGTACTATCAATACCATATGGGAGATGATTCGTACACCACCTAATTATATCCATACACCAATAAACCTGTTATACAATGTTGTACAGTACAAACACAATTAGTGGTAAATAGACGAAAGAAGGTGGTGTACAAATCACTTCTCATAAGTCATACCATATACCTAATTTATGTCTTTCTGTGTGGTTGATCTCTCCATGACATAAAGCTAAATCATTAGGCACAATAAGGAACTCCTAATACAAAAACCGAAACCCGAAACCATAAACCCTAAAAATATACATTACTTAAATACTCAACAACCAAATGTAAAACACAGCCAAATGATTTCAAAAAAAAAAAAGGTACTTACAATTACAAGAAACGGGTTGAGAAGGAGCAGAAGGGAAAGACCATTGAGTGTTGTTGAATTGAGGGGAAGTGAAGATGGATTGGATGGGTTCATTGGCTGGACCGGAGTCACCTAAACCGTGCAACCATAATATGAAGCTTCCGGACCCCATTGACTTTGACTTTAAGGAATTGAGGGTTGTAGATTGAGGAGATGATGGAAATGAGAGGAAAATTGTGAAAATGGTGATGGAGAAAGTGAGGGTGAGCAGGGCAACTGGTTTTAAAAATAAAAGTAATGGTTTTTTCATTTTTGTTGTTGGGTCTTCCATGGGGTTTTTGGCTTTTACCCCTATTTGGTTGTGTGTTTTTTTTTTTATATATTTCTTTCTTTGCTTTTTATAAATTATAAATGTTAGTCCGGTAAAGTACTTCCTCCATCCCACTCAAAGTGTACACTTTGACTTTGCACGCACTTCTAAGATTTTTCACTAACTATATTTTTCACCGATCAAATAACATATCTATCCACTAAGGTTCTTTTCGATTGATCACAACATGAAAGTGGAAACTTATTTGAGACAACCCAAAATAGTAAGGTGGACACTTGAGGTGAGACGGATGGAGTATGAGTTATGAAGCTCATAGTTGTCATAAAGATGTCTACTAGAGGTGTTTGTTTTGAATAAGGAAGCGATTGGGAACGGATATAGGTTTGAAAGATGATAAGGAACAGAATGGAATGGGAATGGAAAAGGGAATACTATGCAATGGAATTAGCATTCTTTAGTATTATCTTTGTCATAATTGTTGCTTGGTTCATATAATTATGCAGCAGGAGTGACAAGATGGGTCGGGTAATATTAATGGGTTCAAAATACCCAACACGAATCCGGCATGATTTGATAAAATGGGTTGTGGGTCAAAATACTCAACCCGTACACAATCTTTATTACCCGTATAAGTAAAAGGGTCAAAGGAATTGCTGATTTGGTAGGTTTGTTTCGGTTCAAGTGAGTTAAAATAATGGGTTATTTTGGGTTAGTGGGTCAACCCGTTAACCCTTATCTTTGACCCGAGTTTAACTTAAAAGGTAAACGCGCTATAAGTTTTGGGTTAGTCGGTCGACAGGTCAAAGGTACCCATCTTGGACACAGGATTCATAATAGTTTGGGTAAATGGTCAAACAGGTTAATAGGTTGGCATGTTGATTCTGGATTAATCTTGGGACGTTTCGTTGGTTTCGGGGTAAAACGAGTCAAATTTAATGGCCTAATTTATGTTTGATTGGTCGACCCGTTAACCTGAAACGTGACCCGAATCCGACCTTGAATGTTAAACGGGTTGTAGAGTTGAGGTTTAGTGGGTTGACGTGTTGAGATGAGTATATAAATGTTATATGCTATGATGATTCTAGGTATTGATACTCATAACCCCAGGGAATAGGTGATTACCTACTAATGTGTAATAATTGATTGCACTATTTTAAATCAAGCATCATTATTATTATCTTTCTCATTCCCCACCAGGGACGAAGCTTGAATATATGTTTTGGGGTGGCGAAAAAACGTTTGATGTATAGTGTTTACGTGTATTAAAAAATCATTTTTCTGATTATGATATGATATAAATACAAGTATATAATCATATTAATTAAGTTAATAATCACAAGCTTTGGATTAAAGATTTAATATAGTGGGTAGTATAAATATTCATAACGGAATCACTATTGAGTTATTCATCAAACTCACACACTTATTTTACACATTCTACATATATGTGTTATACGTGTATGTTTACATGATTAATACTCCGGTATCTAAAAAACATAATGAAAAAAATAATTATTTATGAGAGTTGAACATGCGCCACTATTACATATTACCTTTATTCAATGTGTTGCTACCAACTTGCCAAACTCAACTTACGTATCCAACCTTTGTTAACTATTATATATATTTTGAATAGTACTCATTTTTTTGTTTTTTGAGAGGGCCCCTGCCCTTCATAAGATTTGTCCTGATTTCCCACCCTTTAATACCCCAACCAAACACCCTTTAAAATTTAACTAAACACACGTAAGACAAATTTGATTATCAAGGATATCATAGTAAGAGCATAATAGCACAAAAGTTGCTATCATAAATCTTCAACTCTTTGATTGAAAAATAGTAATGTAAGCATGTTCCGTCCTTATATGGCATTTGGGTTTTAACAAAGGTTAAATTTTCTATGTTTTTATATATTAGAAAAATAAGTGTTAAGTAAGAAATATAGTTAGCTAAAAAAGAAGAAACATGTATGTGAGCCATACTTGGTTTACAGTAAGTATGTTCTCGCGATGATAATTTATTAGCGGTGGAGAACAGATGTCAAGAGTTTGAATTCCGGCTCCACGTCATTTTATTCGTGGGACCGGTTAATGGGTTCCCATCAGAGGGTCGGTTTATAGAAGAGTACTTAAAATACTCTAACCTTATTTATAATGTTTCAGTAAAGAACACGCTAATCGAAAGTTTATAAGCCATACAAGTTTTAACCAAACACTTTATATTCATCGAGTAGACTACTATCAAACTAATTAAAACGTATCCAACATAAATCAAAAATGACCCACAACAATCACCAATTAAGATACAACAATATCGTCAATTTACCTAACAATTAATCAATTTGCTTATCATTTAATTTAATCGAATATTAATGCAGGGGTAAAATTGGAATATATGGTACAAAGTCAAAAGTCATCAATAATGCTTACTTCTAAAAGCTGACGTGGTATCATCTGATTGGAGTCTCATTGAAGAGAACACAAACTTAAGGTGGTCACGCGTGTACAATAACAAATCCCTATGTACACCTACTAAAACAGTTCGATGCTTGTTCCTCAAAATCTTTTCATAATTAATAAGATACCGAAAAATAAAATTTTTAATGGCGACATCGAAACTACAAGCTCTATGGAATCACCCTGCTGGACCCAAAACCAGTGAGTCTTTGTTTCAATTTCAAAGTCTTTTGTAGTAATATTAATCATGTGAAATTAGGTTTTCTTGATTGTAGTTGTTACAGAACTTTTAGGGTTCTAGGTTATATTGATGATTGATTTGTATTATGGGAAAAAGTTTTGATCTTTGTGCATCTGTGCTGTTGTGATTGGATTATTATTGAGTTGGGTTATTATATATACCTGTTTATAACTTTATATTAAATTGATGTGCTGCAGTTTGACTTATTTATGTCAAAGGTAATACTTGTGTTGTGATATGCAAATTGGGTACGGATTTTGGTAACTGTTAAGTAAAGTTTGTAACTTTTGTTGTTATTTTGGTAAAATCTGTTCTGGGTATAAATTATATATTGTGAATTATATTAAATTTATATAATAGATAGAGTTGAGAAAGAACATGTTTGATTGATTTGCTAAAGTGAAAGTGTAGTTCCTTTTTGCTTGTGATGGGAAATTGACATGAACCTCACTATATTCAATATTACATGGTGTATGATGTATCAAATAGTATAGGAAGTACTATGAAGATAAACGGTTTTACGTTATAAATGTAGAAAGATGATGGTAAATGGCCCAAAAGGTAATCAACTTGTCAAAATTTGACAATAAAGGGAATATGAGTTTTGTCGATGCCCAAAAAGAATTCAAATTTTAAAATCGTGCCATAAAAGGATCCTAAGTTGTCATAAAAGTTCACTCAAGGGTAAAATTACCGTTTCATTTTTAAAAACGTGCCATAAAAATATTTAGTATTTTGAAATCATGCCATAAAAGGATTAAACATTTTGAAAGCATGTCAGAAAAGGGTTAAACACTTGAAATAAAATTCGGGTTTAAACTTTAAACGCTCAATAAGTAAAATTATTGTTTATATCATATGTTTTCTAAGTCACAAATGTCACGTATTACTTAAAAATTTGAAATTTAAGCCCCACATCATCTAAAACCAATCAAAAATTGAAAGAGAAAAAATGAAATACTCCGTAGTAATTACATCTTTAATTGAACTTTTTTGACAACCTCGATCCTTTTATGGCACGATTTTCACATATAGGTCCTTTCTAGGCATTAGTCTAAGTGATATTCCCCTTTAATGCCAAATTTTGACAAGTTGGTTAATGATAACAAGTTTGTCAAATACAAAGCCAAAGGGGATATCTTTTGATCACTCACACTCATATCTTAAAAATATCTTTTGTAAATTTTTGTATGATTAATGATTGTTTGTATATATTTGTGTATTAATTAACTGATACATTGTTGCAGTTCATTTTTGGGCTCCAACATTTAAGTGGGGAATCAGCATAGCTAATATTGCAGATTTTGCCAAGCCGCCAGAGAAACTTTCGTACCCGCAACAATTTGGTATTTCATTGTTGCAAATCTTTACTTTCTTTCATTTTTTTCACATTCTTTCGTTCCTCTAAAACACACCACATATGACAAGTGTCAAGCGGATAATTTTTTAATCTGAAAGATGATTAATATTTTCAGCCTTGGTTAGAGAAAAATCGGTTACTGCATCCAAGTGTTTAGAAAGCATCAAAACTGAAACATTCTTAGAGAATAAAAATTGAAACTTTGTGTAAATTTATGGATTTAAAAAGAAATATTGTTTCTTTTGGGAAGGAGGTAGCATCGGTCACGTAGTGGTTTTGATCTCTACATCTTTATCAATTATTTGCAGCTGTCACTGCCACTGGAGTTATCTGGTCTCGTTACAGCATGGTAATCACCCCGGTAAGTCATATTCTTGTACTCTACTCTATCAGCCTATCTTTACCATCGAAGTTTCAGCGTTTGGCACGTAGTTTAATGTTTGGCACACATCAAATAAGTGAATAGGCTACTAAGTAAATTGCTAGACTCTAAGTAACACCATCGCTTATCTGTAATGATGGTAATGAACAATTAGGGAACTTTAACTTGAAATCTTTATTGATGGTCTAAGCTCTAAGTAACAGCAATGTTCGTCAATATCAGCTTAGTGAACTGTCTGTCATCGTTTTGTATGGTTGATCACAGAAAAACTGGAACCTTTTGAGCGTAAATATTGCGATGGCTGGAACAGGATTGTATCAACTCTCCAGGAAAATCCGGTAAGTCAAATTATGGGTTACTGTTGATTTTATTTTCAGTCAATGCATATCGTGTGTTATTCTGTTTTTAGATGTTCTATGCTGGATCTTAGTAGAATTTAGGGAGAAACTATGAAGAAATGAAAAAATCAATTAACCTTTTTACAAGATAAAGCGATCCTGCTGACCAAAAGGTAGCAAATAAAGATCCCATATATTGCAAATTTCCTAAAAAAAAGAAAGATTGGTGAAACAAAATTGTTGTTGAAGTTTTCAAGGGTTCATATATCAAGAAGATACATTCCTGGTGAAGCCAACTTGGTATACAATCCTGGATTTAGACTTTTGTAAAGAGAAAGGTTTGACCTTCGTTGTCAAATTTCAAATTACAACATAAACATTCATGCTGTCACTCATAAATTGTTGAAAAAAGTAAGAAAATGGAGATGAGTTTAGTACTGTATTGATTATCCGTTTCTTTGATCTTGATGTTCGAAATTATGATGAAAGTTAGTATGGATTGGCTGATCATCGTGTTTGTCTTGACGCATGTATCAGGCATGACTATTTTAATGAAGAGGAAGTTGCCGTTGCTGTAAAGGAATGATGACGAATAACTTGACACAATCAAACTAAACTTTCTGATTTAAAATGACTTGCTATCTATGAATTTCATGTTTGTCTTCCTGGAGAAATCTCAATTTGTTGCTATAGAATTGGTGCATTGTGCTTGTTCAGAAATAATGTCATGTGTTATTCTTGCGTTTTTGCTTTCATGAGCTTCTGTTGCGATACAATATGTGTAATAGTATCTTAAACCTGGTTTCTTTAAACTTTGGCAACATATCTCAAACCACCATACCCATTCGTTGAACATATTAAATGGGTCCTAAAATTGCTCAACCCTGTAGAGTGTACGTAATATGATGTTACTTATTCTTTCATGGAAGCGTATACTTGTCTTCAGAAGATGCGCATAAATATTTGGTAGTTATTACCATATGATAAAACCGAATGCATTCTAAACTTGTGTATTTTGCATAATTTATGGTACAAACTTTAGGTCCCACGTCGTAATGCCCAATGAAAGGTATTTGTTTCTTGTTGACAGCATGATAAAATGTGACATTAGTCATCTGAAAATAATGTAAATCTCAACTGTAAGTCAAATATTTTGCACTCTAATGACTAGCTGTAAGTCAATTATTTTCTAAAATTACATTTGACTTTCTGAAAGTCTAAATTTTTTTTAAAATTAATAGAATCAAAGAACAAACCATGTCAATAAAACATAAGAGGCCTGAAATTGGCCTTGAAAGCGAAAAGGTATAAAACACATGATCCACAGTCCACGCATATAGTACCCTGTTGAAGCTCAATTGTCAATAATATAATTCGGCTGACATGATCGAATGATACATGTAGAGATCATGTATTAAAATCAATACTCGAAATGTTGTCGAAAGTATGCCTTAAACTTACATCATCCATACAAATTGAAACCCTAATCTGAACCTTTCATTTGACTCAGAGACAATACAATTCAGTCAAAAGTTTTTCAGTATGCCATGCTCTGGTTGATCAACAACTTAATAGCTGGAGCATGTGAGGTCTCTGTGCCACCACTTCTCTCATCCTCTTCCCAGCTAAAAAGAAAGAAAAAAAACTGGAAAAAAACACGATTTATCGTGCTTGATCTTTTGTTTCTTCAGGATCTTCATCTCCGTCACGAGCATTGAGATCCAATGTGCTTTCATTGAGATCCTGCCTTGCAACATTTGTCTCTTCAGAAACCTGAATTTTTTTTGGTATTTTATTAAAAAAAATATACATGACTCGTTAAGTATAACTATTACTGCAAAACATAATTAACTTCAAAAAAGGTTGGCCTAGTAAATTATCATGAATCTTTATTTACTGCCCAATGAATTAACCAGCATCTAAAACATATATAATTGGCCAAGGAGTTATATGTTTATGATACTGAGTTAGAGGTGGCCATTTGACACATTTCCCTAAAAATGAGTCTGTTTGGGTCAAAAGGCACCCAATATATATGTTCAACTCTAAAAACCTCGTAACTAATTTATTGGGTCAGTCTCAACTCTCAATCAATTTATTATAAAATTAGGTCACTCGTGAGAAAGACAAATGGTTAACCTAATGGCAGTCACTGAAATTTGGTGCATCATGAAGAACTTATCAAATCTTTTGGGTCAAGTCATTTATAGCCAGAAGGTTTTGTCAGGACCATGTGAGGGCACACTATGCATGGATCACGTGAATTAGTTGGAGCCAAATGTGTCTGACATTGCCTTTTATATAGACTAGTAGGTTGGGTAATGGGTCAAAACGAAAACAGTTTCTGGCCAAAAAGCTAAAACTTTTAGAAATAAATATTGTCATATATGACAATAAATTCGTTATTTCAGTTCAATTATAATCTAAATTTTTACAAGAATATGATTAGAGAATTACTTTATGCAAATCAACTTACCTCATTCTCTTCCATGGGCACGTCATTAATATCTGGTTTTCCATTAACACCGTCATCCTTCGAATTTGGGTCAGTCTCAATGGCTTCATCACTATGCTCCTCTGAGAGTTCTTTTTTTTGCTCTTCAAGTAGCGCTATCTGCAACCATCATGCAATATAAAAAAGGGAAAATTACATACATATCCTGTTTAATCTTTAAAATTACATATATATCCACTCAGAGTTTAAAATAACTTATATATCCAAATACTAATACATTTAATCATCATAATTTCTAATAAACTACCAAGTAGATACTGATTCATTATACCTAAGATGACATCTTTGAATTTCTTCCCCACCAACAAACCCTACGGCGTCAAATGAAAAAAAATCGTGCCAAAAAAAAAAATCACATGATCCTCACAAGTTGCTTATATGTATAATTCATGTGTCGTGATCATCTTTCCAATATCTAAGCAGCAACTTTGAAGAAAAAACTCTATGTTTGGGTGGCATGTATACATAAACCTGTTCTGGAAGCTTTTGGTGATTTATAGAATTGCAAATGTGATGTAGGTGTTCATCTCACTTCTGGATCTCAGAAGCTAATTTTACATGTTATGGGTCTGGTTTTTTAAATATTAGATCTCAAGGGTTGTTGATATGGTTGTTGCCTTTATATAATTCTTGCAATCAAAATAACTTGGGCTATGACAAACAGGAGGTGTCTGTATGTATGTATATTGGTATATTAAGTTTACATGTACGCATACATACAATATATTACAATTTGACCAACAAGAGGAAGTTTAATGTTAGAACAAAGATTCTGGACCTCCTTGGATAACCAAAATTTGCTACTTCATAAATCAATGGTTAGCTTAATATGCACTTAAATTCTGGACCTTCAGGTGTAGTATTGGTATATATAAATTCATTTATATCATGAATTTGATATATGAGTGTTCAATTGTTTTATTAAGATATATTTGTAATTTTGATTTTTGAGTGGATATATATGTAATTTTGAAGTTTAAAATGGACATGTGCGTAATTATCCCTAAAAACACCTTGCTATATGTCGCAAAATACAAAATTTAACTCGACACATAATTCAACAAAGTATTAGATTATTAATATAGCTCTAAACTACCAATGACATAAGAAAGTCAACCTTGCTGATTGAAATCAGTTATACAAGTAACTGTAGTCTGTAGATAATGACCAATGCGCAAAGTAGTAATTTTGGAATGATATTGTTTACAAAGTTATGCTCCACCGAGAAGTTCACAACCAACTGAAGACTAATGTTGAACGGGTTGTCATTTCAGAGGTTTAAGTAGACGTGGCAAAATGGGTGCACCATGTGCAAGCCAGAATGTGTTCAGATTGAAATGGCTCAACTTTTAGTGCAAGAAATAACGAGTAGAGGCGGATTTAAAAACACTTTTTGGTCCACTTATTACAAATTTTAGAAGTAACTAACTTCACCTAAAAATGTATTATTACAATAGAAATCTAAATGTTTGAATAAAATGATTTACTAGGTTGTATTAAAATTCACTCCGAGAAAGTTTCAACCTTTTTAACCCATCTAACCCATATGACACGTTTCATTTTTCTAGCAATATATTTTAATATGGGCATATGGCACACCTAAGATAAAACATAACACAGATTGACACATTCATACGTAAATAAGAAAATTTTCCACCTCTAAGTTTGCCAATTCCTGATTTTTGTGAAGAGCGAGAAAATGCCCAAAAGCAAGACTCGCAGATGGATTTATAGTTGAGGTATGACAACTAACAACAAAAAGGCTATTGACCAAATGAAAATATACTTCCAGTACTGATCAAATGTCCGAAGTGACCCAGAATCCGGAAACAAACAATAGAAACTTGTGAGCCAAAAAATGAAGTTACTGATAACAGATAATGAAAAATGCAAAATTTGATTAATAGTGTTACTTTTTCCTAGAACAACCCAAAAAGGATATGGTAGTTTTCCTTATTCTATTCCCAGGACAGGAATTTGTAGAAAATAATGTGTTTGCACATAAATTCTTGACTTTTTGAGTAAATTTTTTTAGTAACCATCTGACTGAAAAGTCCATCACATAGGAGGTAAACTATTTTATAATGGTATCCCACAGAACTACATACAGTACAACTCATTTCAAAGCCCAGTAATCAGTAAGTTGTTATAAGCTTCTTCAGTCAGACTCGTTTATATCACAATAGCGCTATCAATATAAATGACACCATCAAATTAAATTATTTGACTTTCAATAACCTAATGCATAAATGCAAGTTGCTGTTGGACTTCTCTTGGTAGATATAATCTTTACAGCTCGTATAATCCGAGACTGACATTAAAGAGCAGATTTAAAAGACAACTTGTATCCCTATTCTTCTAGAGCTTTATAGTTTATACTCCACATTAGCAATGAGTTGTTTAGAAAACCTTAAGTTAATAAAACAACACCCTTATACATTAATCTACACAGAGTCCCTACACAATCCTATCAAAGTTTCCCTTATGCAATTTATATAAACAATACCAACATTGTGTTAATTAGTAACAAATTAAGCCTAGATAGTTTGAACTCTAATTCTAATTTATTTAAAGATCAGACCTCCAACAGATCATCAAATAGGTTTTGCAATTCAAAAGTCAAATCCAACAAAACACCCTAATCTAAAGCTACAAGAGTTATATTTATTGTCCACAGTCCATCTATAGATAATTAAATAATCAGCTGTAATTTAAATATATTATATTAACAACATTTAAACATAACAACAAATTATATAAAAATTCAAAATATGTCAAGAGTGATGAAGAATTAATACCGGAATATACTTAATTTTCCTGCGAGGTGGTTCTTCATCCACATCAGCTGCGTTAACATCACCATCGCCATTACTATCTCCGGTGCCGTTTTGACTTTGACTTTGACTTTGATTTTGACTAATAGGAGTCCATTTATACAACAAAATATGAGATCCGTTATCATTACTACCATTAGATGAAGAATTACCGTTACTAATAACATTAGATTGATGATTACTCCCGGAACCGGTGGTTGCGGCGGAGGCGTTAGGCGGCGTTACGTGGATCCACTTCTTTTTCCATCTCCTTACCGGACCTGTAAACACGACGGCTGGTCCGTACCGAGTTGAGGATCGGCCGAGACGTGCACCGACTCCTTCCATTTGTTAATCAACTGAATCGATTTAATCGAACCGGTGGTGACTCGGTGGCGATCGGATCGGAATCGGAAAAGAAAAGTTCCGGTGATGGTTGTTTTTTTATCTTTGGGTTTTTTTTTTCTTTTTTTTGGAATTGGTAGGGATTAGGTACGTGCGGGTATACGCTACTTTTAGTGGATGTTATGTTAATCAAAGATGTGTATCGGGAGTTTGGGATCCAATACTATATTAAGAAGCTTAAATAAAGTAAAGTAGGTTATGACTTAATATCGTCTAGGATGGCGAGAAAAGTTAAGATGTAGGTAGCCTTACACCTACTTTAAGGTAGAAAGGTTGCTTAGAGTTTTACCTAAAGGTAGAAAAGACTTCCGGCTTTTTGCAGGGGATGAGATTCGAACTCATCCCTAAAATGATTTGATTTGCAGAATATTATACTAAATTAAAGAAATTTTTATCTATTCAGAAATACAAAGTTAACAAAACATTTATATGTATGGACATGTTTTTCACCTTTGCTTCAAGACGATAACATTCTTGTTTTTATTTGTTTCAAAAATAAATTGACATAAATTTCCATTCTAAAATGATATGCTATTTGTTTAGTGGATCTTTTATTTTGTAATGCATTTGGCGTCTAGATATATGGGAAATGACTTTGTTAAAATATTACTCTGTATGTTTCTTATGTTATGTTGTAAACACAGTTTGTCAGTTATGTTATGTAATGTGATTACTTATTGTGCTATGTATTAAGTTTCATATGATTATAATTACTATATTTTATCAAATGAAAATTGTTATTGTGAACATAAACAATATATATATATATATATATATATATATATATATATATATATATACTCTTTATCAACTTTTGTCACAATTTATCAAATTAGGGGTGACTCCTAATGAAATTACTCCATTACATATTTACATGATCTTATATGAATTTTTTGTGGTGTATGAATTAATATTTTAATCAAAAGTAAGCGATTTGTATACTACATTATTTATGCACAATATAAGATCACGTTTTAATGTACAAGATATAAAATAAAAAAATTACATTTATTATGGTATTTACACAATAATTCACAAATTACATCCCCTTATTAAATAGTTTTTAAAAACACAAAGTCATGAACACTCACAATTACAAACATATGACTTGATATCATATTTGTTGAGATCATTTAGAGTAAATTACTCTAATCATCCGCGTGGTTTGTAACTTGCAAGAAATAACACTGATTATTCTTTTACTTCTAAGATTACACTGATCATCCCTACTTTAAAAACATTGCACACCCATTATAAGTCCATCAAGCATAACCAATATTTGTTAAATAGTTAAGAATGACCATTTGCTAAATTACATCCCCGATCCCAAAATACTTTATGATTTTTAAATATTCAGATAACAAGATATAATAATTGCAAATCGATGCCATCAAAATCTTTGATTGTTTTCCCATCATTTACAAATAAATTGTTGAAAGTTGATTCACTAATGCCTAATAGCTATACTTATGCTTCTTTGTTAAAAAATATTTGATCACACTGAATTGACGAAATTTCATTACATTAACAACTTCTATGGCTCAATCATCGCTCAAAAACTTGGTAAAGAAAAACTCAACCCTTTGTTCAAAGTAACTATCAGACTATAATCACCGTTATCACCGCCACACAAAGTACTCACCTTTATAGTTCAAATAAATTTTTACATATGAAATATCCAAAAAATGCTTGGATCCAAATCCCAATCATTTGCCGAAATTTTGATGAAACACAAATTGGAAATTGCACGAGCCATATTCCAAGGAACACAAATGTATGCTCGATGGTGGTTGCTTACAGGTGGCGCAATGTACTTTGGGTCGGTGGTTGGAGTTGGAAGTAGAAGGTGATGTAGATTGTCGGAGTAGTAATAGAGGTAACCGGCCGGAAATTGCAGGTTCAGAGAAATCTGACACAAAAATTGTCACGTTGCGTGACAATCTGCCATCGTCGTTACTCTTCACTGCTATCGCCTCCCATTATGTATGCATCTTTACCGGAGTCTGAAATGATTCCATCTGGTATATGTTAAATATTTAAGTTTTTGGTTATGATTAATTTAGGGTTTTGATTTTTTTATTCATATTTGTGTTTTATTTTAAATATTAGTTTCACGTTTACATTCGAGTTAAATATAAGATCTCCAGTTGCATCTTAAAGAGTAATGATAATGACAAATGGAAATGATGATGTTGGTGTAGATTATGATCCTAGGGATCACAAATGTAATTTAGCAAAAGGGTAAGATGGTCATTTTAAATCATTTAACATATATTGGTTGGGTTTAATGGACTCAGGGACTGTGGGCATGCAAAGTTTCAAAAGTACAGATGAGCGGTGTAATTTCAAAAGTAAAAGGACGATATGTGTTATTTTATGCAAATCACGAGGATGATCGGTGTAATTTACTCGATCATTTATTGCTGGATAATTGGTCAAAAACACTCATAAATCCAAACATATGACTTGTTATTATGTTGTTGAAATCATTTATTGCTACATAAAGGACATTATAACATAGATGCAGAGGCACCACACGATAAGAACTATATTACTTATGTCTCTTAACGCAATAAAAGATCTATAAAACTCTTTTGCACAAGGCATTGGTAGAGCTAAATCATATTTTGAATAAGTTGGTCACATTTTAACATTTATATCACTAGCAAGTAAATTGCATTAACTTATTACATACATTCAGAGATTGATGTACTCGACTATTACTTCCTTCTTTTTAGATTATTAAACCTGATATGAGCTAAGCATTTTATCAAATTTTGAGTAATTCAACTGCTAAATCCATTTCTAAAAGCCTAAAATATGATCAAATGATCTTTGACCTAGCGGTATTGTGGTGCCCTTCCAACCATGAGGTTGGGGGTTCAAGTCCAGAAATTGTCATGTATATATTCACGAAATGATATATATATTCGTGATAGTAGATGTGTGTGAGTATTTGTCTTTATACAAAAAAAGCTCAAAATACATAATCACGCAAGGCTCCACTCATGAAATCCCCCTACACGTTTTAAAATGTCATTTGTGATTAACAGTGAATGTTTAACAACTATTGAATAAGTGGGTTTTCCTGAGGTAAATTCAATAAAAAGATTAGCTCAAACTATTTATAATTTTTTTTTACCTAAACTAGAGGAACACGACTACAACCACAATAGCAGTTGAATATGAGACAATTAAATCTCTCCCTCATCAACGAATCGATGCATACCTTGTAACCTTAAATGTTATTCAAATATCTGAATATCAAAAATATATTAACTAAATTAACATATCACTATTTTTTTTTTATCAATATCCACTTTAACAAAATGAAACCAACTTAAAAAATTATAACGTGATTATTAAAGATCGTATCGATATCCACTTCCTAATGATAACGAATATCGTCATATTATACGTATTATAATAATTATAATACCGTGCTCATTAAATAACCCGTATGATGTATAATAATTTTATACTAACATCAAATGAATCGTGTACATATATGGGTTTAGAAACTACTTACATATACTAGAAAGACACCCGCGTTAAGCAGCGGAATTTAAAGTTTATTATACATGACGTTGGTATATCACCGATTCCAATATATTCATCTAACACTTATTGTAATAGTAAAATGATTTAGTAATGTTTATGTTTGATAGTAGAGAAATCAAACCATTTAAGATTAATACACCTATCATAATGCTAATATGGAAAGTATGTCAATTTAATAATCATGTAATTAATGGTTATGGTTGTAATATTTTATGAGTTGATAAAAAAGAGTATATTGGTAATTTTGCATCTTTAAATTCTAAGTTTTGTTAAGAAAAGGTCTAAACACTTTATAAGTGTGTTAGATTAGATACTACAAATTCATTTATTTATAAATTTATGATCACATAAATAATTATTAAATGATCTATGTAAAACTTAATTATTAGACTTAGAATAAACTTTTCACAAAATAAAATTAAAAAAATGGTGAGATACATATATAGCGACTGATACATACACATCTTGAATTCCCCCAAAATAGTGGTCCTTTCTTGTCGCCGTTCTCATCATCATCATCATCACTCCTCCCCCAATTCCGATCAAATAATTCAAAATTTCCTTTCTAATCACATCAATTAACCAGGGATCTAATGCTATTTCAGGTCCGTATATTTTACCTTTTTTCATATTGATATATATTCATACATCTATTTCTATTCAATTACATGATCTAGGGTTCTTATTTACAGTTTTTTATTTCCTCGTATAAACAATTTGATTAATTTCAGCCATATGAAATCTGTTAGCCGCATGAGATTATTATTACAATTGTATAGTATGGTTGGATCTGAGTGAATTTTAAATTTATGACATGTTTTTGATATATTGTGATTAGTTATGTTTTGTTTGAATCCAGGCAGGAATAATTAATTGTGAATTGAATGTGTTTTATTTCTTAGTTGCAAATGTTAAAGTTTGAAATTGCAAGCTTATAAGCAATTTGTGATGGTCCCTTTATATGCTTAATTTGTGTAGGGTTTTAGGTTGTGAAGTAGTTAGTCGATTTCCTGAAATGGTTTAGATATTTTTTTAAAATAATTGTTATTTACATATTAGACTAGAAGATGACCATTTACTGTTGGCTAAAACGTCTAATGAATTGTAAGCGTTTATAAAAGAAGTTAAAGAATTACAAGTATGGAACACGAATAACATTGTCACTTTTGCTTTCCTGTCAACACGAGTTTCTATTCTCATCCGTAAAAACAAAAAATCTTTGTTGAGAATACCAAATCATCTCATGTGTTGTTTGTCTTTAGTTTCTCTTGGAAGAATCGTCAAAAGCTTCTATTGAAGATCCTCATTGCTTATTTTTTCTCTACATGTGTTTTTCGTAAGTGTTGTTTTTTGGTCGACCATTGCTGTAAGTCATTGGATTTAAGTAGTTTATATTGGTGGGATTTTTACATAACATTTAGTGGTGCGTACGTATGTAGTCTTCGAAGGTTTGATTTCTCAAATAACAACACTGTTCTTTATCTGCAGGTATATGAATTAATGCTGTAAATAGTGAAAACTTTTTATAAGTGATGATATAGTGGCAGCATTTTGCTTGGTGAGAATAAAGATAATTATATGGCAGATGTTGTATCAAGCTTTTGGGGTCCGGTCACATCCTCTCATGAATGGTGTGAGAAGAATTATGTATTTTCCTCCTACATTGCTGAGTTTTATAATACCATCTCAAATATTCCATGCATTCTTTTGGCACTCATCGGTCTTCTAAGTTCGCTGCTACAACGTTTCGAGAAGAGATTTAGTGTCCTACACTTGTCAAATATGGCACTTGCTATTGGAAGCATGATGTATCATGCCACACTACAACACGTGTAAGTTAACATTTATCAACATGCATTTACTGTTGTGTTTGTCTTTCTAAGCATTTTGGATTTCATGAGAACATAGTAACTACAAATGTCTATGCATTATTATCTCCACTCTAAAGCTTCTCATCATGTTAATGGTTCTTACCTTTGTTCACTTGTATCTTAAGCATATGTGTTAGAAAAATACGTTACTCTAATGGTCTGATTTTAATTCATTGGTCAAAGATTAAAGTCCATGCTTAAACATGTTATCAATTTAGTGAAGCTTTCTCTTTATTCAAAAATACTCCGTAATCATTTTCTATACCGAAACCTTCTTTTTTACTTTTGAATAGCACTTATAATTGTAATTAGTTAATAATTACGTTGTGTAATGTAACATTTGAAGTTGACCATAGAATGTCATGCAATGTTTACTTCTAATTTTAATATAAATTTGCGATTTGACTATTTTCTCATGGTAGTTCATTACATACTGTGATAGTTACATCTACTTTCATGTTTAAAGATTCTATATTGTCTTATAAATATCACTTTTAATTAAGTTGGACATTATCTTTGAAGATCATTATATCTTCCTTTATTAAACTGGAACGTTGTGGCTTACATAAATCTTTTATATACTATTATATTTACAGTTTCCATGTTTCCAGAAAATTGAGGTTGAGCATTCCATCTAGTTAATTTTTTTCTATGTTTGATTATATATTTGTGTTTTTCATGTTTTGAATGTTGAGGCAATATGTAATTCTTTATCTTTGAAGTCAATATGCTTCAATAAGCTCTTGTTTGCTTATACTACCAGAATGGGCTACAATTTGTATAACTTTGTGCTCATTACTATTGTGCAAACTATCTTCTCATTGCTGACAAGCATGCTTTTCGACCATGAGTCTTGATAAACATTTCCCTGAACACACTCGGACATTAGTTGTTAATGGTTAATTTAATCTTTTTTGGGTATAAATATATGTTTTACTGCAAGTCATCATTTTTTTTATGATGATATTTGTGACTCTATTCTGGCTTTGTTGATCGTTATATCATGCATATGCTTGATCTTCCCATAACTCATATGATTTTGGATATAATATGTTTCCCTCCATGCCATTTCTAAAGAATATGATAGACAGTGATGTGGTGGGATGTGGAGACTATAACAATAATAGGTCAAGATTTGTATTGGGGAAAGTTGTGAAGTGAGATTTCAGCGATATATAATTCTTAAGGAAGGATGGTATTAGAAAGTAGGAACCCCACCCAGGTCAATTGGGCTAGACTTGTAAATGTTAGTGTGAAACCTATAAGTGACACGATAGCAACTGCTAAGAACATCCAAGTTATAGGAATATCATTTCAAACTTTAAAGGATAAGCTATTTTCATGTTTCACAGAGCTTTCGTAACCACCTACTTTAAAAACTTACAAACCTTTTAGGAGCTTATCATTACTGTTTTTTATATACATATTTGCTTTGTATTAACTTATAAGTACCATCTGAAGATGGAAATGATGGACAGTGCCTGCAATTTACATAGAAGATCACTTTAGAACTTAGTAGAGGAAATACGACCCTAAAAAAGAAGTGGGTGGAAACTTATGCAAAGTGACAATTTAAGGCATGAAGGCTTCCAAGTTATATATACAAACAATTAAGTTATTACTGAACATATATATAATTTTTTTATCGTATTTGACACAGTAAGTGCTCATAAGAATTTATTTTGTTGGATAATAAGTGTTTTGGCTCAATAGAACTTGAATTGACCTGGGTGAAATAGTTACTTGTTCTGTCGCAAATTGTTATCTGACCTACCCATTTTGCCACCTTATGTTGTATACAACCTGAATTGACCCATGCATGTGGATGTCCTTCTCTTGTTCTGTGTCTCGGTGGTACTATTAAGAGCCACTTTTCAATCCAGTCTAGAAAGAATATTGTGATCACAATTGTTCAGGATTATGAAGGTTAAGTACTGTTAATCAAGGTTTACCGTTAATTTTATCTGCAGGCAACAACAAAGTGATGAAACTCCAATGGTGTGGGAAATGCTTCTCTACATATATATCCTCTATTCACCGGATTGGCACTATCGTAGCACCATGCCCACGTTCCTCTTCCTCTACGGCGTCTCTTTTGCTGTTCTCCATTCTGTGATCCGTTTTGATATTGGCTTCAAAGTTCATTATGTGATGCTGTGCCTATTGTGCATTCCTCGGGTGTACAAATATTACATATATACACAAGATACATCTGCCAAGAGACTTGCTAAATTTTATGTGGCTACTCTTCTTCTTGGTAGTCTGTGTTGGTTAGTTGACCGATTTTGCTGCAGTCAAATATCAAGTTGGCCGGTCAACCCGCAAGGTCACGCCTTATGGCATGTCTTCATGGGATTTAATTCTTACTTTGCAAACACTTTCCTGATGTTTTGTCGTGCCCAACAAAGAGAGTGGAGCCCAAAAGTTGTTCATTTTATGGGAGTTCTTCCCTATGTGAAGATCGAGAAACAAAAGACACAGTAAGATGGTGATGGAAGTAGATACAAGATTTCGGGACCCACAAAAGATAACAGGAGGTAACATCTCATTTTCTTTTCTCTCGAGATCGATTTGTTTTTTTTTTTAATATGGTTTTTGAAGCATGAATTGACAAGGTTAGGTTTTTGTGAACTTCTAGTTTGTGAAAGTAGGGTGTTTCATGTTTGTGTAACATATCCTATGGTTTTGTTTAGAATTCAATGATACAGTTTAAGGAATGTAGTTCTTTTATTTTTATTAAATTTGTAGGGTTTTTTTCAGTCACAATTCAGTAGCATGCAAAAAAGTTTCCACTTGTATACTTTGTTCATCCTATGAAAGTTGCAACATATCACATGTTACTAAGGCTCTAGTTATGTAGTACAGTACTAAGTATGAACTGTTTAGTAGCTTATACAAATTAGGGTTGGTGGTTTAAAAATGTATTATACTTTACACATTTTTATTATTGTGTGATGCTAACTTCGAAATTGTATGCATTTAACATCCAAAAACGACTATTATATACATTAAGAAAGTTTTTTTTTAACATACAACAGTAAGTTAGTTGTATACGGTAGACTTTTTGAATCTTTACTACATACAGTAGAATTGAAAAGTTTATTACTGCATTATGAAAAAATAAAATATGTTAGAATTATTTATTAAATTGTGAAGATATTATATTGTAGAATGAAAGTCAAATTAAGTAAATGTATAGATTTGTTAACATACATGCAAACTATTAAGTTTCTTACTATGATAATAATAAAGTAGTAGTGATGTAGGGTAAATTATTACAATACCAGTCTGGAATCATGCATTTGTTTTTGTGGGGGCAAAAAGTTGATCATGCACCAAATGTCACCCACAGCATTCAAGTTTTACTCAGCCATGTTATAGTCTTCTCTGCATTTTATATTTTACTATCATTAATTATTTTTGTGGTTTATTTATATTCAAAACCTTTGGAGTGTCAATGAACTAAATTTAAAGTGATGATTCTCGACATCCTTGTATTTACAGATTTAGAATTTGGGGTAACCCGTACCACTGGTATCCCAATTTTTGTCAACTCGTAACATAAATAATGTAACAAAAGAACACAATTTCTTCTTATTTTTTATTTTTTTTATAGAAAATACACTTTGTATAGCGAATGAATCAGTAACCATGGCTAGTCCTACTTTTAATGTAGCTCCGCCCATTTTCCTCTAATATTTTTTCCCAAATATGAAGCAAGTATGAATTAGCAACTGATTGATATTATAAAATAGTGTACAAGAATGCAAATGGGAACTTTCAATACTTAAGTCGCATCGGTAAAAAATGCATAAAACCTTACTAAATCGTGTACTTTATTATATTTATTTGTTTAATGTAAAGAGTGGACACACAGCCTCTCTAGGGCTAACCATACGACCATGCTTAAAAGACTCTATGAAAGCCATGTATTCCCTGCAACTTCTAACAATTGGATTGAATCGCACAAATGGTGGAAAAAACAGCCAAAAACAAGTCAAAATCACAAATCCTAGAGTCAGGACTCGGGAGATAGATAGTGGTGGCTTGATCCCTTGACCTATGCTTTTCTTGATCACAATCTCGAGTCCAACCCAAACCCCTTGGATCACAAAAAAATAGGTAACCTCCCATGTTGGAGGAAACCGTCCTAGGTAATAAAATATGAGTTCATGCATTAACCCCGATACAATAAATGTCACGAGAACTGCAGGCACCGATACCAATGTTTGTGGGATTATGTGTCCAAATATCCTGCGTGCAGGAAGGTAAACTGTAGTGCGTAAAATATTAGAGACCATAAGATTCCACCTTTTGCCCCAAAAGTTTTGCACGGAAGATGCCTTTAGGGGCTCATTGAATAGTGGCTCGAGTTCAACTCCAACTAGGACTCGAGCCATAAAAGCTACCAATCCTAGAAAAAACTCTAAGGAAAAGAAAATAAGGTAGGCATAAAACATGGAGTTCAATAAAGGGTGTAAATTATCTCTATAGCCAAAGACTTTAATTGTGATCAAAAGAATTAAGATCCTACTTAAATAATCTTTAGTCGATTTTTGTGTTGGTTTAGAGTTTTCTCGAATTCTTGAATTCGGGTTCACAATTTTGATGGGTAGGCAAGCAATCAAGATGAAATGAGGGAAAGGGAGATGAGGGTTTGAAGCCAAAGGGCCTTGACCAAATGCGAAGAGAATGATCTTGAAGGTTGCTAGCCATGAAATGAAGAAAGAGGTTAAACCACAAAAATGCATTGTAGTGAGGTTCAATGGAAGACATAGAAAGAGGAGTATTATTGGAAATAAAATCAAGAATCTAGTTGTACCTTTTGCAATAACCATGCCAACAAAATGACAATATACAAAAGATGCTAAAGCTATGCTCCCATCTACCATAAAATTCCATACCTCTCCTTCCATTATTCTCTCCACAGATTTTGTTATTTCTTTAGATTTTCAAAATTATATATGATGATAAATTTACATATACTCAAATAATATTTAGTCTAGCAAGCTTTAAATTTATACACTCTGAAAGTAAGCATTCAGTTTTTTATTTGTTTATTATAGTTGACAATCAATAAGGTTAAAGTCAAAGATTTCCACCATTAACTTATGCATTCAATTATCCCTCAAAGATTTCTACATGGAAAATGATTGATAAGAAGACTAATTTGGTGTACCTAAATATTAGAGAATATTACGGTGACATCTGTCATCTATCTCAACAACTTGATTCGATATTTATATAATTATTACCCTTTATATCAATTGTCAAATATCATTGATTTTTTTCATTGACTAAGATTTTATGATATACTCATTATAATCTCAACTTTTTCCGAGAATTTTATACAATGTTTGCGATGTAATTAATGATGGAGTGTCACTATATGATGAATTTTTTTTTTTTCCTCATCAAGCTCCAATGTCAAATGCAACAGAAAAACTAAAAATATCTTATTTTATTTAAAAGATAGTAAAGTACCTTTCAATTTATATATTTAGTTCCTTCAATAATATATATATATATATATTTATATATAAAAGTAATAAGTAATTATGTAGATGAATAACCTACAAACAAACTCTAATCATTTCTTTTTCTATAATTATATGATGGGAATATTTGTTAACCTTCTACCATTTTGAATAAATTACTTTTCATAACTTGAAGAAATTCACAGTCACAAATAACTTATATGGCTAAAAAAAGTATATGATACGGTAATATATGGATTGATAAAACAAAAGAAATGTGTGCAAAATTAAATTAGAGTTAAATTTTAACAACTACATACTACCAATTAACTATTTGTTTATTTTTAAAATATATCACCCCCTCGGGGCATATGGAACCTTGTTTAATACAATACATACATACATTTTCCGTGTGATGGTTCTTCATTTTCTTATAGTGTAAGCAAACTGATAATAAGGAATTAATTTGTAACGGAGAGTACTATTCTCTTAGAGTCAATAATATAATGTAACTAATAAAATGAATTATGTATATTAAATTAACTAAACACTATACATGTAATTAATATATTATTTCAAATAACTAGAACAATTTTTAATAACTCTAAGTGATCTTAACGGGGATCAATTTCATATTGGGGGTAATTTGTACACTATGTAAAATTCTTCGTACACGAATGATTATACTGAAAGTATAATATGTAAAGCATAATTATGATGTATGATGTATTTTTAGTGTTGTACAAATCATCACCATTTATAAATTCTTATTGTTTGGGGCTAAATTTTATAGTTATACAGGATCATGAAGTCTCTAGTTATTATTGAAAATTATATCTAGGATCATGCATATGTTCAGGATAAAGTTAAGACTAAGGATCCTGAGATTCTATGTTTATATGATACAGGTAATCAAGATCTTGGATATATCCAGGATCACACTTGGATCAAGGATCCCGATTATAGATGAGTATTTAGGTATATTCAGGATCCTGAGTACTATAGAAATATCAGATATGCTCAGGATCTCACATATGTTTAGGATCCCGAATATGTTAAGTATTTTAGGATCAGATGTTACTGATGTTTGTTTGTTAGTTTGTGTTCAGGATCTTGGATATTTAGGATCCCGGGTGATCAGGATCCAGGATATATTCGGTATCCCGAGTGAAACGCCACTAATCTATATTTGACCGTTGTGTATATTGACCGAGTCTACTAGGAGTTAAACGTGGATTAATCTTGCCTATATTTAAGGATCAAGGCTTATTCAAGTCGAGATGAAGTCAAGAAAAACGTGTAAAAGGCTGGGTCAATATGGAAGACTGGAGGATCCCGAGAATCTCGGAGGATCCCTGATTTTTAGGAATTATTTGTTATTCAGCCTTAGTATAAATATGAGGCGAATGTGATCATTTTAGGCTATCTTCTGCACATTCTCCACACCCAATTACACCCATACTCTGCTCAAATACGTTCATACACCAACACTTAACCATTTTATTTACCGAATCGCATACAAATTCACTTAGTTTGATCATCTTCGTGCTCTTTAGTTTGTAATCTTTCATTTTTACTTAATAAGATCAACAAAGGCAAGGATCGATTGATCCTTCCCGAGGTTTTATGCCGTCGATCAACCTTGATCAAGGGTTTTTCTCGTACATCCTTGTGTCGATCGTATTTACTTTACGTTTTCGTCGTTTAACTTGCATTTCATTGATTTTTTGATCATAAATTCCGCATTATCCTGATTTTATCTTTAATTTATCATCAATATACGCATTTATTTCATTTGTAATCATGTTTTTATCATAAAATTAGCATCATAATTCTGTTTCATACATTTTTATTGATCGTAATCATATTTTTGTTGCATAACTTGTATTATCCTGAAAATACTTTGCATTTTACTTAAACTTTTGGAATAATCTTGTTTACAAATACTTGTTTTCATTATTAATCATCTCTTTAACAAGGATTAACGTTTATATAGATATAAACCACATTTTTCATTAAAAATTATCATTTACCCATATAGATAATCGTGTTTCTATGTAATTATCTTGGAAGTAACTACAAGCATTAATACCTCACTTTACCGATTTGATCACTTAATTGCCTAGGGTGATTTTTGACCAAAACACTTAGAATGAAAAAGATGACCATAAAAATAACGAAAGCTTGCAAATAATAAAACAATTTAAATATATATTTTCTAGTGTAAGTTATGAAATTGGTCCCTTATATATATCATGTAATAAACTATATATCTTTTGTTATATACCAAAATGATGTACCCTTTATATCAATTGACAAAGTAAATAAGGATTTTCTCATGATATTTTGGATTAAATATCATTGATTTTTCATTGACTAAGATTTTATGATATATACTCATTATCATCTCAACTTTTTCCGAGAATTTTAGACAATGCTTGCGATTTAATTAGATTGAGTGCCACTATATGATGAGTTAATTTTTTCCTTCTTAAGCATCAAACGATATCAAATGCAATAGAAAAACTAAAAATATCTAATTTTATTTAAAAGAAGATAGCAAGAATGCAAGATACCTTTCAATTTATATAGTTAGTTGCTTTAATAATAAATAAGTAATCATATAAAGGAATAACCTACAAAACAATTTCTTATCATTTCTTTTTTTATAATTATATGATTGGAATATTTGTTAACCTTCTACTATTTTGAATAAATTACTTTTCATAACTTGAAGAAATACGCATAGTCACAGACAACTTATATGACTAAAAAGTATGGGTGTTACATACAACAAACTTTTTGATGCATACATCAAAAATATGCATTGTAGTATTGTACAATACTGCATCAAAAAGCATAAAAATTGATGTATATATTAAGTTGTTTGTTGTATCTATCACTAGCTAAAAAATATATGATAGAATAACATATGGATTGATAAAACATAAGAAACGTGTGTAAAAATATAAATTATAGTTAAATTTTAACAACTACATACTACCAATTAACAATTTTGTTTATTTTTTAAAATATCCTGTAACACCCCCAAAATTTGTTGATTTAATTTAGCGGAAGCATTTAGTTAAGTATGGGGAGTGCCACAATATACAGTACATGCATACGTATCAGAGCATATAATTACAACAAAACAAATATATTAAGATGCCAAAGTATTAGTTACAAAGTTTACGATTCCTCGAATCGTACAAATTAAAAGTATTAAGTTTACAAAAGTAGATTTCATAAATATCACTAAAATCACTTTAGTTATACAAAAAAAATTCAGTTGTCAAAAGTTGGCATCCTATTCCTTCATGAGTCGCCTATGTTCCATGTGTGCAGGTCGTCTTACATGCAGCTAATTCCCTGAAACATAGTAAAAGTCAACAACGAGGTTGAGTGAATTCACAGGTTTTATATTTACAATGATAGTTGGTTGTTTCAAAGCGTTCACAATTCGTTATCGTCATCACGATCCAATAAAGTTTCGTGGAGTGTTATCCAATGTGTACGTTTAGTGGGATGTAGCCCAAAGATGTAGTTACGTGGGATGTTACCCAAAACCTAGTTTAAGTTTCGTAGGAAAGCGGTATCCTATTAGTATTTGTAGGAATGTAAGTATCCTAATGGTTGTTCGTACGAATGTCAGTATCCTAATAGTTGTTAACGGATCCATGTCAGTAGGATCGAGTACCCATGTCAGTAGGGTTCACCTAGTGGAGAGTGTCAGTGTCCACTGTTCTACAAGTATAACGGATCCATGTCAGAAGGATCTAGTACCCATGTCAGTACGGTTCAAATAGTAGGGAGTGTCAGTGTCCCATGTTCAGTAAGTATAATGGATCCATGTCAGTAGGATCTATTACCCATGTCAGTAGGGTTCAAATAGTAGGGAGTGTCAGTGTCCCTTGATCCATGTCTGTAGGATCTGGTCCATGTCAGAAGGACCCATTAGTTACCTAATCAATTTCGTAGAAGCGTTGCTGGTCGTTCTTCAGCGTTTCCAAAACAAGTTTAATACGTTTACAGTGTTTGTAGTATGAAAACGTTTATTAATAAACGTCAGTTTGTGTAACAGTTTAACAGTTCAATGTACTCTAATTGTTCGAGTAAATCAGTATACAATCATGTATTTCAAACGTTTGACTATGTTTTCCACCCCTGTTCAAAAGCAGTTAAAACAGTAAAAGTAGGGGCTGTGAACTCACCTGTTGAGTTAAGTAATAGTGCGAGAGCTAGCAAAGCCTAAAGTCCAAGTCTAATCCGAAATCTCCTAACGCCCTAAACGTATGAAATTTATAAGTATGAGTAAGCGGATGTCTTAGTTGACCATCCGTGCTAGTGTTCTCTCAACTAGATATGTCCAAATGGTTTAGTTGTTTGTTCGTGTTTTAAAATTGTATACAGAACGTTGGTGAGTTTTTGTAATAATAATTTTAAGTATTATTATTAAGTGTTTCATTGTTTTGTACACTTATAAAAGTGTATGCGAGAGTATAATTAAGTTTACGTTTATTTTTCTGAAAGTGTATGTTTTAGCCGAAGTTAATGAAAGTCAAAGTTACTGTTCATGCGTGAGTCAACAAGTCAAAGTTACTGTTCATGCGTGAGTCAACAAAGTCAAAGTTACTGTTCATGCGTGAGTGTGATTCACGAATTCCTTGTGATTTTTATAAAAAATAGTAAACGTTATCGAATCATTCTGAAATTTTTACACGATGTTCCCACATATGTTATGTACTTCCTGTAATTTTTTTTATGAATTTTGGAGGTCGTTTGATATTTTATAAAAATTCACCAAGTGTCAGGGTTCAGTTTAATCCGAGATTAGACCACTTCTCACTAATCTAATTTTCTGGAGAAATGGGTTCATTTCTGGAATGAGCCGAAGAAGGACTTTTTGTAGATAACAATCTTACCAAGATTTTTCAAGTGGTCTCAAACGTTTTTGAAGTCTAGAACTCGAGATATAGTCCCGAGAAGTTACTGAAAATTCCTGTCTGCCGGAACAGTAAACCTATGTCACCGGAGAAAAATGTTTTCGAGTAGCAAACGGAGTCAAAAAATCACGAGAATAATTTTGTTGGAAAGATAACTTCTTGTACTACATTTTAGGTTTAAGAAACGTCTATTTTGGTATTGTAATGATTTTTATAAAATTCATGAAAGTGGAAACAGAATCTGGACAGGAAGATTAACTTCCTGTTTTCGAGTTTTAATTTGTGTTTCGACTTATCTTTTGGACATATAATGGTTGAGTGGCCACTAAAACATGATTATAAACATAAGGTAAGTAAGGTTTAAGAGTTATGAAGCCTCACAATGGTGTTTGAAGAAATGAAGACGGTAGAAGTGATGTACGCGCGTCGATGAACGTTTTGGTGTCTTCGGCTTCGTTTTTCCTTCAAGAGTGAGGTGGTGGCCAATGGTGGATGATGGTGGTGTGTGGTGGTGACTGGAATTCGTGTGGGAGGGGAAAGGGAGAGAGGAGGGAGTAGATTGAGAGGAATGAGGTTGAGTGTAGATGGGGAATGAGGGAGTGGTGGTGATGTTTGTTGAAATCATCAAGTAAAGATTCATGGGCATGGGGTGGGTTCTTGGGGCAGATTTTCTGCACAAATTTCATGGTCCCACCCCTAAGTAGTTGCTTAATTCATTTCCCAAAAGTTACGTTAGGCTCGGTGTTCGTTTACCCGATCGTTTTATGTTTTTACTAATCGTAATACGTTTTCTTTGATACGTTTTGTTAATGATTGAAAATACAATGTTTTAATAAAGTTTTACTCAAATAATATATTCTAAGTTATTAATATAATATTCGAGTTTTTATTTGGTCATCGGTCGCGAATCGTGTGTTTTCGTCGCGTACGGAGTGTTTTATACGTTACAAAATACGTGTTAAATATTATCAGCATAATATTTAGTAAATAATAATGTTATTAAATAATTTCGTTCACCAACGGTTGTATGTATATCTATCGAGTTTGTTCCAAATGTTTGGTACGTAATTACAATAAGTTACGAAACGTTAAATACTACACGTATTAACTAGCCGGGCTTTGCTAGACTTACCTCTAAAAGTAGTTGTGAATTCACTCAAGTAGAGAATTAGCCTAATAATGCAAGTGTTTATTGTTTATAATTGCGTTTAAATTTGCGGGGTGTCACATATCCCCCTCGCAACACTAGGGGCATATGGAACCTTGTTATATTCAATTGGTGAACTAATACATCAATTTATCATGATATATTGGTTGACTTCTCATGATTTTATCACAATTCAAGTTTTCATGATAAATTCAATATTTCAAGAGATATATGGTCTAATATGATGATTCACTTCCCACTTTCATCCTCCTATAAAATTAAAAAAAATATATATGTGAGGATTCTTTCATACCAATGTTTTGAAAACCGGTTTGAACCGGCTGGTTCGATCGGGAACCGGAGGGCTTCCGGTCCGTTCAAAACCGGTTTTAACCAATCAATGAACCGGGCGGTTCGGTCAAAATCGGACGGTTCGACTGGGAACCGGCCCGGTTAAACCTGTTTTTGAAATTTTTATTTTTCTTTAAATCTTGGTTTTGACCGTTTTAGGCCGGTCTGATCGGTTCGACCGGAACCCTCTCTGGTTCAATTCGATTTCGGTATTAAAAACATTGTTTCATATTTAGAGTTGGTAGGCTTTTGAACCATTTATTTTATTTTGAATATAGAAACAATAAAAGTTGTATACTTTAAGTTTTCATATTATAGTTTTGAAAAATTAGTACACACCGTAACTCTGTAACACTATAGTAGCTAACGTAATTATCATTATATTAATTGTTAACCCGCTTAACTCGGAGCAACGCACAGGTAGCAATTGAAATCCTCATATTATATATTTCCGAATATACCCTTACTCTTTATAGATAAAATATTTAATTATTTTTTCTGCTGTAACTTTTCTCTCTCATACTCTCTACAACTCTACAAGTCTACATTATTTTATTTTGGGTACTACTTTTTATACCATTTATTTATTTTTAAATTCGTTATTCTGTACTTTTTCTGTATTTTTTTACATCATTCTTTCTTACATTCTGTACTTTCTCGTATTTTTTCCATTTTTTTAATCAAAAAATGGTATGGAAAGTGGATTTAAATGGTACATAGAGATATTCCCTTTATTTTTCCCACATAATATTTTGAAGGATTTATTGTTTCTTTATGTATTATTTTTACACTTTTTACTATTATATAAGTGGAACTTTGAAAACTTTTATTGTATGTATTGAACTTGTAAATATTGTCTATTGTATGTACACTTTCCTTTTTCGACATTGATAAAAATGAAAACTTTCCAATCTAAGTCTTACCCAAAAGGAAAGTATACATACAATTGAAGATATTTACAAGTTCAATACATACAGTAGAAGTTTTCAATACAATATTAGTTAATGTAAAGTTTAATATATAATGAAACAATTAATCCTATTTTGAACTAACTACCGTTGTTTTGATACGTTGTTTCGATTTATTATGAGTTTCAGTCATTGATGAAATTAGGGGTGAGCGTGGTACGGAACCGGTACCGAACCGGTTGGTACCGCTTATTTTTTTGACCCTAAAGTGAGTACCGAATACCGGACCGTTTAAAGCGGTACGGTACCGGTACGGTTCCGGTACCGGTACGGGTAAAAGTGGTACTATACCGCTTTGGTACCTAAACATAGTAAAATAATAAATAAATCTATTTACGTATTTTGTACTCCACATAATTCATAGAAGATCAATATTAATGAATCTCAAATATATAAAAACATCAATAACTGACATAGATGGTTATTGACGAAGAAAAACAAATGTATACAACGACGTTATTAGCTGTGTTAAGTGTTTTGGTAATGACACAAATCATGATCCTTACCTTTATACTAACAAGCAATATGTTTGGAATCGGATCTAACTAGGGTTCTAAAAACTTGATTGTTTGTGTATCAAGAAAATTAGCTATACTTCTATACAATTACAATTCTATTCATACGTGAGAGCCTAACTCTATTTTATACTTCTTAATTACCCAAAAAATAATCATTTTTATATTAATAGACATTTGAAGTTGAGGTTATAAATTAAAGTTTTTAAAATATAGAAGGAACTTACATACCTATAACAAATAAAAACATGTATATTTCAGATATGGTACCAAAGCGGGAAAAGTGGTAAAATATCGGTACTGAACCGGTTGGTACCGGTTATCTTTTTGGCCTAAAAGTGAGTACCAAATACCGGACCGTTTAAAGCGGTACGGTACTGATTCGATACTGTACCAGTACGGTAACAGTACGGGATCGGGTACGAATGCTCATCCCTAGATGAAATAGCAATAAGATAGAAAAAGAAATTGATTAAAAGCTCACAATACTTTACTGATCAAGAAGATCAAAATCCCGCCTGCAACGTTAATTAATCATTTCCATCAATCACTCACCTTCCCTTGGTAACCTGCGAGATTACTACCATGTGAGAAGAAGTCATGGTGGTCGGTGGAGTTAGGTTAGTGGGTGGGTCCACATAAAAGATACTAAAATACAAGTGGCTTCAAGTCAACTAACTCATGTAGGCATTAATATTAAAATAAAAAAAGTCAAATCATCATACTTATCTGGTCAATAGGTAGGCAGGTTAGCATGTTACTCACATCGGTACAAGTTTCTTCAGTACAAGTTTCTTCAGTTAATTGCATACATGAGCAATTAAATGAGTAGGTTGTATATTTGAAGTAATCAGTAGCAATACGTATCCGATTTTTGTCATTTACCTGATACTATAAAAGGAAAAAGTTGATACCATAAACTCGACATACACGAACAAATGACCAAACATAGTCTCCTAAATGACAAAATTGACTTTGGGCACCATACAGTCACAAACTCACAACCACAATCGTATGAATTTTATAATATTTTAAAACCAAAGAATTCATACATGCTTTTATAAACATAAAAACTAGAAATTAAAGCCCACAAAACATCATATTTAGATCATATTAATAAAAAAAAATAAAATCAAAAGTCATTGATTCAATAAGCAACTTGAATAACTTGGATATCCCTGGCTTCTTCATCTTCAAAAGCTTTCAAAGATCATTCGTGTTCATGCAATAATTTAATGATCGATTAATCACAACCCATATTTGTCAATTACATACTACTAGATAACAAATTACAAAAGGGTATAGTAATACATGTGTCTTCTTCCTTCTCTTCACAACTTTTTTCTATTTTCGATTCCTTTCTCTTAGAGGGTGAACGACCTTTACTACGTACTTGCAAGGTTGGTAGCAATTTCTTGGCGGAGTTTGAAACTTGACAAGGAGCGCAACTCGAATCATCCTTTATCTTTTCTTTTGCCATATGTATACATTTAATTAAATATTCACATTTTCTTGAGAAATTAGTCCCGAGTAGGCATTTCTCCACCGATATAATAACACATGTAAAGTGTATATCGAACTTCTACAAGTAGTTCTAATGCCAAACCAATGGAATTCTTATCTAGTAGTAAAGTTTGACGGCAAGGAGCGTTTCACTTGTCTAGACTACCTAACCCTATGTACTCGCTGAATGCTATTCCTCTAAAAGCTACAGGCTCTATGATCATTTGCATAAATCTTTCCTCTAAAAGCTACATGCTCTATGATCACTTACATAGATCTAAAAGCTGGGATTAAGAGATGATTGTATGTTAGGCTTTATAACTCATAATAGGGAGTGCTTCTCCGAGAGGACCCCATGCACCTTTATTATAGCTTCGCAGTGACAACCATGATGGATAGGTGGGAGGTGGTGACACACAACGACCAATCCTGGAAGACCACTCCTTCTAAGGATAGCTAACCGCCACACCAATCATTCGGAAGAAAATGAAAAACGATCAAGTGGTCAAAAAACTGGCTGTATTTTATTATATTGATAATTATTATATATTTATATTGAATTAAATATTTTATTTTCTGCTCCATTGATTTTCATCATTTGAATAACCAATTTCTAAACTTAATCTTTTAGTACAAGTATTAGTCAGTTGTACCTTGCAGACATCTAACTTTCAAAAAAGAAAATCAAAAGGTTTAACATTTCCCGCGACAGCGGAACATCTCTTATCAAAAATGAAAGCATCAATTGTGATTAGCAGGTATAAACTAGAAAGCTATGAATCACTTGCCCATTTGCTAACAACGGATTCTTTGGCTGAACTACGGGCATACAATTCTTGGTTAGGAACGTTATCAGATTTAGCAGTAGACGGCGATATTGTTCTGCGAATTTTGGTTGTTATGTAACGCAATCCATTTCGTGGGCCACGTAAAGCAAACAGCAAGGGATTAAGGACAACTGCAAACAGGACATCACCTTTTGCAAGTACCATAAACTGCAATGCAAACAAATATATATAAATTTACGGGGTGTCTAGACTTTGCAAATATATATCCATCTTGAGACTGATTATTTACAAATATATATAAACTAGTGCAACTTTAAACAACAGGTGGGGAATCTAAGGAGGAAAAGACTAAAACCACTGACAGCAAGGCATTGGCAACTATATCTATTTATAATGGAGAATTATCTACTTACCAAAACAGCAAGTACCAAGAGGGTAAGTGCAACTTGCTGTGCTTCATGCCACAAATGCTCACCATCTGACCCACCGAACCATCTGCGCCACCACCCTCCACCACCATCACCGCCTCCACCTGCTTCCTCTCTCTTCTTTATTTCCTTGTCCCACTTCTCAAACTCCATTTTCTTGCCACCAAGTGCACTTTCTAGGGCCTTCTTGGCTTGATCCTGCAAACAATGATGTGTTTTCAAAGGAAAATGCATTTAGAGAGAGTGTAGAAAGAACAAATGTGTTCCAGTACATTATTTCATCTGTGGTTCAACAGATGCAACATTGTGAAACATGCTTTAGTCATTTATGAATTGTTTACATCATTTGCCTCCATTATCCCGCTCCCATTTTGTTGGGATCATCCACATCCTCTTTACATCAAAGTTAAAATTATATGTATGTGTGATTATTTGATAAAAACCGATTCGAGATGGTTAATCTCCCATTTAAACTAAACTAAACAAAGCTAATACTTCTTTCAATTCTCTCTTCAATTTCTCTGAAAATGCAATACAATATTTATAGATGAAAACATGGAATCATGCACACGTGCTACCTAGAATTAAACATGGGAATGTGGACTACATGCAAATTGCAGTTAACTAAGAATTAGTCTTTAGAGTTGCCTAACTTTCGGTGACCAAGTCATGGGACCGTATCATTATTTCTCTCGGAAAATGCATAAAACAGACATAATAATGCAAGAACCAGCGCAGGAATTTCAAAGATCACTAACTAATAATAACGTCATATGCAGACTTTTTAACTCGATTTCCCTGGTAAGCCAATCATTACTTTCCAAGACTGAATAATGTCTTACAACAACAACTTCTATAAAGGTTTTTATAATTAGCTTAATAGTAATCAACACTTCAAAAACCAAACAAGTTGATTGCTTTCAAGTTTCAATAATAACTCTCATAATGCACATGCATGTTTAGAAATACAATCTCAACAACACAGAACACAAACAATTTCCACACTGCAGCTTACATCAACTAGCTCAAAAACCAAATAAACACAGAATTGAAACATGTGATACACTAGGACCTGGTATACAGAATAAATCCGAATGTACAACTCTCTAGTTATCATAAATACATGAATCCTTTCTACCCTAGTTTTATTTATGCCACATGTTCCGTTGTGTATATAGTTTGAGCAACAATGTCTCTTAACTTACTTCCACTAAATCCTTGGAAGATATCCCTTGAATGAACTTATTAGACTCCTATATAACTAACTTATTACGGTTCTTAAATCATGAGTTTGAGTAAAAAAATCAATAGAAGGATCCATATAACCTCTACATAAAAGATTCTAGGGCTTAGTACATGGTAATGTATACAGTTTATCAACTATCGTAATCGACACGATAAATTGGATTCATTTCTGCATAATTTGGCTAAAAATCTGAACTTTAAACCTAATACAGGTGTTTACTCCTTATACTGAATGGATGCAAACATTCTAATTGAAGAACTGAAGCAATTATACATAAAATAATCAATCAAAACACAATCACATATGCGGTAATTGAAGAAATAAACAAGATAATTTATGAGATGTTAATAATAATACCTTGCTACGATTATCAGAGAATAAACAGTAAACCCGTCCATTGGATTTTAGGTCACGTTGTAGCGAACTCCAGCTACGATTCGTGTGTTGACTTTTAGTCGAACTGATTGAGTGAGTAGGAGGAGATGTTTGAGCAATTGCTAGGGTTTTGGATGAAATTGGGGGATTTATGGTTAGTATTTGAGCCATAGAAACCAAGAATGCGAAATCGATGTTGTTAGTAACAATAAACTTTATAGTATTTAATTAAAGGTTTATCCTCAAGTACCTACAAAAGTTTTATAATTTATACTTTTAACTTTCAACTTTTCATGATTACACAATTGGTCCCTGATTTAATGCTAACAGCGCAGATTATTTTGTGTAGTTCAACCGCACCAAATATCAACTCTTTATTTAGTTATTATTAAGATCAGTTTTGTTAACTAGGCTTTCATTAGAATGTTTGGGTATGCATAAAACAGTTGTAACTTAACTAAAATTCAGGGGGACTACAAAGATGTTATTTTCAAGGTACATATTATGATGCATATCCTAGCATCTTAACGGAAGCCCTTAGAGCTCTCGTTATCAATTTCCTATTAAAAATGGTAATTTGGAAGTGCCAACTGCCAAGGACAGTGGGCAACACGGTTTTAAACCACTTATTAATCGGTCACACATACGAAGTTCGACATTTATAATGACAGTACTACTTGAGTAATTCTCAATTGATTTCATTATTATCATATACATGTACGTTTGACATTGTATACTAAAATTAAAATGATATATTACTATATTTGTTTTCTTTTCATTAAGAGAAAAGTATAATTGAACAAAAAATATTGTAAGTAAAATTGATGTTGCTACATAGCGCGGACAAGTTATTGTTTATTACTGTAAGACTTAATAATAATTTAATCCACAGAGTTAATTTTTTTAACTCTTTAAGTTTTCATTTCTCATGATTCAATTTTTCATGCTTTAAAATTTTGATTGTTTTAACTCTTTACATGTAAATCTGTTTATTTTACTTTAAAAGTTTATTGATTTAATTCCTTAAGTTTATCTTTTATAATAAATTTAGCCTTGTAAGTTTAATTCAGTTTAATCATTTGACTTTCAAAGGTTTTGTAGGTAAACCAATAAATCAACGTAAACTTACAAGATTAAAACATTAGAGTAAAGTTGAATGGTTAAACATTAAAAGTTAAAACTTGAAAGTAAAAACCATTAAGTAACCCATTCATTAATTTATATACTACTACAATCATCATAATAGTATTAGTGAGAACTTTAATAAATGTAGTGATGTGATAGGAATTTAAACCATGTACCAAATGAAGTCTCATCATATATTTGCCAAAAATAAGGAAGATTTTTGTTCATAGAAACTCGGATCTATAACAATAAGAATTATCAATAATACAATCGCCAAGAGTTGCTCGAACTTGATCATCATATATTTACAGTATCATTCATTTTGATTGATCAAAAAAGGAAAATAAATAAATAATAATAATAATGAAGAAATTGCACAAAAGATTCTAAAAGAGCTTCCATTAAGGACTAGTCAAACTACATTGTGTCCAAGGTTAGGCATTTACAAGGGCAAAACAACTAAACATAAGATCAAGAAAACCGAAACCAAGACATATTCATTCGGGTTTTAGCATAAAAACGAGTTGCAACTCGCCTTACATCTAACCATGTCAGCTGAACCATAAAACATTCAAACTTTTACTAACAAACTACAACTGTCTTCACAGGGCATATGTCAGACGAACCATAAACTATTAGACGCTGAATTCCTATGCATATCTGAAAGAAATAAATGTGCAAAAATCCATCAGTTGCCAAGTACAAGTCAAATCGCAGGCATCAAAAACACTTAATAATAAATACTTTCATATATGCACAACCATACACTATAAACAAACTGAATAAGACAAACAGCAGGCGTCAAAATATACAAACTTTTATACTCGAATTTTACTATAAACTAAATGCTTTAGAGATTAGTAAATGCTAATGCAAAATGGTTTGTGAATAAGCACCAGAAATCAGTGTGGGCTTCAGAGTACAGATCACATGTAGAAAGAATGAAAGATATATGCTTTCAAAGTGACTGACGTCAGACAATCAGTAACAAAAAGAAATTGCTTAGAGTTGTGATATCTATAATGGGACGTTAAAGCGAGTAGCAAATTTTACTTGTTTAATGAAGTAACAAAAAAATGACATTGTTTCGGAAAAACGCAAGACTTTGTTAAATAAGAGTAGATGTCTATTTTTTCTATTCTTAGATAACGAGTTTCTTTGTAGCCAGTATGAAACTCATTATTAATACCTAAATTAACAGAAGAAACATCTATTTATCCAAACATAAATACACTAATTTTTGCGACTTAAAGTAGGTTAATCAGTTCCAATGTCAGATCAACCACCACCCCCAATCTAGCACAGATTCCATCTGCAATATTATAAACATCAATTAAAAGGCCTGAAAGACATACCAGTCCACTAAGTTGATAACACTACTGATTGAATAAATGTTGTCTGACTAACAACTCGGGGATTCCCATTGCAGAAATGCTTTCACATCCAAAAAGATCCTTAAGCTTTTCATCGCACAGAATCATCACCGGATTTTTCGGATCCTACCACAAACCAAGCCAATTAAAAAATAAAAGACATAACAATCAGCAAGTGTCGGAAAAATTATGTCATTTACAAGCTGCTTGTATTACTTTATAACAAACACCAAGGAAGAAATAAATGTAGTCAAAATCTTATGCAGAAATATATATTATTATACACTTTCTAAGATCCTCCAAACTCCTTTATAGTTGTCTACCATTTTAAATCAACTAAAGCCACATTTTCTGAATTTATTAATCTTGTCAGTCCTCATGTTTTACAAATTATTGATACAATCAACTTTGACTGAAAATATTCTCTCCATTTAAACAGTTGTAGAACCCTCTGTCCAGTCATTTGGTGCAGTTACGTTAGGATGCATGAGTTAAATTTTTAAGGCAATTGAGATAGACATGAACAAAAGATCGATTCAGGTCAAAAGTGGCATCAGTAAAAATCAATTTTTGCGAATAAAATGATATTGAAGGTTTTATGCATAACAGATATAAGTTGGGAGACATTCTATCCACTTGACTTAAAAAGTCATCTCCAACTAGCTTCAAATGCAGTTATCCCTTCCCTAATATTTTACTCATTTAACCTTTTTGAAATTAAGCATAACCTAAGACACTTTCATAAGTTAAGGGATTGAACTTGCACCTCTATTATGAAGATAGCCATTAAAATATTTTCATACCTCAAGATTATTGACCTTTATGTACTCCCAAACAAGTCTCAAAGCCTCCGACTGGGACATTTCTCTTTCTCCAGTACCCAAACAGTTAGCAAGTGCTTCCGAAATTATAACTTGCCTGGGAAGATTATCTGTACTTTCAACAACAGGGTCAACATCGGCTTTGGATCTTTTACGAGATGATTCTTCTGCAAAATTTACAAGTTGGCATAAATTCACTGAATCTATAGTTAAACAAGAGAATACGGCTTGTTTCATCAAGCTTCCTTTTACATACTTGTAGGCTCCAGTCGGATGATATGCTTAGCAAGCAACTTATTCATCTTGAACATATCAGTGCAGTCAGTTTCAAATACAACACGCAAAGCATCATCACAAATTATCTTTCTCTTGTTGCCTGGATCCTGGAGGTTATTCTTCTTGATGTATGCCCATAGCTGCTTCACGATCTGAATACAGCAACATTCAAACGTTAGCTACATCATATACCCACGTCTCCTATTTAATATTGAAGGTGGCAAAAAGAGCAGGTTGGGTACCAGTTCAAAAGGGGTACATGTCAAAACGAGCAATGTTTAACCAAGGGTCAAAAGCGTTGAGTTGGTCATAAAATCATGTCCAAAAATGTTGCTGTTTTTACTATAAACAGCACTTATTTCATTTAATTCTAAGTCCAATTCTTGATTTGGAGGATATTCTTAAGGGCCCTATTATTGATGCACTTTTGTCGACTATGAGGCGTTTCCTTCTAAGATAAAATTTCCATTTTAACTCATCAGAGATAAGCATAACCATTAATCGGCCCATATATATAAATGAGTCAAAATTCCACCTCTAATGCTCTACTGCAGCCTCTTCCCATGTTATACAGAGACTAAATGGTTTAATAAAGCTACAAGTTACTCAAAATATAAATCATACATCAGTTCTTGACAATGCTGACTCGCCAACAATAACTTGAAGCTCGGGTGTAATACCACATAGTTTATTAAGGCCCCCTGGTCCACCTCTTCTTTTAGTGCCCGCTGCTCCCCTGATATGACATGCAACAACAGAATCAATGGCCAATGTTCAACATGATGCGAGAAGCAATTTTATGCTTGCATATATTTCAGGGAGTGTATATAAGAAGTCAGTAGCTAATACTGAATGATAATGAGAATTAAAAAAAAGTTTTCCAGATATGTATTTCTATAAGACACAACGTTCTGTTTTCATTAGATCATAGAACATTAGGACCTGATATTCAGATGACGCAAATGCACTGGATACTACTATCCCTCAAATTACATAACATTTTTTAAAACTTTCGAATCGACAATATTGTACCAGGCAAATAGGATCTCAATACTCCCAAATGCCTGGCTCCACACTGGAAACAGTTTATTACGGTTTCTAGTATCCAATAAATTTCCTTCATCTTAAATTAATAAGACCATCGATTATAAAATCTTTCTTGCATAACATGAGAATATCATCTTTAAAGTCAAATTTACTCATTATGCCATATCTATAAGTTATGACTCTCTTATATCTTAACGTGTTAAAGAGGAAACTTCAATCTACAAGTACTCAATCTAAGAAAAGTACATATATTTCACGGTGTGGAGACATTACGCTATTTTATCCGGACTACAAATAGTCATAGATACTCATTGTCGAAACTCGAAAGACGTTATCAAACATGTATCGCTAAGCAGTTTTTGTCATTTCGTAAAAAAGAAACATCTTTTGAGCAAATTTGCTAGGTATACTAATAATAACAATTGATAAAGTTTGAAGCTTTCTTTTTATAGGTAGCTGATTTAATACTTCAACTATCAACTATAATAATATATAAATGACAAAACAATCATTTCCTGTTTAGGCATACAATGTCACTTTTGTATATAGAAAGTAACCCCAATTCAAAACCCTAACCCTAAGCATCCATTAAAATCAACACAGATAGATGTCTATAAACAAAATAGTTACCCTTTTTTAGTTTTTTCAGATGATTTCCCAGCAGCATCCTGCACCAACCCACCACCACCTTCACTTTTCACCTCCGGCAACGGAGAACTCACAACCGCCGTCTGCGACGGCGCAACCGCCTTACTGAAATTAAGCTCAACCGGATGACGCTGACGTGGCGGTTGCTGCAATTGCTGATGCTGCAATTGATGCTGTTGAAGAGCAAAACGAGGATGCTGATGATAAAACTGCTGCTGCTGTTGTTGATTAAACTGATACTGAGGAGGGGCAACGGCAACGGCAGCTGGTGGCGGTGGCGGAGGTTGCAATTGTGGCGGTGGTTGAGGGTGGTGGTACTGCGACGGTGGTTGCGATTGTTGTTGTGATCGGAACAGGAAGAGGTTGATTTGATCACGGATAAAAAGGGATTTATGAGATAAATCAAACCCTAATTTAGAAGAAAGGGAATGGACAAATTCAGTTAGGGTTGTGAATGATTTGTGATCAGATTGAGTTAATAGAATCTCAACCCCTTTTGCTATTTCTTGGTCGGACACCATTTTAGTAGTATCACACTCTTCTTACATATATAAAAAAAAATTAAAAAGGTTTAAAAAATTTAAAATTATTGATTGATGGTAGTAGAAATTTACCCCCAATTGATGTGATTTTGCCCTAGACTGTGTGTGTGAAAAGGTTTCTCTCTCTATATGTATATGTGTATGTATATATATTTGTGTGTGTGTGTGAATCTCTTTCTCACTCTATCCGCTATCCTTTCGTTATCTTTACTCTTTCTTAATTTATTAATTTATTTTTACCTTTTTTTTTTAATCTCTCTCTCTATATGTATGATGATGTATCTATATCTTATTTCTCTCTATTTCTATTTAATTTAATTCACCAAGTGTAAACACAATCATCGAAAGACATTTTAATGGTAAAAATATAATTTAATTGGTAAAAGGGTGATGATAAATCCACCAATATTTTTTATATATACACCATCGATATACATTATTTATTTGTATAATTTAGTATTCTTGGTTGATCTATAAGATATAAAGGTGAAAATATCATTACTCTTATTGAAATAATGACATTCAAAAAGGTTAAATGACAGTTTTTAAAATTGTCATTAATTAAAATACATAAACATTCAAAACAATCAATGATAATGACATATCACCGATAAATACTCAATGACAATCTTTAGAGTTGTCATTATCAATTCTCAATTTTTTAAGGTATATTATTTTGTTGTAACTAAAGGCAAAACACTTGTATACTTGATTGAATAATTGGTCGATATTACTATTTGATGGTTTTACATAAATCTTGTAGCTTTATGTATGGATTTTTGTATGTAACAGAAGTATCTGATGTAACATGGGGCAAAATATTACATTTAATTTGAAAACATGAACAACGTTCCATGCCCAACACCGTGTGTTGCAAATTCAGGTCGGTCGTTTTCATTGACCAAGTCTCTAACTGAGTATAGAGCCGGCATGAAATTGAACCATTGTAGACTCCTTGGTCTTCCTTATAATACCCCTCATTCAATATATGAATATTAATTATATATAAGTTATCTCGGTTGTACCTTATAAAATGTACATAAACTTTTTCAAACTTTGATACACCACAGTTTAACTACATAACTGTTCAAAAACCTGACACATTACACTTTATAATATCTCAAAACCATGAAGCCATAAACGAGGTGTTATATAATACTAACATCTTTAGTTTATAACAAAACTATATCAGAGTAACACGGTGTCAAACATTCCCTACTTCAAAAGCATCCACTTCCTAACCACCCACATAATAAACATGACATGCGGGAAGTAAATTGAGGGATTAGCACAAAGCTAAGTGAATGAATAAGTCACACACAATTCAACTTAGCATAACTACTTGTTTATACCAAATAACTGTAAACACATATTACACAATACAATATTTCAACAATGAGGATCGGTGGCTCTTGAGATACCATAATACCCGGGTGGCTCTCCAAGAACACTTACCCAACCTAACGTATGGCCATAACGGACGAGACCGATAGCTAATGGTTGTTATAATCAAGCATAGGTACTACACACAACGAATGAATCAACTCCCTGTGTAATCCATATAATAACCAACTAGCCCAACCAACTTGTTGACCTCAATAACAACTGATGCCCAAAGGCCACATAGCACGTAGATTCACAATCAACAATTCAGATGAATAAATCTAATAAATATATCTATGTTCACTTGTCGCAACCAAATAATTACAACTAAATCAAAAGGTGAGTTCCAAATCCACTCACCAATACCTCTGCAGTCCCAAACTCATAGGTCTTATGTCACTGAGTCTTCGGTGTGTCTGAAACACAACATAACTGCACAAGTTAGTAACTTGTCTCCAACTAGTATCAATTATGTAATAATCCCTTTACACAATTAATCATTTCATTACTTAATCCCAAGTACAATTAAATTGTACAAGTACTTAAATTATAACATAAACACCAAACTCACTTGTTCATAATATCCATATATATCACATGTCACAGCATGGTAGCATAAATAATTAACAATTTGATAACTAAAGGTTACTTATAAAAGTCCATTAAAATACAAGTAAATGGCCACTGATCCGCCGGATAGTAGATGGGATCCGCCGGATCACCTCCCTGATCCGCCGGATCCATGTTGTGATCCGCCGAATTCTTATAATTCGTTTTTTTTACCAAAAAGTATTATTTGAGGTGCTTGTTAAAAATGTAGCACCGACTACGAAAGATCCTCCGGATCATGTCAGGATCATAACTGGATCAACTTTTTATAATCATGATCCACCGGATCAATACATTGATCCGTCAGATCACTAACCCAAACCCAGGTTCTGCAGTTTCCTGTTCATAATCTAGCACGAACTAAAACTTAACCACATAAAAATTTCTGCTATCAATTCAATATAACTAGGTTTCTAACACTCATGGAACATCTTATTTCATCTAATCAATCATCATACAACATCAAATAAACCACTTTCATACTCAATTCCATGGAACTCATTTAACCTACTTAATCTAACCCTAAGATCATCATTCAAAAACATGAACTCACAAACAATTCATATTAAATCAGTTAAATAGCATCAGCATCATCATTAATCATCACCTATTCAATAATCACACTTCAATTTCATAGAAATTCATTAGCTCATACTCATTCAACCTAGCATCACAATTGATAGAATAAAATATTACAATACTTACAAATAATATGTAAGCAAGATGATGATAATATGAACTTGGATCGATTCTTTACCTGCTAGTCAAATTCCCAAGGTTCAATTTAGTTTAATTTATATGTTTAGGTTTTGAGTTCAAGATGAAACAAAGCAGGAAACAATTAATTTGGGAAAGTTGGGATAAAAGGGTGTCGGCTCTCCTTTAAACTGACCTCCTCTTTTGGGTATTTTATTCCCGTCTTAAATCTATTGTCTGGTACCTAAAAATCTTTCGCGAGAACTATTACTTTATTTTATCGTCAACTACAGTAATTTAAAACAACTAATATTTCACTATTCACAATAAGTCCTTTGACTTATTTATCTAAGTTTCACAATCAAACACATAATATTAAATAGTTTACTAACACAATTTAAATATAATCAATTTAAAATAGAAATTTACCAGATCAGTAGAGATGATGTTACATTGCTTCTTCTTAACTTTAGCTCTCCGTTAAGTTCGGTTCGGTATTAAACAAGAATAACTCTGCACCAGACATATATGCGTATCTTTAACACTCACAAACACACTAACCTTCTCATCACTATTTACACAATAACCATCGCCTCACCGCATTGCACAAATACATTATTTATTTTTCATTTTGTAGATTCGATATCAGTAGATGTATTTATGTTTTGATAAAAAGAGCGTTATTCTGTTAATTTAGGTATAATTGTGTAATTAATGAGTACATACACTGCAAAGAAACTCGTTGTCTAAGAATAGCAAAAATTCATTGCTTGTGCCCCTCATTATAGATTAATGAGACATCTACTTTTATATCACAAAGTCTCGCAATTTTTTGTTATTACTTCGTTAAACAATTAAAATTTGCTAAACGCTTTAACATACCATTTATAGATATTACAACTCTACCCAACATGTTTTTGTTACTGATGGTCTAATGTCAGTCACTTTCAAAGCACATATGATTAAGTGGATGTTTGGCTCGCATTTTGATATATTTTTGATTAATTCCTTCAGTTTTGCCTTCAAAATCAAACTAAATCAAAACACACTTTGTGTTTACTTATTAAATAAATAATTAAACCATCGGATTTTACTTTGAGTCAGTTATTTCATTAGTTCAATTTATGATCATTGTCTTAAAGGGGCGAAACAGGATGAATATTTAGGGGTAGCACCAAATTATTTCCACAAAAATTTTAAATAAAACATAATAAGTTATGATCATACGATTTTAACAAAAGAAATGACATCAAAAAGTAGGATTTCAACCAAAAGTACTATTATGATGAAAATGATGTGAACTCAAAAGTAAAACAGAAACAAACTCACATATTACACCTTATAGATATCCTCGACGTTCACCCAGACGATGAAAACGATTGATTATAACTTTAGTCGTAACATTGTCAAGTGCTTCTTTCTCTACTGAACAAACCAAAATATTATTCAATAATTATCTCTCATTCTATTCCGCAACACGAGATTTATTTTAGAAAAACATCGTTCGATAGTCGCAGTTGCAACCGGTAGAACCAAAGCTAATTTGAGCAAGCGATAGACCACCCGAAAAGAAAGATGCATTTTCATTTCCACCATCACACGAACAAGATCAGGTATTTTATTCAAGTTAGCAAACCTGTTACCACTCTTCATAATCTGATAACAAACCTCACCTTGAGATATGAGAGATAACTACTCATCGACACTAAAATCATCTGGATACATCTCGCTAAGCTTTAAGAACTTTGATGGGTTAAAGTTAGAGAATGAACCGCATGGACTTAAAGCCATCACAGTTTCAAGCAATTCGGTGTTTACCTCATCTAACGATCACCAAACTCTTGAATTTGTTTATCCAAAACCGTGTTAAAAATAGCATCCTCAAAATGATATTGATTAGTGATTTTGGTCCTTCGATTTCTTGGAGCAACATACGAATATATTATTTTCACCTTAGGAAGATCATGTTTTGATAGACTTCTTCAAAAATAATGTAAATCCTGTTTTTATAAACTCTTGTAATGCTCGTTTAATTCTTATAACGAAAAAGCCGCTTGCAATATATCATGTTCTTTTTGTCGAAGATGTTGTGACAATACATATGTGAGCCATTTTCCAATTACATATAGGGACATAGGGTCATTAAAGGATATATAATTAGTCTATATATTGGGCTATTCTTTTTATAATAAAAATAGATACATAGTTTGGTACTTTAGTTACTAATTATTCAAAGAATAAGTTGTACTTAAAGAATTTTACTAGTAGCACAAAAGAATTTCACTGGTTGCATTTCTACTAAAATATATAATTTTCTAAATTTTTACACTACTCGAATTTTTTTGACCAGTAGCATGTGCTACCCCCGCCGACCTACTATTTTTGCCCATGTGTAAACATATCTTCACTAAATACTACAATATCGACACAACCTAGTATCATCATGCTTAATCATACCGGATTTAGGATATGGGGTCACCCGTAACAGAGGTAATTTAATTTTTGTTTACACGTACCACAAACAAGAAATGTAGCAAAAAAACGCAAAGTTTTATAAGAAATTTATATTGCATACAACGAAAGGACTCGTAACGATTGATACCCCTACCGCTCCGGCCCCGGCCCCGACTTTTAACAATGACGAGATTTATTCGAAATTTTCTAAAATAGTTTCAACCAATGTTTTGAAAACCAACCTGCTGGTTCGACCGAGAACCGGAACCCTTCCGAGCCGCTCAAAACCGGTTTTGACCAATGTTTGACCGGTCAACGAACCGGACGGTTCGGTCAAAACCGGGCGGTTCAACCAGGAACCGGTCTGTTAAACCGGTTTTTGAATTTTATTTTGTATTTTTACAAAAAATTCACGTTTTTGTTCGGTTTTGAGCCGGTTCGACCAACCGAAAACCGAAAGCCTATCCGGTCCGATCCGGTTTTCGATTTTAAAAACATTGGTGTCAACCCATAATAAACCGTCAACGATTAGAATTTTTTCAATGAGCCTAGTTTAAAATATCAACATGCTTTTTCATTGTTTACATGGGCTTGAAGGTAAGACCGGCCCAATTATGATTATAGCGACAAGCCCATATAAGCTTAAAAGCCTTAAATAAACCATATAAAACCCAACACACACTGATAGTAGCAAGATTTCAGGGATAAAAACAAATAATCAAATCGATCGAGAGTTCAATCTTGATCTGATCGATCTAATCATGGCGGAAGAATTAGTGTTGGATACAGCAATCAGAGATTGGGTGTTAATTCCATTATCAGTAGTTATGGTTTTAATTGGTGTACTTCGTTACTTTGTTTCTAAACTTATGCGCACAACGCAATTACCAGATGCTAAAATCATCAAAGAAGGGTTAGTTAATTAGTTAAATTACGTAATTTGATTAATATGTATTGATTTATGATTATATATGTGTATGAATTTGAATTTAATTTTGCTGTTTTTGTTGAATTATTAGGCAGGTTATAATTAGGGCTAGAAATTTACGAGCAGCTGCTAATTTTATTCCCGTGAAGGCGTTTCGTGCTCGGAAGTTGTATTATACTAATGAGGTTTGATTTTGATTCGAATTGTTATAAATTTTTATTATATTCAATTTGGGGATTTAGGGTTTTTGAGATTGGATGTTGAAATTAGCTTTGATAGATAAAAGTTATGAGCTTGGAGCCTTGGATGCCAATTTAGAGATTGAATTAATTTTTTTTTTTTTAATTTTATATCAATTCTGTTTTATTTTATTTTATTATTTTGTGTCTTATGAGTGAAATTTATTGAAAAGGTCACTCTTAGAGTATATAAATAAATTGATTATGAAGTTTACGTATTTAGAAGAAAGAAATTTTTTACTTTAAGATAAAGTAGGGGTCAGATGCTTTTTGTTTGCTTAAATAGTTGTAATTGTAATCTGTATGAAATTTTATTGTGAAAAATTGAAACTACAGTTATTCTGTTGATTAATCTTGGCGTGATGTCATGGATGAGTTGATATAAGTGCATTATGTTCATACTAACTGAAGCTAATTGGAGCTTATACAAAAATTACATTATGTTTTTAGCCTGGATTTCTGTGATTAGGAAATGTCTTAATGCTGTTAAAGAGTTGGGTTAATATCTTGAGAATTGTACCTGATTAGCCTGCTTAAACTCGTTTACAAGCCTGTGTAAACTTGTTTACAAGCCTGCTTAAACTCGTTTACAAGCCTGCTTCTATGTGGAGCTAGCCTTAAGTTGATCTTGAGAACATTTTGTGTAATTTTATTTGATGTGTGAAAATTAATTTTAATTAGAAGTATCCGAATGTTATCCACACACACTTGGTCTCGAGCTGCTGATAGAAGCTTCTGTGTCCATGTTTGGCACATGACTTTTTTTGTGGTTGGGGAGAGTTGTGCACTTTAATGGTATCTTCATTTTCATGTAATGTCTGTTTTGCGCATACCGCAACATGCAAGACAAGATTTGCCTTGTCAATTGTCATCATAAGTTCAGAACTATTTCTTGTTTGCGGAAAGTATGTCACCATGTGTGGTTCTTTTTATATATAATTGCATATATACGAGTATATGACAATCACATGATTTTGGCCTTGGCTATCCAGGAAAACGGTTTACTTCATGTTCCCAAGGGCCAGGCTCAGAATCCACAGGCACAAATGTTCTCTGATCCGAACATGGCTATGGATATGATGAAGAAGAATCTGTCGATGATCATACCACAAGTATGTTGTTTGTACATTGTTTACTAGTGTTTTTCAGGAAACACTGTTGGTGGTGTAATATGAATCCTAATTCTATCTGTTTTCTTTCTTAAATAGACCCTCACTTTTGCATGGGTTAACTTCTTCTTTTCCGGGTTTGTAGCAGGTATGCACCGTTTTTTGCTTTTGTTTTATGAACATATAGTTTGCTCTTATCTTTGTATGTGATTGTTCACATTGTATATCCGACAAGTCGACAACACTAATTCCTTGTATCTTATGAAAAGTATATTGTGTTCACTTCTATTCATAGGAATTGTACATGCCCATACTAAATGCTTCCTGATATTAATGATTGATTAAATAGTTTGAATTTGGTTTGTACCCTTACCTGGATCTAATGATGTCACAATCTTCATTTGTGTGTTTATCAGCAAAGATACCTTTTCCATTGACTCAGAGGTTTAGGTCTATGTTACAGAACGGGATCGACTTGAGTACTGTTGATGTCAGCTATGTTAGCAGTCGCTCTTGGTATGCCTTTGTGCATTTTTAAAGCATAATGTGTGTGTTTTTTTATCGGAAACATCTCTGCTCTATTCGTGAGTAATAGTAAATGAGGTTATTGATGATGAATGTTTGTCTTTATCAGGTACTTCCTCAATCTGTTTGGGTTGAGAGGTCTGTTTAGTCTCATTCTGGGAGAGGAAAATGGTTAGTATGTGCTTTGTAGTTCTATCTTCCTGTTACTAAATGATGTGTTATTGATTAATTTCTCACGCATCTATTGGGAGTTCACTTGACCTATTATTAGAAGTGTCAAAGTGGGTGGTTGGATAATGGAAACTGGTAAAGTTCTGAATGGAATACAATGAGTGAATCCGGTTTGAACTGACCAGCAACATGTTTTTATCTTTTCTTTTACAAATATTTATTGTTTTAATCATAATTAGAAGTGTATATATTATTATAACGATAAACAGATTGGTGAAGATAAAACAATTTAGGAAGTTTTATGCCTTTCGCGAACAATTTGGGTGACTTTTAACCTGTTTGACCTACTTGACGTGTTATCATGATGACTGAATTTAAAGTATTTTACCCATTATCTTCTTAGAGGTAAATTTTAACACTCATATAGTCATATATGGGTCAAGATGGCTACCTCTAACCTATTCTTGTCATTATTCTACAATGCAGCCACCGACGACACACAACGTATGATGCAAATGAGTGGATTTGGTTTTGATCCATCTAAGGTAATACTGTATACACAATTGAAACTTTCAATTTTATAAATGTGCGACTTCAGTTTCTTTCAAGACTTTTGTTTCTCTTGACGTATATGGTTCTATACTTATGACACTTTATATCTCTCTAATTAAACTTTATCTTCTTCAGTCCCATGAAAACATGTAATATACTTTGACATAACAAGTGCCATTGTAGGCAGAAACCCTCGCCTTATTTAGCGTAATGAATTAATGATTTATACTATTGTGCATTGTATATACAGAGTTTGGGTGCAGAAAAAGATGGTCTAGACATTGTTCAGCATGATTGGGTCCTCCCAAAACTAGAGCAGCGCGCTGAAGCTGTACTCCGAAAACGCCTTAGTTAAATTACTAGGCATTTATAATACAATATCATTCCGTGTTCATGCACAGTTGGATCAGCTTATCTTCACTGTGCAATTTCTGGCTGGGAATTGAACTCTAGTCACACTAGTGGTAACTTATGATTATAGATCTTTTGACATTGAGTTTTTGACTTTTCACTTGTCTTTAAAGGGGACTTAACTTTTTTTGGTTGTAAACTTGTAACAGTATTGATAAGTGTATTTTGTAACTCCATTAGAATTACTTTTAATTCCCACTTCTAGATAAAAGGTGTGTTACACTTGACAATTGGATGATCAAATATAGAAACTGTTACGGTTAGAAACCTGGCTAAGATGAAGTTATGTTAATTTGCTGGCCCATTATAAGAAAGAGAAAGCTACCAGTGTAGACTTGACACGACCACTTGTTTCATTATATACTTACTTTTTATGATTAGATTAAATCTTGTTTTTGGAAAGGGTTTATTCGTTATGTATCGAACTTCGGATGTTTTACTATGGTGTGCAGGGAATTTCAAAATGTTTCAGCCTTCTAACATCACTAGTTTATGTTGTGGATGATTTGAAACCAGCATCATGCTTATGTGTATTTGGTTGCTCCTTTTTGGCATTGAAGTTATCCGCAACATACAATAGTGATTTTGAAAGGTTGCAGACATGGAAGTTTGAATGTTCTTTGCGCACAATGGTAAAACGTCCAAAGTTCGATACATCATGAATGTATAATCCCTAAATGAAATTCCAAACATGTCACTCCACATTGGACAAAAAATGATGTGGACCAGGTGAAATGGTAATTAAGTTACCAGTTACCTTTGTTTTAAGTCATTCATATTATTTCATAACATATACGAAGTACATTAGTAGCGATTTTAGAAAGTTGTATATATACTATAGATATAGACGTTTTAAAGTTCCTTGCACACGATGATAAAACGTCCAACAATTGATACATAATGATAGTATAAACCCGTAAATATTAAACATTATACACTAGCATAATAGGCATACTGTTAGCTTCGACTTGTTCGAAAAAAATATCTTTCAAACTGATTTTCTGTTGTATTAATTTGAACTTAGGAATAGTAATGGGGTGGATTTGAAGCGGGGAGTGATAACCCCATCCTCAAACCCATTAATCAAAACTATCCCCATACCCTCCCAAACTCCAACGGGGATATTATCGGGGCACTCAATTGGGATATAAGTTCCCCTAAACCCTAACGGGGATCATAATACCCTACCCAGGACATCGGTTCCTTAAAACTATTTCCACATTGATAATACTCTAAACTCGAAGTTTTTGCTGATTTTCTTTACAACATTATCTAGCAATGCATATAGTAATTTCTATTTTTCTAACAACTAATCAACACAATGATCAATATAAAATATAGTAATTGGAGTACGGTTCAAAAGTACCAAATTCATCACAAAATGGTCTTAAAGTATCCCAACTAAATCACAAGACCAAGTCAATATAACAAGAGTAATCAAAACAACAAGAATGATTTCGGGTTCATGGGAATACTAATCGTCTAGACGTTGACTAGTAATAATAATAATAATAATAATAATATAAATGGAAGATATACATAAATATTATTATATATACATACATACATACATACATATATATATATATATATATATATATTATAATTATATATATTTCGGGGCGGATCAGTGTAGGACTGCAGAGGTGATGGTACCCATTCCCCGATCCGAATCCGATAAGAATCCCCATTTTGTGCTCAAAATCCGCCCCAAAATTTGAAATGTCGTCTTCAATTCGACCCAAAAAGTGCGGGGTTCGGGAATCCCCATCGGATTAACGAATTTTTATGTTTTCGGAACCTAACCGGCGGTTAAGTCTCGGCCCAACCCAACACTTTTTGTTTGTTTTACGTTTTGCTTTGTATCTCCTTCGTTACACGTCCGTTTGCAATGATTCTTTTTGCGTTGAATTCGATTTTTGAAAACGAAGACTTTGATGTAAAGAAATATCTGAGATGAGTCTTAACACGAGAATGAGTTTTTACAGCTTGAATTACGATTATGGTTTTGTGACGGTTGTCATATATAGATTTACGTATATATTTCATGAATCTCGTGTCTTATTTAAAGCTTTTTTGTGTAGAAAAACTTCATAAAAGCTTTTCAGTATTGGGAGAAAAGCCTTTTCAACTAAAAGCTTGAGAGATATCTAGTTTTTGAGGTAAAACTTTTTAGCACAAATATTTATATTTAACCTCCTTATTATGGTTTAAAAAAGCTATTGGAAAGCTTTTTACGTTGGAGGTAAAGTTTTTCTATAAAGCTTTTTTGAAAAAAATGGGTTGTCATACAAAAAAAGCTTTTGTAAGCATTTTATCTTTGGGAAGCTCTTATAAAGTTATAATTGCTTTGTGCACATTCCATGTCTAAAGTTTACATTTTTATGGTCATACCAAAAGCAAAAAGAGAAATAATTTTCACTGAATTTTTCCTAATATTTCTGTGCAACTTTACAAGTTTACTAAAATGAGGCTTAAGCCAATTTCTAGACTTCAATTAGTGAAAATTATAATTAATAGCGGCAATTTGTGAATAATCTATCTTTTTATATAATAGTTATATGATAAGTAGTTTGGTTAATTTTTCGTTCATATTTCTATTTAACCATATCGTATACACTTGTTTCTTCAACATGAACATATATTCAATAGAAAATCGCTTTCTAATTTTGTGTTCTGTATTCAAATAATTTGATTAATTTCTTACACCATCCATGGTCCAAACTGCATTATCAAATTTTTTGAAATAAAACAAGTCCAATCATATGTTCCTCGTAGATATCAAACATCACATGGCCTACAGGCTTTTGTGCGATCGATCACCCTCAAAAATGTCCCTCAGATATACACGGTAAAAAAACATCACATGGCCTATGGCCCTGCTGCGGTTGCTCACCTTCAAAAGAGTCTGAAGGCACGACCAAAAACATGTATCTAGACAAAATTTAGGGCCAAATTGCATAACCAATAACTTTCTTTTGTTGTATAAATGGATAAACACAGATAGCTCACTATACTTTACGAAAATGTTAATCTAGGTTATTAAACTTTAAAAATGTTCAATTAGGTTACCAAACTTTAGATATAGTTGCTATAGTCAAGATGACGTCGTTTACTAAACTTTAAAATGTTTAATTGGATCACTATTTTTTTAAACGAAATCAAGCAAAATAGGCGGGATGATAACAATCACCAATGAACATTTTTAAAGTTTAGTAATCCAGACGAACATTTTTGTAAAGTACCGTAATATATTTGTGTATTATCCTTGTATAAAAAAAAGTAACGAGATTGTTGAAGGGAACATGAATGGAGAAAATGACTGTAATCCGACGTGGCAAATCAGATTTGGGGTACGGTGGGTCTCAACTCGCATACTCACGAGCTGTACTATATCTTAAAAGGCATCTAAAATTCTAAATAAATGGGGTTAGGATCTACTGTCAAAACATATAATTTTGTTCCCAAAAAATAAAATGTCATGTCCAATGAGCCCACCACACATCATGGCCCTTGATTAAAAACTTTAAACGGTATATGATCAACATGTGTGGGTCATAGTGCCACCGGCCTACGAAACCCATCATGTATATCATCATCTCCTTCTAAAGTTCAAATCATGAAATGAAAACACCATATTTATCATCAAAATATTGTCCATGTGTGTCAAGACTCAAGTTGCATTATCAAGTTTTTGCTTACTCTTACAACAAACTCATGGCATGAATGCATGATGTAAAAAAGAAGAAGCTAGAACCGACGCTTTGTCCGTTTCTTATCGACCGGTTCATGATCAACATATAGCATAGGGAGGAGGAATGAACTTGTAACCTCCGCTTATCCAAGAATATAATGTTGTTACCTATTTACAAGTAATTGTTTTTAAGAAACTACTACCCTATAAACAAACAGTGATAGATTTGTGTACAACTAATTTTTATCTGAATGATAATAAATATGTTTATAACGTTATATTGTACAATACCATAGATTACGGATATTGGTGTACTTTTTACATGGGGTTGTCCTCTCTGCCCTATTTATGTCCGTAATGTATATCATAAACACATTGGTGTCGTCATAGAATTCAGTGTTGTACAAATTATACAAAATCAACCGGCATGTACAAAGTATGACTATCATTACTAAAAATAAATAAATAAATACGATAATTAAAAATATTTGTAAAACGACGTAGTACATGGAAACATTATTGTTCCAGATCATACAACATGAATTCCACTCAAATAAAGATGAATTTCATTCAAGCCCATATTACTTTACCTTTCTTACCATGTGAAGTTGCCCATTCAACATGATGTACACTTTACAACTCTCAAAACATCAAACAAACCTCTTAGAAATAAATTAAAATACAACATTTATTGTGTATATAATCCATTGAGGTTTGAACAATTTCAACTTAGTCTAGATTTGAAGTAAATAATTGCATAAAGTTGTACCTCTCGAGATAACATAAAGTAAATATGTTTACAAGTTACAACCAGACAAAGTTGATAGATACTTGAGATGACGTCACTATGCTCAACATATGAATCAAATATGAATCCAAAGTTTTAAATTTGTACATTGATGAAAAAGTGTATATATATCATGCACGATCTCAGCCGTTGAATTCTGTGATCAACGGTCATTTTATCTAAAAATGCAATTTTATTAAGATGCAATGAATCTGGACTCTGTTGATCACAGAAATCAGTGGCTAAATTCGTATGTCACTTCCTCCCCTCAAAATGCAATTATCTTTTAATTTGTATCCGCAACTGAAAATAATAATAAGTATTTATCATGATGATAATTGACAAACATATATAACACTTCCTTTAGAAGTGTACAACAAAATTAAAACGATTTATCTTAGACTGAAAGGAATAAAATTAATAATGTATTAACTGAAAAGTGAGAGAAGAAAATGATTAACTTAAGTATTCAATATTGAGATGAGATGGTATTTTAAATATAAGCTACAAAATAATCTGCCATCATCAAACCAACATTTGCTATGTGCTTTATTTTCCTTTTATTTTAGTTTCAATTATTAAATTTAAATAATTAATGATTATTCTTTTATGTTTGAATATTGGTCCTTTGGATTTATATACTTATTCAAGTGTCCTTTTTATGCAATTATTAATTTATTTATTATTATTTTCTTAAATTATAATTATATTTTATGGTTGAATATTAATTAACCAGTGCTTATTTAATCTTATCAAACAGCTATACACATGATATACTCATAATGTAATGTGCATTTGAGGTTCTATAAATAGGTTCTATATCTCTTTCATTTCACTCACTCCACTCTCAAATACACTCTTTGATCTCTCATTATATATCATATCCTTCCAACCAATCCCAATGGCAAGTGTTGAGGTAGTTAATTAGTTTCTATTACTAATCACTTTTATAGTTTCTTTGTTACTAGTTAATTACACATGTTTTAGTTCATCGATATGATCTTTACTTTAATTTCGTGTTAAGTGTTAAGTATATGATCATGCCGAGAGGATGCAACACAAACTTGCGATTGTGTTATAGTAATTAAAAAAATACGTAGATACTTGTGAAACATATCCGTTGCGAGTAAATCGTGCATATAAACTTATATATAACGAGTACCCGTGCAATGTGGTGGGTGTGGTGTGTTCTGAAAGTGATTTATGTTTAAATTCTGGAGTGTTCATTGAGGTAGTAATGTATGGTTATATGGAGTAAGAGTTTCAATATATAGTTTGACCAACTTATAAGAGGTTGACTACATTCTTTTTATACTACGTATAAATATATAGTATACATAATACATATGAAATTATGTGAATGTGATACATTGTTCTTAAAATCTTAATGAATGTTTCAGGTTGAATCAGCTGCAAACATCTTGCCAGAGAAGGTGGTTGAAAACACCCCGGTAGAAGCACCAAAAGAAGAGGTAGAACCAATAGTTGCTGCTCCGGAGCCAGTGACGGAGGAGCCAACTGAAGAAATCACGCTTGATGCTCCTCCGCCAGTGGAAGTGCCACCCACCATTGAAGTCCCTGTTGAAACCGAGACTAAAGTGGTGGAGGAGCCTGAAAGTTTGGTAGAAGAACCACAAGCAGATACAACCGAAGAAGAAGTGAAGGAAGTTGAGGAAGCCGTCGTGGAAGAAACCCCGGCCACAACCGAAGCCGTCGCGGAAGAAACCCCAGCAACAAACGAGGCCGCTGTGGAAGAAATTCCAGCCACAGACGAGGCCGTTTTGGAAGATACTATGGCTACTGAAGAAGTCAAAGAAACTGTGGAGGAAGATGCAAAACCAGCTGAGGTGATTGAAACCACTGAAGTTGCATCAGAGGAATAGAGTGCTCATGAAGAGATTTCAGATGTTGGATCTTAAATTCATGTTACTTTCTATTTTTAGCATAGCCAAGCTTTGGCATTTATTATGTTAAATTGGATTAAAAGAAGTGGGACACCACTAATTTGGGTTTTAATGTATTAGTATTATTGATATTGGTTTTCTTTTATCAGCTATGTCTATGAGGTCTGATGCAAAATTTTCACCTTCTCAGATATCGATACATGTAAACAGTTAAGTACATTGACACAATCTAAAATCAAACCGTCCATCTCAGTGCGAAAAATTTCCCCCTATTGGAGTTGGTCCACAAAAACTACTCTCAAACTGGACAGACAACATCCAATATATAGAAGAGATGGCTGAATAGATGGGTTGGACATGTTCGATTTAAAATATTTGATTTTATACGTGCTGAAAAAGCCTGGATTGGGATTCTTGGACTCGAAACAATTTTTGTCGAACTTTTATATACAATTAGTGTGCTAAATGAACTTTAGATGATTGTATGCATATAAAATTCACTTTTAACGAATTTCAACCCATTTGACCGACCCGTTTCCTTTTTTAGGTTTTTACTACATTTTGTATCATAAACACGTGACTTTTGGTGATAGAAAGAACCCACATTGACTCCTTCATTAGCAAATAAGCTCAAACTTTAGCTCTTAACATCACAAAACCAAAATAAATGATCTGAGGCCTCTCTATCTATAAATATTAAATATATAAGAGATACTGTTACAGTGCTCTTTATACCAGATGAGCACAACCTACCTTTAGAATGTGCACTTGATGTCAAAATTGCAGTTGCTGAGAATAAAACTATTTCAAGCTGACCCGAAGCTGTAGCCAACATGGTCTTGAGTGATGAAATTTAGGCGGCTTTGCATGATGGATTTGGACGGGTAAGCAGGAAGACAAAGTTGATAGAAACACGTATGAGAAGTAGGTTGACGATTGATGGATTCATTTGATTTATGAATGAAAAGCTTTGAATTCAAACCACCAAAACCATTTGCTGGTAGATATTCAATTGACGTCCAAAAGAAAAGAAGAGCCTTCCGCTGTTTGGCTGTCATTCCACCAACAATCTGCACACAGTTTAAGTTAGAATTAAAATTAATTCTGTAATTTGACCCATTAACTAATAAATGGGTTGATTGAGGTATGTTTTTATCTCTAACAGGTCATACAGCTAAAACGTATGTTTAGCTAAATGGCCAAGAATTCAAAAAAGAATACGCAAGATATAAAAATACGCAAAACATTTAAGAGCCCAAAATGTTACAAAATCTCAAATCACTTGTCAAAGAATAAACTAACAATGCAAAGCTAGGAATGCTTGATCAAAACTACTTTGAACTATATTGGCACTTTGCACCCTAAGGATGATCATGATTTCTTGTCAACTAGACAGGAAGAAAAAAGCACTACCACGACGAGTAATGGGTAAAAACGGGTTGAGGTTGAAACAGGCTGTTTTTAGTGAAGGTCGAAATGGGTCGGGTTTTCCTGCAACCATCTTTGTAAACTTTTAACCATTTTTTATAGAAAGAATGTCAATGTCTCATATATTCTTTAGAATAACTACTTATCTATAATTATCATATACCCTCATTTTCTAATATAAAATGATTTATGAGGTAGTAAACATGTAAAATACTATGCCAATATGGCCCATTTCTCTTTTTAGTGATTTCTTCATAACAGGAACCATAGCCTAAATCAACCCATTCACATATTAATGGGTTCAAATTGACACCTTGTACTCCAAATGTATTGCAAGAGCTGAAGAACAGACTAGTAATAGCAATCAAAATGATGAAAGAAAAGTTGAAATCTTTCAAGCACATACCTTCCAGAACCAGCGTATCTGGCGAGCAGTTTCTTTATAATTTCTACAAACCGTATGTGCTTTCCAATCGTTAACACATATGCCACTTTCACTCCCATACAACATCCCATCAAAATCTTCAGGATCCAGACTTCTAAAGAATATTTTCCGAATTCTTTCATCACCAACAATATCAGTAAAACCTTTAGCAAAATGGGTTATCTGCTTAGAAACGGATTTCATAAAACGATGGTGAATAAGAAGATCAACATACTCCTTCCTGTTTCTGCTATTCACAATCACATTTGTTCCACCTGGGAAAAACTCTTCAACTTTTATGGATCCGAATTCTTGGATATCCAAAACAAATGTTAAACCAAGAACATCTTGATCCACATCCACAGGATCCATATCCAATATTTTCTTGCAGCTACTATAAAAATCTGGGTCTGCGTCCTTTATGTCTTCTAATGAAACATTAACTCCCGCCAATTGCAAAAAGAACGAACGGTCGAAAGCAATACCAACATGTATGTTACGCATTAAGGCTAAGGCAACTACCCTGCCTGCAAAATTATAATATTCAAGGTGCACGGGGTTCACCTTAGATGCTGCAAGATCGTGAAAACAAGGATCAATTTAATGTGAATTGTATCATTTTATAACAAGATTTCAAAAAGAACATTCTTGATAACTAATGATACTTCAAAAGGCCAAATTCCTAGCAACGTAAAAACTATCGAATCTCGCTTTTATGTCTCTAATAGGTTAGATGATGTGGTGCTTCTTTTATGTACAGTTAAATAGAGAGTGGATGGGTTAATGCATTATTTATATGATATAGTTAATTCAACTCTCTTAACCTCAACACACAACTATATGTCCCGGATACGTGACTCTCGGAACACCCAACTGGATCCTAAAAGAAAAAAGACAGATCATATATGTTGGAGGATAGAATGAACCTTACCTGGATTCGGAAAGAATCTTTTACGGTCATTTGGGCAAGCGATAAATAAAGCATTTTCAGGATTAAAGATTTCTCGACACACCAATAAACACCATTCCCGCAGTACACCAGGGCCTGTTGCTTCCTCGTTCTTGAACTCCATATTCAATCCAGAACGCAAGCATTGAGGCTCTGCATGTGCAATATACTCAAAAGATTCGACCAACAATTGTGATCTATCAATAAGCATCTCATAGACATCATCATTATCTTCTTTCACCTCCGGAAGCAACAACCTTACCAAACGAATCCTAGATTCAAAGTTAGTAAGCTCCTTATGCTTAAGAATCCATTCATAATCCTCACCCCTCATAGCATAATTAGTAATTAAGTGACACACTGAAACCTTGTTATGACTCATACTTTTCCAAAAATCCTCTTCTGCACTTTCATAAAGTTTAGAAATATCATGCAACTCTTTCAATATAACAAGGTACTGACTCCATCCACCATCCGCTTCCTTTTTCGTCACCGAATACTTCATAGTGTCCAGACACATTACCATTTTAGTCAGCAAATTATCAAATAGCAGATAAAGAGAATTAACTGCATCCTTTTTCTGAGATAGCTTACAGCTAGTTGGTTTTGCTACAGGTGGCATCACCTCATCTTTAACCGCAGCCTTCAACGGGCGCAAAAAAGCCACAAAATTATCAACCTCATTCATCGAAGGCCCAAATTTAAATTTAGACTCCATACCCAAAACTAAATCTTCCGAAATCTTACCAGCAAGATCAGAAGCAAAGGGAAGCATCTCTTTGTTACTACCACCACCACAATCAAAACTTTTCGAACGCTTCACCATCATTGCTAGGTTACTCCTACAATACTTGTATAAAACATCATCGTTTCCAGCAGTCAAACGAAACATTTTACACAATTCTAACACAATAGGAGCAAACAATGACGATATAGGTTGTGGTAACATAACTGTAACCTCCTTCACAAACTTGCTAACCAAATACACAACAAATTTTTTACTCCTATCATCACTACACATATAGAACATCACAAGAGTTTCAGGAACACTATAAAATATCAAAATGTTCAAATGAGACTTAGCAAGCCCAACATCCTTTTTCGGTATTGAATTCACAAAATGCTTCAACATCGATCCAACCGAATTCAAACAAACATCTACATTTTCTCCTTTGCAAAACCTTCTAATTGCCAAAATCAAGTCATTTATAATTTGCCATGATTCCGGATGCCAACAACTTCTGATTCTACCAGCTAACTGCAATCCGGAATCATTCGAAATCATACATTCAGACAAAGTTTGCTCATATTGCAGCTGTTTATTACCGTAAATTAATCGTTGCTCGTTAATCGGTATCCCGGTAATCAATTTAATTTTGTCATGAATCGAATACACCGTATCGTCATGTTTACCGTGCATAACTAAGGTTTTACCTTCAGACATCACACGAACGAAGAATTGAATGCAGTTAAACGAATCATATCCAGTTTCAGCCAATTTTTGATCGGAGTGTGAAGTAATTGGATCACAATTAGGGTTAGGATGATGTTTCAGCATCAACTCTGAGATGAAATCGGAAGTATGTTGAGTATCGTCGCCGTGATCCTTTGAAGTGCGGTGGATAATGTAATCAAAGATTAGAGACTGAGTGATTGTCATCGTAAGTTCGCCGGCGGTTGTACTAATTTCCGGTGGAGTTCGTCGGAGAAATACAGCGAGGGTTTACATATGTATATGTACACTTGCACCGCCAAAAAAACACGTGATTTTACAAATATAATTGCATTTTGATACTGTACAAAATATTAAAAATAGTGGGACAAATGTAGAAAGTATAATATTTATAATATATATTTTATATTTATATTGAGAGCAAATAAATAAATTATTTTATTCGTAACGTGTTTTATGTACAGCTCTATTTCAAGGTGTTTTATGTGCAACTCTATTTCAAGAGCGTTTATGATCGATGGAGCGACATTGTTAGTGTAAAAGTATGTGCACATTTTACTGTCATAACAGTTACCTACTTTTCGATGATTGAAATATGAAAATTACAAGTGAAGTCCTTTTGTATGTTAATGTTATTGGTCCATTTGTTGAATGGATTAGTTGGTAAGACGTGTAGTATCATATTGTTGTATGGCGTTGATTATTTCTAATGATCCTTCCAGCATAGATCAGAACTGGAAATCTGTCACAGAAGTCTTTTGGGCATAAAATATATGGTGGTTGTGCGTCAGCCGTCAGGTGAAATATTCATGGTCCACAATCATTAGATGATATCTCAACCTGTTACTTGTTATCGACTACTTGCATGAAACGTGTCTAAAATAAAAATTGTTTAGATTCTGTTATGCTTGATGTCGCTTATATGATATGTATCTTAAACAGGAGATGCTGACTGATTTGCTTGGCCGCGTGCTTCCTGCCTGTAAAGCAGGCCTAGAAGATCCTGATGATGATGTTAGAGCAGTTGCTGCTGATGGCTTACTTCCCACAGCGTCTGTCGTTGTCTCACTTAGTGGAGAAATGTTGCATTCTATTGTGATGTTAGTGTGGGATATCTTACTTGATCTGGATGGTTTGAGCCCATCCACTAGCAGGTACTCTTTTCATCTCAAGGCTATATCTGTGGAGAATTCTAGGTTAATTTTGAATAAGTGCTCTTGGTTATTTACAGTGTGAGGAATCTACTAGCCGAAATATATATTCTCATGAAGAGATGATTTCTAGAACGCTTCAGCTTAAGATATCAAAGGAAGACAAGGATTTGATCTAAATGAGATTGTTTTTGCTGATGATCTTACACGCGATGCTGTCAACATTAGCTCCACGCATGAGACATAGTATAACTTATGTTCCATATTTAGCCATACACACATTGGTAAAAAAAGTTCAATATCTTCTACATCTTCCATTTAATACACTTATATCTAAGTCAATTGGTCCGAGTTCATTAAAATTATATGCACAGGAGCGGCTACTCGAAGCTGCTTATTGAAGGAGTATAGCGGATTTTTTCTGGCTGCGTTTGCCCTTCCTTTATACTTGTCAACACCCTTAGGATGTTCCAAATTTACTGCTCGAGTCAAATCAAGAAATTCTACAGTGCTCCGAGAGGGTCTGGAGGCTGCTTCGTGAGGTGATAGCTTTGACATTAAGTCATAGGTTTTATAAAAACTTTGAAGTTCATCGTTTAGTTCTCATATACTAAAAATTCCCTTCGAATTGATAGTAGTGCCCAGTGGGAGACTTGAAAGCTGCTGCAAGTTCATAGATGGCATCATGGATAGAGCTTATAACTACTCCATATAGATCACAATTGGATGCTACAAAATTATTTTGGCCTCTTGCACTACCACGTAAAAAGCTATTTCCTCTTTGAGGGGTAAAAATGTAAATTGTTTGAAAATATGTCTTCAATTTAATTTAACATTTGTCATCAATTACATAGATGTTAACCCCAATTTTGCAAGTATATTTTTTCACACTATGGTGTAGAAGTCAAGACAATAAAGTAACTCAAAGTATCCACTTTGACTTTACACACAGTTTAAGAATTCTCTATTTACTACACTTTTCACCAATTAAATAACATATCTAACTACCGAAGTCTCTTTCGATTAGTTAAAATATGAAAGTTGACACTTATTTGGAACAATCCAAAATAGTAACGTAGACATTTATGACGGGACGGAAGAAGTATTAGGTGTACGAGGAAGGATTGACCGGATTAACTTGAAAGGGATGAAATTTAACATAGCTTAACTTGGTAGATATAAAATTTAACGTATAAATGCAGTGAAAATATTTGATAGAACTGAACAAGAGAAGGAAAAACATAGACAATGTGTTTAACAACCCATGATTCATGCCACATGTACAAAGAGAATGTTCCATACTACAAAACCCATTTACCCCAAACATCAATTATCTCACAAACGACAAATCGAAAAATCATGAAACTTGCACCATAATTTTCAACGTTTTATCCTCTTCGATAAGGCATACTTCCGACGAATTTTTTTTTTTCATTTTTTTGGTGGGTTTCATATGTTACTAACACATGTGTTAGAGTGTTGCGTTTAGGGTTTAGGGGTTAGGGTTTAGGGTTTATAAAACTCTAAACCCTAAATCATACTAAACCCTAAACCCTAATAAACCCTAAACTCTACTAAAACATAAGATCTAAACCGTAAATCATGAACCCAGCTAAATCCTAACCCTAAACCCTAACCATGACCGTAAATAAAATGTACAATCAATCACTAACACATATGTTACTAATTTATAAAACCCACCAAAAAACCAAATTTTTTTTTTATCGAAAGTATGCCTTGAGGGACGGCAAATCGAAGAGGATAAAACGCTGAAAAATACGGTGCAAGTTTCATGATTTTTCGATTTGTCGTTTGTGAGATAATTGATGTTTGGGGTAAATGAGTTTTGTAGTATGGAACATTCTCTTTGTACATGTGGCATGATATTATTGATTCCCTTAGTGTCACTCAAAAATAAAATCATGAACTCATTTGAACCTTACTCTTCATCTAATATTTAGAAAGATGTTTTATGCGTGTAACAAAAGTTTTCATGTCCAACAAACCCTATCACAAAAAATTAGATTCCATATCAACTACGAAACTGCTAATTGATCTGACTAATATTATGATGCATTTGGTTGAATGATATCGAAATATGTTACAAGAATTTCACAAGTTCTTATGTTTGCTTCTTCACAATATCCATTTGAATAGACAAACCTTATGTACAATAGGTTCAATGTTAGGTCAACAATGTACCACCGAGTCAAATTTTCAACTTGGTTCATCCATCGAATATCAAAATCGGAAAATAATTACTCTACAATTCAACACGATCCCCAACCATATAACAATGGATGCACCAAATGGTATCAGATAATATCAAAATTCCGGACAGGTGTTCTTATACTCAACATTTGCATAACCGTTTTCTTTAAACTCTAATCATATTGTTCAATATAATCAAACATGGTAATTGAAGTAAATATCCTAGACAACAGGAACTCCCAAATTAATCAGGGCGTTTTAGAACGGCGAACTTACACAAAAATGTATCCCTAAACCTTTAATATTCGCGTAACTAATCATCATCTTCAGATGAACTATCATCTTCTTGTCTTCCAAAATCATCTCTTGTTTCAGGTTCATCCTACACGAACAGATTATAACTCTAAATTTTGTATGCTTAAACAAGAGATACGAATTAACTACTCCTATCCAACTGCTACGATCAGAACAAATACATTGATGAATTTCAATTGGGTCATTCTTAGTTTGAAGATTGACTAAGATACTTAACCAATAGTCAATTTATTTTTCTTAGATGTTATTCAAGTTGAGATGATATTTAAGGGTAAAACAGGGTAAGGTTAAAAAAGAGAGAAAAGTTCTTACAGCTGCCTTATCCCAATCTTTTAACTTTGAAGTTGTAAGCATATAATTATCACGTAAAGGAGCCCAAGCAGGACCTTCTCCATCATCCGCGTTTCCACTTGTGCCAGGCTGTATTGCAAAAGAAAAGGAATGTGAGGGAATAAATAAATCTGAGGTGGCAATACCAGTTGCAACTCAGTTCTATGTAAACGAGTCACTTCGTGTTCTCTTTGGTTGGTAACTAGATAAACACTGCCTAACGTGTACTCAAATGCTTACATGTGTCCTAAACCATTATATCTATAAGAACTATATCATTATTGTATTAGTAATACAGTTTTTGCGATCATAACTAGCTTGGTTTATAAGCGGGAAGGGACCGAAGGCCGAGGCACCAGACGTTAAGGCGACCGCCTCACGTAGTCGAGGCGCCCACTGTGCATAACCCATTTGTAAAAAAATAAATGGAGAAAAATGTGCTTGTAGAATGGCTTAGACTGCTGACCAGCCCATTTTAACCCAAACCTAACCCACCAATAATACCACTAAAACAGAATCGGTGCATCAAGACAATGCTGAAGGTACATTTTACAATAACCACAACAGAAAGTGGTGCATGTGTGTGCATACAAAGAGAGAGAACCTTGGCATCGGACCCAGACGTACGTTTGCCCAGCTCGGAAAAGAAGGCTTCTTTTCTCCGTTTCTGAATCACTGAAATTCAAAGAAGAAAATCAACCATCTATAAACTTTAACTATAAATACAAAAACAAAGAATCATAGCAACCAAAGCACAGTTAATTTATAGGTAATGCTCTAATCGCAAATTTGACCCATATGAACTGATGTGGCACAACAACCCAGTGAATTTATATGAGTTGAGTCCTTCGAGTTCAAGCCCATCTTTGCCTCTTGGGGACAATCAACTGGTATTTGCAAGAAATACTTTACTCGTACTATTATTTGAAAACTACTTTTAATATTACAAAATTTATGGCCAAAGCATATACGAAAATGGGCATAGCAAGCCTATAAACGCAAAGCATGGTCCAAGCTTACAGCAATATATAGATAAGAACCAATTCAACACAAATAAAGCAAAGGCTCACAGAAACTATTCTTCACTATATCTGGATAGAAGTTGATAGGCAAGAAACTAAGCAATTAGTTGCATACCTTTAGCATCTTTAGACCTTAATGGATTTAAACCTTTCTGTGAGCTCTGGGCCTTGTTAACCTGTAACAAACCAGCAGCATGAGTTGGATTTCGAAGAGTAGCACATAACTAGAGGTGGGAAAATGGGAGGGTCGATAACATGGACAAATGGGGCAGGTCAAAACTCAAAACAAGTCAATTTTAGGTTCCCAATATTGGATCGATCCACAAACACATTATTGTGAATTTTATTACGGAAAGTGATAGATATGACTACAAAAACTGTATTATCATTATATAATATATAATAACAATAATTTCTCCTAATAAAGCAATTTAGGACATTTTCGGGCATTTTAAGTTTTAAACACATTGTAGATGACTATCAACCAATTTGATTAAAAGTTTTCTTAATTAAATCCTTTAGCTCCATTTGACCCCTTAAAAAAATATAACCTAAATTGTGACCCATTTGTAAGTAAATGGGTCAAAATTACCACCTCTAATCATAACTGAACAAATCAGAAGAAGTAACTATCACATCACAAATCAAACACTCACAGCATTAAATAGCTTGACGACTGAAAGTTCCGCCAACACATGAAAAATTGTAAACAAGTTAGTTTGCAAGTCCCAACAGTGCAAAAGTTTATACATCGAATATATATTATCAAATAAAAGATAACTACCTCCTTTTGTAGCAACTCCAATGAGCAGCTTTTCATGTGAGACTAGGAAGGCATCAGGCTTTACATGTCCTTTCTCTGCTAACTTTATATCCAAACGAAATTCATTGCAGATGGTTAGCAATAAGACATACACAACTATACAATCATTGAAATGTAAAAATATACCCAAGATAATGAATTACCAAGATTTTTTCCTTTCTTGCATCACCCTTAACTTTCTTTTCGGCAGCTTCTTCAGCAAGCTTTTTTACTACAAGATTTTTGTGAGCAGATAGTACAGGTCCCTACAGCAACCAAAAAATATAGTTAAACAATTATAAATTAGTAAAAACACATGGTTAGTTGCAACAAAACTGCCAGGTCGACGACATAACTAATCTTAGAAGTAGGTTTAGTTGCACATCTGCTAAATACAGATTAAGAACCCTCGGAAAACTTTACAAGTTTACATACAACTTCAACCCATTTTTCCTATGAATGGCCTAATTCATGTTAAGTTGTATCACTAGCAGGTCAAACAGGTAACATCAAAAGAGTTGGCAAAAAATTAAAACACGTCAAATGAGTTAAATATATCAAACGAGAGAAAGGCATCTGAAGTAGATTAAAATTCATGATACCTCCTATATTATTTGAGTTAAAAAAACGAAATATTACTTTTTGGACTCATATTTGGCATGTGAACTCCATATAGCATAAAACTTATTTTGAACAAAATGTGTTTTAAGCCTATCCAACCAGACTCAATAAAGAGTGTATCTGATGATATTGAGAGAATCATTAGAGGATTTTTATGGTGTCAAGGTGATTTTAAAAGGGGCAAGGCAAAAGTCAACTGGAAGGAAGTTTGTAGACTAACTGGAAGGAAGTTTGTAGACCTAAAAGGCAGGGTGGTTTGGGTATAAAAGATCTATACACATGGAAAGTTGCTCTCATGGCTAAACATGCATGGAATGTGGCAGTAGATAAACAGTCAATTTGGGTAAAATGGATAAAAGTTGTGAAATTGAAAGATAGAAGTTTTTGGGATTATAAGACACCTGCTGCAGCTTGTTGGAGTTGGACAATGATTCTTATATGTAGGGATGTGTTAAAAGACTACATAGTGGTCAGATTGGGCAATGGTGGTCAAACATCAGCATGGTATGATCTCTGGCATCCTATGGGTCGGCTTAGTAAAATTATCACTTATAGAGATGTGTATGAGGCTGATTTTACTAAAAGTGCTAAGGTATCAGAACTTGTGGTTAATGGGGAATGGAATATTCCTGATGAATGGAGGGTTAGATTTAATGCTGTTTTTGACTTCCCTCCTCCTGTCCTTATTCATGATAGAAATGATAGAACTTTGTGGAGGACAAAAAATCAGAAAACGATACCTTTCTTTGTTAGTAAGGTATGGAATGATAATTCTGAGACATATGAAGAGGTAAGATGGGCTAGGTTGGTATGGTATAGTCAATGTATACCTAGGCATGCTTTTATTGTTTGGGTGGCTATGCATTGTAAGCTGAAAACACAGGACAAATATATGCATGGTGAGGATTATAATGATCTTAAATGTCCTTTTTGTGAGCTTCAAAGTGATAGTCATAATCATACATTTTTTGAGTGTGATATGCCAAATGATATATGGACTGAATTGAAGTCTATGGCTAGAATTGACCATGCTCCAGATTCTTGGAATGAGATTGTACATTACCTCCGGTATAGACCTATTAATAAGTCACTATGGAGTGTAATACAAAGGTTGGTATTGGGTGCTTGTGTATATTTTGTTTGGCAGGAACGAAATTTGAGATTATTTCAAGGGAAGTTTAGAAGCAGAGATAAACTTATTGCCATAATAAAAAATACTGTGAGAATGAGACTCATGGGTTTACATATTAGACAGTCAATTCAGTCAAAGGAAGCTGCTGAATTGAGGGATTTGCATTGGGTTGGAGAAACAAATGGCCAGAATGTGACTCAAACACTTTCTGTTAAATGAGGAAAAATCCAAATGCAATTTAAAATGCAGGTAACTATTTTGGTGAAATATGATGGCAGTTATAAGAGATATGGGTTAGAATATAGTGTAGTGAATGCTGGAATAAGTTGATTTTGTTGGGTCATATGGAACAATTAAGCTTTATGTTTCCTGTAATTTGGGCATGGTCTTCTGAATATTACATGGCTGCTATTATGGCTAAGGTCTGCTTTAAATGTTTGACTAATTACGGGTTATACAAAAAGTCAAACATTATAAGTAACTGTGTAATAGTTGCTGAGGTTGGATTTAGGCATGATGCATGGCTTGATGGCTTTATTGATGATATAGTAATATGGATCAATTGACCACTGTTAAGTATGAAGAGTGTAAAGTCATGGGGTCTGATCTGAATTGTATGAAGGATAGGATGGTGGTGAGAAATGGTCAGCTTAATGATTTGTGTGTTGAAGATCAGAATATTGAAGATGTGAAGATCAGAGAATTGAAGAAAGAAGACCTGAAGATTTTTTGTTTTTCATTTTCCAGGATGAATTGTAAAAATGGTCATATTTGTCACCATTTTAGATTGTATTTTTGTTCTTGTGTGGGCCATTTTAGATTTTATAGATATATTTGTAAAAATGGCCGACACAAGGTTTTGAATAGATTAAGGTTAGTATTTGGTAATTTTGTATGTGTTTGGGACGTTCACTAAAAACGTCCCCTCGGGAATACCCGTTGTAAACACGTAAATATTTTTTTATGATCTAATAAAATTTTGCCGGGGTACCATCCCCTTTATCAAAAAAAAAAAAACAGACTCGATAACCGTAATCTGTTTGGGCTCATTACCAATCCACCCAACCCGCCCATTTTGCCACTCGACACACAATTATTATTAAAGGTGTCATTAATATAGTAACAACCATAAATTTAGAATTTAGTCACAAGTAATAACAAAGTATCGAAGATCACGAGGCTTACCAAAACCTCATCCGTGCCACTTCTTTTCACAATTTTCTTAAAAGCTTTTTTAAAAGACGTGCTTCCTTCCGAAAACTTCATAATTCCATGTTCAACTACCACACCTTCACCATCAGAATCATCATCTCCCAGATCATCATCATCATCCTTATCATCATCATCGTCCATTTCTTCATCATCTTCGTTTTCATCATCCACCTGCTTCTTTTTAACCTTCACCTGATAACGGGCAGGCCGGGCAGCCTCCTCCTCCTCTACTTCTTCTTCTTGATCATCATTAGCATCGTCACTATCATCTGAATTATAATCTCGAGCCTTTTTCCGTAAAACTTTTTTCATTTTTGCATCCATTTTAACCTTTGGTCCACTGCCTTGAAACTTCATTTTCTTCTTTCCTTTACCTTTCTTATGCCCTATTCTTCTCTTCCTTGGACCTTGTCCAACTTCTTGCATTTGAACTACTTCAGCCATAACCCTAATATTTTACCTACAAACAATAGCAAGGATAATAATAATAAAAATCAAATCTTTATTATAATTACTGATACCCACTAATGCTTAAAATCTATTACAAGCTCCTACAATGCTAAAATCAATCAATAACCAATTACAACAACAATGGAGCTAGATAATGAAGAATTAAACAGAGCAAGGATTAAATTAAAAAGAAAAAGCCCTAATTCGAAATCATTGCATTGTACGGACTGTAATTAGTGAATTGGTAAAGTGAATACCTGCCGGAGATGTTGATAAAACAACCGTCGAGATATAGACGACGGTGGAGACGGAGCGAATGAACGGAAATAAGGGGGGTTTAGTTCTGCTAGGGTTTTGGCAAATGGTAGTAGTAGCTTTTTGTTTAGCCTATTTTATTTTTGTGGCAAGAAATCATAGGTATTAGGTATTCCGTGTTGATAAATACAACACAATTTTTAATTCATACAACACAATTATATATAATTGATGTATACAGTACAAGTTAGTAATGTACAGTTTTGTTTTATCAATCAAATTTTATGTTGAATCTATCAATTCTCATTAGATATCTATCTATCTATCTTATATATTAAAAGAAAAATCTTAAGAGAATACAGACTATTAGATGGAGATTAACAATTAACATCTAACCTTTAATTTATTTCATGACATCATTAATCTCATTATTACGTGACTAAAAAACTAATTTACCCTTCTATATTTTACAATATATACCTTCAATATTTACAATATAAATTCTTCATTTTTCCTTTAATTATAGATACTTCAAATTTTTTATAATTTATTATTTCTTCTATAATTAAAAACTTTCTATAATCTTATTTATTTTATTTTTTCTAAAAAAACCCTAATAAGTAATTTTTAATTCCAAATAATTCATAACTTAATTCCATCGCCCAATAATTTAAATTCTTATTCGAACTACTATTTGTAATCCTTTTATTTTATTTATTTTATTTTTTATGAAAAAAAACCCAATAAGTTATTTTCAATTTCAAAAAATTCATAAACTTCATTCCATCGCCCAATGATTAAAATTCTTACACGACATACTATTTTTAATCCTTTTATCAAATTCTGATTTACAATTCTTTAAATCATGATTGTCAACGGGCCAGGTTCTCGTGGATTTTAGTGTATTTGTACTCATACTACCACCTTTTTTTGAATTCTTTTTTCAATTTCTAATTTATAATGCTTGAATTATGGATGCCAACGGATCGGGTTCCAGCGGATTTTAGAGATTGATTAACTAATTCAAAATTTTGGTACATAATATAGTATTATTATAAAAGAACAATACAAAAAAAGAAGTAGCATCATGCACAATATTATCAATAATTGATTACTTAGTTTACTCTTTTGTCACTAATTTCTCTCTATCTAGATTTACATCCCTACAATAATTTACCATTTAATATTCTAAGATTGTGGTAACACCATTCGGGTTAGTAGAGCTTGTATTTGAGTTGCCATGTTTTATCATCTTTCGTCAAAGTTAAAAAGACAAAGTAATGCATTATAGATTATTGATTTAAATTACAAAGTGTAACTTAGATGGATGAAAACCTCCAGTGTACTACAAATAGCATTATTTTTTAAGTACAAAAAAGTATTTACCTGCTGAATCAGTAAATTTCCTTATTTGGAAAAACATATCTGTACGATTTAAAATAATATAGTATAATTAAATATCAATAAAAATAACAAATTGATATCGTATACAATATTATCCCTATTTAAAAATTTATTTATTTGCATTCATTAATCCAAATCTATCACAATTCAAATAATTAATACATTTTTCATTTAAAATTAAAACAATAACCGATGTAACGTAAACTAACACCAAAACACTTATTAAATTCATATAACACATCCATATAAAACATATAAAGTCAACCCGAGTCTTAAACTAGTTAATATTTATTTGTAATAAGATTTTATATATATATATATATATATATATATATATATATATAAAGTTTGTATTATAATGCACCTTTAATCATTAAAAAGTTACTGTAAAATACTAAAATGCAAACTTATATTGTGTTGTAAAAGTTAACTAGTATTTATTTTTTTAATTGTTGTATACAGTACGGAGTGAATTGTTTAACATGTTATCTCTCTTTATTATTAAAAGAGGGTTTGATTACCCTAATCAAACTTAATTTAGCTTTTATGTTTAAACCTACCCCTAATTGTGATTATCAAATAATTCTCTAGCCATATTAGTAAAGTACTATATTACCCCTCCAAATGCAAAATCACTGCATCTACCATATACCCCTCCTAATGCAAAATCACGACATCTCCAGTCTTTTTCCATTTATTTCTCAATTCAATTTTTAAAGTCGTCTGCAAAAAGATCGACTGCTTCCATCGACGAAGAAATGTAAAAAGCTGACAGCGCTCTTCACATGCTTAGTTCCAGGTTTTTCCATTCACCAATTGTATCTCTGTCTGTATATATGTGTATATCTGTGTGAGATTTTAACATAAATTTATTCCAATTCAATCCACCTTCAACTTATGCCTTAGGGTTTGATTGTTGCTACCATGAATTTCATTTTCTTCATCATCAACATTAGGTATTGCGATTTTTGTTGTTTTTATTTGATCCGAAATTAGTGTTCAGGGGATTGATTCTGATAATGAAATTGATTTTGCATACGATTATTGATGCTTATGATTTTGATTCATTGATAATTTTATTGGTTTGAATCAGTTTATTATTGATGCAATATTATTGGAAAACTCTAAACATGATTTTTTTTATGTGATTTTAAACATGGATATTAGACTATGTTTTGTCCTTTACACCATGACGATCCAATCCAAAACTTTGCAATTCGTTGTACTCTCAGAATTTCATGTTGGACTTATGATCATCTAAGCGTTAATGTTAACTTCTTTGGGGTACTTTGGAAAAATGTGAAGGAATGACTATTTTACCAAGCTAGACAAGCAGGGGCAGAAGAAGGAACTTTTGATCAACTTCAGCCATCTTCGAGCTCAAACACACATACCATCACTTTCTGGACCAATGGCTTCACAGTAAATGATGGTCCTTTTAGGAGGATGGATGATCCTCAAAATGCTTCTTTTTTGGAGGAAGTAGGTATTTTAATTCTTAACCTGAGCTTGATCAACAAATAATAACACACAAAAATAATTAAAATAGGTTTCATTGATGTTCAAGAGCTCTGTCTGCTCTCTATTGATGCAAAGTTGAGCTTTTTTACTGACTTTATCCTGTTAAAAAACAAAGAACTCTCTTTTTGAGTTTTTTCAAATCAAATTAAGCATAAAAAAACAGTTCTTATTATCTGTATGTATAGATATTTGTACAATGTCAAATTCATAACTGAAAATAATTTATAGCTATATTAGATATTTGTATCTTGATTTTAATTAACTTTCAATTATTATAATTAGGGATTGCGATGTGGGTCGATTTACGTCTAAATTGCCCCTACCCTTTAAATAAACAATCATTTAAAATCATATTAGAATAATCAACATTTAATATTCTCATTCAACTTTTAACACTTAATCTAAATGCAATTTATTATACAAATTAATATCTAATAATTAATTTTTGGTTAGAAAAATGTAAACTCATAAATATGTCTTTTTCATAACTTATATGACACATTAATAAATATTTAAATGTATCTTACGATTATTTTAATATAACTACCAATTAAAAGGTATATTTTTTATAAATATAACTAACTTCAATCTTTTATATCTGTATCATTTATACTACCAATATATAAAGAATTTACTACCAAATTTTTAAACTATAAAAATGGAAGAATACTTAAAATTTATTTACTATACTATTAGGTATGTTATTTAGCACTTAAATATATAAAGTGACTCCAAGTAAATATAAAATTTTAATATTTTAATGCTATATAAAGAATTTGCCCATTTGATTTGAAACAAAAGAGGATAAATTACTATATTACTTTATACAATGTCAAATGCATATCTAAAAGCATTTTTTAGTTATATTAGATATTGTTGTCTTAATTTTAAGTAACTTTCAATTATTGTAATAAAGGATTGCGATGTGGGACGAGTTAGGTTTGCGGGTAAAAAGTTAATATATCAATGTTATGTAGAGAATTTGCCTATTTTTTAATTTGAAACAAAATAGTATAAATTACTATATTAGTTTGTACAATGTCGAATGTATAACTGGAAATAATTTATAGCTATATTAGATATTTGTATCTTGATTTTAATTAACTTTCATTTATTATAATTAGGGATTGCGATGTGGGTCGATTTAGGTCTACGGGTTAAAAGTTCACATTATAGAACCGAAACTAATTTGATAAAGGTGTTACATTAACGGGTTAAAGGTAACCAACGCAGATACGACATGCATTGTACTGTTTGGTGGACTTTAACCCAAACTCAATAAGATAAATAAACCGAGTTGATGGGTTGAGACTTAAAAATGCAACTCTTCCTCATTTATTTCCGTGTAAAATTTTAAGTTGGGTCGAGAATTATCACCACTAATTAGAATCATTAAAAATATAATGTATATAAAATAATGTAGAGATAACATTATTTTTTTTACACAAGTACAACATGTCGTTAACAAATCTACCGTAAGTAAATCTTTTGTTGCAACTGCATTGCACGGGCAAAACATGCACCTAATCAATTATGTGCAGAGATACAAGTCGAGAGTCATTTGAAACAAAATAATTATATTTACCATTTTGACAACAGGCGTAACTATTGTATTGTTCATTAGTGATGGTGATTTCGTTTTCAGGTATTGATGTTTAAGTATTAATCACTATTTTCAATGATATACATGTTCTTAATAATGTCTAAAGCTACTATCAAAACACAAACATCTCTTATAATTTAAAATCTTTTTTCAAAGTCATCCGTGAAAAAGTATCGAATGATAAGTTATACAATTAAACAAAAGTAAATCTCCACATTAAAATTATGAAGTAGCCCGCAAATGTATATAACTGCTATGAGGTCATAGTCTGAGCTTAACTGAGGTGTCATGATCACAATCAAGTGCCTGATCGAGGGTGCCTCCCTGCGAGTGCCTAATCAACACTCGTAAGAACAAATGATGATGCGTCCGTTTGACCTGTTGGGGCTTCCAACCCGGACGGGGATTGTCAATCCTATACGGTACCATACACTAACATTCACGCTACAAAGGTATTACCAAACTATGATCGTGGAGGGATTTAAAATGATTTGCAAATAGCTCATGCAGAGTATAGCGATATTTGGTACTTGTGTTCACATGTAAAACAAAGTAGAGCATGTATTCCCACCCCCGGAGTAAAAACAGTAAAACATCGGGTCTATGAGACTCACCTGAGTCTGAAGTGTTTGCTAATAGCAAATAATGATGTCACAAGGAAATGATGTCGTCCAAACGAGTGTAACCTAGCGGGCGCCCTGAACTCGCAAGGTTATAATAATGATTAGATGTCTCGACAGATCATCTCTGCTAGTTGTTCATTCAACTAGTAATGTCCAATTACATTGGTTTGTTTGATTATGTTTTTGAAAACATGTACAACCCTTTGGTGAGTTTTCGCAATAATAATTCCAAAGTGTTATTATTATATGTTTTGTTGTATTGTATACTTATCGAAGTATATTGATTTCGTGTACGAGTAACATCGTATAAGGTTTGGTGATTATAAGCGTTAGACACTTAGTGAAATATTTATTTTCAAGGTTCTGTGACTAGCGACACTAGGTTGAGTGTCGCTAGTTTGGAAACATTTGGTCAATTATGGCGACACTAGGATCAGTGTCGCTATATGCGACACTAAATTGATTTTGGCGACACAAGGATTAGTGTCGCTATATGTGACATTCGATAAGGTAGCGACACAAGGTCAATGTCGCTGTTTGCGACATAATTGATTTTAGCGACACAGAGTTTAGTGCCGCTATAGCGACACGAATTTGGATTTGGCGACATTGTGCCGCTATAGCGACACGAATTTGGATTTGGCGACATTGGGCTAGTGTCACTATCGGATTTGGGCCCTGATGTGCAAAATCTAGTTATTAAATTTGTCGTTGTAAAGTAAACAAGAAAGTACCGCGCTAGACCAAAGCACAACCGGGCAGTGGACCCTATCGTGTAGTAGTATAGTTGGGTAAGTTCGGGTTTGAACGCAGGGAACTTTAAGTTTAAGAAGTTGAAATTAGGTGTGATCAATTAGATAAAAGAAAGTAAAATGTGGTTGGGTGTGACCGAGTTGTCACGATGCTTAAAACTACAATTTATAATCAATTAGAACGGTGGACTCAGGAAGAGTCAAATTGGTTGTTTGGAACTTTCGAATATTAAAAACAATGCTTGCTTGGATTATTTTACTAGTGATTTCGGGGTGTAAAGTTATAACCGATTAGGAAATATGCCAAAGTAATACTCGTGAAACATGAACTAGGCGTTAGCTAGAACCTATTGTTCACTTCAATTACAAACCTATGATTTAATCTAGTAACGGACGTTCGCCATGGTTACTAACTTGCACAAATTAACTAAATCATTTAACACATTCCAAACTACATTCGCAATTTTGTCCGATCATTCATAGACAAATAATCAAAAGCAAATCACTAGTTGAAAACGTTCGCTATATCAATTAGTAAGTCGCCATATGGTTAAAATTCTTGAGATAAAGCCTAATTACACAAGGTTCTCCGATTAAACATAAATTAAGAGGGTTGCGTTTGTAAATCATCCACGCGACAAACATTCGCTAAAATCGCTAACTTATGTGCATTTAACTAGAATTGTTATAATCGTCAAATGCTTTGTCCCACAAATCACAATGAACTTAATGAGGTATTTTAGGTAAACAAGAACATATACTATAATTGTTTAGCTAAAATGCCGAAAGCTTTGTAACAACCACTAACTAAACACATATAAATTCATGGATGATTCAAAAACTCAAGCATAAGCTAACATCCTAGATATACACCCCTAATCAACTAGTTATTTCATCCAAGCAAACATATGAGTAACTAGCCACGCATAATCACAACAAACAAACAAATATCACAAACACAAGACAAATTCATAAATAACTTCAAATTAGATTTAAACGAAATGATACCAAAGTTGTTACACGATTGTTTCCGAGTGATGTTGTTTGATATTCCCCTCACAAAACTTCTAATAAATGTAAGTGAACTCTTGAGTGAATATGGTGAATTTTTGGTTGGTGATGGAGTAATGGTGAATTTTGTGTAGAGAGTAAATGAAAGTGTGTTTTGTTGATGATGATGATGATTCTGTGTGTCTCTCCTTCCTTTTTTCTTTCCTTGTTTTTCCTCTTGCAGCCCCCAACTCCTCTTGCCTTTTCCAAGAAAACGGTTGAGCATTAAATGCTCAACCAATCAAAATCGCACAACACAACAATCAGCCTCGAATTTTGCTCAGATCGAACAATAGCCGATCGGCTTTAATACCATAGCCGATCGGCTTCTGAAGACCAGCCGAACGGCTTCTTAAGGCCAGCCGATCGGCTTTCCTAGTTCAAAACATCCAGCTCCATCGAGGGAAAGTTCTGTGAAGAAATTGCACTACAACAGCCGAACTGCTAAAGATAGCAGATCTGCTGAACACTCATAGCCGATCGGCTTTGAGTTCTTTTCAGCATCATTTTCGAACCCAGCCAGCGTTGGTCCAGACTTCACCAATTCGCATGCGTTTCTAGCTTTTTACCTGAAATAGATTTCCAAACAAAATAAGTATCGGAAGTTCTTGAAATCTAATCAAATACATATGCAAAACAATGATATCGCGATAGATTTATATAGCCAAAATGAGCGATATCAGGCCCGTAGCGACACTAGAGTCTGATCAGATTTTTATGTTCGGTTTTACAGTCAAACGATCTGGGTTTGACCCGAAACTTTTACGCAAATCTTAAAATAGTTAATAAAGTTTGTAAAAATTATTGGTTCGTGTCGGGTTAACCCGAGGTGTCAGTTTTTAAAACGTGTTTTCAAACCTTCAAAGAGTTATGTTTTCCAGATTTTATACCCGATTCACCTCATGACTTGGACACTTTAGACTTCGAGTTAACTCTTACCAAAAATCACAGATTACCATTCATATGTATAGTATTTTTCCAAACTTTTCCACGAATTTTGGAGGTCGTTTTGGTGGTTAAATAAAAATCATAACGAAGTGATAGACGATCTCGTCCGAAAATGGTTTCGCCTCACAAATCAGGCTCTACACTAAAATCCGTGGGTTTCTAGGTCGGTCTATAGAAGAACTTTTTGTAGTAGACTTCCATACAAAGGTTTTTTGTTCATTTTCATGCGTTAATTCTTCCTAGAACTCGACATATAGACGATTTGGTGGGACGGTTATTTTGGACAGATTTATGTGTATATATATATATATATATATATATATATATATAGTTGTTTGTAAAGACGTTTTAAAACTTTATTTTGGACATACTCTAGCTCAATGATCAACTAAACATGTGTATATACTTAAAGCAAAAAAATTTAACAAGAGGTTTTAAAGATTCTTAAAACGAAATGATGATTTAAAAGTAAAACAAGGTGATGATGAGTTCGGTTTTGCCCCCCCTCTTCTTTTCCTCTTCAAAATGGTGGTGGAATGATAGTGGTAGGATGGATGATGATGATGGCCGATTATGGAAGTAGAGAGGGAGGGAGGAAGGTGGTTTTAGTGTGAGAAAGTAGAGAGATGGTGAGGGAAACAAGAATGAGGGAATGAGGGGATTTGGGTGGCTTATGGTCAAACTACAAACAAGTTCCATATTTTATGAATTGTGTTTGTGGGTTGGAGAAAATTGGTCCATGGGGCCCTCACAAGAGGGTTTGTATCTAAATTTTTGGTTCCCTAAATTTGCGCTCCGTACGATGTTAGTTCCCCGATCGTTTCGACGTTAGGTAAACATTATACGTTATATACGCGTGTTTTTAAATAACGATAAAATTTTGATATTTTGGGTTGGAGTATTTACTCAAAATACTTGGTAAACATTTATATAATGTCTAGTTACAGTGTCGGGTTTAGTTGAGTGTTCGTGTTACGATTGTTTAATCAGGTGATGTTAAAATCATACGTTTTTGTTATCGTTATAAAATACGATATTTTAAATGAGTTTTCATTCAAGATGATATATGTTTAATTTATAAAAATGTATTTTGATTTTTGTTCAATTGTCGAGTGCGTTTTTGTCGCGTATGTATTATTTATATGATACGAAATACATGTTAAACATTATTAACATAATATTTAATAAATAATGAGGTTATTAAATAATTTCATATTATTTAATAATTTGATTCACCAACGTCCGTATTATATTGAGTCGGATTTCCTCCGATGAATAAATACACGACTTAAACAAATCGCGTATGTGTATATATATTTCAATATACATAACGATACATAGAATTAGCCTAATCTAGAACTAATTACATGTATTAGCAAATGATTAGCCACTAAATACTAGCCCAAATTTGACGGGTATCACAATTATTTAGGAAGCATTGTTAGAATCTTATCAATTCAAGGGTAGTCTTACGGAGAAATTTAGCCTAAATTCTATATATAGGGTCTTATAATTGTAACTTGTAGGTATTGTATTATGCTAAACTAGCTAGTAACCTGCACGATACAGTGGGAGCAAATTTAAAATCGGTTAAAAAGTAATTAAATGTGAAGATATTGATTCGAACGATACGTTGTAAATCATCAAATAAATAATAATAATAATAATAATAATAATAATAATAATAATAATAATAATAATAAATATAATAGTAAATATAATAATTATAATAATAATAATTATTATAATAATAATAATAATAATAATAATAATAATAATAATAATAATAATAATAATACGCAGATAATTTTTACATAGGCAATTGACATAATAGAAGTAAATTATGTTGCCAGACCCTGTCATATGCACGTTATTTCACTCTCCGTTTCTGGGTCATTTTTTTTAACGGTCCTAGTTACTCGTTCTCGGTTTATGTTTCAATCCCGATCTCCAACCCTAACATCGGTTAAATTTTATCGTTAAGTCATCCGACTTGCGCGGTACAAAAGGGCATAAGGATTTTTCAAGGGTTTGAAAAGGTAGGTGGATGTTCAAAGACTGAAAAAGGGTTCACAATAGATAGAAAAGTCATTTTTACACTTTTGTGCCATGCATGTTGACAGACTTAACGGGTAAAATTGTTGTACCATGCCGTAGTGGAATCACGACGGAGCTCGACTATCTAGGAAATCACAACACAGATTACATCGAATGACCTCTATATGAGTCGTTTTGAATAAAAACATTTCAAATGATACATTGTTTCAACTTAACCAAAATGCGAGAATAGTTATCCAGCTAAATCTCTTGAAAATGCCTTTGCTATATGAGGTACTCCATGGGTGCTGCCTCTATGGCTATGCTAACACAACAAGTCCTTAGTTACTCGAGGATAACATGCTAAAATGGGTGAACATAAAGTTGGTGAACTTATAGGTTTAAAGAATTGTAATCAGTAACATGAACCACAAGATTTTAATAGTTGTTGCACGAATGCAGAATAAAGTAATACTATTGCCATGAGCTCATGCATTTGAAACCTTAACGTGTTATATTTGTTGGAATAGTGTCCAAGTTCATAACTAATTTGTAAGAATATCATTAAAAGTAGAGTCTTCTTAGGTTGCCCTCAATGAATTAAGGAATAATATGAATTAGTACTAATATTATATTTAATAAATAGGTTTACTAATTAAAAGACGGAAGAATCTGGAAGCCGGATTCCAACCGCCGGTTGGAAGGTCCGGCTTAGGGTTTTGAAGTCAGTGGAGCATGCGGGTCGTGGCTCGGATACTTGGGCAGAAAGCAAGCCTAACCGCCGGCTGAAAGGTCCAACCGACGGTTGGAAGTCAAAATCTGCAAACCGAAGGGTTTTCTCTCCCTATATAAATAGGGGTCAAGCCTATAGCTTATGAAATACGAATTTTTGGTAGACATACAAAAAATTATTCTTTCTCCGGGGTTGTTGGGTGTGAACCATTAGAGGTATTTTGGTTTGGGTACTTGCTTCCAAGTAAGGAAGTTCTGCAAGATGGTCTGCGTGTGAGAAATTCGATTTTCTCCAAGGTTAGTGTTTTCCCTATTTATCTATTTATTTATTGCTTTATTTATTAAAGTTAAGATCCTTTTGGGTTTTAGTTTCCTTCTTTCCCTAGATTATTTATTTATTTTCGATGCGTATGATAATCAAGTTAGCGAATCAGGGAATAGAAAACCAATCAATATTTGGTGCCTCTTGTAAGTATCTAATCCAAAACATTTAGTGGCTCAAATGATTATGCGTCTGTTTGACTACCGGTCAGTTTAGTTTGACAAAATCGTGCTGGGGTGTCAAACTGTCAACCTAATAGATCTATTCATAACATTCGCGTTTAAGTCCATAACTAACGAATCATGACATGAGAGGTCTTAGTACTCATGCAATATTTATCTGTTTTTTGTGTACTTGTGTTTTTAAAATCATGAGCATGTATTCTCACCCAAAAGTAGTTCAGAACAAAAAAAAGTGAGGCCATGAGACTCACCTAGTGAGTTGCGTGAGTGCTAGCATTTAAAAGCGAATGTGTTTGCCCAATATAGTCTCCTAGTGCCCTAAACGCATGAGGTCGTTTGTATAAGTAGACGGCTAACTGCCCATCTATGCAAGTTGTACACTCAACTAGTGAAAATCATGTGTTTATCATTTTCAAAAGGTGTACGACCCGTTGGTGAAATGTTTTATAAGTTAAAATTCGTAAAATATTAATATACTCGTTTCGTTTCATATTTTGTACTAATGTTTCTCAAAAACATACTCATCTCATTATCCATGTATACATTAAATATTTATAAGTCATCACACATAGTTTGTGTTAGAGTTTTAATTGGTTAAATGCTTAAAAATCCTTCTTAATTCCTTGTTCTTTTTATTCATAGGTTTCTATCAGATTTTTTGTCTTCCGTGTGACGTCATTTTGACTAGCCAGTCCTTAGTGTTTTGTTATGAAATTTTTACAAGTACCTACATGTCTTAGGTTCAGTAAAAAGTCAATTTCATAATTTTTGGCCAACTATAAAGTGTTCAAAATAATATATGAAGATACAAAGGTCCAAAAGTTATATTTCTAATCAGTCATCGGAAAAGCCATTTATTGACCAAGTTTTATTCATCCTCACGAAATGAGCAAGTCCAACTTTTAAGCTAACACAAAATAAGATCTTTAAGAAAAAGATTAATGATTTTTGGACTTGTAGATAAAGACCACTCAAAGTAGGGTTCAGATCTGTCTCCTGAAACAGATTTTACACTTGTTCTCATAAAATTGATTTGGGATATCAAAACTTGTTCAAAATGCATGAGACCACTTGGGTTTGAAAGCTAACATCTTAACGAAACCTTTGGCTTAAGAATCACTCATTTTGATCATGTAAATATCATGTTATTACGTCTTGATTTTTAACTTCAGATTATGTCCAGTTTCCGTTTTGAGTTCATAAGTGTATGTAGTGGTTTTAAACTTAAATAATTCATGATTTTTAGCATGCTTTAATTTAAGATTTTAAGTGAGTGAACATCTAGCATAAATAATATATGAAGCTCATGAGATCTAGAAGTGATTTATTACTATGTTCTTGGATTGGAAGGATGAAGAAAGAAGAGAGATCTTGTTTCCGCTTTTGTTTTAAGCTTTTGCTTGATATAAGATGAAGATGATGATTCTTAAAAGAGATGAAGGTTGATGAAGATGATGATGATTGAAAGAGAGAGAGAGAGAGAGAGAGAGAGAGAGAGAGAGAGAGAGAGAGAGAGAGAGAGAGAGGTGTTTTGTTTGAGTGTAGAAATGAAAAATGAGGAGTGGTGGTGGTATGAAAATCAACCACAAGGAGGGAGAGGGGGGGAGGTATGGTGTCACACCCCCGATTTCATGATTTGCGGAAGCGACAATTTGGGTGCGACTAATCAAGTAATCAAAGCACCAAAGTAAAGCAGACGACTCTACATGAGACGTTTATACATAATTACAAAAGTAGTTACATAGTCTAGGTCATAAGTTTACAATATTAATGAGTTTGCTTAATGATCCTAAAGATTTTAATACATAACCGATTAACAAAAGATAATGCAAATAAATCTTCATAATTGTGTATGCATGCGACTCGTACTAGCTAGCATATCCTGCGGGCCACCCTACTATAGCCGATCACCTGAGAATGCAACACTAAAATGGTCAGCTATAAAGCTGGTGAATCTCACAGGTTTAACATAAAACATGATGTGATCAACATGATTATCCGACGATTTATAACCGAACAATGATTAAACCAATTAAGGTTTCCGAATTAAATATACCGATACTGAAATTGCACTGAGCCATGGTTCGAGGCCTAACCCGATTTTCTGCCTCCCGAATGGTGTCAACACCCATAACAATTACTAAAATGCCCATTTGGACGTGGTTGTAGCTAGCAACCCGGACGGGGACGTCACTCCCATGATAGATCTATATTTTAGTAATCGTGCCTTATTAAGTTAATGAACCATACACTGATGAGGACTTTACCGAATTAAAATACTCGTGCAATAACCGAACAAAATCAATACCGACAATGATAACCGAATATAATAACCGAGTTAAAATCAATTTAACTAAGTGAATAACTATGATCACAAAAACAATTTGTGTTGTATCTCCCCCGAATTAAAATAGTAAACGGTAAAATGGGGCCGTGAGACTCACTAGAGTCACCGAGCAATGATTATCCGATAAGGAATGAACAACCTGAAACCTCCAAATGCCCTAAGCATATAAGGTTATACTCATGAGTGAATGTCTATTTAGATCATTCCCAAAATGTGTTCACTCAGCCATTAAATGTCCGATTTATTCCGATTGTATGTTTTTGAAACCGATTGAATTTGTATTAATAAGATTTGGACGGCTCGTTGGTGATGATCCATGATAATAATCCATGTATTATTATGTGTTTGATTACATACTTATAAAGTATATTCCATATCCATTAATCTGTATTGTATAATAATACCATTATCCGTATATTCCGTGAGTATTTTATCATACACTTATCCGTATTTTATACCGTATATAAATATGATGTCGCATGACAAAGTTAAATACTTAGTGTGAAAAATGTTTGTAACATTTTTATTATTGGCGACACTAAGGTTCGATCTTATTCGTTTTTGATTCTAAGTGTTTTCGGGTGTCGTTTTTATCCAAGTTTCATAAATAAAATTATCAAAGTTCATTTTTGGTCCAAAATCTCATCGTTCCTCAAGTCGGCTCGCGTTTATCGTTTTGGGCTCGTTTTTGTTGACTTGGTCAAACGGACTCGGTTTGACCCGAAACTTTTAGGATAGCCTTAAATATGTTTCTAGGCCTCGGAAAAATTACCTTTATGTTTCGTGTTTAGTCCGAAGTGTCGGTTTTATAAAACATGTAAAATCAGTCTTTATATGTGTGTTTTAGATTTTTCACCCGATTCAACTTCCGTTCTCTATTACTTTTAATTCGAACTAGGTTCCACCAAAAATCACAGCTGAGCATCTATATCTCTAGTATTTTTATAAACTTTTACAAGATTTACAAAGTTGGTTTCAATGGCTTAACAAAAATCAAGAATAAAAGTGCTCATTTTCGGTCACATTTATCTATCACTTACAAATCGAGTTCTACACTAAAATATGTGTATATCTAGTCCGAGAGCTTAACACGAAAGTTGTAGATAACTTCAATACTCAAATTTTGGCATGTATTTCATCCGTTAATTCCATGTATATGATTTTATATGATTTTTCTCGTGAGCTGTTTTTAGGAACTGAAACAGTTTTGTATATAGTGTATAAAAACTTATTTTAACTCTTATTTCGGACATTTTATGGTTGAAGGAGCTTATATATATATATATATAGATATATATATAGATATATAGATATATATATACACGTAAATAAACATGTTCCAAGCAAATCTAATGAAAGAGTTATAGTTTCTTACAAAGAAAACGTGATCTAGAGAGATGGTTTGCTCGGTTTTGTGTTCCTCCTTCTTCTTCCTTGCTTGTTCTTTGATTTTAAGCTAGATGTTTTTAAGTGTTATTGAACTTTTTTTTAGAGAGAGGGAAGAGAGATCCGTGAGGGGTAGAGAGAGAGATTAAAGGAAATGAAAATGAAATGGGAAATTAGAAATAAAAGGGAGTTGAAGTCAAATGATATGGGAGCAAGATCCACTTTTTTGGGGAGGGAATATGGGGCTGGTCTCAGCCCTTCTTCATGGGTCCCACCCCCATGTGAGTGTGTTAAGTTGTTTCCCAAATTTATACTCCGTGCGGTGTTCGTTTACCCGATCGTTTCGTCGTTCGTTTAAACGTTAAACGTTTTATATAATGGTTTTCGTTACCGGTTTAAAATTCGACATTTTTAATAAAAGTTTTTATCCAAAATAATAAAATTTGAGTTGTTAAAATATTGGTTGGTTCTGTTTGGTTGTCGGTTACGAGTTATACGATTGTTTGATAAATGTCAAGTTTTAAAATAAACGTATACTTTTGTTTTATATTATCATCATAATATAAATTAATAAATAATGTTATTAAATGATTTAGTATTATTTAATTAATGATTCACCAACGTCCGTATTTGATTTGTAGAATATTTATTTTATCCGAATTTTTATACGATTTATAGGAATCGTATCCCGAACATAGATATAAACATACAAATCATCCGAATGTATTTAGTCCAATATATACTAAATACACATAATCACATAATAATTAAATACAAATAATTATCCTAATTTACCGGGTGTCACATATGGCCTCTCAGATTCTTGTTTCCTCTTTAGTTTAAATCTTAGATTTTTTGGTCATTAGTTGTAGGTTTTGATTAATTAAAGGTAACTAGGTGAATTAAGGACAATTTAAGGTAGTTTAGTGTGTTATGAATTATAATTACCAAATTTCACAGTAATCGTTTATTAACGATAATTTGTTTCGTTTAATCGCGTTATCGAAATGTTGTCGCGTTTAGTTGAAATCGCGTTCGTTTGACCTCAATTTCTTCGTAGCATTATGATATACCCTAGCATAATAACAATAAATAAATAACTACTAAAATAGTTACGAATTATTTATAAAAGTTTTATCACCAAAGTTCGTAGTTGTCGGAATCGTCCGATAGTTAATTATGAATAATTACGTATATGTAACGCAAATCATGCATTTAAAATAGGGTTTACGTCAACGATCGTCAACGTACTTTCCTTTTTAATCCGAGATCACCAATGGAACTTTCAAAAAATGATTTTCTTTGAAATTTTTATAGGCGATCTTAACTCCGTATTAAAAGTATGTTGACGATCTCCACCCCGTAGGTAAAAGTAGATTGGTGACTTCGACACGAAATTTAAAAGATCATTTGTGATCATGGTAATAAAACCGGCTGAATGGTGATCTCGGAACAAAAAGGAGAGTACGTTGGTGATCATTGACTTAAACCCTTTAAAATAGTGTGCATTTAAAATATGCCTTGTGGGTTTATGTTAGACTTACCTCAGTTTAAAAGAAGTTTTTTTTCAGTTTAGGGAATTAGTGTAAGAACGCATGTTAATGATGTACAAAAATGTACCAATTTATAAGGGGGTGTCACAAAAATTAATCGACGTTAAGGATCAGGGATCAGGAATGAAACATAAACCCGAGTCGAGCGACTGAGACCGTAAAAAATGACCTAAGAACTGGGAGTGAAATAAAGTGTATAACAGGGACGGGGAACATAATTTACTCAAATGGAAGTGATGAATGAGTTTTTTGACTTGTACATTGAGCAAATTTAAGTATTTTAAGAGAGAGAGAGAGAGATATATAGAGAGTGTGTTATATGCTTTATAAGGAGTGAATATAGAGATATTAAGGATTGGTGATTCAATATCATTGGAGAGTTGGTTTACCTCTCGAAAGTAAACTCAAGGAGAGCTTATCGATCTCCCGAAATTCGATTATCTATCTTATTAACTTGTTTTATTCGTCTTTATCACGATATGAGCACTTGGTTAATTGATACTAACCAAGTGCCCGTATCTTAATAAAGATGAATAAAGCATTAACCAAGTGCTCGTATCGTGATAAAGACTAATAAAACAAGTAAATAAGATAGATAATCGAATTTTGAGAGGTCGATAAACTCTCATTGAGTTTACTTTCGAGAGGCAAACTAAAATTTCTAATTGATAACCAAATCAATTCATAATATTAAGCCTATTAAGAATTACAACCATATATACGACCCTATAACTGAGATTTTTAATTAACTAAGATTTTAATGATATTTTCCTGATAATAATAAAGCTTAATTAATAAAATGACCATAATTTGAGTAACCATTGCTTGCAAGCAACATAGAGTGGTTAATCATCTTCAAAACCGACAATTTCGGCCCACATACGAAAACTGGGCCAAATAATTCACAGGCTTTGGGTTGGTCTGTACCCTACGAGTATAAGTGGTAAAATGAATGGGTCGGGTTGGGTCACGGGTCAAGATGAGTTTGGATCTAAACGGCCGGGGTAAAGGGTCTCAAGTCAGGATAACCTATCGGGTTTCCAGAAAAAAAAAAGAATTATTTGAGTAAAAAATCTACAAAATGAAATGAGGTGTTCAAAAAAAGTTACCTATTTGACTCGTTGGTTAATTTTTATATAATTAGAAGTTATATTAGATACCTAATTAGACTCATCTAAAGAAAGGAGGAAGACCCAACAAACTAATCACCTCATAAATATTAACCAACTTGACATATAAATATAAATAAATAACCAATAAGCTCAAAATTGTCACCTCGCTGTTAGTTATCTGAATTTTAAAAGGTTAGAATGAGCCCAAATAGCTGATTAATAAAAAAAGGGCTAAGTCCCTCGAAATGCAACGAACTTTGCTCAAAAGTCTATTGTATGTGACCAACTTTCGAGGAGGCATAAGAATACAACCAACTTTCAAAAATGGTGTTTTAATGTAATTTGCTGACGTGTCAATGAGTTGTCAAACTCTCTGGAAGCCACGTGGCACATCCGTACGCCAAGTTTCACCTTCAACGAGCGACACATCAGCAAATTACATTAAACATCATTTTTGAAAGTTGGTTGCATTCTTATACCTCCTCGAAAATTGGTCGCATACAATAGACTTTTGGGTAAAGTTCGTTACATTTCGAGAGACTTAGCCCAATAAAAAAAGTATAGACTATAGAGCATTGTGTAGCTGATTTAATGTAATTAAGTAAAGGTATAAGTCTATTCGACAGTTAATATAATTGAAAATGTCCATCTTTAATAAGATTTATCATAGGCTTTAGACTATCTTATTATGTATACAATCTCTAGAATAAAAGTAGTAAGTAGGGAACGTTTTAGAATATTGACTAGTAGTATATATTTGAAGACCTAATCTATATAAAGTTTAACTCCCTCATTTGTAAGCATTTTATATTTGAGATTGAGTATTTTTACTATTTTGGAACTTATCATTCTCTTATAATTAGCCCTCAATCTCCTTTGTAGGTTTCTTCATGACGTCTTTTATTATCCACGAGACTGTATTAAAAGTTTTTCTGGGTCTGGCATTGTATTTCATTGTCTCCAAATATCTAATAAATTGATATTTATAAAAGAATATATAAAAAATATTGCTTAAACTTGATTGTGTCGGTTTACTAACAAACCAGAAATATGATTAATACGTTAAGCAAGTTCATAGAGAAGATTATAGAAGGCGCACAACAATCAAATCGAATTGTTTTTACATGTTACCCAACCTACTCGACTCGCCCATTTTTAACCTCTATCCGTTTTTAGAACATTTAACGTCTTCATCTTATGGTTGAAGAAATGAATATCTGATTATTGTCACTTTTAGTTTATGTATGGATTTGGGGAACCTAAATATATGAAACACATGGTAAATTGGTACCATATGTGTATGTGCATGATTCGTTTTGTATGTTACATATGTCCATTGGTTTGTTCTTGTTGATTTATGATTATATGTACATATCCAACTTTTGGCGGTGTTGAATAAATAAGTAAGCAGCTACCTAGAACTTAGTTCTAAGTAGCTTTTAAAATGTTCAGAGGTTTACAGACTTGTGTAACCTCGAACATTCAGATAGAAAAACCATTTTCAAATATTCATATTGCTTTATAATATAATTTTCAATAAAAAGAGGTACGTGGTCAAATATTCATATGGATGAATGGCAAACAAATTTTTGTTCTCAAGAACTTTTCAAAGTCTCACATGTTGATAAGTGATTGTACAAATATGGAATACTTAATTATTAGTAGGTTTGTAGCCTCCTAGTACAAATGATAATAAAGAATATCATATTACCGTCTAATGTCTAGTCGTATGGCTGATACACAATCACCAAAAAGTTCTTGTACATATAATCATGGTCCATAACCAGTGATGGGATAATAAGAGTATAAATAACTCCAAAACCAACCGCTACCATTGTGGGATCAAAGATCCTCTCATCATGGAAAATACATTGCATTCTCTAAGTCTACCGCATCGGCAACAAGAACAAACAAATGGTTACGGCTTCCCTTTCTTGAAAGATGATGGTGTAAGGTGGATTTAAATGTTTGCTATATGTATATTAACGAGGATGTAAATTACGTTTTATTAAGGATAATTATGTTCATTTAATTGTTAAGTATGTGCTATTAATTGTATAATAAATATATTTATGAGATCAATATATAGTTCTTATAATCTAAGAAAATTGTTATTTAAAATGTTGGTGATGGGTTTTAAGAATTAGCCTAATGCATGCGCGATACAACGCGGCAAGATTTTATGTAAATAAGTATGTTTATCTAACATGTCTTCATATAATAATATAATTGAGAATACAATACTTTGTAGTATATCATTTACTTATTATACGCAATGAAAATATCTTCACGACTTGAAACTCAATACGAAATCAATCCGTTAATTTGCTTAGATAGAACCAATAATGCTTTTAACTTTAATGGTCGGGTTAGGGCAAGGTTCAGGTGATTGGTGTAACCGGTTATCCTTGGAGAAAAAACAAAGTTTGCTTTGGTAATCAAAATCCTAACCCATTAATCAACCATTGAAATCAATCCGTTACATTTTCATCGATATTTTATATCATAGAAATGTAACCGACATTTCAATATCCTACATTATATTAAGTCGGTGACGTCAATTATTTTGCAACTAAAACTAATTATGATTGTATTAACTTTTAATTAATTGTATTTGACATTAATTTTATAATGGTTGGATAAAAAAGTTAAAAGGTAAAACAGTAATTTACTATTTCCTCTTTTAAGACATTTGCTCAAACTCTTTATATATTATCATTATTATTATAGATAGATTATAGATTATAGATTATAGATATATATGTATGGAAGTCTTTGTGATATAATTTTTATAAACTTATAATTTTTGTTTTTTCTGAAATTGGTTGGGCAGAGAATTTGAATAAATTAGTGGATCTCATATTTTAACATGAAGTTAATGCGGAGTAGTTGTTATACGTCACTTTCAAATACTTAGGAACAATGTATTAAGCACAACACCCAAGTTAAAGGTTTTAAAAGAATATCGCAAATTTAGCGTCGCCCTTAGCGATAGGAATACGGGTGGCGCAAAACTAGAGACGACCATAGCGATGCACATGTTTTATGTCGCAAAAATCAACGACATATTTAGTGACATTTTTTGCGACGTTGTTCTCACGATATGGAACTGCGACGTCATTTGCGACATCATTTACGACCTATGATGCTTAAAAAGTCACCAACATAGTCGCAACTTACCAACTTTGTATATTGTGTCGATAAACACGTCTGTAAATGGATGTTTTTAGTAGTGTCGGATGTAAGTGATGAGCCATCCTACATCTTGTGTCTTTTTTTTTTTTTTTAAAAAAAAACTCTTTTAAAGAAATGCAAATACTGCATTCAGATCATTCAGATGAGTGTCTTTTGTCTAGCAATTTCAAAATCAATACAATATGTATGTGTTGACACATTGTGTCAATCAACCTACAATAAGCTAATCTCATGGAGCCTCCTACAAAACTTGGTTCTAACAATTAGGTTATGTCATTGTTAGTACTAACACCTTTTGTTTTCGTAGTCCTATCTACTTCAACCCGAATTCAAAGAATCCATATGCCAAACACTACAAATGAGTTGTTTATGGTATGTATGAATGTACATAACAGTGTGATATAAATGGTAGGTTTGTCGTTTCAAAGAAACGCATACTACATAAGAAATAAGGGTATACAACCAAGCCAACACTCACCACATCGATCAGGAGATACCTCTATCTAAATATCATAAAATACACAAAAAACATAAGATCATATAATTATAATTACATAATAAAAGTAATATCAAAGATTAAAATAAATAGTCGGAAATTTAGAATACTACTCAAATTTGGCCATTATTAGTAACACCACCATATCCATTGTGGCCATTTCTAGCATTAGTCATTTTCTCTGATTTTGCAGCCTTCTTCCTTTTTAGTACCACCAACCAAGTGTAAACTTCCAAAACCACTGCTACAATGGCTAAGACCATAATGATAGCAGTATATGATCCTTTCCATTTCTTTTCGGGATTTAAGATGTCAAAGCCTTTAAATATGTTGATGATTCCAAGAATGATGATTCCGTAGCCAAGTGAATGGTGGTAAATGTTCCAATAAATTCGGTATATGTGATCCTTCTTTGGCCGTAAAAGCAAAGCAATCGCCTACACATGTATAATGCACCCAAATCTCATCAACATATTATCATTACAGAGAGGTGACAAAATAAGTAGGTAGGTAGGTCGTTAGGGCGTTGAGGATCTAGCTATAAGGGTCATACTAAGTATTTATATTAATTGATTTTAGTTTGTTAGACATGGCAAAGTTCATTATTCCTCTATTTCATATTTACCACTAGTTTTGTCATTTGTGTTATTATGTTGATTTTTAGGACTACCATTTAGACATATCAATCATTTCTCCAGAACATGCATAACTACACTAACAAATATGTTAGGATCCAGACGGAGTACCTGGAGCGTGGCTAAACAGAATAGGACGTACCTGGAACGTGGCTAAACAGAATAGGACGATGCCGATGATTCTATGAGTGGTGAACTGGATCCCCGGAGATTGGCTACCTAGCTGAATTCCAGTGGCCCACCCAGCAACTCCAACTATGTATGCAGAGGTTTGACAAGTAACATGAAGGTAGAACCATGCAGGGTCAGCTGATTCGAACACTCTTATGTATCTGGCCATTATAGCCCCAAGAGGCATCATGATCCCCCAACTGATTGCATTTAGCACACCATGAATCTGCATCACTTCCAAACCAAGTTAATCACCTCAATTTATCTCTTTACTTATATATTGCTAAATGTGCAACTGATGTGAACACATAAAAGATAATAAATTAATGGTGCAATTGTTTGTGTAAAATGAATTTTACCTCACAAGGTCTTGAAAGTAACAAGAGCTAACACATATAAATGTACAACTTAGTTACAGTAAATAAGGCAACTATCAGGAAGACAGAACATAATATGTTAAAAATTGTCCATTTGACCACTATTGATTTTTTTTGTCTATGAAGCCACTAAAGTTTCTTTTTATCTTTTAAGTTAACCAATTTTACTTGTTAAACCGGTAAATTACACTTGACTGTAAAGAAAATCCCACAACAGCTCATCTAGTTAGCTCTAATAGTCGATTTAACTATTAAAAAACTGACAAGTTTGTCTCTAAAATCATTGAAGCAAAGATTTTTACCTGTTGGATAAACTAAATAACAACAAACTAACAAGAGCTAGATACAAAGAAAACTTAACAGATTATAAAAGTTGGTATTAGAACTTACGTTTCTTTTCTTGGTTTTTGAACTGCTTCCTAGTCCTGATGCGCTCCCGGATTGGCCTGAAAGAACATTTAGTGTACCCATAGACTTAACATTATCACCAGAAGTAGAATGAGCAATAGGGGCATTTCCTGAAACTTGACCATCTTGCCAAACTTGATTCAAATTTGCGCTCATATTTTGTAAAGTCAAAGTCGCAAAAATAATCATTTCATTTTTCAAATATGTAGCTGACAAATCTGAAACAGGGAAACTAAGGTTCCCTTCTTGTAACCGTGTAGTGTAACTTGTAACAGGTGACGTGTACACCTTCATTTTCCCATTGGATTGTTGAAAAGCCACAAGTGCTTGTGATCCAACCATTCCTCGAGAAGTTGGATTGATGGCCCATGCGACCCATTGTGAAGAACCTACATTCGTGTGACGGTATGCGATTTTGAGTGTTTTGGTAGATGGGTTGTATGCATAGTGAAGAAAAGAGTTTAACTTTGAGAGGTCACTGCAAGCACTAAATATTCTGTTACTTGCAAATGCATAGTTTGAGCAAGTTTGAGCTAATGATGATGAAAACAAAGTTGCTACCATTGTAAATGACAAAAATACCCCTCTTAACTTAAAACCCATTCGAAATTGGTACATTATATATCTTTTTTTTTAATGTTTAGAGATGATGATGAAGAAGTTCAAACACACCATACAACAAAACCTTGATTTGTGAAGAATATATGAAGTACAAATGGGATGTGTTAGTGTGTAATCATAAATGAAGTTGGTGGTGTAATGTGTGTTAGGTTAGTTTGGTAGAGAAGGTTCTATTTATGTGACAAATGTTTGTTTATTTGGTGAGATTTTGATATATAGTTTGATTGATAAGTGTTTGTTTGCTTGAGTTTGAAACACAAACACAACATCTTTTATGGCTTTATCTAACTCCTACTGCCTATCATTATCAAGTTACTAGTTTTCCATCTTTGAAAAATTAATTTCAACTTATGGTTGGTAAGCATTTTCTGTTAAGTAAGCATATAACGTAAAGATCCTGATGATTGATCTTACTTAATCACATGTTTAATTCGAATAATTCAAAATACTAAAATTAATTGTAGTTTTTCAATCTCGGTATGTTTGACATGCATGCTATTTACAGGTTAAGTCATTTCCCCGTATGTCCAGCATATGATCATCGTTCGTAAGTTTTTTTTTTTATTAGAAATTAAGAATTGTTACGATTTGACTTGCGTTCCCAACATTTTTATTTCTTATGGCACAGTTTAGTCATAAAAATTTCAACAAATAATAAATTTAGTCTATCATGGATGTTCCTTTAACAACTGATGCAGTTTAAGGATTTCTGAGGATTGTAAAAGTTGCTATTATGGGTCAACTTATTGTAATAACTTAACAAATTTTCAGTGATGCTTTGACTTTACGGTGCCACAAATTCATAGAATTATAGAAAGTTTGTAACATTTTGGACAAACTTATATTGAAATGCACCTATACAATAATGAATTGAGTCGTTTGATTTTAAGGTAAATGACAGACAGCGAAAATGACACCTGAACTACATTTACAGTGTACTTGAAACTTGACGGTCACAAAAATCACTGAACGGTAAAACGTATCTTTATGTAGCATGATTTGAAGAACAAGTTTATCTCGCTTACAATTTGCCACCAAAAATGAAAGCAACGTAGTCTAGGAACTATTTTCCAGGAAAACGAAAAATGACAAAGTCAATGTTAAACTGTTTGTTTTCATCATATCGTGTTAAACAATTTTTTGGGATGATTATAACATAATGCAAATGACTTGATACTTTAGATGGCCTGTAATCATATTACATTTTACGGTTATTTATTTTCAAGTATACAAGTAAGTAAATGGTAATACGAATTTACTGATGAAACTATATCGATTTTAGTAAAATGGTGGTTAAATCAGTGAACCATCCCAGCAAAGAATTTCTGTACCCTTAAAATCGATATATAAGTATTTGACTTCCATACAAAATCTTGAAGGTAGCCAAACATCAGTTGCAACCTATAGAAAGTGATAGGAGTATATGTTGGGTTAAGGTAGGTTTGTAGCAACCCATGAAATTGATTCGGTATTCAGTTCATCATTATGTCTTATTAAACGTAAGATGTTGGTTTGATATTATTTTGGGTGTAGATAATTTCATTGAAACCAGCTACCAATACGCAGCCCCACCCGTTCGGTACTTTCTTCGTGAGTAATGATCTGTACACCATAAAATTTTCGATACACCACTAAAAGATGTTTTATAATATTTCACACTACATGAATTACATCTTAAAACATGAGCCAGTGGTTGGTATTCTGTTGGTATATAAGTCACCCAGTGGGAGTTTCATTTGATTTGTTAGTTCGGGATAAGAATAAACTATAAATCTTAGATAAAACAAAGACCATCCAAACAAACAAAACTCTTAGCGTGAACTTAAACACAAACCTAAGAAACAGATTTAGTATTTTTCATCTTTTTTGTTCCAAAAAAACCTTGGTCTATATCCTTTTTCTAGCATCTTTTCAACTTCCACGAACTGCAACCCTTTAGTTTCCGGGACAAGAAAAAAGATAGCCACAAGTCCTATGGTCGAGAACCCAGCAAATAGAAGAAATGTTCCCGCTGACCCTAATGCCTCTGTTAGTGTTAGGAACGTTTCACTTATAATTAGATTTGAAACCCAATTTGACACTGCTGCAATACCCCCACATGTGCCTCGATATAGTAATGGGTAGATCTCAGAGTTTATGATCCAAGGCACAGTACCAATCCCTGGCGCGTAAGATAAAATATATAACCCGAGGAGTAAAACTGTGGAAAGCCCAAACTTGCTAGGACAACCATAGGTGTACCATGTACGTTCTTGTGTTTCACAAGTGGTTCGTGTAACCGTGTTTACAGCCAAGCATGCACCTGGATTAAACTGTACGTGATCATTAAAACAATGTCTAGCTACAAACAAATGGAACACTAAATGTAGTTAACTATAACAAAAAGATGGTAAATATAAAAAGTATGTAACCAGCTTAAGTTATATTTTAAATAACAAACTTTGTTTTCCATTTCAAAAGTTTTTGATGAAGTCATTTTTAATCTTAGCCGGTTTCTCTGCGCCACATTAAAAGGTAAGTATTTTCAACTGCACGTCATCTTCCATATCAGCATTTGCTTTAAAATCTTTGAAAGTTTGAGTATATTTAAGCTAGTTATAAAACTTACTATATTATCTTTATTGGCGCAAAAGGCGCAATGGGAGGAAGCTCTCAAGCAAGTCATGCAGTTCCATGATGCAGGATTGGATGATGATCTAAAATCAGAACAGGTGTTGTTAACCCCGAAATGATTTGAGTCCACTATACTCATCGAAGGAGCATGAATTGACGCTTGAAAGAACATGATCGATAGAACAATGAGGCAAGTAATGATTCCCATCATTGAAATAATCATCAACCTCCTCCTACCAAACCTGTCAACACATAACATACTTATAAGTGTGCCAATTGAATTGAGACCGGTAGTAACTAGCGATAATGCTAATGCTGTTCTGTTGGAGGCGAATCCTGCAAGTTGCACAATTGTGGGACTGTAGTACATGACGGTATTGATTCCAACAAATTGTTGTGCAACTTGAACAGTGATGCCGGCATATAGTCCCCTTCGGACAACCTTATTACTCCATGCACTTTTCACCTTGGAAAAAACACCATCTCCGATAGATCCTTTGGCTAATTCTTCAATTTCAACGGATGCTTTTAAGGCTTTCATTTCTTCTTCTACTTCGTTAGCTGGATAAATTTTTTCAAGAATATTTCGCGCCTCTTGTTTCATATTCTGATCAAAGACAGGTTGTGTTAACACATAATATCGATCATGAAACCAAATATAAGAAAATGGGTAACATAAGAATATAGATAATAAAACATAATATATGGATATGGGTCGAATGGACTATAAGCCTATGAAATTGTATTTTCAATGCTTGCAACTTACTAAATCGAAATGGGTCGAATGGGTTGTAAGCCGTTGAACTAGTATTTATGCTTACAACTTAGTAAATCTTGTTAATGTAATAGAATCCTTTTTGTAATCATATTTAACACATCAAATTTATAGATAACAAAAAGTGATTCGGCTTAACTCGATCCAGTCCATTTCGAACTTCAAAAAAAATAATGCGTAATCTGCTATGACTAATCAAACGGATGATGTATACACAAATGTAAGAATTTGGACCTCACATGCTTGAAGTCCATTTCAACTTGCAACCCCTACCAATTACCCATCTTGACCCGAACCTTTAATTTTTTGACCCTTTAAAAAGATAAATTTTTCTTAAAGAATTTGACAGAATGTGTTACGTAGTCCATTTTGACCCAAACATATTTTGATCTTTTACCCGCCCCACCCATTTTTCTACCTCTAGGTTTGAGAATTGGTGGCAGTGTCTCTCATTACCTGGGCATACAACCATCTAGGAGACTCAGGAAGAAGACACATCAATATAAATTGCACCAAGGGTGGAACACCAGCAATTCCAAGCATCCAACGCCAATTTCCAGGCGTCTAAAACAAATTCAGTCGTTAGCAAACACTAATCCAGCATCCCAGGATGAAAAAAAATGACCTCTCTCCATAACTTTCAAGATTATGCGTACCTTAGCAAATGCTAAATTGATGAGGTATGATAAGAATTGTCCGAATGTAAGGAGTAAACCATTGGTGCTAACAAGTGCACCCCTAATTCGAGCCGGAGAAGCTTCAGAGATGTATAAAGGTGATGTCATAGAGACTATTCCGACACCCAAACCAACAAAAAGTCTACCAACGATTATGACCCATGGATTAGGAGCTAGAGCCATGATTATTGAACCAAGCACGAACAAAAAATCAGCACATAGTATTGACTTTTTCCTCCCAAATGTATCACTCATCCATCCACCAATTGCTGCACCAATGATTGCTCCAGCCACAGCTGTGCTAACAATGGTTTCCTAATAAGCCAAAATGGATTTCTAGTGAGGGGTTACTTTTAAAACTTGTAATCACAAAAAGTATCACTTTTAGCTAGTTGAACTCTAAGCATAGAATTATCACAGGATTGTTGGTTTTTCCATCATACTATATGATACAAAATGGATCATTGGATCCTGTTCGAACAATGATCATTTGGGTACCAGTTAAAATGGGTTGTGTTGACCTGCAAAACACTTATTCCATTTCTTAAAATTTCTATGAACAATTAATAAACTGCATGTGACTTTTGACCCGTTTGACCTGACCCATCTTGACTAGTTCCTCAATTAGCTAAATATTATTGTTATTTGACCAAATGAGCCCAAATTGCCACCTAAACTACACACGTGTATATCAACTTTGAAATATACAAATACAACCTTTAACCTCAATTTAACTTACTTGCAACCAGGTATGCCTTTCAACATATTGAAACTCATCTCGAATATATAGAGATGCACCCGAAATAACCCCTGTAAGAATGTAAATTCATCAATGTAGACTTGCAAGAAATTAAGAAAAAAGTAACAACAACAAAATTTACCAGTATCATAACCAAATAAGAGCCCTCCAATTCCAGCAGAAAGTGCAAGCAACATTATATACGGTGTACGCCAAATGGTCCTAAAACACTCTGTAAACTCGGTTTTATTTGGCTTCACAACGCCCCCTTCCATTTATTTATGTTCACTTGTATTAAGACGATATTCGAAAAGATAACTAAAAAGTACAGCCTGCAATGAAGCAACAAAGAAAACCTTAACCATTATGCTCAAAACAGCATAAACATCATTGTGCAAAAAGAAACATATAACTAGAAAATTTGGCCTTAATTCTGTATAGTACAGTGATTTATAAAACAGCATGATGGTTTTTTGTAATATTGAAGCATGCAAGAAAAACAAAAAACATATGTAACCTGAAAGAAAAACTGTTGAAAAATATAATCTTGATTTCAATGATGTTTTGGAGACTGATAAAAAGAACAATACAAGATGATAAATGTTACCATCTAATAATATGGGCCACACTCATGTAGTCATCAGAATTTATAGTATGAAATTGGATAGGTCTTGTTTAAATGTCATGCAATTTTCAGTAGCAACTCTGACAGATTCCAACTTCTAAGTTCTAACCCTTTGACTTGTAATTATATATTGTTTACTTCAAGCCCTTTGTGATACTACAAATGTTACTATGTACCCCTTCTTTCATAGTCTTTTTACTGTGTTTCTTAACTTAGAAAAAAGACGCCTTTAATACTTGTAACGACTAGCGTACATTAATCATAACTATTATTATTGATTAGTAACGGAGTCAGACAAATGTTTATAAGTTCCAATTATCCATCGGGTATTGTTAATGACAGCCCTAAAAGCTGTCAATAACGTGCATAAACTGGTTGTACTTTGATTAATATTTATAATGGTCAACTTAAATTCAGGGTGGTCAAAGAGTTTATTTTGGTATGGGTACAACTATTAATATGTGTTTTAAATTCTTATTGACAGCCCTTAATGCTGTTGTTATCATTTTCTTTATCTTTTATTATTATGTTGAAATAATTTTTTCCGATTAAATTTATAAACTTGAACCCATAAATCTTTGTAAATTGTGTGACTTCATTACTCTTTCCTAGTCACAAAAAGAAAATTAAAAGATTGATAATAGAGAGTTAGAGACCATTGTCTGTAGTCGTATGTCTCGTATTAATGACAATATGTAAGTCTCGTATAATTAAGGACAATATGTAGAATATAATGTTGAGCTTATATACTCCAGACTGAATTAACGGCTCGCTAATGAGAAATTGCAAAAACAGTTAATGAGAAATTGCAAAAACAGTTTGTAAGTAGTTATCATTTGTAAATTATAAATTTGATTTTAGAGAATTTTAATTGTATCGTATCAATTATCAAGTATCAACATCGTAAGCTTAAGAAGTAAACTGAAAATGTCGATAAACTGAAGGGGGTTATTGTAACTTCACCAAGTTGAGGGTGCATGCATAATCTTTATGAAATAGTAGTATATCTATACTCATTTGTAAAGGGTTTATCTCATTTCTTAATAAACTTAATTTTTCAAAATGCGAAATGTTCATTGTACCTTTATTTATTATCATCGACTTTATATATAGAGAAAAATACAATAAAAGGTACTCTACTTATCACCTAATCCTATTTAAGGTATTCAACTTTATGTTTTTTCAATTTAAGGTATCAAACTTTTAAGGGAAAAGTACAATAAAAGGTACTTTACTTATCACCTAATTCTATTTAAGATATTCAACTTTATTTTTTTCAATTTAAGGTACCAAACTTTTAATTGTAATCAAGTTAGGAACATGAATTTCACAAATGACGAGTTATATTCGAATTCCTTCTTTATAAGTTGCATATCTACTTAATCAACTGATATTCCTCGATCAATTTTGAAAAATATTGAGTGAGGAGGGAGAATTTACCAAAAACTCATAATCATTTTAAATTGTAATATCTCTCTTTTTACTCAAAATTTTTCAAAATTGATCGAGAAATATTAATCTATTACATAGATATATTACTTATAAAGAAGAAATTCGGTAATAACTCATCATTTGTAAATTCGTGTCCCTAACTTGATTACAATTAAAAGTTTGATACTTTAAATTGAAAAAAATAAAGTTGAATACCTTAAACAGGATTAGGTGATAAGTACAGTACCTTTTATTGTACTTTTCCCTTAAAAGTTAGGGACACGAATTTCATAAATGACGAGTTATTACCGAATTTCTTCTTTATAAGTAACATATTTACATAATAGATTAATATTTCTTGATCAATTTTGAAAAAAATTGAGTAAAAAGAGAAATATTATAATTTAAAGTGATTATGAGTTTTTGTTAAATTCTCTCTATTCACTCAATATTTTTCAAAATTGATTGACGAATATTAGTTGATTAAGTAGATATGTAACTTACAAAGAAGAAATTCGGATATAACTCGCCATTTGTGAAATTCATGTCCCTAACTTGATTACAATTAAAAGCTTGGTACCTTAAATTGAAAAAATAAAATTGAATACCTTAAATAGAATTAGGTGATAAGTAGAGCACATTTTATTGTACTTTTCCCTCATATATATGATAACTATTAAAACATACTTATTCAATAAATCTCTACTTATAAATCAATTACAATTGACCCTTAATCAAAAATTTTAAAAAAATAAAAAATTGACCCTTAATTTGACTAGATAAATATGAAAAAAATCAATTATAACATAATATGATACACTTATAAGTTATACTATACATGTTCGTTAACAACTATCTATTTCAGTAATATTACATAAACATAATGTCACCGTCAACAACTATCACTATCTATTTCGTTAACAATGCTATCAGTTATCGGTCACTTCTACATTTTTCACAATTGTTACCGCTACATTGTGCGGACAATTTACTAGTTTTATATGGATGATATGAATAAATAAAATATAAATTATAATTTATAATAATAAATTTAAGATTATGGTTTTCTGTGAAAGATTGCTAATGCTATTTCTAGACATTAAAGTTTGAAAAACAAACATGATTGAGAACCATTAAAACGATTTTAAATAGAAATCGGATTAATATGCTTGGATAAGGCATAGTGGATATGTTGCGTAGATCGGTTACGGATAATATTGTGTATATAGATCTTACATTTAAGTGTCGTTGACGATATGAATTAATGGTGGGTGACTAAAAATGATGTCACAAGGTTTTTTTCTACATTTTAGATTTTAGATTCAAAGAAATTAAAGGCATATATTATACAGATTATACGGTACAACTAGTGCCGGTAGATGTAAACTATGTTTTGAAATAATGTCGACAGTGGTTTCAACGGCCACCGACATAATTAACTTGTTAACATGGTGGAACTAATTCGATGGCTTGTGACGTGTGCCACAAGTCAATTTACTTTAAAGAGGAAGAGACTGAACACTTTTTGAAGTCAAAGTAAGTATTGTGAAGAATGTAGTTGATAAACAAATTTATGTATGTGTATTGGATTGATGGGCGATATTTGGTGGTCCCGTGCGATATTCAAAAAGTAGACCCTCAACACAAACTATCGAAGACACGTAAAGTAACAATCAAAGTGACAACCAAATAAAAATAGTGAGTACCAAATGCTTTTATCTTAAGTAAGTATCGATATTTTATTATAATGTACTAAAACTTGGTGTTGTTTTTAAGCTCATAAGTTTTTTAAGTAGTGTTTTCAAGTTAATGTGTTGCGTTTTTTATTTTTAAATACGTTTGATGATTCTTAAACTATTTATGTAACAACAAAATTAAGATATGGTAATCACCTGTTCCAAAAAAAAGAATGGTAATCACTAATCACATATAAGATACAAAGATGAAGGTACAAAATTAAGATAAAAGGTGATGACAATATAAGATACAAAGATGAAGATAAACTAGAAAAGATAAAAATAAAAAATAATGGTAATAAACAAGTATCCATGTATATTGAAAACAGATTATCGTAATAATTTGGGTAAAACTTAAGCTAAAAAGCTTTGAGGTTCTGTGCAGTCGACTGGTGGCACACCCAGATCACGGGGCTTGATGGGCATGTATTTAAGATGTGTAAAACATAGACAAAAGATAACGGATATTATGATCAAACCTTGATACTTTCCGCGTTGAAAAATAATATTGTTATAAGTTAGTGGGCTTTTTTGGTGCTCTTCTAGGTTTCTTGGTTTTCCGGTTTGTTTCATGTGGATTTAATAAGTTCTTTTAAGGTGGTGATTTTTCACTATTAGGGCTTTAGTTTCGGTCCTCGCTTCGATTGCGTTTTGGTGATTGTAGCTAATTGTTTTGGTGTGATTCTCTGCTGGTTGTTTGGTATTGACACTCTAAGGTAAAACCATTGCATTTCAATGCTTAACTTGTTTCTTTATTTCTATCAAAAAGTAAATTTTATTGAATAAACATTTTCTATTATTTATATTTATTATTGTTACTCCATAGTCCATAAGTCCATAGATAAATAGGATATCTTCTTTAAATTCTTTACATTTTTCTATTTGGTTAAAAAGCCCATTTCAAGGCCCAAAATATTGTACACATCGTGATTCGTGACATCCATCTCTTTTCTGAATCTGGTTCGTGACTCTTCCACTCAAACCCTAATTAATTAATCGACATTTGATCAATAATTACATATTCTGTATCTATCATTCCTTCTGCATTCTTATTTCTTGAGTATCAGTGGTTAATTTGATCTGCATTGCTATCAACAGTCAGGACAAGGGGACAAAAGGGTGTGTTTTAAACGCTAAAATAATTCAAGGGTATGCTCAAATTCTTGATTTTTATGAAATTTGTTGAGTTTCTTGATGTAAAATGTGATTAAAAATATGGGCTTTTTTGGATATTTTTTACTGCTAATGTAATTAATTAATTTTTAATGGGTATTATCAAATTTTTGAAATTTTTTTATTTTGTTATCTGATTTATTTGCGGGGTTAGGTTGACTTTTTTTGTGTGTGGGTAAAGTTTGGTTTGACTTCAATTTTGTAATGTTTTGCTAATGTATAAAGAGATCTTTTATCTGAATGTTGTTGAAACAGTATATGCAAGCTCTTGGTAGCACACTGAGAAAAAAAGTTAGTACTGTATTACTTTTTGTGAGTTAGAAAAGTGGTATAGTTAACAATGTAGGAGAAAGAAGATAACAATTGATCTGTAGGATAAATCATGTTAATTGATGTTTCGGATTGAGTATATCAACTGCTAATGACTCGTTGTGTTTCTTAGAAACAAGAATCGTACTTTGAGTGTTTCGATAGCTGTGTTTTAGCTTATTTTAGGGGGAAACACTATTACAAGCTGGAAACCCCATAAGCACTCTTTTAGTGTACTTTTAGTAATTGTTTGGTCTTGTATGAGTATTCTATGTGAAACCAATAATAATATGTGTTGTAGTATAATAATATTTGGTACACATTTACTTTACCAATGAGCTTTTGTAGCATAACCTTAGAGCTTTATTTTGGATTATACATGTTTGTATGCAACTATTTTGATGAGATGTTATAAACTTATAATAATTGATTGTCATCCACTCATCCATGACATGTTTGGAATGTTTTATGAATGAACATCTTGCATTATGTTCGTTAAACTTTCAGGTGTGAGATCAGTGGCCTGCGGTGAATAAAAGGGGAGCAGGAGTATAAGAACTGCATAAAGTGCTTGGCTCCACCATGATCTATTAGGTGAGCATTGTTTTATAACAACGATGACATGCAATATTTGCTCACTTGTCTTTGGGTTTTAATTCATTAGTAGAACATGATCTTCTTTAGCATATAGTATAAAATACATCTTGATGAGAGCATAACTGCATAAGTAGACACTATTGGCCAGTTATTTTTATTTTATCAATTAAATTTAAATATCATCTTGAATTTTGCCCTTAGTTCACCTATCGTTAATTACGAGGCTAGTTAGGTGCTAGCAGGCTTGTTCAGTAGTCTTTTCTATAGGGATGTTTAAAACCATTAACACGAATTCAGTGTTTTCATCCCTCAAACTGTAAATTAGAGTAACTTTTTTCCTTTTCTTTTGCTTGTCTGCTGTACAGATTCATAATTAATTGGGTCCATGTCGATGGTACTTATGATACCGGGATTTGTCAGAATTTACACGCTCGTGATAATTGATTTGTAGCATATTGCCATATGTAAAAGATTAGAATATGGCGTTCTATTCAGAAGAAGATTCAGGTGATGGATACCTTTTTAAGATTGTTTTGCTCGGTGACTCGGGTGTTGGGAAGTCAAACTTGCTCGCTAGATTTGCAAGAGACGAGTTTTACTCAAATTCGAAGTCAACCATAGGAGTAGAATTTCAGACTCAAAAAATGGAAGTCAACGGGAAAGAAGTTAAGGCACAAATTTGGGATACTGCTGGTCAAGAACGCTTTAGAGCTGTTACATCGGCATATTATAGAGGTGCTGTTGGGGCTCTTGTGGTCTATGATGTTAGCAGGCGTCAAACGTTTGATAGTGTTGGCAGATGGCTTAATGAACTTCACAGTAAGTATCATCATATTATTCTTTATTTGGTCAATGAATCGTACATTTGATTTTTGTGGTAAAACAAGAAAGTCAAGTCAGTGACTGAAAATTTGACATTCATGTTGCAAAACTAAAAGAATCATATTCAGTAACCATCAAAATAAAAAATAAAAATAAAAAAATGTAATAGTCCCAGAAATTAAGGTCATTGGATTTGGAGTCAAGATTTGCCTTGTACAGTATTACTTTTTGGGAGTTGTATTATATAATCTATTATGAGATCTCCCATACAAATTGCAAAATCCCTTTCTTTTGATCACAGCTACCTATGTGTCCTAGCTTTTCTAAATTATTGGTATTTGACTAATGATGTTTTTGACTAAAAAATCAAAGTGTCTTCTAATCCTTTAAGGGAAAGGAAGAGCATCATGTGATATATTATTTTTCCCATAAAAAATAACCATTTGTCACTTGGAGATGTTTTACTGCAAACTTACTGTTCTAGTGAAGTATCAAAACTTTAGTTTCTTGGGAAATTGCTTAAAGTATTTAAGTTGATAAATTTTCAAAAGTCGTAAAAACCATTGTTCTTTGTTGGCATGCAACACTAAAATTCTAAATTTCGATATTAACAGTGGATTTGGTTGTGTTTTGTAAAGCTAGTAGCCAAATATGAAATTAAAGTTATAAGAATGCTGCTATTTATTACAAAGTTTGCGTACCTATTAGCTGAAAAAATTGATGATGTTTATGGAGTAGAACATTTCTAACGACTTTTATTTTTTAAAATTGTTGACCAGCTCACTGCGATATGAATGTAATAACAATACTTGTGGGGAACAAAACGGATCTTAAAGACGCAAGGGAAGTTTCAACATCAGATGGCAAGTCATTAGCAGAATCACAAAGTCTATTCTTTATGGAAACTTCAGCGCTTGATTCCTCAAATGTAAACACTGCTTTTCAAACGATTGTTAAAGAGATTTACAACATTTTGAGCAAGAAAGTGATTCAATCTCAAGAACTGAAGAAAGATCCTTCAATCGGTAGCAAAAAGACTGTTGTTTTAGATGCGAAACAAGATGCTAATCAAGAACAGAAAAAATATGAGCAACCGAATAAGGGTAGTAGTAGTAGTGGGTGTTGTTCATCTTAGTTAAAAATGTCACCTTTTAGTTATTGGGTATAAGGTGAAATTTGTATTAGAACATTGTAAATGACATGAACATTTGGAAATGGAAAAAGTAGATGTTTCTATGCTGTGTTTGTTTTTTGACATGTTGGATGAAGTTTGAAAGGATTTAAATTTTCTCGTATAGACCTAAATTCGGCATTATGACAGATTTATTAATATCGATATTTGTAATAACTAATTCGGTAGCACTCACGCCACGTAAAACTAACTGAGCAATGAGGGTTACAAGATCGGACTATGGTGGGTTACAGGATCGGACTGTGGTGGTACGACTGAGTATGGGTTACTCGTTGGCTGTACAGAGGGTGGTGTGTAGAAATGTGGTTGGGTTGGTTGTGCGTTGTAACCGTACTGTGGCCATGCCATTCCATTGTACGTATACCCATAGGGCATTGTGGACGTGAACATTGGTGTGGTGGTGACCGTGGTGGCCCCCGTCTGGTTTGTGTAATATGGTGCGGATATTGGTTGCGTGAAAGGTATGTACGGAGTTGAGAAGTCTAAACGAGACGTAGCTGACGCAAAAGCCTCAGGTCGCCTCGTGGTGTGGTTTTGAAAAGATGGTTGGAAAGCTGGAGCGGAACTTGACAGTGGTACGTGCGGATGCTGGTTGTAGTTCATATTGTTTGACATTGTACTAGCTGAGAGATTGTGTGAACAAGTGGTGAGTTTCAAGCGGATGGCGCCATTTGATCAAGCATTAAATGGTTAATGGTTGAGTGCAGTTGGTAAATGTGATTGTGGGCGGATCGTTACTCTCCGATTGACGTGAATAACCCTTGAGCGCAATTGAAACTCCGATCAAGGGTGGTAAGATCGCCGGTGAATTATGTGTTGAATAGTGAGGTTGTGTTTTTTGCTGTGTGAAAGATCATGCCTGCAGTTGTGTGCCAAGGCTTGTATTTATAGTTTGGTTTTGAGGATAACCGTCGCGATATATGCGGGGATGTGCTACGTGGGTTGAACACCACGTAGCACTTATTTCGGTCACATGGTGGAAATGGTCAACCTTGAACTCTGGGAAGAGGCCTTTGCATGGTATGGAGATGAGGCGGTAATTGTTGGCGACATCTTCACCGAGGTGCTGCCTGTAAGGAAGAGGCTAAAGATGGAGATGTAATATTACTGTTTGTGGGATCTATCTGTGAAGATGAGTTACGAAAGGAGCAGATCGTGTGGGTCTGTAGCAGATCATGTGGGTCTGTACAAATGTACATCATTAGTAGCACTCACGCTACGTAAAACTACATCAATATCTCTTTTCTTATACTACTTTTTCGCTTTAACATTTGTAATTCATATAACTATATAAAAACTATCAACTATTCAATCTCATTCGGTTATATTTAGGGGTGTTCACAAAACCGAAAAAACTGCGAAAATCGGCCAAATTGTGTCAACCCAACCGGTCCGGTTTGGTTTGGCGGTCCGGTCTGCGGTTTCAAAAATACGAAACCGGATTGAACTGGTCCAGTCTATGGTTTTTAATAGAAACTGGCCTTTTAAACTGAACCGGACTGTTTACTAATTTAATATATATAATTATGTAGTGTGTGTGTGTGTGTGTGTGTGTGTGTATGTTAGTTTATTTATATTAAAAAAATATATTTATCACATAAATTGAGTGATTTATAAATTAGACTCCAACAACGAGATATAAACTATCTATTATCATTTTTAGTAGTATTACTATGTAATGAATTGTTGTATGTTTGTTTAGTTATTCAAATTTGATGTGACGTTGCGGCCGATTGAGTATGATTACTGATGCAGACGTGGTTAATGAGGCGGTCAAAGCGGTAGTCAACGAACAAGTCAACGTGGCAAACACACTTGGAGCTTATTTTGCGGCAACAAAAATCTGTGGCGGATTGGGCATTTCGAGGTCGTTTAGACCCCGAAAAGGGCATTTTTCTGTTTTTGGGCTTTGTTCGGGCTTCGTTTATTATCGCTTGTTTGGGCTTTATGTTTATTTTTGTTTTAGACTTCCTGCAACCTATATGGACGAATTTTAGGGTTTGTTTTCATTCAGTTTTGAGAACATACAAATTATCATTGAATAAGAGATTTCTCACTTTGAGAATTTCGATTTAGTTCTTGTGTTTGTGTAGCTTTTTATTATCGTTCTTCGTCGATTACTATTATCAAATACGAATTAGTGATAATATCATGATGTATTGTCTTTCATATATATGCAAAAAAATTCTTTTTCCAGTTTTAGCAAAAACCAAAAAACCGCCAAATCAAAATTTCCGACCGATGGGTTCCCGAGAAGAACAAGGAATTTCAATTGAGGAAGACGATATAGAAATGCAAGAAATCCAGTATGAAGAACACGATGAAGAAGAACAAGGAACTGAGAATCACGAAGACGGTGAAGAAGAGAAAGGAAGTGAGAATTACCAAGACGATGAAGAAGAGCAAGGAAGTGGGGATGAAGAATGCGATTTAAAATTTAGGAACAAAATGGATAAATATCTCTTTCGGATTGGAGGGGTTGTTGGTGCAACCTTCCTAGCTCTCTTCGCAAAGCTACCCGGTGGCACCCAAAAACCTACTCGATTGTAGGCTTGCTATTGTTTGCTCTCATGTGTGGCTTTGGTTTCCGTATTTGCTAGTTATACGGCAAGGCCCATAGAGGTCCCTATCCTAAGAGTCTATCTATTCGGATGCATCTTACCGCCTTTCACCTTTCATGCGTGTAACACCCCCAAATTCTGTATTTAGCGGAAGCAAGCTTTGGGGTGCTACTAATCAAATATCAACAGCACAAAGATAAAGCAAACGACATCTATATGCAACGTTTGAAAAATAGTTACATTTCATAGATACAAAGTTTGAAAACATAGTGTTTTCGGTTACAAAATGTGGTTCCCTAGAGTTCACGCGTGTAATGGGAGATTCTATTACATAATCAAAGTATACAAAAGATAATGCTAAGAATCTCCGTTAAATGCAGTGTAGAAAATCATGTGACTCTAGCTAGTGTCCAGGGAGTAATCCTACTCCGTCTGTGTACCTGAGATACAAAGCTAAAAAGTGTCAACCAAAAAGGTTGGTGAATCTTACAGGTTTGGTAATAAGTAATTGTTATGAACCACAAGTGTGTACCGGTGTTGCTATCAAGCAAAGTAAGTAAATCAGTAAGTCAGCACAGTTGTCATGAGCTCATAAGTTGAAGCTTAACAGTGTAAGTATGAATCAATTAAGAATCATATAAAGTACCCCCTTGAGTGCTATCCCGACACTCATATGTAACAAATACTAATATGTCTGTTTCTACGGTGAAATCCGTGATAGCGCTACTACCCCAGGCAGGGATTGTCAGTCCCAAATGGATCCATTTACTAGTAATCGCGCTTAAGTTCATAACTAACAACTTACGATAGGAGGCTTTCAGTGGATAAAAGTAACTCATGCAATGTGTGTAAAAAGTAGTGTAATCAGTTCAGTACATTGTGTTCATATGTAAAACAGTTGCTAAGTATCTCACCCCAAGGTAGAAAAACAGTAAAAGTGGGGCTGTAAGACTCACCTGAGTCTAGCAAGTATGTTTGGGAAATCAAACAAGTAGAGCGGATGTAAGAACGTAAGGGTGTCGGGTGTAATCCCGTATGTTGGTTCTCCGAACCCTGCAACCTTTTGGTGTCCAAAACGCACAAGGTTGTAAGTAAACAAGTAAATAAGTTGGTGTCTTAAAAGATCACTCATGCTAGTTGTCCACTCAACTAGGAAATATCCAAGTGTTTGTTTAGTAATCCATTTGTAATTTGAAAACAAGTATGGCCCGTTGGTGACGGTTTATAATAATAATCCAAAAGTGTTATTTATTATATGTATCATTGTATCAGGTTTCATTATTTGTAAGTGTTCGACACTTAGAGTGAAAAGTATTTACAAGTTCCTTGATGACGGGGGTACGGGGGCAGCGCCCCTGGTAGCGGGGTCCAAGGGGCAGCCCCTGGCGGGGTCCAAGGGGCAGAGCCCCTAGCGGGGTCCAAGGTTAGCTTGGAAAATTTTTATTTCTACTACATTGCTTTATTAAAAATCGTATCTGGAATTTAATTTCGGGAAAATCGACTAAGGTTAGCCGCGGACTGAAATTGCTGTGCAAACTGAGTTCCCGATGCGAACTGAGTTTGAGTTCGCAAGGCAGAAGGATGTGAACTGAGTTCGGTTCGCAGCATAAGGTTCGGTTCGCAAATCTCGACTCGCAGGTCAACTCGCAAGTCAGTTCGCAGGCCAGTTCAGTTCGCAGTTTGGGTTCGCGAGTTCAGTTTTTGGTAGGTAAATCTTGGTTCGCAGCTCGATCTGCGAGCTGAGATGCATCTCAGTTCGCAGACGCTACTGCAAGTACAAATCGGGTCTTAAAACGCATTTCGACTTGGTTTTTGGACATAACTTCGTTGAGTAAATGTTCTAGCATGTAAATCAAAGCTTTATAAGTAATTTAAAAGAGTTAAGAGATCTCATACCACGAAATTGAAAACGAAGAAGATGAAGATGAAGCTCAAAATGTGGTGATCGTTTTCTCTTGAATTGATTCCGCGAGATGGTGAGTTTTTGGTGAGGTTTTGGGACGATTTTGCTGCTGCGATTTGAGAGAAAAAGGGAGAGCTTTGGGTGTAGGTGTGTGGGTAAAATGAAATGAAATGGGAAAGGAAAGAAATAAAAGGGGAATGGGCCGGTGGGTCGGGTCCGCGGGTCTGGGCCGACCCACTTGCGGGTCTCGGGCTCGTTTACTTGTTCCTCGATTACGTTACGTTTCGTGATTACTTAAATGTTGTTCCGCGTTTTATGTTAAGTTTATCCGAAACATTTTTAACCGAAGTATTTTATCGAAATACTTAATAATGGGTTATAAAAATATGATTTGATTTATTTTCTTTTGTTGGGCGTGTTTCGTGTGTTTCCGTCGCGTTTGGAACGTTTTAACCGATATGAAATACGTGTTATATATTTCTCACAATATATTAATGTAAATAATCTTTGTTTGGATAATTCCACATTATTTAAAAATTTTATCACCAACGTCCATATTAAATAAAGTCGGACCTCATCCGGTTCATAAGTGTACGATTTAAACAAATCGCGTACGCGTGTATGTAATTACACAAAATGTCACATATATTTAGCCTATAACAAAACTAAATACACGAAATTACAAGTTGTTTAGCTGCTAATTATAGCCCTAAATTGGCGGGTGTTACAATGCGCCTCTTGCAATGTTGTGTTGTTTATAACGTCATTCATTCCAGATGGGGAACACTGGTTACCAATTTTTCTCATTGTTTCAGCATGGGTAATTTGGCCAGTGTTTACGGTATCTTCAAGGAAGTAGGTTTGCTGATGGGAAAGCAGAGTTCCGAGGTCCGGTCCGATTTGAAGGTCACCAAATCGTCAACTACTCGTCATGGATTGAATTACTGCCAAAAGTCGGCCGGATCGAACCGTAAACACCCCTAGTTATATTCATATGTCTAATGTGTAATTGATGCTCGAATTCCACCTCTTGATCGACCACCTATATACATTTTAAACCTAAAATTTGTGCATAGTTAATTTTATTTTAATGAAAGAGTAATGATATAGACCTATATATATTCAAAACCGGACCGAATCCGATTATGAGCAAAACATGTTCTCTTTTTATAAAATACATTGAATTGTCAATTATTCATGGGTTTAGTTCGCACAAATGTAACAAACTATAGTCTGACATTCGTTGTAACATCTTATTTTTGGGCCTAGAAATAAATTAAAATGGTTATTTAAAATAATGGGAAATAATTTATTTGATTCCTTGGAAATAAATAGGTAAAAGCGTCACAGGACTTATTGTGACTAATAAAATAGTATTTTTTTAAACTAATAGAGCTGACAATAAAATAAAATAATTGATCTCGCAATTGGTATTTAGGTTCCAGATAATAGGTTACAAAGGGGATAAAAAAATTATACTGACTATTTAAAGTCGATTGTGGTGTGACCGACCCTTATTTCTCACCAACTCTGCATGTTTCTTTTCTATTCAACTAACACCCCAAACCTAAGAAATTAAGGTGAAAGATCAAATTGAAATCAACAATTGAAGCTGTGATTATAGTTACTACATCTAATCACCATCATCATCATCACTTGTTCTTCAATTAAGTGTAAGTATTTTTGTGCTTATTATGTTCATGCAATGATTTTATTTAAAAATGGGTAAAACATAAAATTGATAATTGAAGAGATGATATATGATGCCTGTTGTTGTTGTTGTTGTTGTTTAGTGTTAGTTAATGATTACATGTTATTAATAAGTCTTGTTACTTGATGTTCTCCAAGCTTAAATTGGGTAATATGGTTAGGGTTTATGAAATACATGAGTAAAAGAATGGAAGTGTTATTTGAGGTCATATGAGTTATATGATGTTTGTAGTTGTTATTGGTGTTTAATTAATGCATTTGATGGTGTGTTGAATCTGAATTGTGTGTTATATGGGTTGGAATCGGGTTGAACTGGTGCAATAGAGTGCAGGTCGTTCTAAACGTTCAAACGCGATCCCAAAAATCATTCCGGATCGCATTAGACAGTTGAAATTGGTCACAGTCGTATTTTAGCTTTGGTAATGCGATCCCAGTCCCTGTGTCCAGATCGCGTTCTCAAGTGCATTGTTTGGTTACAGGAGATTTTAAACTAAGAAACGCGATCCTGAATCTTGAACCCGGATCGCGTTAACAAGTGGTTTTCGATAACAAAAAAATTTTCAAAGGGGAACGCGATCTCAACCTTCAAAACCTGGATCGCGTTTGTATATTGAAATTGAATGAATTTGATAACTTTTAATTTGGTGTACTTGTCATATTCAAAATGGTATTGATTAATTATAGATGTACTTGATTAGTATTATGTAATTGAATAACTTATAATTATTTAAAAATGAGTTTCTAATTTATGTTTTAGGTTGTGTTCTCTGATTTACAGAAGGCTCAGTAATATCATACCACTGAGTGGAGAATGGGAATATCAGGTGAGTGAAATTGTAATCCTCTGTTCAACCCAGTTGTGACAGGTTTGGTTACAACGGGTAAACATAATTGTTATTGATTATTGATTGTTTAGTTTACTGAGATATTATTTATTGTTGATTTGGGTTGATTGGTTGTTATTATTCCATGATGGCATGACGATTATGCATTATGTGATTTCGTGGCCATTGGGCATATGTGTATTATTCAGAGGTCAACATTGATTGGGCTTGTTTGTTATTGTTTGGCCGACAGGGTTTTGGATACACATCGTTGATGGATGAACCTATGTCGGTGAAGATAGCTGCAAGCTATCGGTAAATCACTCTGATGGCATACCAGTGATTTAAGGTGTTCTTGTTGTGGCTACACAAGAACCGCCGGTCCTCTTTGACTATATGTGCTTATGTGTTTATTAGTTGTAAGATTTGTTATTTCTGGATTGAACTGTCGGTTACAGTTCCATTCAGTTAGCTGTGAGTTAATTCCACCATGTTTAACATTTTGCAGATTATGTTTAGATTGTGGATCGGGGTGGAGAATACTGGATGGGATGTTTTGACTACTACTGCGTCTACTCTGATATTTTATAACTAATTAAATGTTATGTTTTGGAAAACTTATATAACACCCAGTCTTTATTACATAGTTTTTGTAATTATATATCTATAAGTGTGATGTTTTGAAACTTTTAATATCATGGTACATATGTATGTACATATGATATATATTTATAAATATGATCATATATGTTTGGGATTCGCTTCTGGTGTTTAATAATATAATATGAATTTAAAATATGGGGTGTTATATTCGTAGTATGTAGCAAACTATTTAAATTTATATTGTATGTAACGAACTTGTTATTTATTTACATTGTATGTATTTTCGTCAGATTGACGGTTCTAAGGGACGCCATGTGATATCGTATAAAGTCAGCACGTGGAAAAAATACCGTAAATTACATACAATGTAAAGAAATTACAAGTTCGTTACATACAATGGAAGCCCGAGTAGTTTGCTACATACTATGAATATCAAACTATAGTTTGTTACAATTGCTCGTAGTAAACCCATTATTATTATTATTATATTATTATTATTATTATTATTATTATTATTATTATAACAGAAATATTAAGGGGGCAATTTGGACCAATACATACAAAAGGTCGAATTTTGAGACCCACAATATTTTAAGGCTTTAGGCATCTTTAAAAATAATTTTTATCTAAAACATGAATACATTCTTTAAGCTGGAAGTCCACTATCCATACTTGATTATATGAAGTATTTGTTTTAAGTTTATCTATATGACCAAGTTTATTAAACAGTAAGCATATCATAAAAACCACCAATTAATTACGTATGAAAAGCTTGTTTAGGGATATGAAGTATTTGTTTTATGTTTATCTATATGATCAAGTTTATTAAACAGTAAGCATATCATAAAAACCACCAATTAATTACATATGAAAAGCTTGTTTAGGGATTTGACGTGTTGACCAGAGCACGAACACTATATCATGATAAGCAAAAATCGGTACACCGCGTAAATTAAAAAAATGCATGTTAAAACGATGTTTCCGTTTTGTTTAAAAAGATAAAATATACCGCAAATACACAATGAGTCGGATAATAATTGTCTTTAACAAGATTTATATTCTCACATCTTAATTAAGGTACTTCTCATAAATTATTAGATCAAAATTCTTTTGGTTAAAATGATCAATTAATTATACTTCAAAAACTATTAGATGACATCTTTATCATTTCTAGGTACATGAATATATAATTATCATCTAGGAACGACAATATTTTGAGTTAGAATTAACTTGTATCTATGTCCACATGATTGCATACATGAGATTTTATATTTATACTATAAAATTGGGATGATGATGATGATGATGATGATGATGATGATGATGATGATGATGATGATGATGATGATGATGATGATGATGATGATGATGATGATGATGATGATGATGATGATGATGATGATGATGATGATGATGATGTGGTGGTGGTGTTAGGTATATTGTTTTAAAAATATATGGATAAAAAGGTCTACCTCTTTTATTTAACAAGGAAAAAAGGATATAAATATGGGCAAGTTCCTATTTATAGAAATGGACCACCCAAAATTGTTGGAAAACGATTGAATTGGATAAGGGGTCAACAGAAACCAACTAACTACCTTTCATTATTTTTATGTTTTTGACACGTGTCTTCATTTTAATACATATATCTTAAAAAGGATATAAGGGCCTACAATGTTTTGCAAAAAATATGGAAAATAAAATGAAATTAATCCCTTTTACTAGTATTTCATATGGGTTTCTCTATGGTGGGTGAAAGAGGATATGTTATAACGATATACGATTATTATACTTGATGAAATAATAAGGATAAAGAAAGACGGTATGTTAACTTTGATGGATTTAAGGGAAATGATATCAAAATGATAATTATTATATTTACAGTTTTCTTTATTATAAAAAATCATAATTAACACATCACAAATAAAAGGAATTTTACAGTGAATTAAATGCAAACTTATAGTGTATTTATTGTAATTTTGACTAAATAAAAAAACTTTAATTTCAATCGATACACAATTTTTCTCTTATTGATAGCTCTAAAAACTGTCATTATCAATTCCCGGGATGAATTTAGAGTTATTGCTGATATATAGTAGCAAAACTCATCAATAATATGATTGAGATTCCCTCAAGTAACTTGATAGCTCAAGTTACTATTTTTTAGTGACGGTGATAACAAAATATATACTCCATAAGAAAAAGTGATTGATAAATCTAATAAATAAAGTTCGAAACAATGGGCCCAATTTATTCCTATCTCACAAAACAAATTACATGACCTATCTATCATCTTACAAATTACAATTAGCAGGACTGTTAATGAGTCGAATTTTAGACTAATACTCCATAGTTTATCTGATTTCAGTATCGTTATTTTATTCAATTTAGTTTATTCGGTTGGCGAACCATTAATCCACTCGAGATCCAAACTGAAACACGGTTCATGCAATCTAAACCACCCACGTAAGAATCTAGGTTATTCATATTTGGACGAGTTTAAGATTACCTAAATAGAAAAGGAATTTTAATCTAAAGCACCCACATAAGAAATTAAGAATTTAGGTTAATCATACTTAACAAAAATATTACTATTGCATAGTATGATGCTCTTGTTGCTAGAAGCCTAGAACAATGACATGTTCTAAAGAGAATAGTAATATTAATTGCATAGTATGATGCTCTTGTTCCTAGAACATGACATGTTCTAAAGAGAATAATAATATAATACCACAATGGAATAATAAATTAAGTACTAAACAAAGGTACTATGTCAATAAAAAATAGTGTTATGCATTATGAATATATATATATATATATATATATATATATATATATATATATATATATTACCAAAAACTAAGGTCATTTTTTGCAAGAAAATAATGTTCATATTGACATTTTGACAAACATAATATCTAATTAACAAGGAACAACCACATACAATAATTCAAATAAACCTAAATAGATAGGATGCAAGCAAACATAAACGAACAAAAACAATATAGATACCCCTACATTGTACTATATATATTCTAAACATAAATGATTCATCATTCATATATGTTTAAAAGTATGTCTAATAATTAGATCAAGACAAAGTATAATATAGAAGCAAATAGATTTTTTTTTTTTTGGCAGAAAACTAAGAAATCTTGAAAGAACAGACTAATATATTGAATATAGAGTAATTTCATTGTAAAAGGATCCCAATTTAGCATCCAACAAGGAAGTGTTTCACACCAAGCATTTCATACAATCTAATCAACATCAAAACCCCAACATGGGTATGGAAGATGAGACCAAATACCTTACAAAAAAACTATAAGTTTTCGACCAAAGTTCGAAAAACATCAAATATCAAATTATAAAATGAAAAAAATTTTGATTTTTTTTCTTTTTTTCCATTATATCAGAAAGCCTATTTTAAAAACTCCAATGATGTTCATCATCCAAATCGTGTAATATGTTCTATAAAACAGGTGCTTCGATTAGCTCTAACCAAATGTACGGTGCTCTAAAAACTGATGTACCTCATTCACCAGGGTGTATTAAAATGAATTCACAAATCTTCCAACTGTATGCATCTTCTTAAGTTTTCATATCTCCAGATAGCAATCTTTCTATGCAGCGATTCCTGAAATCAGATATAAAAGTACAATAAGAGATCATAATTAATGAAAAGTATTTTATGGTATATTACGTTACTAATCGACTAAAATTATGTAGCTTTCTATTCATATATACCATTTTCTTAATTCTGCATTACCATTTTTATGCATTTCCTGGGTGTAAACATTTGTAACAGAACTGATTATCTGATTACTGCAACTTGAAGTCACAAAAGTTTATCTACAGATTCTGGATTATGTGATTTTTGATTATGAATATATCTAACTATTTAGGGATCAAATAATCAGTTTCCGATATTTAGTTTCCTACATGTTGCATCAAAACTGAATAAAATATTAGGATTAAGATTAATTATTTACCAAATCTTTTTTGCCCACATTTTCACTGTTACTAAAACTTATTAAGATACTATTGGAACCATGTACAATGCATTTCAAAATATTGCTTACAGATACTCCGTAAAATATAAGTACTACAATTACTATTTAATACATAAGAAAAAAGGGTCATATCTCAAATCTAAATACTTAATCATTCTATATAGGGTTAATGTACAGCAAGGGTATCAAACTTATACAAAATGTTTTAATTAAGGAAATGATAAAAATTTGTGTACTTAAATCAACCTTAAGTATATGTAATGTGTTTAAGGGTAAGTAAAGTATATTAAAATATGTACAAGGATAACTAAAGTTTATTAAATTGTGTACAAGGATAGCTAACTTCCAAAATTGTTCGAAAATGATGAATCCTTATCAGCTCAATTTCCACTAATGCAAAGGTTTTAAAAGTTAGGTTATTTTTTTGTTAAAATAATTGTTCCCTAAATTGAACATTTTGTGAAAGTTTAATTCCCTACATGCCGATTAACCCTTCTATATTGTTAGTTCCTTGTGATTACATTATGTCAAACACTCAAACAACCGAGTATATTATCATCACAACATATAACAGCATAATCACATTTTCACATCCTAGCACTAACTCATGCAACAAGCTTTTCTACGATTGATAATTTGATTACGATTATTCAATAGCCAGATTCAAAACACTGTGTGAATCCATCCTCTGTTCTTTTCATATCAACTAAATAGAAGACACGAGTATATTCATCTTTATACAATCATATTGCTTTACTTTGAAGCAAATCCATGTGAGGGGGAATCTTACCCTAAATTTGTATATGATATCCAATATCACTCTCCTAGACTTGCCCTATGTTGTACTCAATCTGTTCCACAATAATTGCAATATTCGGCAGTGAAGAGTGTAAAAATAGTGTTTTGATTATCTATCAAATAATTGCAATAGTCTTCGTAGAAAAGTAAAGAATATACTAGATCAAAATCATGCCATCATCTTACAATCTCCATATATCAGTATCCATGTATCTCATTATAGTCTAGCAATAACTATCTGCATGTTTTTTCTTTAAAACACTATCATGTCCTTTATGAGCCAACATTTTCAACTATAAATTCTATTGCAATAGACATATGTGCATCCACATATACAAGCAATTTTTTTCCATCAAACAGGCAATATTTTAACATATAAGAAGAAAAAAGTAGATATCAGTAGTGTACCTCTATTCGATCTATTTGTGACGCTATAACCAACATACCCAACTGAGTTTTTGGGTAAACCATCAGAAGCTCCACTTCCAAGACTATAACCAAATAAATCAGGTACTTCCAGTTCAGGAGATGACGACCGCCAAGTGGGGTCTGCATAAAACGAACCACTACCACCACCAACACTACCAACAGTGCCGCCAGTATCAATGCCATACAGATTTCCACCACCAGTAAGTTCATTGTCATCAATCCCACCATACGGATAGGCTGCAAGTGCCATGCTATTAGTACCATTGTTCCTCCTATACCCTATAGTACTCTCTTCATTTCCATAGTTGAGATTACTGCCAATGAAACTAGCATTACCACCACCACTATTCCCGCCCGTATTGGAACTACCCCAAATCTCTCCAATCCCACCAGAACCATTACCAGAAGCCAAAAAGTTGTTCAGATTAGAGGAATTTGTAGAAAAATTCTGATTCCCATTTCCCCACAAGTTATGATTCATCGAGTTCATGACAGAACCAACACCACCACCGCCACCATTACCACCGCCACTGCCCATGCTGGCATACCCAATTGGATCAGCATACCTGTTTGAACTTACATTATACATAGGGTTGATCATACGCCCATATCCAAGATTAGAGCCGAAGTTTCCGTTTCCATTTCCACCATAGTTCATACCTAAGACTGAATCAGAATTGAGTCCCAAATTATAACTAGATGGACTAAATGGCGGATAACCAGTTCGACCAACGGAAACCGGACTAAATCTACCATCCATTCTTGCTCCATAACCATAGTTAAGAAAACTATTAACTCTACTTAAACCTTGGTTAAATCCACTTATCTGATTCCTGTTAGGACTAGGAGATGACTCTTTTGGAACTGCGCGTTTGACTTCCACCATTTTACCATTAAGTTCATGGAAAGTTCTAAGCAATGCTTTATCAACAGAGTCTTCTGACTCATAAGTAATGAATCCAAAACCTCGTGGCCTTTGAGTGTTGTGGTCATACATTACCACAACATCAGTGATTATTCCAAACTGATCAAAATAGGTCTTGAAGTCGCTTTCTGTAACTGAGGATGCCAAACCACCTACAAAAATCTTTTTAGTGCGAATGGGACCCGGTGACCCCTGAATGCTGCCACTGCTCCTGTTCAGAACTTGTTGATCATCCCTTGGAACAGCCTTCTTTGCTTCTACCTAAGGATCAAAATACACAAGGAATGTTCAGTTAATTCTACATGGTTTGGAAGTACGTTTTCAAAAGTGATAATGTGATACTAAATATAAAGAATCATAAACATTAGTTGTAATAGTCTAATTGAACACATATGGATGTACATTATGATATTGATTATGTGACAATAAATTGTAATAGAACGTGTTGAGCGGTATAGTGTTTGGAAGTGCATTTTGAAAGAAATTATGTCATATCGAATTATTATAATCAGCTAATCAGCTGCAATAAACCGAGCATGTGGATTTACCTTTGACACTTAATAATGTAATTTATTTTTTAATGGTGTTGAGCATACATCGAATTCTGATTACTTGATCAAGTAGTAATCTAAATAAGAGTATACAAGCAATTTTACTCTACCATTTGACAACCAGTTTCGTCGGAGCATATGATCAGATTATCACATCTGACACATTTGAAATCAACATTCGAAAATTTGATCATAAGCTAAGACACATTATGATTGATAGCATACGAAATGCCATGGTTTTAGTAGATTGACAATCACTTCACTTTATAGAAACGGATTTGATAAATTAAGGCCATAACCATAAACCATAATTGAACACACAGATTTAAAAAAAACTTACAGTTCTACCATCTATCATATGTTTTTCTTTCACAACTCTTTCAGCAACAGCAGGGTCCAAGAACACAACAAAACCAAACCCACGAGCACGACCCGTGGTCCGATCTTTCATAATTACAGCCTCAATCACCTCACCAAAAGTTTCAAAATACTCCTTCAATCGTTCTTCGTTAGTATCCCACGAAATCCCACCAACAAACAACTTCCCATGCTCCATTTCCATTCTACACAATCGAAATCAACTATAAAATATTCAACTACAGAATTTGACCAAGTAAATTACATAAACATCAAAACAATCAAAACACACAGATCTCATCAAAACTATACATATCAAACTAATCAAACTATACGACACCTATATATACACATACAACTCAGATTCACTCAGTTCTATCATCAAACACCTTATCTGCATAAACAAAAACAAAATTAAAAGAATTTACCAGAAACTTTTTAAGAATTCTTTGTAGCTTTCAATTGGGTATTCTTAAAATCAATCAAAAAGCATTGGATCTTTACCAGATCAATACTTGATCAACAATCAACAAACACACCTACAACAAAAAAGTTCTAAACTTTAGAACAAAAACTAAAAACTGATGAAAAATACAACCAACCCATGATTAATAAAGTCGTAATTTTACCCGATAATTTAAGATCTGATTAATACCATAAGGCGATAGAACACCCACTTTAAGCAATTCAAACTTGATGATGATTTTAATTCTGATTTCAGTTATATCAAACGAACCGATGCCGATTATTAGTGTTGGATATAAAGAAAGAAAGAAAGAAAAAAAAGAAAACTTTTTTATTATTATTAATTATATTTTTTTTGTGGGTGTGTAATGGGGATAGATAGTAAGAAAGAACAAGAAGAAAAGATTTTAGGTTGTTGATTGTGTTTATATATAAATTTGTAGAGAGAAAGATAGAGGGGTGTGTAATTTAGGTACCCTCTTCTTTCTTGTTTGTTGTTGTTGTAAGAAAAAATGGAGTAATAAAAACCATGGGAATGAAGTAAGGAAAGAAAGAAGGAAAAGGGGTGGGCTGCAAAGTTTTTAAAATTTTATATTTTTTTATTTTATTTTACTCAATCTCTCACACAATTTTCAACATTGTTAGTATTATTATTATTGAATCTTGTGAAAAATTGGAATGTTTTTATATTTTTTGGGTTGATTTAGAATAGATAATCGTGTAAGTTGTAGCTAAAGTTATTGGATTTTATGAATCATTATGCTAATTAGTAGAGAGGTATAAGTAAAGAATAGTTATTTTGGTTGAACCTTATTTATCTAAACTTTTATAATAATGAATTAATTATACATTTTTAGTACATTTAGTTTGTAGTACAAAAGAGTCCCATTGTGAAGATCCAATCAAAGTTGGATCTACATGTAATGAAGTGACCTAATTCGGCATTGTATTACTATTTCAAAAGGTTGGAGGTTCGTGTGCTCATGATGAATAAATCGTATATATTCGTGGATTAATATAAATATTTGTAGTAGTAGAGTGTGTTGTTACTTGTCTTTCCAAAAACATATATGTAATTAACTATGTAACCGTGAAATGAATTGACATCAGTGACTAATTATACAATATAAGTTTTGTAACTGATTATTTATGTATCTATCTATATTTTGTAACTGATTACAATATGAATCAAATAAAAGTTGATAACTCATGAGAACCACTACATTGCATATTTGTTCAATTTTGATTAACTTCATTTGTATGTGAAATTCATATAGATCAAAAAATAAGTAAGACCCTAATAATTATGTTTTAGGACACATTCTTACCGATCTGTTCACTTTATTATTCATACGTGAACATACTCTTCTTTTTCAGACATAATTTTAGATTATTTTTTTAAAAAAATATTTCTCAATCAAACATGCATCGGGTAATCTTGAAATGGAGGCATTTAGAAGATATTTAGTTGATTGAACCATCATTTAAGTAGACCATTAGGTAATCTTCATTTACCTCTTACTTAGACACAAAACGATGTAGTGTGAGACACTTAGCCCATCTTCAATGTATGCACTAAAATATTAAATTTGGTGTTTTGGTTCAACAAAGGGAGGTTATAAATACAAAAAAATAAATTATACATGCACTAAGCAGTACAACAGTTTTTGCTTATTGTACAAGTGTAATATAGCATAAATTTGGTGTATAAATCATTTTTTGTGTTGTATTTATCAGCCCCCTTCAACAAATATTCTCCAACCAACTCACTAAATTTGGTTCAATTTTTAGTGAACGCTAAATTATGAAAGATTTTACACCAAATATGGTGCAACACTAAAATTTGCAATAAATTTATAATGTTTTATCTTTAACCTCTATATTTGAAATATTGTAATTATTTAAGTATAATACTTGAAAAAGTTATTTATGATTATGATTCTTTTTAAGTATCTTATACTTTAGAGTAGACTAGCACAATATCCGTGCAATGCGACGGTGAAAGTGGTAACGGTGGATGGCAGTGCGAGTGAATGTTTTAAAAATAAAAACATATTCTACTATGTTCGTCCCATTATAAATGTCCACTTTGATAATTAACCAATCAAAAAAGACTTTAGTGGGTAGATTTAATATTTGATGGATGAAAAGTGTAGTTAGTAGAGAATAAGTAATAACTAAAAGTAATAGACATAGGATAGGGATATTAATGAAAATGTAATTAGTGGAGAATAAATAGTAATAGATATTAGATAATGGGATAGGGGTATTAATGGAAATGTTATACATAAGTTAAGGGTAATATTGTATTTTTCATGTGTTGAGTACCAAATTAAGATAATGGTGAAAATGTATTATATATAAAGAAGATAATATGATTCATGAAAAAGTAAAATATAAATTTCAAAGAAATTATGATAATTTAAGATTGATTTGTGCAAATAACTTATGTCATTGAAACTTTACAAAAATAAATAAATAAAATTACATTTAAGTTAATAGTTTGAAAGGTAAATTGATTATAAAAATAGTGGATTGAAGTAAAATTTATTACAATAATAATTTATGGGGCAATGTGTCTTGTACATATGTTAAAAATGAAACATTTTAAAAGTATCTCAGGACCCCTCTAACATTCACGAATTTAAAAACCAAAATATCCACTCCTACACAAACAATCGGTGTGTGAAATAATCGGTGGAAAACTCAAATACATGTAGGCTTTGAAATACATTCAATGTAGATCAATTCTATCATTGAAACAATAATAATAATAATTAATAATTAATAGTAAAAGTAAAAAGTTAAATAGGGATATATCATTTGTAATGTTAACAATCACAAAACAATTAAAGTTGTACATTTTACACTTTTGACTATTTTTTATATTTACATAAATAACCCCTATACTAATACTAACATTACCTTTCAATTTGTGCAGTTTAACATTATGATTCATTCTTTCATAATTTATACTCCGTAATATATACTATATACACCTTCAAAACACACACAAGAATTGAGCCCTCACGGTCACTTTTGTCATATGACAAATTTGATATGTACAAAATATTGTTAACAATATATATCTTATGCATATTTTTGCATGTATTTGATCTGTATTCCATGGTTAAAACTTTAAACTGCGCATAAACTACGATAATTTCACATAATTGTCAAATCAAATAAAAATGTTTGTGGTTTTCACTATTCAACTTATTATTAACTTTTTAATTCCAATAAATGTTGTAACCTTAATCTATGTTTTTACAGTAATATTTTTATGAAATACCACCCGAAGATCGATTATTAAAATTAGCAAAATATTTGCATAATGCATGACACCCCGAGTTTCACAAACATATATTATATTATTATACTTCAGAAGCGTGTCCCAAAACATATTTACCGATATTACATATACTAAAATGTAGCAAATTTTAAAACATCACACTTATAAGTATATAATTATAAAACATTTACTAAAGATCGGGTATTATATAACTAAAAACATAGTTCTAATTTTCCAAAAGGATCAGAGTATGCGCGGTCATAATCAAACATTCCATCATTCAAAATCCCGATCCATACTTCCTCAAAACCTACAAAATGTTAAACACGGTGGGATTAGCTCACAGCTAAATGAATGGAACTGTATCTGACAGTTCAATTCAGAGATAACAATTCATACAACAAATAAACATAACCCAACACAATCAAAGAGGATCGGCGGTTCTTGGTATGCCATCACAAGAACACTTTAAACCACTGGTATGCCATCACAGTGATTTACCGATAGTTTGAAGCTATCTTCACTTACTAGGGTTCATCCTTCAACTATATGTATCGGAAATCCCACCAGCCAAACAATAGCAACAAACCCAACCAGTGTTGACCTCTGAATAATCCACATAGTCAAATATGCCCAGCGGCCAAGAATCACACATTGTACAATAATCATGCCAATACTGAATATAAATAACCAATCAACAATAACTATAACTCAATAAACTAAACAGTTTATAACTAGTTACCAAAATGTTCATCCGTTGTACCAAACTTGTTACAACATAATTGAACAGAAGAACACAGTTACCACTCACCGATATTCCTAGCTACAAACTCAGTGGTCTTATATTACTGAGTTGTCGCCCGCTTATCTGAGAACACAAGGATAACAAGTTAGTATCTTGTTCCATAACTTAATTCACAATTATCTTTGTTACAGTTTAACATACATACATCATTTCCTAAATTTACTTATTATCAAATCATATCATTTGCTCATTATTCCCATAAACCTATAATAAAACAGTTATGACTAATTTAAAGATCAAAATCTGATTTGCTACACAAACCTAAGGACCCGCCGGTTTCACCCCACAATCCGTCGGCTCGCACCACCTAGCCGCCGGGTACAAGAGGTTTTGACGCAACAGCATAAAGTCATGTTTTAAAGCTTCTAGCAGCAACCGGCTCGGGTAACCAGCCCGCCGGTCTAAGGTCTCAAGCCGTCGGCTTGGGTCTTTGACCCACCGGTTTGCCAACCCAACACAGAACCCGCCGGCTGGGGGTGATGACCCGCCGGCTTGTTCATCATTTACAGCACCAGCAGCTGTTCATCCCCCTTTTCAGTCCAACCCAATACGAAATTATCCCCAAATTTTCAATTTCATACTTAATAAGGCAAATAACATTAGGTTCCATATATGATCAAATAATTATCATAACATATGCAATTCCCATATTTTAACACAATTCATCATTTTGACCCCTTTTTCATAATCAATCAAAAACTCATACAATTTCCACAATTAAGATGAAATCAAGATGATGATGGTGTTAACATGAAGCTAAATCATCACACAGAACTATTCTCTATTTGATTCTTCAAGTTTCAAGCATCATAATCCTAGCTAATTCAACATGCATCACATAATCAAAGTCAAAACCAAGAACACAAAGGCATGAGTACTTACATGTGAAAAGAAACAATATGGTGATGATGCAAGGATGAAGATAATCTGATTTTACTAGTCTAAATCTTCCAAACACAATTTAATCCCCAAATTCCCTTTTGATTTTCTTAGATTTTTTTTTTTTTGAGAAATAAAGATATAAGTTCTAGAGTGAGAGATGAGTAGATAGAATGAGCAGATGGTTTGGGAATAAAAGGGTCGACACATGTCCACTGATTCATCCAAAATACATTCTAATTTTTACTTCCCAATTAAACCTACAGTCTGGAACCCGAAAATACCCGCGAGATAAATTATTTTTATTTTACCGTCAGGTTCAATAATTTAAAACAAGTAATATTTTATTAATCACAATAAAACCTGTGACTCTTTTACTTATTTATTTTCAAATAAATCAAATAAACTATTTCCCGTTATTTAAATAATCATTTATTTCCAGGCCCAGAAACAGGGTGTTACAAATCTTCCCCCCTTTAAAAGATTTCGTCCCCGAAATCTAATTATACCTATTTAATTCCAAATTCTAATCTTAACAATCTCTACTCAATAAACGACTTATAGATCATTCATGTATAAAACATATATTAAAATAAAGTCAACTCAAAGTGTACCTGTTACGTCGTCGTGAAGCCCAAGAGCTTCTCCCACAAGTCATCTGAAAAGCTCTACCAGTCGCCGGTGGTATATTTTTTCTCTTCTGCCCCACAGATGACGAAGACCCATTACCCGAACTTCCAGCCAAACATGAATCCTGCCTCACCTTTTTCCGGACACTGCCCTGCTCTATGACCCTCTTTCCGACAATTCCAGCACACAAACCGTGGGTAGGCACAATCCCTAATCTTATGTCCGAACAATCCGCATTTCCCACATCTCGCAGTCTCAGACGTACACGGCCCAGTATGTCTTGACTTACAATTCACACACCATGAAGTTCTATCAGCTGAATCACTACTAAAACTCACTCTCCTACCTTGTTGATTCCCTTTATTTTCAGACGAACTACTCTTAGTTTGCTGTAAAATCTTATCCTTATTCAATTTGTCCCCAGCCCGAATGTCACCATCCACTGAACGGGCTAATGTAAAGGCCCGAGTAAGGGTACCTGCTAATCTCACACTGGTTCGATAATAAGGTGGTAATGTTTTCACAAAATGATCAATCTTTGTTCTTTCATCTAGTACCCATAGCGGGGTCCCAGGGGTGGCAACCCCTAGCGGAGTCCAAGGGGCTGACCCCTGGTTGGGGTCGAGATTTGGGTGGTCAGCTTGAAATTTTTTTGGGTGAAATCAAGTGATAAAATTTTTGGTCTCGACACTTAGTAAAATCTGTGTTTTCTTGAGTCTGTTTCATGCGACACAGTGTGCGACATAAGGCTTGTGTCGTTAGATGCGACATAGTCTTTTGTGTCGCAGATCATGTTTGCGACATAAGTCTTTGTGTCGCTAAGTGCGACATCCGCAATTTAATGTAACATAAGGTGTTGTGTCGCTATGTGCGACGGGAATGAGTTCTGCGACACAATCACTTGTGTCGCTATATGCGACATAAGTAAGGGTTTTGCGAAATAAGGTCTTGTGTCGCATGTGGCCTGGAGCCTCTGCGACACAACGAGCTGTTAGCCGGAAAATGAACCGAAAAGGTGTTTTCCGGTTTCCGTTTGACTTGAAACTTTTACCCAACCCATATTTGGACATTATAAGCTTAAGTAACCCATACACAAGTGAAAATAATGGAAATCGGAGTGTTTCGGGTTTTGTCGGAAACTTACAAACTTAACGCGGGAGAAATCCGAAAAGATGGAAATGTAGATCGTGAATCCGTGAACGTTTTCTTCCAAACGAGCTATATGATTTAATGTTGTTTGGTGGTGTTATTTGATAGATTTAGGTGATGGTGGTGTGATGGGTGTTTAGAGAGAAAAAGAAGAGAGGAGAGAGAGATGGTGAATATGAAATGAGGGAAATGGGTGGAGGGAGGGTAGATTTTTGGGGGAAAAGGGGGAGGGGAATCTCCCAAATTTTAATCCCTGCATTTGCGCTCCGTGCGGTGTTCGTTTTCCCGATTGTTTAAACGTTAAATAATTATTTTATACGTTTAAATATATGTTTTAAAATATGAATGTTTATTCAATACTTTTGTTGAAGTATTTTACCAAATACTTAATAACTTAAATGGTTTCGTTTGTTTGTGTGTTTAACATTTTAATCGCGTGGACGTTTATTTGTACGATACGAACTAATTACGAATTATTATCAAAATAATATTGTGGATATAATGTTTGTACTAAATAATATTACATTATTTAATAAAATTGTTTACCAACGTCCGTATAAATTGAATCGAATTACATTCGATTTGGGTCGCGTACGATTTAATTAAATCACATAATTGTATTAACAATTGATTAAGCACTAATCACTAGTCCTAATTTGGCGGGTGTCACAGATTCAAGTATTAGTATTGTGTCAAATTTTAAATAAATGAAATTTAATGATGGATAAAGTAAATTTATAATGTATTGAGTTATTAATACTACATAATTTATAAAATTAAATGTTGAGTCTTAAAATTTTTGTTCTAAAAAGCTACTATAAATAAATGCATGAAATGTTTTATATAGTAGTACCATAGTGCTCGTTTATAGCATCGGGTGATTAGTTTGTTGTGATTTTTGATTCGATTCTTAGGTTTATTGCTATTGTTAGATTTGTGTTGAAAGGTTTGTAAGTTTAAATACATGAATCAAGTGTTAATCAACTTAATTGAACGTGTATGGACAATGACTACAGAACCTAACGGTATGGGTATTCCATGACTTCCTTTAGGTCATGGGTTCGAACCATGTCATGGGTATTAGTTATCATGAAGGTATATATCACCAATGAAGCGCATGACCAACAACGTTAAAGCTTAATATGCGCAAGCCAAATGTCATGGGTATTATTTATCATAATTGTATCTACCATCAATGAAGCGCATGACCCACAACGTTATAGTTTAATTTGCACGAGTTTTGGCTTGGACGTTGTGGTATATGTGATAGAGGTGAATAATTTGTTCGGCGATGTTGGAGCCTGTGGAGGGCTCGGTTGTGCTCCATTGAAATATGGAACGGCTCTAGTTGATAACCCAAATACGCAATTTGATTGAATGTGTTTGTACATTATATCATATAATGACATTAATTTAATTCAAAAATTATATTATATACATATTAATTGTGGTCTAAAACTGTTTAGGATCTCAAGTTCACATTAAAAACAGTAAGATTATGGGATATATAGATTTAAATTGATTTTTTATTTTTGTTATACCATTTGAATTACTTACTACACAATATTTAATTAATTGATTTCTATAAATAGTTCTTGAAAGGACACTTAGACAATAGACATTATTGAATTGAGGATGAAGACAAAAGGTATGCTTCTATAGAAGTATAAATAGATATAGATATAGATAGGGTTTTTTTTCCGAAAAATGAATCAATAGTTTCATTTTTTACATTTTCGGGTATCAACTAATTTTTTTGCTGAAAAATGAATCACTAATTTAAAATCGATCATTTTCGTGTATATGCTAACATTTGAAACGGTCGCCGAAGATTATATAGCAATTCAAACGCTTATGATCGATTCAAAATATATCTTTAAGAAAAACTCCCCAGCTGTATATGTAACATCCTCTCTTCTGGTCTGATAATTCTTTAATTTTAAATGAATATTTAATAGTGTTAGAAATTATTTGATGTTAATTGTTTAATCGCGAAACTTGAGAAAATAGGTCAATTGACTTATTGTGAATAGTGAATTATTGCTTGTTTTAATTTACTATAGTTAATATAGTTAATGGTAAAATAAAATATTAATTCTTGCAAATGGTATTTAGGTTCCAGACAATAGATTTAAGACGGGAATAAAATACCCAAATATTGGGGTCGGTTTAATGGAGAGCCGACCTCCTTATTCTGTTAATTTCCCTAATCTCCTTATTTCACTTGTAAGTCTTTAAACATATTCACAAGAACACAACAAGAATCCTAAATAAATTGAAGTAAGGATTTGACTTGTGATTGAATTTTAAAATCATATTCTACTTATCATTATCTTCATCATTTTTGCATCTTCCCCATCAAAAGTGTAAGTACTTTATATATATATATATATATATATATATATATATATATATATATATATTAGGTTTATATTGAAATTGGGTATCGTATGATTTGTGTGAATTGAATTTGATTGTTGAAGTAGTTTGAGTTACATGAAACTGAAGCTATAGATTGTTGTAATCTGATTATATGATGATACATGGTGATTTATTGTAACACCCCCAAATTTGTTGATTTTGATTAGCGGAAGCATTTAGTTAAGTATGGGAAGTACCACAATACACAGTACATGCATACGTATCAGAGCTTATGATTACAACAGTTAATAATATATTAAGATGCCAAATGTAATAGTTACAAAGTAGATTACAAAAGTAGATTTCGTAAATATGACTAAAATCACTTTAGTTATACAAAAGAAATCCAAAAGTTTCAAAAGTTGGCATCCTAAAGCTTCGCGGGTCGCCCTAGCTCCGTATGTGTAGGCGGTTCTTACGTGCGCAGCTAATTCCCTGAAAAACATAGTAAAAGTCAACAACGAGGTTGAGTGAATTCACAGGTTTTATGTTTGCAATAGTTGAATCAAGTTTGTAAGCACAGTTGTTAAACCAATACGTTCACAAATGGTTATTGCCATAACAATCAAGTAATGTTGTGTGGAATGTTATCCAAAGTATAAGTTTAGTGGGTTGTTCGCCCAAAGTTTCGGTTTACGTGGGATGTTACCCAATACACAGTTTAAAACACGTTGCTGGTCGTTCTCCAGCTTTATACAAACAGTACCGGTCGTCCTCCGGTCTAGATACGCACGGGTCGTTCTCCCGTCCAAACACCGCTGGTCGTTCTCCAGCGAAACACGGTACCGGCCATTCTCCGGTCTAAAGACGCATGGGTCGTTCTCCCATCCAAAACGCACGGGTCGTTCTCCCGTCCACTTGGCCAGTCATTCTCTGGCACTAAAATACGTTGTTGGTCATTCTCCAGCGTTTTCATAAAAAGTACCGGTCGTTCTCCGGCCAAATACGCACGGGTCGTTCTCCCATTCAAACAAAACAGTTTATCAATTAGTTTACCACGTTTGTTTTAGTTTATGGTATGAAAATGTTATTTCATAAACATTAGTTCGTCCAATCGTTCAACAGTTCAAAGTACTCTAATCGTTCGAGTAAACACGTATACAATCATGTAGTAAAAGTAGTTATGACAATTAATAAAGCAGTTGACTATGTTTTCCACCCCTGTTCAAAAGCATTTAGAACAGTAAAAGTAGGGGTTGTGAACTCACCTGTTGAGTCAAGTATGTTCGAGTGCTAGCAAAGCCTAAAGCCCAAGAAGTCTAGTCGAAATCTCCTAACGCCCTAAACGTATGAGATTTAATAAGTATGTGGAGGTCTAAGTTTAACCATCCATGCTAGTGTTCGTACAACTGTAACACCTGGCATTTTAGGCTATCATTACTGTGCCTAATCGTGAGATTATTACGTGTATTTAGACACGTTGGGCTAAACGTACATGGGACTTAATGAAAATTCATACGCGCGTACACGATTTGTCTAAATCGTGCTGACAATGTACCGGGTCGACCCCGACACATCCACATTAGGGCGTTGGTGACAAAATTTATAAATAACGTGGAATTATCCAAACAAACATTGTTTACTATAATATATTACGATAGTATATTACGCAATATCATATTGTTTAAAATATATCCTACGCGATGAAACCGCACGAAACGCACCCCAACGAGATATTAGTAACAAAAGTTAAGTTTTTATAATTTTACAACTTGAAATAAAGTATGTTGATAAAATACTTCGGTTAAATAAATATTGCGGGTATACTTGACATATTTACAAATCTTACGAAAACTTCGCAATTAAACAACTACGGGTCATAACACGCCATTCGGACACTACAATACGCGAAACTGAGACCCGAGTGGGTCGACCCAGACCCGCTGACCCCAACCCACCAACCCAAGACCCAACCCTTTTAATCCTTTTCCCTTCCCCACTTCACCTCACTTTACACACACTCTTACACCTAAAACTCACTTTCTCCTCTCAAAACCCTCTCTTCCATTCTCCTTGAAATCGGCAGCTGCAACATCAACAACATCACCACCAAATCGCTCATCACCATCATCATCTTCAAGAACGAGCACCAAGACCACCTCCATCTCCACCATACCTCGATTTCGATTTTCGTGGTAAGAAGCCTCAACACTCTTTTAAATTACTTGAAAAGCTTAGATTTTTATGCTAGAACATTTACCCAACAAGATTATGTCCGAAAATCAAGTCGAAATGCGTTTTTAGGACCAATTTGTACTTACAGCAGCGTCTGCGAACTGAGATGCGTCTCAGCTCGCAGATCGAACTGCGAACCGAGATTGAACTCGCGGACCCAAATTTGCGAACCGAACTGACTTGCGAACTGACTTGCGAGCCGACCTGCGAGTCGACGTTTGCGAACCGAACCATATGCTGCGAACCGAACTCAGTTCGCAGCCTACTGCCTTGCGAGCCGAACTCAATTCGCATCGCAAACTCAGTTCGCAGCCCACTGCCCTGCGAGCCGAACCTAGCTCGCATCGCGAACCCAGTTCGCAACACAATCTCAGTCCGCAGCCAGACTAGGTCAACTTTCCCCGATTTTTAAATTACAGATGCGATTTTTAATAAAGCGATGTAGTAGGAATGAAAACAGTGAAAGTGTTGTCCTAACTCACATTCGATAATACCTTCACGTCGCGATATGAACACCCGACTTATACATACACTTTACAAAGAAACGACTTAACGAGATACAAAACAATGATAATACTTGAATTATTGTTACAAACTGTCACCAACGGGCCATATTAGATTTCAAACTCACACGATTACAAACATACAAACAACCACTTGGACATTTTCCATTTGAATGGGCAACTAGCATGGGTGATCTTTCAGGACACCAACTTAATTACTTATTTACTTACAACCTGGTGCGTTTCGGACGCCAGAAGGTTACAGGATACTGAGAACCGATACACGGACTTACAACTGCGTTACTTACTTGATTTCGCCTACATACTTGCTTGACACAGGTGAGTCTCACAGCCCCATTTTTACTGTTTTTACTCTGGGGTGAGATGCATTACTTGTTTTACCCAAACACATGTACAGATTTACGGTTTTACAGACTTACAGACTTACCGATATATTGATTGCATGGGTTACGTTTAATCCAATGAAGTCCTCTGAATCATAGTTATTAATTATGGGATAAGCGCGATTTTTAGTATATGGATCCATATGGATTTGACAATCCCCGCCCGGGGTGGTAGCGCCACCACGAACCGTACCGTAGAAACAGGCGTTTCTTACTCGTTACACCTGAGTGTTTTTGGATTAACACTCATAGGGGCACTTACCTGGTACTTAATTGTACCTTACTGACTGGTTAAGCTTCGACTATGATGCTCATGGCAATGTATATCAACCCGATTGCATTCGTGCAATCATTATTCACTACTTGGTTTAAACTGTACAAATACTTACATTACTTGATGTGTCCGAACTTACTACTTACTATAAACCTGTGAGATTCACCAACCTTTTGGTTGACATTTTTAGTGATGCATTCTCAGGTACACAACAATTGTAGGGTCGCCCAGCAGGATTTGCTTACTAGCTAGAGTCGCATGATTTTCCACACTGCATCTAACGGAGATTCATAGCATTATCTTTTGTATGTTGTGATTATGTAATAGAATCTCCCGCTACACGCGTGGACTCTAGGGAACTACGTTATTATAACCGAAAACATTATGTTTTCAAACGTTGTATCTATGGATTGTAACTACTTTTCAAAAATTGCATATAGATGTCGTTTGCTTAATCCTTGTGCTGTTGATATTTGATTAGTAGCACCCCAAAGCTCGCTTCCGCTAACCACATAATTTGGGGGTGTTACAACAACCAAGTTATGTCCAATTGTTTGCTCGATGTTTATGTTTGAAGTTTTGAAAATGTATACGACTCGTTGGTAATAATAATCTCCGAAAGTATTATCATATTGTTTCATTGTGTTTCATAAAGTATGGAATTGTGTACGGGGGGTCCGGGGGCAGCGCCCCTGGTAGCGGGGTCCAAGGGGTGGCAACCCTTGGCGGGGTCCAAGGGGCAGAGCCCCTGGTTGGGGTCGAGCTGTCAAGTCAGCTTGAAATTTTTTTATTTCTACTATTTTGTTGTGGTGAAAAACGTATTTGAGATTCGAACTCGGGTAAAAATCATGTTGTAAAATACTTAGTGAAATCATGTGTTTTTAAGGGTCTGTTTTCTGCGACATTAGGTGCGACGTAAGGCTTGATGTCGCAGGTCATTACTGCGACATTGATCATGGCGTCGCTAAATGCGACATCCGCAATTTAATGCGACATTAGGTGTCATGTCGCTATATGCGACGTTGTTTGTTCTTACGACGTTGTGGCTGATGTCGCACCATGCGACATCGTGAGATGTTCTGCGACATTGTGACTAATGTCGCAATTGGCCCAAGCCAAAAGCGACATCACGAACTATTCGACAAAATTTTGCAAAAACGAGCTTTAGGTTCGATTTTGGACATTTTCAGTTGTTAAGAACACTAAAACATGATGATCTAAGCATACTAAACAAGAACTATCAAAGGAAATGATGAAATCTAAGAGTTTGCGGAAAATGTCAGGAACTTACGCGTGTCGGTTTTGAAATCCGAAAAGGTAGAAGTGTAGATTGTGTTCCCGTGAATGTTTTGTTCCAAAGAAGCTAGGTGATTAAATGCGCTTTTGTGGTAGTTTTGTGTGATTTTTGGTGATTTGTTGCGGGTTTTAGAGAGAAGATTGAGAGAGAATAAAAGTAGAGAGAGAGTGTGTGAAATGAAAATGAAAGGGAAAATGGGGAGTGGGGGCCGGTTTTGGTGGTTCAAAAATGGGGAGGGGACTTTGTCTCAATTTGTGGTATTTTACCCGTGTTCGTTTACCCGATCGTTAAATGTTAAGAATAGTTTTAATTGGTAACTATTTAAATACGTATTCGAATATTTTCAGTCGAGATATTTTATAAAACTAATCTAGTTATGTTTATAAAATCTTGAACTTTATTTTTTGTTTCAGTTTTACATAATAAATGCTATTCGTTACGAAATACTTGTAAATATTATCGACATAATATTTAATAAACGTTATTGTTATTTAATAAATTTCGTTTTACTAAATAATTTTGTTCACCAATAGTCCTATATTTTTGTCGCATTTGTTTCAATTGTTTTGTACGTAATTACAACTAATTACGAAATATGAAATACTACGCGTATTAACTAGTTGGGCCTTGCTAGACTTACCTCTAAAATGTGTTGTGAATTCACTCAAGTAGGGAATTAGCCTAGAAATGCGTGCAAATTAACGTTTATAACTATGTTGAAATTGTGGGGTGTTACATTTATGATGTTCATCAAGTTTCTAAGTTTGATTTAATGGATTAGGTTATGCAAATGGGTATAGGAAGTTGTAATGAGAAAGAAACTTAGGAAAGTTGTTATTTGATGTTTGTGGATGTTATTAATGCTAAAGTGTTTATTGAATTCGTATATGAATCTGAAAGTTTGTGAGTTGTGGGTTGTATTCGGTTGGGCAAACTGCAGTAAGTTGCAGGTAATTTTAAACGTTGAAACGCGATCCCACCACTTGAGCAGGATCGCGTTCCGTAGTTATAAATTGTCTCAGTCAAGTTTTGGTCTTACGAACGCGATCCCAACCCATCACCCGGATCGCGTTAGTAAGTTTTTTTCGATAACAGGCAAAATTTTATATGGGAACACGATCCAGCCTTTGTTTTCGGATCGCTTTGCCAAGTGCAATTTGGTTACATAATAGTTTTCAACATGAGAACGCGATCCCAACCTCTTCTCCGGATCGCGATCGTAAGTGAAAATTTGTGACAGAAGGTTTTCTAAAGGGAAACGTGATCCCACCACTCCTAGTCTGGATCGCGTTTGCATGTATAAAATGAAAGGATATGGTCACTCGTGAACTTATGTATTTATATTATTTATATTGTACAGTTACCTATCGTAGTTAAATTGATTGAGGATTATACGTAAGTATAGTGACATTTCAATTATGAAATAAATTATTAACTTATATTTTGGTTGTGTTTTCAGATCAACTTAAGACTCGGTGATATAAGAATCCTGACTGTGGAGACGTCAGAGGTATGGTGAGTGAATTTAGAACTCACTTTTAAATTTAGTTGTAATTGTTTGGTTACAATAAGTAAACGTAGATATGTTTGTTGAATCATTTAGTTTAAACTATTGATTGTGAATCTACGTGCTATGTGACCTTTGGGCATTAGTGTATTGAGGTCAACTGAGTAGTTGGGCTATTTGGTTATTGTGTGAATTACACAGGGTCTTGATTCATTCGTTGTGTGTAGAACCCTGTGTTTGAGTATAATAACCATTAGTTATCGGTCTCGTCCATTATGGCCATATATATATGTTTGGGTAAGTGTTCTTGGAGAGCCACCCGGGTATTATGGTATCTCAAGAACCACCGATCCTCATTGTGTAATGTGTTATGTATGTTTACGGTTATTAGATGTAAAAAAGTGGTTATGCTAAGTTGAATTGTATGTTACGAATTCACTCACTTAACTTCGTGCTAATCCCTCATTTTACTTCCTGCATGTTATATTTTGGGTAAGTGGGTAGCAGGAAGATGATGCTTTTGAAGCAGGGAATATTTAACAAACCTTGCTACTCTGATATGTTTTGATAAACTCTGTTTAGAATTATATAACACCTCAGTTGTGTAATATATGTGTTATGGGTTTTAATAACTTTTAACTGTGATGTATTAATTATGTAAACATTTTATGTACATTATCTTGAATGTACAGTAATGAAATATGTTTTATAACCTACGCTTCCGACTGAAATTATATAATATTCATGTATAGAACGAGGGGTACTGTTATAGTATAATCCTCTGAGACCGTTTCAAATGTTAGCATATACACGAAAATGATCGATTTTAAATTAGTGGTTCATTTTTCGGCAAAAAAAATAGTTGATACTCGAAAATGCAAAAAACTGAACTATTGATCATTTTTCAGTAAAAAACCCGATAGATAATCAAATTAAACCTCTTATTATTGAAATTGGTTAAAAGAAAGTGAACCAAACGACATAACATCATAACCGTTAGTTTCTTACCAAAGGTATGGGTTTGTTTGTGACTTCCACAACATTACATATTTATGACCTCACCTGAGAGCTATGACATTATTTATTTTATTTATTATTATTATTATTATCAACAATATAGTAGAATATTTATGTCGTTCTAACAGTTCTATACATTTTTATGATAATTAAACTAGTTACACATGTTTATGTTAATGATTTACATGGTTTTTCATAAATCTTTTTTTAAAGACAGTTGTAGAATCACTGATGAACCTAATGGACCCACCCGGTACTCTCCACTAACGGTTACTCCCCTGATATGAGTAACCGCCCTTGAGTTCGCAGCCTAGGTGATGCCCTAAAGGAGTTGCCCTCCCATGTCTTGGATGAGAATAGCGTCACAGGATTCCCTCTCTCATCGAGACTCAAACTCATGACCTCAAGGAAAAAACCCATAGGGGAAAACTCCCTTACCAGTGGGCCAAGACCCAATGGCTTTTCATAAATCTATTTAAGTTTTTAGTCTAGCAGCAATACATTGTAATATTAATTAATATATTAAAGTTTTTAGTTCGTTAAAAAAGATGTTTTTAGAGATTACAAGAGTTTAACCTTATTCTCAAAATCTCAAGCTATTAGCATAATTTTGTAGACAAGTTCTTACAAATTTATTAACAAATTGAGCTCTAATGATTAAGCTAGTTGAAAAATATTACATAAATTATTTTTATGTTAGTTCTTGATACATTTGTACGCATTAGTTCACATTTTTTAGTTATAGGTTCCTTCATTGGTGTCAAACTCTTATAAAAAATTATATGTGTTCTAACTTATAACTCTAACTAAAGGTCTTGAATTTATTACTTACCGCTACAATCATGAGTTTCCAAAAAATTGCTCATTTTGAGGGAATGAAACAACTTACTTGTGAAAAAATCAGTGGCCTTGATAAAAAGATATAATCAACTATCATGAACATGTCACAAATGTTAATGAATAATGATCAGCATCTTCTTCTTCTTTTTCTAATATTTTTTTTTCAAAATGAGAAAATAGGAAGCAAAGAATGTGCAACTTCCATTACATAACATATAAGTCGTTATCAATCATTATACAATTATTATGATTATATGATTTTATCTATATCGTATTGTTTTCCATCTCAATTAAACACACTTTCCATTTCTTGATGATAATAATATATTTATTATTATCAAAGGCAATATTATAAACCTATGTTGATGCATCATGCATCTTGTGTCATGAAACATGTAATGATATCACGTTGGTGAGTTTGTTTTGTACAAGCTTTATTTACATCTAATTTTCATTTATGATGTGTATATATCTATCTATCTATATACTATACTATTATTTTCTCAATAACAAATACAAAAGATAAAGAATTACAATGAAGACTTATAATTTTTCCTTTTTATTAGGATGAAAGTACTGATTAATCAATTTTACTTTTAAAAACACTAACTACATATATTTTAACACTAAAAACACTAATACATATATATTCTAACACACGTAGCATATACAAAATGCGTACTATTTACATAATTTGCACTTACCGTTTCAAGTGAGACTTAATCTTTATATAATGAGTATGATTCAAAAGGTCAACTACATTTTGAGAGGAATGAGAGGGATACGATCTCAGATGTTGATTTATGTAACAACGGTTCAAATTCGCTGCATCTAAACAATATTGTATTTTACCTGAAATATATGCAGTTTAGCGAATATAAGCCGTTAATCACATAATTCAACAGTTCGTTGTATCTATTTCTCACTTGTGATTAATCACTTATTGTCACATACCAGTAAATACAATTATTTACTTATTTATTATTTATTTCTAAAAAAATTGTTTACTTATTCATTACCATATATATAAAAGTATAAAAAGGGGTACAACTCTAAAAATTGATTACATAGCTAGCTATTGTTATAATAACTATCATCATCAACAATGAAATCAATATAATATTTTCATTTCATGATAAAGTGCAATATTTAATAATCATTTAATAAAATTTTTGCCCTGATAGACAATAGTTTGTAGAGAACAAGAGAATATAAAGGTTAAATAAATAATTTGGAAAATGGGAATGGAGCATAGATGTGTGAAAGACAGAAGGGATTGCTAGGGTGTATATTACTTGTTCTCCTTGCTTAGTTGGAAAGTTGCAATGCAAACTTTGTTATCATCACCAACTCTATTTTCATTACATCTTTATTTCCAAATTAATTATGTAATTACTCTTAACTTCAAAATCGGTTGGTCTAACGTGTGATACACGAAAAATGCATGTATTACAAATCTATATTTGAACCTTACCAGCGTTACTAACCTTTTAATATTCGTAAATCATAACCATACCGTAGAAAATGTTAAATTCATTCTAAATATGTAGTTAAAAATATATAACTTCATAACTACTCGTTTTCCGTCTTTTCTGGAACATCATGACACTTGCTTTGATAGAGATGAAACCGAGTAATTAGTTATATAATTAAATTGTTAAGAGGGAAATAATAGTGAAATTAACTTATATGCATTAGGAGCTTGTCCCCTGCCCATTCTCACACACAAAGACACCTATGATGGTTTCCCTAATCACTTGTTTTAGGCACATGCTACCCAATTAAGTACCCAACATGACCTAATACCCTTATCAATATGTGGTAGCCATGGTGCCACTAGGAATTATATTAATCACATTGACACTTTTGTAAAATTTAATAATACTATTTCTTAATCTTCTTTGTTATATAAATATAATCTCAAGTACTGTATTTGTTAGCAAATACATAAGAGATGGATTTAATATAAACAAAGCAATTTCATGTGCCAAAATAACTACCTTTGGATCGAGTGTTTTCATAACAAATATGGCAATTGTTATTTAACAAAAATTTAATATTAGTAAATTAATTTTCGGATACATTATGCTATACTTTTGTATAATTATATTTTAATTTATATGCACTATTTTTATTATAATATATATTTTTTCACATAATAGTTTGATTAAAAAACAAGAATTTTAAAATATAATGGAACCCCAATCACCTTTTTTGGTGACATGTTAAGCTCAATAATTAAGACAATATAGTTTAGAAATAATACTTCCGATAAGAAATAATTTAAGCCACATCTATAGATGGGTATTGTCCCCCTAAGACCATATATTTGTTTAAAATAAAAATTAAAAATACATAATTATCATGATTACAGATTTCACCTCCTTTTATTTTGTATGTAATTCTTTTGTTCACTTTTGTAACATTATTTAATATTCTTTGGATATGTGTTCATACCTATAAAAAAATTAAAAAGAAAAATATATAACTATAGTTTATTATTGGGAAAATGTTTCGTGCAATAAACTGCACGAATACTTACGTGCAACAAGGAACAAATGAGGAAATGGTTATGTTTATATTTTTAAAAGTTTAGAGATACGATATGTAAGTATGATATTTACTTTTACAAGAGACTCCATCTAACTTATATGCAGTTAACAACGCATAAGTCATCCCTTTATTAGTATCTTAACAATGACATGGTTATATTTGGTTTTTGTTTTTTAAGAACACAAATATTATTCTAAAGCAAATGGGAGGTAAAAATATATATAAAAAAAACATAATTAATTAAATTAGTGAAAACAGGAAACTTAATTAAATTAGTGGTAAGTATACTTTTATAATAAATACATAATAATAGAGAGAATATGATATGAAGAAGTCTTTAATCTTAGTTTAATGTGGGGAGGTTTGGTATAATTCGTGGTCGGCCACCTTGACTAAAGTTTACCCTCTTATTATTTTTCAAATTTTGTAATTCCTCTATTATGATGTCACATGCAAACCTATTTAACTTTCTTGCTTTAATTTAAGGATAATGCCAAATAAATGATAAGAGAACTTTGCATAAGATTTATATATGTTTTTGTTATAAGCCATGGAAGTTGCTTGAATTCGGGTCAAGATTATATAATTCTTGCTAAAACTTGCATGATTTGTATCTTGACATCAAGTTCGGCATCGTTTAATTTCATATATTTTTCAACTCAATATCGAGTAGTTCATCAGATGACTAAACTCGACTAACCCTTAATGACACCTTTTTATAATTTGTATTGTATTTGTTGATAATACAAAATCTAATCTAACTTCTAATCTAAATCTAATCTAGATCTAAATATTAATAAAAGAAAACCTAGGCAATTCAAAAATTGTAACATTTTGAGACCTATTAATCAATCAAATGTTATAATTTTATTAAGTTTTCAATTAACCAATCAAATTTCTCAATCTCCCTCAAAAATTGAGGTTAGGATTATATATTTAATGACGCTTATATGTTAAAAAACTATATTTAAATAAATAAGTAAACAATATCATACTAGCCGTTTGGATTTACTTACCAATAGAAAATACTATGATCAATAAGACTTAACTATTGTTACTTCCTCCGTATTTTTCATTTATTTATTCTTTTTTTTTTAGAGTTTTAACTAGTTTAAAACCCGCAAAATTTATAGGTTGATTTTATAATATGTCTTATATGGATTTAATATGTGTTTTGTTGTTGGTGTATGGTACATCGATTTGTATTGGTTTAATTTTAAATGAAAAATGTATTGAGCATTTGTATTGTGATGGATTTTAGATTGATGAGTCCAAATAAATAAATAAATAAATTAATAAGAATAATATTGCTTATGATGTCACTTTGTTATTTGTATTGATGTTTAATAATACAATATTATTTAAAATCGTACGGATATGTTTTTCAAAATAAGCAAATTTACCGGTTCAGCGGGTAATACTATTTTGTACTTAAAAAATAACGTTCTTTGGAGTGCATTGGTGGTTTTCGTCCATCCAAGTTACTCTCTGTAATTTAAATCACCAACCTATAATGCATTACATTGACTTTTTAACTTTGACGAAAGATGACAAAAAATGAAAACTCAAATGCAGGTTCTACTAACTCGAACGACGTTAACACAACCCTAGATGATTAAGTGGTAAACTATTTTAGGTATATAAATTGAGATATAGAGAAATTAGTGGCGAAAGATAAGTAAATTGATTAATCAATTATTGTTAATATTGTGCATGATTCCACTTCCTTTTTTGTATTTGTATTGTTCTATAATAATAATACTATATACTATATTACGTATCGAAAGTTTGCATTAGTTAATTAAAAAGTTAAATTGTTATCTTTAAGATTTCAAATCTTGTAATTCGGTATTGTTTTTTTTTTTTGTATTCAAATTTGCATCGTATTTTCAATAACTAAATAATTTTTGTTTCATCAAAGTTACATACATAATAGACGAATATTGTAAATCGGTAAGTGTACAGATACACTAAAACCCGCCGGAAACTGACTCGTTGGCATCTATAATCAAGGCGGTAGTATGGGTACAAATACACTAAAATCCGTCGGAACCCGACCCATTGACATCCATGATCTAATAAGTGTAAATCAGAAATTGATAAAATGATTCAAAATAGTAGGTCGTATAACAATTTAAATCACTGAGCGATGGAATGAGGTATGAATTATTTGGAATTGAAAATAACTTATTGGGTTTTTTTTTAAAATAAAAAATAAATAAGATTGTATGAAGAGTTTGATTTACAGAAGAAATAATAAATTATAAATTATTTGAAAGATTATCTACAATTAAAAGAAAAATAGAGAATTTATATTGTAAATATTGAAGGGTATATAATGTAAATATAGAAGGGTAAATTAGTCTTTTAGTAACATAATAATGGAATTAATGATGTCATGAAATAAATTAAGGGTTAGATCTTAATTGTTGATCTCCATCTGATAGTTATTATTCTTTCAAGATTTTTCTTTTAATATATAAGATATATAGGTTTGAAAAATATCAAATTTGGCATTAAAGTATACCAATGAAAACATTTTACAAGGCTTTCTACTAAAATTAGTACATAACCCGCATAAAACAACGGATAACATATATCAATTAATTTAAAAAAAAAAAAACTTTTTTGATGACTCGATTCACACAATCTCATTTTTCAATACCCAATTTTAAAGTATCTATTGTATACTCGAGAAATAGTTTAATATTAATTAGTTTTATGTATTTAACTTATATTAGTCATGTGTTAAATTGAATGTTAATCTTATAGAATTATATAGAATATGTAATATATATTGAAGGGGCATAAGAGTAATTTTTCATCTTACTATTTTAATATATAGATTGAGGGGCATCTTAAGAATTTCTCATATTCCCATTACTAAGTTTAAGCAAAAAATGTGTAAATGCTTAATAAGGGGCTAAGATTGGTGCAAGAGTTTTTTTTGGAAACGCTTTATTTTTTTTAAGTCTCTCAAATTCTATAAAAGGTACAAGATTTTTAAAGCTATAAGTTCAATGACTTGAGATTTGTCAAATCTTTGTAACTTCTCGCATGCATATTATATTGTAAATAATGGATGAATAGTTTTTTATTGTTGGAGCAAAACTTTTTCTAAAACTTTTTTAGAAAAGTTATAGAAAAACCTTTATAAAATTCATCATTTGGAATGCTTTTATAATTTTCGATTGAAATGAATTAGAAATTTAACGACGAGTGATAAATGAAAATAAAGTAGGAGTTTAATGATTTTTAATAATTATTTTTTATAAATATTTTTTTGAGACATTTTATCTCTACTACATATAAGTTATCTTATTACTCTATTTATAAAAATCTTAAAATTTTGGTACTCAATATTTATAAATTTAAATTATTTAATTTTCATATTGTATTAACTTCTATCAAATGTTTTACTCTTAAACCTCTTCTTAATCTGAATCTTTACCTCTACACACTAAATTATCATTATCGATTAATCATCTTAAATAATGCATCAGAAAATAGTAAACACAATTATATATACAATTACCATTGAGCTATAATATACTATCATTAAACCCGTGCGATTCCTGACTAGAAATATATATTGTCATAATACATCGACCATAATCTAAAACGGTATATGAAATTTTTAATGATCATATTCAATTGTGTGTTGTATACACTTTATATAAGGGTGATGATTAGTATATAATTATTTTTTTATTTGTACACCATTAGTTGTGCTCTAAGGTGTTGTACTTGACAACACTGTAAAACATATTTTGTGTTGTACGCTTAAAAAAATGGTGTACAAATGTCTTCCCTTGAAAAGGATGCATATATTCTAAAGTGACACTTTATAGCTATAAATAATTGTTTGGTCATGGTAATATTTTCCTTGATAAGGTTGCAATTGTTTGTTGAGCAATATGCAGATGTTCATAGTTTTTGTAAACACGAGTTTTACGATTAACATAATTATTTAAACTTTTTATTAAACAACCAATGTGCATCTACATGTACAAAGCAAAAATTATTACATAGCGATCAACTATATACAAATCTAATGAGATATTATATAGATTTGAAAAGTAACATATAAATTATAAAATTACACATCTTACAAGCCCCATACAAAAAAAAATTTAAGTTACATGATTAAAACTAATTAAACTTTTTTATAAAAAAAAGATGATGAATTTGATCTACCTATCCATAAAGCTTGTAATTATATTACAAGTAAACAAAAATGAGGGAAAATGATTGGCTAGGTTAAACTTGCAGGTCTAAACATAGACCTAAAAATGTGATTGGTAGATGAGAAAGTGGATTGAATGAGATTAGAAGAGAGAAAAACTTTACCAATAAAAAAAGTAGGTCTATTTTTCGATATGTGTAAGTATTCCTATATATCATTACTCAAAATTGAGATCTATGAGTTTGCAAGATGATAAAAAAGTTGCGAAGACAAAACTATGATGAAAGTTATAATGATATAAAAAGTAAATGCAACTACGATGATATTAAAAGTAAACTATTCTAATTAACTAAAAGTTATATTTTTCGTAGAGTTAGAGAAAGAAGGGTGAACATTATTATGAAGAAGAATAAAAAATTATATAACTCAAAATTAAATGCGGAAAAATTGATAAAGGAACTCATAATTTTAAGTTATAACCGAAAATTATACTACAAAATGTTATCCTATGACACATTAGTTTGGATTAAACCAGTTATATTTTAATCATATATTGCATTATTCACCATCCAAAAATTATGACACATTATAGTAAATTAATCATAATTTAGTTTTTAATAAAAGATTACCTTATTTATTGTGTAATTGTAAGAAAATCCACGTCATCAAACTTGTATTATGTAATGATGAGACATGTATGATGGAAATGATGTCACATGGGTAAATAATTTACAAAACCTTGAAGGTCTGATCTTTTAGTCATATTGATATTGATAGATAGATAAACGAGTATTATACTAGTTTATAGATGACAAAATGTAAACATTTTATTTTGAGATGGAGAGACTACTAAGATGTATATATATAAAAAAAAAAAATTCGAATTCGAAAGAACCCCTTAAAGAATATTGAATATAAAATTATTTTGACTATTAAATTTATGAATCCCTAAAACCCTAAAAACCCTAATTTATCACTGTCTCCAAATTACGATCATACAATTCTATCCACTGTTTCTTTTTAAATCCAAATTAATTATGAAATCACTAGTCTTCCCAACAAGAACAGCTTCAATTTTAATCCCAAATCTCATATCTAATCACTGTAATTCGCTATCTTTAATCTCCAATTCCTTACATCTTCAAAACCCTAGTTTTCTCCGTGGAATACGTTCTGTTAAATCATCATCCTCAATTTATCATTCTTCTTCAAGCGCCGACGGAAACAGTAATTCTTATCAAACTGAGGGTGAAGTACATGTAATTGTTGGCCCTATGTTCGCCGGAAAAACCACCACTTTGCTTCGCCGGATTCAGTCTGAAGGCTCTAATGGCAGGTTTGTAGCTTTGCTTCTTTATTAAGTTAATTATATTTTTGTATTTCTTATATTTAATATGTATATGTATATATGTGGTTAAGAGAGTTAAATACATATTTACTTATTGCAACATGATTGTTACAAAACGTCTAAAAAAATCATAACTTGTAGGGCTACATGTGTAGTTAAACACGATGAAATGAATTGTTCGTGTGGAGACTCTGGAGTATGTTAGTTGATTGAAATGATTGATTATTGATATAAGTTGTGTACTAGTATGTGATTGACATAGGTGACTAGTTCAGATTTTAGTAAGATAAATTACTTGAATTTTGAGTAATGATGATGGCATTATGTTATGATTTATGGTTGACGATAGGACACTAGACATTTAGTTAATTATCTCTTGATAATGACGTGTTGATAATGCTTAGATGCGTTGTTTTGACTTTTGAGGTTAACCTAAGATAGCTTACCATAGACATGGTGACAAACCAAAGTTAGTCCTAGACTATTCTGGAGATGATTCATGTTTTGGAAGCAGGCAGGGGCTTTGGATCTGTAGAATTAGGTTTGTACCATTCACGTAGGTTCCCGTGAAACATGCGTACTTTTAAAGTTCTACTAATCACACTGTAGCCTTTAAGTATTACGAAGGAAATGGTTATGGTTAATAAAAGAGTATCAGATTAGAGTTGCATACATATAAAGTTCAGTGGTTTACTTTATATAGTTTCAAGGACTTGGCTCTAGGTGGGCTGCTGTGTTCTATAACATGATTGCCCATTGATGTTAAAGTATATCCATTTATGTCCTCTACAAGTTATATAATTATATCTGTAGTTTTGTCTTCTAATAGCTGAATGCAATTATCACTGGTAAGATGTTCCCAGATGTCAGGCTAGGCTCTCTAATGGCTTCCTCGACATGGATCAAAAATTGAAGAATCTATGTTTTTCAGGAAGACTGATAGAAGCAGTTCAATTATTATGCCATACAGGAAAGCAGGTGGACATGGAAACTTATTCTCTCCTTTTACAAGATTGCATTTTCAAAAAAAATTATCAGCTTGGCAAAAGAATCCATTCACAAATGGTTATAGTGGGTTTTGTTCCCAGCGAGTATCTGAAGATCAAGTTGTTAATATTATATGCAAAGTCTGGCGATCTTGTCACTGCCCATATTATATTTAATAATTTAGTTGCACCAAATGTGATTTCTTGGAACACTATGATTGCTGGGTATGTGCAAAAGGGTCTCGAAGATATGGGGTTAAATCTCTATTACAAAATGAGACAAAATGGTTTAACACCCGATCAGTTCACTTTTGCCTCGGTTTTTAGGGCCTGTGCCACCCTGGCAATGCTAGAGCAGGGTAAGAGAGCACACTGTGTTCTAATAAAAAACCATATAAGTGGAAATGTTGTAGTTAATAGTGCTCTAATTGATATGTACTTCAAGTGTAGCTGTCCATATGATGGGAATTTAGTCTTCGATAAGGCCTCAGATAAAAACGTTGTAACATGGACTTCTTTGATATCAGGATACGGTCAACATGGAAAAGTCAAAGAGGTCTTGGATGCCTTCGATAGAATGATCAATGAAGGATTTAAACCAAATAGTATTACCTTTCTTGCAGTTCTTTCTGCTTGTAGCCATGGAGGTTTGGTTAAAAAGGGAAGGGACTATTTTCGTTCAATGAAACGGGATTATGGAATTCGTCCTGGAGAAAAACATTATGCAGCAATGGTGGACATTTTAGGACGTTCAGGAAGGATAGATGAAGCATACGAGTTTGTAGAAAGTGCACCATGTAAGGATCACCCGGTTATATGGGGTGCTCTTCTTCAGGCTTGCAAGGTTTTTGGGAACATTGATATGGTGAAAATTGCAGCAAAAAGCTACTTTGAGTTGGAAACTGATAATGTTGGGAAGTATGTTGTTCTATCTAATGCTTATGCCACTTTTGGTCAGTGGAATAGCGTTGCTGAGATTAGAAGTGGATTAAAGGAATTGGGAATGAAAAAGGTACCAGGTTATAGTATGATTGAGGTGCAAAAGAAGGTCCACTTTTTCTTTATGGGACATAATATGCATGAACAAACTGAACAGATATATGAAGTGATCAGGGATATGAACTGTGTTTTAAAAGACGCTGGTTATTATCCTGATCTCAGAGCTACTAGCAGTTAAGTAGTTATTTCACTTGGGTGAAATGAAATCATCATCTTTTTTCAGTTGTTGTGGGTGAGCTAATGTTATCCAATGAAAAGGATCATGCCTCATTACTGATAAAGTATAATGATTTGATGTTGACATGGAGTAGTAGAAAAGGTTAGTTCAGTGACAGAGGCGGTAAAAGAGTGGGTTTTGGTAACAGGTTCGAGTTAGGTTGATCCAAAACACTTTCTGTTCTTTTTTCTCTTTTCTTTCCCTTTTTCATTCTTCGTATAAATAGTTATTTTATCAAATATGAACACAAAAAAGGTGTATTAACAAGAATAATATTCTTTTTGTTGGATTATATGATTTATGATGTTTTTTGTATTTACGATACACTTTGATCTACTTTGATCTGACTGACCCATTTGATCTGTCTTCTTTTCATCTGTTTTTTTGATTATCTTACCATTTTGAGTGTCAAATACAAAACATCACCTGAATTGACGCAATTGTATGTTAATGTGTTGAAATATGCCACCTCTAGTTTGTACTTTGTATAGTCTACAACTAATCTATATTTTTGGTTACTCTACCTTTTGTTGAAGCTAAGTTTCATAGGATACTGCTGAATTTTGTAGCTATACCAGTGGTGGTTCTTTTCTTGTGAGAAACTCAGATTGAAATCGAAATGTCATATATGATTCTGTTTACATGTCTATTATTTGTTCTGGGCATTCATATATGTATTATGTATCTTCTTGCAGAAACATAGCTATTATAAAATCCAGCAAGGATACAAGATATGGATTGGATTCCATCGTGACACATGATGGGGAGAAGCTACCATGCTGGCCACTTGAAGCTTTATCATCATTCAAAGAAAGAATCGGTGTTGAAGCTTATCATAAGGTAACTTCAGAGTGTGTTGAATTTTGTCTCTGACAGTTAAATTTGGCAAAATTCCCTTACAAGTAATCGATTGTCCTGCATTTTTTTGCGAGTCTCATTAGAGCACCTCCAGTGCATTATACCATTCAGAATTTAAAGTAGTGTCACATCATTGCCACATCAACTTTGATCTTTTTACACAAAATATCTCCAGTCCATTAAACTCTACACAGATTAAAGTTATGCCACATCATTATCCTATTTATTATTATCTATATCATGGAGTATTTATTTATATATGTACACTGATATATGTGTGTGTTCCATTTTAAAATAAAACAATGAATGATAGCATAAGAATCGAATATTATATTAATAGGAAAACTTGCTAGTGTCTAGTTATATTGTGAAATTAGTTTTGGTGTCTTACTGTTACAGTATTACCCTTCCATAGCATGTTATGTACTAAAATGCATGAATCAATATTATTATATTCACCTTACATTCAACGTAAAAATAATATATATATGCATGTACTCTTCCACGATTATTCACGCATATTTTATAAAATTAGATATGCATGTTATAACGTAGAAAACATAAATACACATAATCATCAAGTTGTATAAACACATATTTATAAGAAAGGAATCAAATGTTGGGCCCACTATTTCCGTCCAAAGCAAAACTCAAAGTTCTTTGGACTCCTCTTTACACGCTTGCTTATGTGTTATCCTCACAATGCATTATTCCAACTTTAGACTATGAGAAGGAGAACTTTAAACTTGCCACATCATTGCATTGGAGATGCTCTTACAAGGCGGAAGAGAAATTATATTAATTTGTTGTAGTTTGGTCCAATTTCTGACGATGAAAATTTGGTTGCACAATTTGGATAATACGCAAAATGGTATGAATTACCTCTCCTTGGTGGGTATTTTATTGAGTGATTCTTTTTTCTTTACATGTGGCTGTGTGTTAGCTAGAAGTAATTGGAATCGATGAAGCCCAGTTTTTCGAAGACCTCTATGATTTCTGCATCAGAGCTGCTGACCATGACGGTAAAACTGTAATCGTTGCTGGCTTAGATGGTGACTATTTAAGGTGAGACCAAAATTTTTAGATATAAAAGGTCCAAAGAGATTGGGCTGTACTTCTTCACTATTTATATAAAATGGATGCATGTAAAGAGTGAACAGTTTCTGCGAGAAGACTTAATTCGATTGGTCGGATGCAAGGCAGGGAAAGAACAAATGGGTACATGCGGTAAAACTTACGGATGAACAGTAAAGTTTTGGCCCTCGATGTATATATATAGAATTGGTTGTCTTTATTTGTTTGTGAAAGGGAAAATATCGGAGATGGATCCCCGAAAATACAAATTTATAAAATTATACACTTTCCTTTCGTGCGGAAGTGGCATGATGAACAGGTTGGGTAATGTGTCAAAGTCAACCATTTTGACTTAATAATAAACGGACATAATTAAATAAACAATATCATTACACATTTACACCAGCGATTCAAATCTTAGAATAATATACTTCAGGAGATTTCATCATTGTATGCAATTAAAATTGGTTGACTTTTAACCCATTTGACCCATTAGACCAGTTCATAAGTAATTGAAATTGCTACCTTTAGTTTTCCGCTAATCCAGAATCAGCAAGTCAGTTACCTTTCTTGCAGCTATACAAATTATGATTTTAACAGATATATAACTACTGTTTGCAGAAGGAGTTTTGGTGTGCTTGATATAATTCCAATTGCAGACTCTGTAACTAAGTTAAAGGCAAGATGTGAGCTGTGTGGGAAGCCTGCTTCCTTCACCTTACGAAAGACGGAGGAAACAGCAAGAGAACTGGTTGCTGGTGCAGATGTATATATGCCAGTTTGTAGACAGCATTACGCGAGTGGTCAAGTGGTCAAAGAGGCTGCAAGAACTGTTCTTGAAACACACAAGGTTCGATGTGGCTCATTGTCATAGGTCTTTTTGAGTCATTAATCATGAAAACTTTCACCGCTGTACTGTACACTAGAACCCAGTCCACTCATTTGTAGGATGCCTAAACATTGATTTGTAACTAACGGTGTTTCGTTTTAGCAGTAACTAATGGAGTTCATATAAATATGATTTGATCAAGCGGGTTTTGTTTTAGATAATAATAAATGTATTGGTATGATTATGACAAAATATTACAACCATAAGCTAATATATTTACATTAAACGAGTTATAATGAACACGAGAATCCCCTAACTAATTAATATCTATGCTTCTTCATCTTCATAGAAGTTGGTACAAAATCAAAAGTTAAAGGAAATTTTATTTAGCAATGTAAAATTATCAAAGTGAAATAAATTAATTCTTGTTATTTGAGATATTACTATTTATATCAGTTTCAATATAATTATTTATTTCTAAAAAAGTAACTATTACAAATCATGAGTTGAGTTAAAAAAGGAACGTGATACCAAAAAGGAATAAAGGAACGGATCCCAGCCGTCCATTTCCATCAATGAGGGAGGGGTATTTTCGTCCTTCAACATTTATATCATTTAAGAGAACTAATTAACTAAATAAATACATCATAAAGTGCAGAACACTGTACGGCCTCTAGGGTTTGCAAAATTTCATCGTCGATCTCACAAAAATCACGAAATCAATGGTACGCACTTCACTAATGCGGATCAATATCGTAAAATGCACACTACATAGATCGATTTCTACTGCTTTCTAGTGATTTCAACCGATTCATTGTGTTTTTCGTATACGTAACATACAAAAGGTACGAACCGTGAAATTAGTATGACTTTTCACGTTTTTTATGATTTCGTATCTATATTTTGATTCGTAATCACATATTCTACTGATTTCAATTGATTCTACAAGTAATTTCAAGCGATTTGAGAAGGAAGAAAAAAAGCTAAAGATGATTATGACATGTGGTATTATATTTTGAAGTTTATATATGTTAAACATGTTATAATTTGAAGTTTTGGTCCAAAATTTTGACTTTTTGAGGTCAAATATGCACTCTAGAAAGTGATCATTGACTTTGTTATAAGTTTTGTTGAAAATTTTTAGCGGGATTAGGGTACATATGAATGTGGATCTTGTGAATGTTGCAAGTGTTTTTCCAGCGATGGTGGAGACGTCAGAGTGACGCAACGAAAGATACAGTCAAAGGTTTTGTTAGTTCGGGTCAACTTGAGTTGATGTAAGCATATGAAGTTGACTATTTGTTTGGTCTTGTTGGATGGGTTTATATTTGGATTTATATAGTTATGTGTGATTTGTTTTTGTTGGGCAGTAATGGAGGTTGGTGTATGCATGATGAGGCGGCACCTCATTATATCGATATGATTGGCATACATTTATTAAGGAACAGTTTAATGTAACACCAAGAATTGGCTGGCAAAATAGATCATTTTGGTCATTCGGCTGTGCAGGCTTATCTATTGGGTGCAGAGGAGTTTATTTTGTACTCTTGGTTTTTCTATAGTCACCACGTTCCATCACCGTCTTCTAGTTGCAGTCGATGAATTGAAACGCACCCTCATATTTTCAGATTTGGAATTATCACCACACCCATCCAGTCGGATTTGAAGATACGAACCCGAAATATCTTTTCCCACCACCACCACCATTTGCCAGAAATTCGTTGCTGGAAGCTACGATTTCGTTTTCATCATTGAATTGTGACTTCACCGGAAAAATGGAAGGCATGTCGAAGTTCGTACAATAGCAGATTCCGACGAGATGAAGGTGGTGATGGTGGTTGTCGAATATGAAGGTTGCTGAGTGATGGTGGTGACTGTGTGGTTTTAGGATGTTGATGATGAGTGATGTTGATGTTTCTAAATTTGTTGTAACTTCACAATTTGTATGTGTATTGTTGTAACGAATGTTTAGTTTCTAAATTTTCATATTACTAACATTACTAACATGTAACTTCATAATTTGAATATTTTTATTTGCAGAAAATGTTGCATTTTTCCTACTTAAACTATTGTATTATCCACTACCACATGTGGTATTGTAAACTACCACATGTACTATTGTAAACTACCGCATGTGGTAGTTACCGATACCACATGTGGTAGTTACCGATATCACGTGTGGTACTGTACACTACCGCTATCACAAGTTATAGTTAGTGATATCTCATGTGATATTATCTCCTACAAATTGTAAGTTTCAACCTTAAAATATAATTATTGATACCACATGTGATACCATGAAGTACCACATGTGATACAATGAGGTACCACATGTGGTACCAAGAGATACATGTGATATTCAAATAGTGTAGGTTAAATGATTATATCAATTGGGTACCATATGTGATATTATGAGGTACCACATGTGATATTATTGATATCATCTGTAATACTAGTTGCTATCATATGTGATACTATGAAAGATACCACATATGGTACTTGATTATAAAATAAAAATATTTATGTACAAAAATACTAACTACTACTACATAGTATGTGAAATGTGAGACTTTATTTACAAAAATCATAAGTTTCAACTTAAAAAATAATGGTTGTACCACATGTGATACTATGAGGTACACATGATGCTATTAGGTACCACATGTGATATTATATGTAAATATTTTTTCAAAATATGTTAAGAAAAGTAAAACAAAAATGTATACACAAAAACATTTACAAAACTGAAAAACATAAACATAAAAAGATAAGTACATTAAATTCAAATTGATTTAATAGATTGTACTTGAACATTAGATTCAAAAATACCAACAAACACATTCAATAATACCAAGATACATTCAAAATATACCAAAAGACATTAACAGACTAGTTTTCTGCAATAAGTTCGGTAATATTTTCTTTAACATCATCTTTTAATGGCTTTTTTCCACCGTTGTCTTCATTTAGGCGGTTTCTAATGCCATACTTATTTTCACTGCACATGAACATAACAAAAATAAGTTACTACTAATATCCAAGGATAAAAAGACATAAATCAATAAAACGAAAGGATACCACATGTGTTAGTGTACACTACCACATGTGATACTATGAGTTACCACATGTGATATTCAATTTAAATATTTTACACTTTTGTACTACCACATGTGATACCATGAGATGGAAATATATAGTGTTTTAAGTTACTAGTTAATACTAATTTCAGATACCGCAGTTTAGGTGAAAAACTCAATCTAGCTTATTACCAAACTCATACCATGTTTAAGTATTTGATTAAAAATAATGCAACCGTAGACCAAAAATTTAGCCTTGACAGCAAAAATGAAATGGTATACGCGACTAAACTATAAACAGTAACAGAAGAAACATAATTCCAAATAGACCTTCAAGTGGGCAGTAGCATTGTCTTTGTCTGTGAAGACTCTAGTAGACTCGACCACAAACTCAGCTCTAGCTGCACCCCATGGGATCTCTTCTGGGTTCCTAAAAGTAAAAATGAAAAGTAAAAAACATGAGATTCTGCAAACAAAAAAGTACCTAACAAGTTATTGAAGTGCTCAAATGAATTTTACCTGAAGCCAAAAACACTGACGGGCTTCTCACCGAAAAGAAGGGGTTTCTTGTTCTTGACCTTAAGTTTAAGTTGTTTCCATGGGCGATGAACAATGTCGTACTTAAACATGTACGTATGCAAGTAAGTAACATAACTAGTATATTTTAGTATGTTCATACAACAAACACTTAATTTCAAGTTGCGACACCAAATGAACTAGCAAGCACTCTCAAATTAAGATTTAAAGTTACTTTTTGAATCAAAACAAGATTGCTTATATGTGTTAACTTAAGTATACTACAAGTACAATTTTCAAGTTGAGTCATAACTCAATTTTAGTAACCCTACAACAATGCTCGCCTCTAAAATGGACATAAGCATCTTAACAAATACTACGTAATATATTTAAAAATTTAATACTATATTAATCAATATAATTATAATGATATCAACTATCATTATGGTGAAACCTGAATGTTCCGCAAGTTGAATAATTTGTTTGTTCTGGAGTGACAATATATTGATAAAGTCGACACGATGAAGACACGTTGACAAGCGATTAATGGTAAAAAGAAAAACTAATTATTCAACTTGCAGAACATTCAGATTTCACCATAATGATAGTTGATATCTTATGATTTGCGATATAACAATACAAGCCTTAAAGAGAACCTCCTAGGAAAGTTAGATCAAAATCCTTCAAAAAATCTCATATGATAAATTTGTTACCATGTTTCTAGAAATTAGGAGTGACTGGGTGAGATCACTTCACTACCGGTATGAATGTATGATAATGAATTTGAGTTGAAATTCTTCACTGAAATCATCTCCATTATAGACGACCTAACCTTGTTATCCTGCAAATACACATCAAACAACCATTAAACTCATATAATAATATAATAAAATAATTAAGTTAATGTAATCAACCAACCTTTCTTGAAGGAGCACAATCACAACCAACACTCACTCATTCATTCACCAATCACATTGGTCTTCACTTCACACTAACTAATTACCACTTATCAGTGAATACTACAAAATTACATACAATATATATATAGCATAAATAAGTCAATAACATAAATCTAGCATAGGCAAGCAACTAAAACAGTCTATACATACATAATACGTATGTGTTTATTAAATTTGTCTTCAAACACTTGTTTTTAGTTTCTGTTTTTCAGTTTTTAGCTTTGTACTGATACAGAAGTTATATGATCCCATCTAAATACAAAAGTAATTTGATCCCATCTAATAATAATTGGGTCGAACACTTTTGGTTTGGGACGAGTTCTTTTTGGTATCAGAGCTTGAAACAGAGCTTTAATCTATGGAAGGCTAAGCCTCCTATTCGGGGTTAACGGAAAGGGTGTAGTTATACTAATCTAACATTGCTTGTTTGAATACAATTAAACATTAATTAAAAAAAACCCGTCACTTATTTCAAAACAATGCTAGTTTAATCCTTTATCCCTGTGAAAAATATCCCCTTTATGTCCCCTTACAAAAGGTCAAGTACAGTTTGATAGCCTAAGATAGGTATTTGGAGGGAAAGCTGAGTAAGGGACTGGCTTAAGGGATTGATATCTACTAACGGGATTGGTAAAGCTTGGTAAACCAATTTTTGAAAAAGAAACAAGTAAAAGTTTTCTTATGTCTGATCGTTTTGAGCAAGCAATAAAGATTGGTATGATCACTCCCGTACCGCTAACCTTGAATTTTTAAACTTATCTGAAAATCAAAAACCATCACTTTCAGATATTTATAATAACGTCTCTTGTATTTACGATAAATTGTTTTTATTTGCAAAAATTTCTATTAAAAGTTTCCATCAAATTAGTCAAAACCTTGAAAATTTAAGTCACCGACTTGAGAAGTGTGAAGAAAACCTGAGAAAAACACAGATTGAAACCACAAAAAGCTTCAAACAAATCTCAACCGAAATCCAAGAAATAAAACCTCTCACCAAGAAACAAGTCCTTAGTCTTGTTAACGAAATAGCCCAACAACCAAAGTTAGTCGAAGAACAAGCGCTGAAACTATCTGAGGATCTTAATTCAAAGGTCCAAAGAGTAGAACATCTTTTATAAGAAGTCAAATCTTTGATTGGTTGATGAGCTTAGCCAATCAAAGGGCTAGCTCGGAATACCAGGAAGCGGTAAGAGCAACAGAAGAAATTGAGTCACCAGCACTTGGGTTTGTAAAGCCATCAGATTACAAATCCCCGGTTACCATCCAAAATTCAGTAATTATAAAACAAAATAACACGCTCATATATCTCCTTACTAAACAAGCTCAAAAGTTTGGAGAATTTGAGGAAAGGTTTGAAAGATTAAGACAAGGGATAAAGGCCTTGGGAAAGCGAACAGAAGAACCATCAAACCTGGAAGATTCAATTGGAAGTCTCACAAAGAGGTTAGATAATTTGTCAATCAACGGAAAAGCTCCATCAAGAATAAAGCAAGGACCAATCTACGTATTCAAAGACCCTACAAAAATATTTAAAGAAGAATACGAGAAGGAAACTCAAAAGAGGAAATGAGCTCCAACCAGAGGCCGAGTGTTTTGAGTAGATCAACAACTACTCAAACCCAAACAAATCTCCCTACTCAAGAAGACTAGATCCGCAGTTACAGGCAGATGACTAGAAACCGATACAATTTCAACAGAGGTCTTAGAAGAAGATTCGGAAGAGGTTACAATCAGAATCTTGAATTAGTGCTAAGTCTTGAAAGGCAACTGGAAATCTCAAGACAAAGGAGAGCAGAATTAGTGCCAGTGGAGGTTCTGTATGGAAACAACAGGCAGACAGTAAGACATCAAGTCTATCAACATTACTCAGAACAAAGAATACTCTGTGTAGGAGAAACACAAATAGATTTGAGACTCTACAATGCTCAAAGCCATCAGAGGCTTAGAGAGACAGGCATGCAAAACATTCACCTTGGAATGTTCATGATAAGGCTCCATATACTCCATAGAAGAGGAGCGGGAACAACTTCTCTGGTGGTTCTGCGGGATACAAGATGGGGAGATGATCGTCAAATAATTGGAACCATGGAAGTTGATTTGTCAGCCGGAACACAAATCATCTATATGGTACCTGATATGGTACTCAGCATATATGATTTTCATAATCATATTCAAGTTGCAATACAAACTCATGGCTATGATGAATGGCAAGGAGGAGAAAGCAATCTCCTAATAACAATAAGTCTAATTGGAAGAATCTCAAATACAAGTTATACTGGTTTCGAATACAGTGTAGAGAATGTCGTAGACCATATTGCCACAAACGGAATCACGCCAATTCCCGGAGAAAGAAGAAATATTGAAGATTTAGAAGGAAGAAGATGGAACCTCAAACCTGCATCAATCATAAATGTCAGAATCCCAGCAAGAGTAGAAGTTAACCAGAGATTGGATAGATCTACCAGTCTTAGGTTCAGATCATATCGTAACAACCCTCAACCACCAAGATTCTCTGTTGATATACAAGATAGAGAAATTCATGACAATGGTGAGATTACAGAGAATGAAGAACAGTTCGTTTTTTCATGTGTATACAAAAGGAAGTACATCATATTCCTTTTGATGTATGTTCTTGCCCGACATGTTTAGAGGAAGCACAAAAAATAGACGATGAGCCTTTAAACAAGACCAAAAGAGGTAATAAACCAAAGAAAAGGCAGCGGCGATGCTGGGAGAAATGGTCAACATTAGGAGAACACTCAGGCAAGTGGGACTACTATGTTCGTTATGATACTCCTAAGGAAACAATACCAATTGATCAAATTGTGGCTACGGGATGGGATGATTATGAAGAAGACCCCTGGAGAGACAACCTCAATAAAGGAAAAGTTGTAATCAAAGAAGAAGATCTGGAGCTATCGGAAGATGAAGAAATGCAAGAAAAACTGGAAATGTTACAACTTGTATCATTTCCAGAACACTAGGGTGAGAATAAACATCAAATTTTCCATACCACAATGGAGCCAAGCAATGATGAAAGCAATCTTGACTACCCAAAAGTTAGAGAATTCAAAGAATATATCCGAAAAATTGAAGAGGAACAACAAGCATTCCCCTCTTTGTCTGACACAACAATTGGTGTTTACAATACACCACCAGAACCAATCATGGGTCCCTCAGTGTATCCTCCCGCAAGAGGACCGACGCAGAATGTATATACTCCAAGCTACCAATTTCCAAGTGGAAGTAATTGTTTTAAGGGTGAATTTGGAAGGTATTACAATTCTCAGTGGACGTTACCCCCGACAATGTTAAGCACTGGAGCAATGCTTGTGTTACCGTTAGATCCAGGCTTATGGCCAGATGTAATCTCAAGGTGGGAATCAATAACCATCAATAGGTTAAATGATACCACTTGGTCAGATAACAAGGCAAAACTAACATTCGTCGAGAACCTTCTCGGAGAAAATGAAAAGAAGATGTGGCAACAATGGAGAACAACTTATCCATAGGCTTATACTTCACTTGAAGCCATGGCTGATGACCCTCAAAATATAACATCTCAAATGAGGAAAATAATTCTCATGAAAGATCCGTATAGAGGATCAACTGAAGAACAAGACAGAGCCTATAGAGATTTGGAAAGACTTACATGTGAAAACACAAAGGATCTTTGGAAGTTCTTGAATGAATTTAGAATTCTAGTATGCAAATCGGGAAGACTGTTTTTTCCAGCCACAACTGATAAGTTCTTCACAAAACTACCTCCTGTACTTTCAAAAAAGATTTAAGAAGCATTCAAGAATAAGTATCCAGGACTAACTGCAGGGATATTACCTGCAATCAAGTTCACACATACTTATATCTCAGAAATGTGTACAGAAGCAGCCTTGCAAAAGGAACTAAGGGACTTATCCCTTTGTTCTGCCATACCAATTCCTGGTTATTACAAATCAGGAAAGAAATATGGTGTGCGTAAATCAAGAAGCTACAAAGGAAAACCTCACAAAACACATGTCAAAGTATTCAAAAGAAAGTACAAGGATGATAGAGGAAGGGTTGGTAAGTGTAAATGTTATATTTGTGGAATGGAAGGACATTTTGCTCGAGATTGTAGAAGTTAGACTGGAAATATGGCAAGTAGAGTTGTAGTTGATAACTTAGATCTCAAAGAAGATTGGGATATAGTTTCAGCTAATGTCAGTGATCAAGATACTATTTATAGTATCTCCGAAGGAGAAGGAGGATCAACCTTGATGAATATTGGTGCAATGGTTGAAGAATCCCCCTAGATGAAAATGCATTCGTCTTAAAACATGATGAAGAAGAGGAGTTTTGCTTTATGTTTCATCCAGAAAATCAGGAAGACATTCATAAAAGAGTTCAAGAAGCAGGCTCATGGAGACCAAATAAAGAACTCCCTGAGCAAAGCAAAAACTGTGCACATAGGTGGCAAGAAAATGAAATGACTAATTATACTTTCTGTCATTTCTGCGGAATTGCTACCACAGATATGTCAAGACTACACTGCTCGAAGTGTAAGCTCACCGCATGTGCACTTTGCGCTCCATATTACCTAAAGAAAACATAATCAGTGAAAAGGAATTAAGAAGCAGAAATCATGCAGAAAGAAGAACAGATGAGTCCTATGTGGAAAATGCTCATCCAAAAGGATAATGAATGGAAACAAGCCATTATGAGTTCAGCAAAAGAGGCTGCAGAATGGAGAATCAGGGAACAAGAACTGAAGAACCTGTTAGAAGAAGGAAAACAAAAATCCCTAAAGGATGAGAAGGATTGGGCCAGAGAAAAGGAAATGCTAATAAAAGACTTGAGCGAGATGTTAAAGGTAACTGAATCCATGAAAGCCTAAATCCAACAACAAACTATTGATCAATCAGAGTGGAGAAATGCAATAGAAGCCTAATTAAAGGAACGATGGGTAGCCCAAAAGAAACACATGGAAACCCAAATAAAGGAATTCCAACAAGAAAATGAATATTTGAAAAGTAAGAAGGAAATGAACTGGAATGAAGAATTTCCTCCTTTAGGAAATCAACAAGTGAAAGCTTTAATTGAAGATGAAGTTCAAATTACCATGAAAACAGAAAGAGGGGTTGAGCAGCAAAGAATAAAGAAAGTCATAATCAACTTTATAATGTTGAGGTAGAATTCGATATACCTGGCATCAGGCTATTCAAAGTAAAAGCCATTATTGACACTGGAGCAACATTGTGCTTCATAAATAAATTATCAGTACCAAAAGAAGCGCTGGAAGAAATGAACAAGGTCATTTACTTTAATGGCCTCAACTCAAGGCAACCATCAAATCAAAAGATAAAGGCAGGTAACTTCAGGATAGAAGGAAATAAATTTCGAATACCATTGATATTCGCCCTAGATATGAGAATAGGAGATGGTATTGATATGTTGATTGGTACCAACTTCACAAGGGCCATGAATGGTGGAATAAGAATCGAAGGAGACGAGGTGACATTATATAAAAAGGTTACCAGAATAAAAACAACACCAACAACGGAGGTGGCAACAGCGACCCTAGAAGAATTGGAAATTGATGAGGAATTCTATCAGGAGTTGCAGGAAAAGGTATTCTTTTCAAAAGATGCATAAAAGATAAAAGGAAGATTCAAGCCTATCTTACGAGACCTGGAAGAACAAGGATATATTGGAGAAGAACCCTTGAGGCATTGGAAGAAAAATGGTGAAACTTGTAAACTTGATATCATAAACCCTGATATCACAATACAAGATAAACCATTGAAACATGTTACCCCGGCACTATAGGCATCTTTCAAAAAACATATAGATGCTCTACTCAAGATGGAGTAATCAGGCCAAGTAAAAGCAGACATCGAACAATGGCCATGATTGTTAACTCAGGAACAATTGTTGATCCAGTCACTGGTAAAGAAACAAAGGGAAAGGAAAGAATGGTGTTCAATTACAGAACTCTGAATGATAACACCTACAAAGACCAGTACTCTCTGCCTGGAATCAACACACTTCTGAAAAGGATAAGGAATGCTAAAGTATTTTCAAAATTCGACCTCAAGTCAGGATTTCATCAGGTAGCAATGGCCGAAGAATCAATACCCTGGATAACATTCCTAGTACCAGGAGGACTTTATGAATGGCTAGTCATGCCATTCGGACTCAAAAATGCACCGACAGTATTTCAAAGAAAAATGGACAAATGCTTTGGAGGAACTGAAGCCTTTATTGCAGTATACATAGATGACATCCTTGTATTCTCAAAAAATGAAACAGATCATGAAAAGCATTTAAAGGTAATGCTTAGCATTTGTCAAGAAAAGGGGTTAATTCTTTCTCCAACAAAGATGAAGGTAGCTGTCCCGGAAGTAGAATTCCTTGGAGCCATTATTGGAGAAAGCAAGATAAAACTGCAACCACATATCATCAAAAGGATATGTGACTTCGATGAGGAAAAGCTATGCCATAGTCACATATTCATAAAGTCATATTTGTCATATTGCATTAATCATCACAACGAGTAGTCATGTCATATTAAAGTAACGGTGTAAAATATCAATATGTGTAATTTGAAGTCTTATATGTCGGCCAATAATCAATATGTAGGCCATGTGATATTATTAATATGTACGAAAAAGTCATCCATGTAATTATTATTGTGTGCTTGTATATGCTATTTAAGTAGCATCGAGAGGAATTGCAGTGTGTGCACTTCTCTCTCACTTGTATCAAAAATAAATTTGCTTTGAAATAAAAAGGTGTGTTTATTAAATTTGTCTTCAAACACTTGTTTTTAGTTTCTGTTTTTCAGTTTTTAGCTTTGTACTGATACAGAAGTAATTTGATCCCATCTAAATACAAAAGTAATTTGATCCCATCTAATAATACTACAGATCAGAACTATACAAAATGCCATTATCAAATCAGTACATCAATTTGAACCTAAAACGTCAACAAATTAACTCCTAACCTCTATCTCTACAGATAGTAAACTAAAATCAAAGCCACACATGAACAATTCGTGCTAAATATATACGCATATATCCGATTAATGTTACATATACACAATTAAATCGTAAAAAATAATGGTAATGATGGATCTGTGCGTACTCTTTGAATTAGCTTAATGTAAGCAACAACCTTTCTTGCATTCACAAAATCACTAACCTCTTGTGATTTGAAATATTACACATCAAACACATCCCCTAATAATTTTGAAGATGTTGCAAGGGCTAGTTCTTCACGAATATCCATTTAAATGAACAAATCGAAGGTTCGTTACAGATACTTTGATTTTAGATGACGTTTTGAGAGCTAGGGTTTCGCAAAAACTAAATCGATAAAAACTGACAGTTAAAACGTTGATTCAAACAATCGTGATCAAAGAAAACTAGTATTGATAGAAGGAATTCGAAGTTTCAATTTCAACTTTGACGATTTTTAGTGTTTTTTTTGCATTAGGGTTTATACAAAACGAAATCGAACAAAACTGTTGGTTAAAATCAAGATTCAAACGAACATGATCGATGAAAACTACGATTTATAGATGGAATTCGAAGTTTGATTTGCTTAATCGAAGGTTACGTGAGTGTATTTTGAGCAAGGGTTTGAGAGGGGAATGGGGAAGATGATCCAGAGGATGGAAGGGATGATCCAGAGGATGGAAGGGATGAGTTTTCTGTGTCTGAAATGAATTACAAAAGAAATTAATTAAAAGGTATAATTACGAAATTACCCCTCCACCCAAAATTGGTTTCAGCTCCTTCAATAAAATTAAAATTTGATGGTTAAATGTAGACCCTTGATTTTGTTGATCCAATAGATGAAAATTATTCCCCTATTCTCATCAATAATATCCATTCTCATTTGAACTTTAGTCTACAAATCATTAACTTTCCATAATACTTTCAATAATTTATTTTTTAGATAATTTCAATAAAATTTGCATTCTATATATAAGAGAACAATTGACATTTACTCAACCTATTTTAATCCCAAAACAAAAAGTTATGAGACATTTTTTGTAGGATGGAATGTGTACGATTATGATTTTGCTTAGATTTAACTCATATCCCGTACGTAGATTGTAACATGTATGTATTCATTCATTTGGTATTATAATGTTTAAAACATGGTAAACCATAAATAGTGGTTGATATATAAAATTGATGGTGCAGAAATAATAACGTCGATCTATACGATTTTCACGAAACGTGTATATATATATATATAAACACGTATATAAAATAAATGTGATAAATTCATAAAAAAAAATAAAAAAAATAAAATATAGATCGAATAATAAGGGTTAATAATGGTTTAATACTCAAATTTTTTTCGTTTTAACACTTCAACTTTTTTCTTAACGTCTTAACACTCTAACTTATAGTTTGACCAAAACTTAATACCCAAACTTTCAATTTTTTTCGGTTTAACACCCCAACTTCTTTTTTAACGTTTTAACACTCCAACTTATAGTTTGACCATAATTTAATCCCTTTAGTTTGTTTGTCCGTTTAAAATTACACTTCTGGATTTTTTTTGTTAACTCTTTACTTTGAAATAATCAAGATTCGATTTGAATACACTAGAAATTCTTCTTATGTGTTGTCTATTTTAATATGTATTCTATTAATCCTTCAAAGAATACTAAGATTAGCTAACCTCGTGATCTCGATTGTTATTAACCTCTTAATTATAGTTTATTATTGTTATAATTCTAACTTATTACCTGGTTAGATTTTAATCAGGGTATTTATAACTGGTAACCTGCTGAATAGGTAATGTTGAAATAATTGACTAGAAATACCCATTTATCGTTTAATACCCAATTATCATTTTTTAGTAACATGCATTCATTATAAATAGCTTTTCAAATTACCTAAAAATATTATACACGAAAACATTATAAAAATATATCGCTATCAAAATAAAACATTATAAAATTTATTGTGATGACACGTTACAATTAATTTATAAGCATTTAAATCATATATATATATATACGTATCAAAAAAATTCAGTGTAATTATAAACGGACAAAACAAACTAAAGGGATTAAATTGTGGTCAAACTATAAGTTGGAGTGTTAAAACGTTAAAAAAGAAGTTGAGGTGTTAAAACGGAAAAAAGTTGAAAGTTTGGGTATTAAATTTTGGTCAAACTATAAGTTGAAGTGTTAAAACGTTAAAAAAAGTTGAGATGTTAAAATGAAAAAAAGTTGAAAATTTGTTTATTAAACCATTATTAACCCGAATAATAATACTAATCGATGCATTTTCAAATTAGTTTTTACCTTTCAATTTAATTTAAGCAATAAATGAATAAAAATACTCATAAATCTCATGTTTGTGTAATGAGCAACTGAAATAACAGAGCAATCGGAGGAAGGCCTATAATGAAACTAGTTACTCAATTCCAGTTGCAATTTTAATTCATATATTGATTTCTGTTTTGAATCCATTAATTAAAACTCATCAACACCACCACCACTTCCGCACCAACTTATATAACAAGATTCCGATTAGCGATTACAACTGTGTTTGAGCAGAGTGCATCAATCATTAACGGGTATCACTTTTAAGGTATGCGTTGCTTTCTTTCTCTATCAATTCTTGAACACCCAGTTTCGGTCCATTTGCATACGCTTAATTAAGTTGACCAAATTTTTAGTATGTAGTTTAATATGCATATCACCTGTTTGATGAAATGCCTCAATGAACAAAAAATCTTTTCTTTGTCAATTTTAAGTCCACATATTTTGTATGGTCTACTGAAAATTGAAATTTCAGTTTAGTGGAGTTATGTAGGGCCTTATAATATGCTTAACTCCACCTGGTTACATTCTGTTATGGTGGTAGATTTTTTTTTTGGGGGGGGGTTTGCAAAAAATGTTTTAAAGATTGGACATTTAAGTGAATTACCTGGAAATTATGGTTCCTGATCATGTTTAATATCCACTGCGATTTTTTCGAATTGTTGGGCACTTCAAAGTTGGACAAGAAACATGACATAATTTTCTAATTTCCCGTTTCTTTCTCCAAATTTGAAATTCCTCAGTGTTTGATATATTTGCACTCACAATATTGAATATATACTACTATATATGTAAATACTGCTATAGAATAGCCGATTCCATATGTGTTTGGACTTTTGCGTATCCCCTTTTTGTCTATAGCAAAAAGTGTGGCATTATGTTTGAACCTTCTTGGCCTTTATGTTAACAGGGTTTTGTTACACGACTAAATCAGTTGTAGCGGTTGAGAAATTAGTGTTCTATTACTATGTTCCAATCTTGTCCTTCCACTTTGTCAGTACTTTTGTTGATCTTGACAAAGTGGCCACAAACAATTTCACCAATGGGAGCTAAAAATATTGTAAGTAAGGGCAGAACATGATCGTGCACATGATGGTATATCGAAAAGATCAAATCTTGTATAAAACATAGTGAACTCATAAGACAGTGGGGTCAATCTCGGTCAACCCCTTTACACCAGTTTCTACCTCAATAATCCCTGAAGTTATGCTGAAAAGATCAAATCTATCATCAATCTATGTGCTTAAAACGTTAAAATCTCTTAACAAAACACCATCACAATCATTCTGTATCTCAAAGGAAAATGATTCACGGAATTGTGTTACTGGAAGTGGTTTAGAGTCTGAAACAGACTGGGTGAGATTGTTAAAACCTTTCGACATTGAACAGCTCAGGGAATCACTGAATAAAATCACCCCACTTCAGCTTCAGAAACTGCTTAATCTTCCACTCGATGTATCAACGTTACTCGAGTTATTCCACTGGGCGAAAACCCAAAAAGGGTATTGTCATACTTTCGATGTATATTATACATTGATTGATAAAATTGGGGCGGCTGGAGAGTTCAAGGCCATTGATAAATTATTGATCCAGATGAAAGATGAAGAGATAGTTTTTCAAGAAACTCTCTTTGTTATGATCATGCGGCATTATCAGAGAGCTGGTTTACCTGGTCAGGCTACCAGGTTGCTTTTGGAAATGAGGTCTATTTTTCTATGCCAACCGACTTGTAAATCGTATAATACTGTGTTGGATGTATTGGTAGGAGGAGATTGTCCTAAAGTTGCACCCAATGTTTTCTATGAAATGCTTCAAAGGGGAATTGCTCCTGATGTATTTAGTTTTGCCATTGTAATGAAAGCACTTTGTTCCATTAATGAAGTCGATTCAGCTTGTACACTCCTAAGAGACATGACAAAGCATGGATGTGTACCAAACGCAATAGTTTATCAGACACTAATGCACGCATTATGTAAGGGTGATAGAGTGGATGAAGCATTAAACCTTTTCGAACAGATGATACTCATGGGGTGTACACCTGACGTTGAGACTTTTAATGATGTTATTCATGGCCTTTGCAGAGCAAATCGAATTCATGAGGCTGCGGAATTGACTGATAGGATGGTTCGTCGTGGTTTCCCTCCTAATTCTCTAACTTATGGGGTTCTGATCCATGGGTTGTGCCGAACTAACCAACTTGAGAAAGCTCAGGCTTTTCTTAGCAAAGTTCCTGAACCGAATAATGTCATGTATAATATGTTAGTCAATGGGTTTGTCATGAGAGGTCAGTTTGATGCAGCTAAAGCGGTTCTAACTGATAGTATGATGCCTAATGGCTGTCAGCCTGATATTCATACATACAATACACTCATTCGTGGTCTTTGCAAAATTGAGCGTTTAGTTTCAGCTCGAGATATGATGAAACAGATGACATTGAAAGGTTGTGAGCCTAATACCATCACTTACACAATCTTAATCGATGGATTTTGCAAGAAACAAAGGTTAGAGGAAGCCAGTGAGGTCATGCGTGAAATGACTCAAAAGGGTCTTACTTTAAACACAGTGGGATACAATTCCATCATACATGCTTTATGTAAGGTTGGGAATGTCTCTGAAGCTCTAAAAATGGTTCATGACATGTCTATCCAAGGATGCAAACCTGACATTTTCACTTTCAATTCGTTAATCTCTGGGCTATGTGACATTGATGATAAAGAAAATGCTCTAAAAATGTTCCAAGATATGGTATTGGAGGGTGTCATTCCTGATGTTGTAACGTACAACACTTTGATCCATGCTTTTCTAAAAAAAGGTGCCATTAATGATGGTTTAAAGCTCGTAAATGACATGCGATTTAGAGGATGTGCACTTGATGAAATCACATATAATGGCCTAATAAAGGCATTATGTAGATATGGAGCCGTTGAAAAAGCACGGGGATTGTTTGAGGAGATGGTGGAGAATGGATTGAACCCAAGTACAGTATCGTGCAATATTTTTATCGATGGTTTGTGCAAAACTGGTAAAGTGCAACAAGCATTTGATTTCATGAGGGATATGGTGCTTTCAGGGATGATTCCTGATATTGTAACGTATAACAGTTTGATTAATGGGTATTGCAAGATAGGTAATGTTCGAGAAGCCATGAATCTATTTGAAAACTTGCAGTTTAAAGGTATGAATCCTAATGTGATTACTTATAATACTTTGATATCTTCGTATTGTAAAGAAAGCATGTTTGATGATGCGTATTTACTCCTAAATAGAGGTGTTGCTAAAGGCTTCGTACCAAATGCTGTAACATGGTATATATTGGTTCCCAGTTTTGTTAGAGAGGGTGTTGATTTATAGACATATTTGTGCATTCTTAACTGAATTGTAAGAGTGATAGATTTGTGAATCAGATGACAATCTTCTCATTGACAGATTTGGTTGATCGGTGTTGGGAAATTGTGCTCTATATACTGTTGGATATGGGACTTGAGTTAAATTGATTCCGATCTGTTATTTGATCGGGATCCAACTTTAGAAGAATCTGATGATGGTTGACAAATACACATCCAAACATCCCAAATGAGGACAGTTCTTTCTCTGAATATGTTCATTTAGCACCTGAACATCTTCAAGAGCAGTCTGCAGCCTTCAATGAGAGATGTGACGTCCCATGAATTCAATAAAAGAACCACCTATCTCTCTAAAGTCCATTCGCGGGGGGTCTTCCGAACTTGGGGGAACGATATATATGAACAGACTTTTGCTTACCCTCAAGGTTTTTGAAATAAAGATGCTGGAGAGAAAGGACATGTAAAGCCTAATGCTTTCTCAATCTCACATGAAAAACTACGTACACGAGTTGCTACAAAATGAGGTAATTATATTTCTTTTGATGAATTATTTTAAACTAATAAACTTTTTGCATTCCTGATACTTGCAAACTAAGTTCATAATTTTTTCTTCATATGTTGGTGGACCTTGCATGGTTCGTCCCTATGGTTTACACAAAATTGCATTGTAAATCCCTATACTTCACATTTTGCACTGCCAGTCCAAAAAGATGAAAGTTGTTGCGCAGTTAGTCCTTCCTTCAACTAAGATGCCTACCCTACCTTTAATGTCCTAGTTTTTTGTATTGATCAAGTGAGGGTAACTTAGTCATTTTAGTTGGAGGTGGGACCAACCGCACAATAACATTCATGTTTTTGGACTGCCGGTGCAAAAAGTGAAGTATAGGGACTTACGGTGCAATTTTGTGTAAACCACAAGGACGAACCATGCAATTGACACTTTTTTGTTTTGTTTCTTGGTTCCAACTTATATTGTTGTTTGTGTACAGGTTAATAAGGCTTAAAGTTCATATAAAAGTTTTAGTCCATTGTGCGAAAGATGCTAAAGGTATGCAACCAACTGTTTTGTGTGTAGTTTCTGTTACTCGGCTCGAGTCTTGGCTTAACTTGGTTCATATGGGCTCATATATAATGCAATAAGCTTAGCATTTCGTGTGTTTTTTTATATGAGCCCGTACAAAATCTACAGTTGTTTCTCAAATCAAATTACAAATTATCTACTAGTACATATTATCGACTCAACGATGGTTGATTTGTTATAAGCCTTTTCAGCTATTCAGAAGTCGATCAACTCATCAAATGGACCTTCTTTTCCAATCTGGGCAAACATCCACCTGGGCTTACACTTAAGTTAACAGCTTAGGATAAAGCCGCTGTAAAATTCTGTGTCCCCAATTTTGTTATCACACATTTTCCATCCCGTGTAAGACAGCGTTTGACTCAACAATAAGTTCAAGAAAGATTGTTGGATCATGTTTCAAGTATCCTAATCATTGGTAAAGGTAAATTAAGGGAATCTTGTAGACCCAATGTAAATCGTTGAAAATCTTGTAATAATAGCTCTATTTTATTTATTTGGAATCTTTAAAAGAAGGGAGTAAATTATTTATCTATTTATTGTGGGTACCGAATGCGGATATGTAAAGCTCTCTAAGGTGTAAATAGGGTGCGGTTTAGGGTTTCAGGTCGTGATCGTAAACCACTGGCAATAGTAGTTTGCAAACTAGTAACAAACATTGCAAATTACAATTCGATTAAGAGGAACTACTATTACCACTACTACTCAAAAACCTTTTGGAGGAGCTCCAATGACAAAATCTCCTTCCCACTATCATCAAAAGTCGAAGTAGAAGTTTCACAAAGGTGATACCAGCTCCAAATAGGTGGCCAAAGTTTCCGAAATACAAAAGAAATAAGATATGAAGCTCGATAGCAACACAACAAAGATAATTTCAAAGACAATACCTCTAATGATCTTAATATCTTATATGAATACTTGAAATTGAATGTTTTGCATTTCCAAGTATTTGATGGACACAGCCAATATTTATTGTTAACGACAATAAGACATGCAAAACTGGTAAAGTGCAATGAACATTTAATTTCATGAGGGATATGGTGCATTCAGGGATGACTCCTGATATTGTAACGTATAACAGTTTGATTAATGGGTAATGCAAGATGGGTAATGTTCGAGAAGCTGTGAATCTATTTGAAAACTTGTAGTTTAAAGGTATGAATCCTAATGTGATTACCTATAATACTTTGATATTTTGGTATTGTAAAGAAAGCATGTTTGATGATGCTTATGCACTCCTAAATAGAGGTGTTGCTAAAGGCTTAATACCAAATGATGTAACATGGAGTATATTGGTTTCCAGTTTTGTTGAAGAGGTTGATGACTATAGATAGATTTATGCTTCTTTTTTTTTTCTTACCAAATTGTCAAAGAGATAAATTTGCGAAACAGATGAGGATCTTATTTTGGTTGATTGGTGCTGGGAAAGTGTACTCTATGTCTCTATATACCGTTGGTTGATTGGTGTTGCCGAAGTGTACTCTATGTCTCTATATACTGTTGGATATGGGGATTGAATCAATCTGAATCCGATCCATTATTTGATTGGGATTCAACTTTGATAGACTCTTGTTGATTCATCTATGACGGATGACAAATACACATCCAAACATTCCCAAATTAAGTAAGTAGTCCATCTGAATATGTTCATCTTCAAGAGTAGTCTAAACTCTAAAGCCTTCAATTAGAGCATCCATCAATTCATGTAAAGAATCGCCTATCTATTTGAACTTCATGAAGGCAGGGAACTCGATTAATGAAGTTATAAGTATGTTAGGACTTTGGGTAACCATCAAGGTCTTTGGATATTAAGGACCGGAAGAGAAAGGACATGTAACGCCGGATGCTCACTCAATCTTACATGAAAAACTACTCACAGGAGTTGCTACAAAGTGAGATAATTATTATATTCATTTGATGAATAACTTGTTAACAACTCTTTGTTCATGTGTTGGTAGGACTTTCAGTCCTGTCTCTGTCATAGCTATGATCTACATTTATTATTATTTTTTTTAAATCCATATTATGATGCTTGTTTACATGTTAATTAGGCTCAAAGTTCACAGAAAGGTTTTAATCCATTTAGGTCTGAAGATGCTAAAGGTATGCAACTAGATGCTTTGTTAGTCTTCTTTTAATTGCTCCACACGAAATGAGCATATATATATCGCTCTAAGCTTTAGTCGTCGTTTAAGCTTGTACAATATTTATAATCGTTTCTCAAATGCAAATTACAAATATTCTACTTTTAGAATATTACCAACTCAACGATGGTTGGTTTGTTCTCTCTGCCTTTTCAGCTATCAGAAGTCATCCAAGAAACCTTCTTTTCCGATCTGTGAAAACATCCACCTGGGCGAACTCTTAAGTTAAAGGATTAGGAATCATATATTTTCCCTCCGATGAAGGACAACGTGTGACTCAACAGAAAGTTCAAGAAAAATTTAGGGTCATGTTGCAGGTATCCTAGTTACCCTTTGGTAAAGAAAATATAAAGGAATCTTGTAGACCCAATGTAAATCATTGAAAATCTTGTAATAATAATAAATGGTGTTCAATAAGAGCTTAATAGCTCTGTTTACTTGGAATCTTATAAAGAAAGGGAGTATTTGATTTTTTTTTTTTGTTACTGTTTTTTTTTTTTTTTGGGGGCAGGGTACGGAATGCAGAATGCGAGGCTCTCTAAAAGTGTAGAAAGGGTGTTTGAAAATGAAGCTCCTATCTATAGGCAATGGTTTAGGGTTACAGGTTGTGATAATCGTAAGTTCGTAATTAATGGCAATAGTACTTTGTTATCCTTCAGTTTTACGTACACCTGTATGGAATCTGGATCATACACGTGCCGTAACGCTTTTGAGGTACTGGCATTACAATAGTTCGTTGGTTTTTTGTGACGTATTGTAAATAGAGAAGGTGATCGCTTATGAAAAAAAAGGTAAGTTGGAGGTACCCAGACTCCGTACCATATTTCAAATGTTATGCGTACGTCCCACCTGCAAAGAGCATCAACGTCGCACAAATTACCCACATGTGAAGTCACAGATTTGAACATTTGATATGTCGGTTACACATGTAGGATCCGGGCGTTTGGAGACACGGTACCATTTGAGTTAGGACCAATCGGTAAGGTGATCGCTTATGCATCAAGATAGTTAAAATAAGAAGTACCCCTCGCATGTAACTTACAAAACACCTCTAGATGAAAGGTTGGGAGAGTGGATTGTACGTCTGGAAAATGTTAAGCTTTTTTTATGCAACCTTTTATACATGTTGAGTTTTTATTAACTATTGAACCAAAAAGACTAGCTTTATTGAGTTATATATATATATATATATATATATATATATATATATATATATATATATATGTATATGTATATATATATAAAATTCATTATCACTTCCACAATTTTTGAAACTTTGACTCACCCTTGTTGTGTGCCCACTCATTTACAAGAACAAAAACCAAGTCATTTATATGATAAAATTTCATGAAAACTAAGGCCATACAATTTTTTCATGAAGTATATTTTATAAAGGTCCTTAATTGTGTTTACATGGATTTACAAAAACTATCACTATACTTTTATTTTCACATTTTCAATCCAATAAATTTACATGCTGCTTGAAATTGATCCATCATCCATCTAAAATGACTAAATTACCATTTTCCCGTAATAGTCCCAACAACAGAAAATGACAAGATAAAGGGTATTTTGGTCATTTTAAGTGGAAGATGGACACTTTTTGAGCAAAATGTAAATTATTGAACTGCAAAGTGATGTGCAAAATCTAGTTCTAAAAATTTTATCGTTGTAAATGAACAAGTAGTACCGTGCTAGACCCAAAACACAACCGGGCAGTGAATCCTGTCGTGTAGTAGTATAGTTTGGTAAGTTCGGGTTCGAACACAGGGAACTTTAGCTTTAGAGTTTTAAGGTAAGTGTGAGTAATTTAAAAAATAAAATAAAAGTTGGGTTTGCGTGACCGAATTGTCACAATGCTTAAATTTGCAAGCTTTAAATTAAAACGAGGCAAGAGGATTCCGTAGAGTCAAGTAGAATATTAAAGAAAGACTTTCGTATATTAAAAACAATACTTGTTTGGACTAGGTCACTAGTGATTTCGGGGTGAAAGGTTAAAACCAGTTTGAATCATGCAAAAGCGAATATCATTTAAACAAAGGCTTAACATTCGCTATCACCTAATGTTCAACTTCAATTCACGACCTTATAACTTAATATAGTAACGGACGTTCGCCATGGTTACCAACTTACACATTTGAGCTTAAATTATCTAGCTTATTCCAAAGTTACATCCGTAAATTTGTTCAATCACTCAAAGATAAATAATTGATAGTTATTACTAAATAAAAGACGTTCGCCATGTTTACTAGCAATTCATCAAATAAGTTTAGATAGATGCTTAAAAGCTCAAACACGCAAGTTTCATTGATTAAACATAAGGACCAAAGATATGTATTACAATTCACCTAACGGAAAGACATTCGTCAATTTTCCCAACTCATATCTGCTTAGCTCTTTCGTTTAACAAAAATCCATGTTCATGGTCATGAACAAAGGTCCATTTATACTTAGACATACAAATGAAAGCTTTTTAACTTAACAACAAACACTCGCTATAGTTATCTAGTTAAAACTACCAATTTGTTCCACAAATTTGTTGAGCTAAACACACACGAGTTCATGGATGAAAAATAAACCCTAACATAATCAAACACCCAAGTGATTCACCCCTAATCACTAGCTAAATCATCCAACAAGTAAATAAGAAATTTAGCCACTCATTACAACCATAATCATGTAACAATTGCAAGAAAGTGAAGAAATTATAAATTACTTAAATTAAATGAAGAGTTATAATTGTACCCAAATGATTACACCACAATTTGAAGCAATTGTTCTTGATGAAATTGTTGCTAGCTTGTTCCCCACAATTGTTTCAAGAGATTACAAGTGAAAATTAGAGTAAAATGGTTATTTTTGTGAAATGAAATGAGGTGGAGGTGAAGGGGTCTTGTTGAAGAGAAAAACCCACACCAAGTGAAGTGAGTATGATCATGAATGATGGATTTCGAGCTGAGGTTTAGGGTTACAAACCCATTCCAAAAGCTCCAATCCATTGTGTAAAAATGGAAGAGGGAAGTCTTGGACCAAAAAGAAGTTGGAGCTTTAATTGTTTCCCCCTTCTCCACTGCTGCACATGTATCCATTACACTTCAGTCCGTGAGGCATTTTATTCAGTCTGAAAGAGATAACAGTGTTCCGTCAAACTAGCCGATCGACTGAGAATGCATAGCCAATCAGCTCAACAAGCTCACCCGATCGGCTTTGCTCCCATAGCCGATCGGCTTCTTTATCCTCGACTTCGAGCTTTCAACAAGGGCGAGCTGCTGTGACACTTTTGAACTAAATGAGCCGATCGTCTATATTTACCCTATCGGTTCATAGATGTAACCCGATCGGCTCAGATGATATAGCCGATTGGCTATGACATGTTTCCAGGCTAGCATCAGTTCAGCATCAGACTTGGCTCAGATTTCGACCAACTTCACCACATTGCATGCTTTTCCAACGATTCAACCTGAGATAAATTTTCAAACGAAATAAGTACCGAAAGTTCTCGAAATTTACTCAAATACAAATGCAAAACAATGATATTGTGACAGATTTATATAGACAAAATGGGCGATATCACAAAGGTAAAATAAAAGTATATGAACGATCTTAGTAAATTGATGTAAACCAAAGGAACCATTTATGGAATTTGCTCATTTCCCTTAAAATGATGTGCCAAAGTTAACACCTTTCTGCAATGAAATGAAATGGTATATTGTTTGATATTGTATTATACTTTACCTCTTGACTGTTATAAGAGTTGTACTTTCAATTGATCTATTATACGAAGTTGTAAATTTTAAATCTCACTTATATTCTGTATAGTTTCTCTTTTGACATTGACAAAAAAGTAGATTTTCATTTTTTGTCAATGTCAGAAAAGAAAAATGTACATACAATAGATGAGATTTACAACTTCAATAATTGTAATAAAAATTTCTAAAGTACACTAGATAAAATATCAAAAGAGGTGACATAAACAAAGACAAGGTTAATCAGACTCGTTAAAGACCTAAGATACAAATAGGGGATATGTTTTGACCTGAAATGGATATATCCATATATCTCTGACTCAAATTTATGAGAAGATAAAATATGGAAAAATCTATACCGAAAAAGGGTTCACGTGGACATATTGGTTCACGTAAGAGTACACGTAAAATACCAAAGAGGGTTATTCATATTCAATTATACCATTGTGACTGTTACAGATGTACGAGGGCGTGTGGTTTCTTGGTCCTCCGCCGGTACTTGTGGCTTCCGAGGTACAAGAAGAGGGATGCCATTTGCTGCTCAAACCGCAATGACAAATGCTATTCATGCAGTAGTAGATCAAGGTATGCAACGAGCAGACGTCATGATTGAAGGTCCCGATCTCGGAAGAGACGCAACATTACGAGCTATTTGCAGTAGTGGTATACTATAAAATAGTTTCAAGTAATAAACACAAATGAATTCTACTATATTTAAAAGTTAATGTGAAGGGCTGCGATGCCACCAATCATTTAAAGTCGATTAAGTGAAAACGACATTCAATTAGGGTTAAGTTAAACCAGAGAATCTTTGACCTAGTGGTATGAGAGGAGTCCATTAATCAAAAGTTTGTGAGTTCAACCTTCACTTGAAATAGTACACACACACATGTGGGTGTATATAGTATGCGAGTGAATTAGGTTGTAGGATTACCGTTTAAAACCAAAATTAGTGTCAAGTTAACTAACAAACACTTTTTTATTATATTGTTTTTTCTACCAATAATCATGATTATAAAAACAATAAGATAGAGGATCATGAGGGTAGGGGTCATTTGGAGGAAAGGGAGAGCAGGCCATCTTAGCTATTCATTTCATGCATCAACGGCGTAGGTCATTTCAAATCAATGAGGGGTATTTGATAATTGTTAGAAAACGAGGTACTAAAAAAGTATAAATTATGCACTATACATCAAACATTTGTCAGATACTTTTTCTTTTCCCAGATCACATTAATCAAATAGTTTCTCTCTCCTTGATTCAAAATACACACAACTCTTGCTATCTTCAAACACTCCCAACTTCAAATCTTTTTTCAAGCTCTAATTTCAAACTCAAAAACATACTTAAATCTTTTGCATTTGTAAAGCTATGTCGATATTGACGAAAGAAATCTTCGATTTCATTTTCGAACGTTCAACTTTGTCACTCGATATAAGAAAGTGAAGCTATAAGAAGTAGAAAGGGAAACAAATCTTAATTCATACTTAGATATGTGTTTACAACCGTCGGATCTACCATCAGATCAATGGATACGTCCAGTGTTGACCTCGTCGGAACCTCAACCATTCAAATGTTACGTTACTGCATTTTGTTTTCTATTTAGTAGTGGATCTTTAATTTTACTGCATTTTATGTTTGAAATGTTATAATTGTTACTGCATTTTATATTTATTTACTGTTGCATTTTAATTTCTATTTATTCATCACTGGTGGTTCTTCATATTACTGCATTTTATGTTTTATTTGCTAATGCATTTTATTTTCATTTTGTTCATCACTAGTGGTTCTTCAATTTACTGCATTTTACATATTTGTTTGACTGCATATTATGATTGATATGTTTCTTCCTTTTCCTGCATTTTATATTTTATTCGATGCTACATTTTGTATTTTTTTATTATGAGCATTGTATCATCTTTTTAGTGCATCTTTACTTTATTTGTTTACTTCATTATTATGTTTGTTATGTGTTAATTTTAGTTTGTTGTTGAATGTTGTACGTGTGCCTTTTTAATATCACACAAGAAAAAGATCTAAAGAAAAAAATGAAGGATAAAAGTTTTTGCAAAAAAGAAAAAAAGTCGTCGGAATCTCGCGATGGCCGACGATGGTCAGCTGCTGATGGCGGGTGACCGGAGGTGGGAGTTGGTGGTGGATGGTGGAGGTGGTGGGGGAGTGTGTGAAGAAAGGTGAGAGAATAAAAGATAGCATAAATAAAGTAGGAGAAGTGAACATGAAAATTATCAGGTGACACATGTCATGTCTTGGTTAGCTCACATTATGCTCTCCCTGCTCTCCCTTTTGTACATGCTCTCGAGAACCTAACCCAAACAATAATTATCACCGAATAAAAAGTAATTTAAGAGTTGCCCAAACTAGGAAATTGATTGGACAGTAGGCCTCCACCAATCCGATATTCTTTCCAAAATTGAATATACAAAGAAACCATATCCAAGTTTTTTTTAAGGAGTCCTCGCATACAATGTCTACGTTTGGTTCAAAATAAGGAATACTAATGAAAAATGTAAAGGAAATATTAAAGAAATACACTCAATATATCATAGTATTACCTTTATCATTCACGTTATTTGTTTCATTTATTAATATATATATATATATATATATATATATATATATATATATATATATATATATATATATATATGGATGGATGATAGGGATCTTGTGAGAACTAAAGTTGAATAAGAACTATGAGAACCCACTGTTTCGAAAAGACCGCTAAAACCCATACCTTTCATACAAAATTAGTTTTATACAAATATCAATTACATCTAACAAACTGTATCATAAACTACATTTTTTCATTCTCTTTAATTTGGTATAGCTTATATTATATTTTATTAATATAAAATTGCATATGCATGATGAAACTTGTATTATGCGTATGTTTAACAGATAAAAGAAATGACAAAATGAAAAATCTGATGTATATTGATATAAACTACTAATAAATACGAGTATTTAGAAATAACCGAATACAATAAAATGCAAAGCATCTAATTTTTATAGATGCATCCATCTCAAACAAGCAAATAAGACGCAATTTCATTGCTAATTTCTCTATATAATATGTATTGGAACACAATGGAGTGGGATCAAAGAAATTAGCAAATTAAGCATAAGAAATTTTAGCCATGAAACCTTCGGACGTGTGGCATTCATATCAATTAAATAACTTTTTTCAATAGCCCCTGGACGTTTACCCAAGTGGTTGAGGGTGTTGGCCCAATGTTGGACCTCTATTGAATACATGAGGTTGGATGTTCAATCCTTGTGGTTGGGATCCCCATCATGGCCTTGGCCCTTGGCGAGTCCGATTTACCTCTCACATGATGGGCCTGGGGCGGCTTGACGTGGGCCGGTTTGCGTGTCCGGAATAACACGTTTTGAAAGCTCTTGCAAGTAACAATGAAATCTTCGTCAATCACCATGTGAATATAAAAATTACCGATTAACTCCGATTTATAATGAGAATAACCGTTGATTTATTGTCGAGATGATGAAGCGATACAACGAGTTGCGATTCCGAGTTAGTTATTGAGATCGGAGACAGCAACGGTGATCGGTGGTGTTTCTATTACACTTCGGCAACAACAACAGCAACGAATGGTGATTGTGTGATTGATGATTTTTGCGGAACGTTATGGTCTAGGAGATGAACTATAGCTTTTAAAAACTACTACAATAGTTGATTCTTGCGGAACATTATGTATATATGTATGTATATTATGTGCATACAGGTATATACATCATCTTTATAATATAAAACTCTACGATTTAAGCTAGGGTAAATTATTTAAATTGTCCTTGTGGTTTCGAGATTTGTCCACCTATCGTTCCAACTTTCATGAAGGTATTTAAATAGTTCAATACCTGAAAGTTTTGTTTACCGGTAGTTGATATCGCGTAAATAGTCATGTTTTTACCACCGATATCTCTCTCATTCCGGAACAATACTTGGCATTTGGACTCAAATAATGCACAAATCAATGAAACTTTTCCAAGAAGGTCAAACTGAAGTTGCACGAGAAAAATCAAGCAAAACGGACGAAAAACTAAGATTCCACCCACTGTTGAAGATTTAAGGCATCCGAAACAAGATTTAGAGACAAAGTGTCGGTCATTAAGGTTTATCTTATCCGAGATCTTCGTTTTCAAAATACGAATCTAAGAGAAGAAGAATCAGCAAAAATGGATCGATGAAGAATGAAGATTCTACATACACCGGAAGATTCAAATGATTCGTACGAGACATCCAAAGATAAGAGACACTTTTCAGGGATTTCTTTTCATCAAAGTCTTCGTTTTTGAAAAACGAATCGAACGCAAAAAGAATCGACGAAAAAGGGAAGCATAACGATGAAGATACGCGCGAATAAAGAAACGAGCAAAAGACGGCGAACTGGAGCGGGCACAAGGCAGCCGCCGCCGGCCAGCCTGCAGACGTCGCCGGCTGCATCTCCCCCGTCTCTCTGGTGCTTTTTCGTCCTTGCCCGTACTCGCCCGGTACATGTGCTAGACCTTTCCGCAACTTTAGGGTACATGTGCTGGACCTTTACGCGCTTTAGGGTACATGTGCTAGACCTTTATCCACCTTTTGCTAACATGTGCCCCAAGTTGCTAAAGTGAGCCCCTCTTCAAGTATAAATAGGCCATCAAAGCCTCATTTACACCATACACCATTCTTAGAGCAATACTTCTACTTAGTTATTAGTTCTACTTTCTCTCTCTATCTTCTTACTCTAAATTAGTTTTAGGCTAATATAAGAGCTTGTTTAGAATAGAAGGAAAGTGCGGAACGCATTGTAATCTTCGAAGTACGCTCGGAATTGTGTCAATTAATTCAAGTCTATTCTCTCTTGCATTTACTCCTGGTTCTTTCTATCCTTATCTATCTTAATTAATTACGTTTATATTGATTATGCTAGATTTAGTTATTGTCATGATTAGGGAATAGTATACTTGTTGTGTTTGCTTGCGAAGTAGTTAGTAAATTATGGTATTATTTATAATTAAATCTTAAAGATCGGTAATATTGCTTTGATCGTTTTATTGTATGTTCTTTGTTTGATTGTTGCCTTAGGATCATCATAGTAGTAAAATATAAACGGTCTTAATTATTGTAAAGTAATATGACGACCCCTATTCGACTGTTACTCGATATAGTACTGGAAACACTTCAAGGCGGAGTACAAATGTATGGAAGGCGAGGAACGACCGAAGGTAGTCATACTAAGAAACGGTATAATGTTACGAAGTAATATGACGGCCCCTATTCGACTGTTACTCGATATAGTACTGTAAACACTTCAAGGTGGAGTACAAATGTATGGAAGTCGAGTAACGACCGATGGTAGTTATATTACAGACTAATATATACAATGAGAAACCTAGTTTAATTAACCTTTCTAAATAGACTTTTAAACTTCAAATTAATCTAATCGCCTTTCCACCAATATTCGTGATTACAACACCTTTTTAACGACGTCCAATTGAAAGGTAGTCAGTCATCTGTGTCAATATAATTTGTCAAAGATATGAAACTATGGAACCGCAAGGCTACATGGGGGATTATCGTAGGACAAGACATGGCCAAGGTTTGAAGCGGCGGAACCACTTTAAGTGAGGAACATTGTGGATAATTAGGGGATTTATTGGGTAGTCTTAAGCAAGGGCCGGTTTAAAGACATAAATGAACATTTTAAATATACGAATCTGTTAGGATGATGAAGAATCGTTATATGATTCAGTTTTGTCTAGTACCTTTAGATTTTATTCCCGTTCATATGAAAATATTATTATACCATAATTAAGATTTTGCTTATTATTCTAAATACTTTGGAATGTTACCATAACCTAGCTCCCGATGTGACATGCTAATGGAACTTTAATTAGTAGAGATTCTAGTGTTTACATACAAGTATTCAAGAATGATAATTACTAATATCATTCAAACAATTTCTCCAAATATCATCCTATAACTTAATTAACGAAGTCTCAGCAAACACTACATTTATCTTTTATTTTAATTTCGCTTTAATTTATTTACTTGCCTAAGTTAATTAACAGAAAAACCAAAATTCCCCACTATTATATAAACCCTTCATTAGTTTGAAAGCCCTCATCTGCCACGCCTTAGTTTCAATTCAGTCGGTTTGAAGAACGACTCTAGGTCATACATACCACTTGTTCACCCTAAGGATTAGCATTATTAGGAAAAACTTAGGCCCCACAAATACAAATTTAAAACATCCACTGATTGCAATCACCAGTAGCCGGTGCAACGAAAATGGTAAAATCCTTACCGACCGCTGGTGTCTGGTGACGCATCAGTAGTTCAAAAATGGACTATTTAAATAATTGTTTTTTGGTACTTAAGGACTATAGAGCGTACCGCCCTTACCAAATTTTTTTATTTAAATAGTCCATTTTTGGACTACCGATGAACAAAACTTTCAGATATTAGACTATTTAAATACCTTTTTGAAAGTTGGGACTACCGGTGGACAAATCTCAAAACCACAGGGACGATTTAAATAATGTACTCTTTAAGATATTACATTTATCAAAGGTAAATTGTTACCATTCCTAACCTATTTAAACTCATATACCACTACTTCAACTTATTAAAAATTAAATAAAGTGATAAATAAAGGGATGAATATATATATATATATATATATATATATATATATATATATTTATTTGTATAATATCATATTGCATTTTAAAATAGTAGTAATAATCAAATATAAATATAAATAAAACCATTTTAAAGGACAGAAGAAATTAACATTTCAAATTATAATATTCATTTTACCAAGATAATATTACGACTTTGAAAGTTAATAACAACAAATTAAATAAGAACATATAGTTGATTAATATATAGTTGTATTGTTAGAAATAATATCAATATCAATAGAGTTACATGTAAAATGTAGTCCTTTGACATTTTAAAATGTAATCTTTGTTTTCACAAGATAAGGTTGGTTATGACTTTATTATAGGGGTATTAAATAGAGCATGTAGTTATTGTAGTTATATTGCTATAAATATTATCAACAAAATACCCATGAAAAATAAGTGATTTTTTATTAAATAAATCAACTATGGTGGTTAAAGTACTAAATATAAAGTTTAATATAAAAATATGTGATTATAAGATATGTTAAAAGTACTAGCACTACTACAGAGAGAGATAAATAGGTTGTCAAACTATGTAGATCGGTCTTCAAACCGATCTTATAAGATATGTTAAAAGTACTTGACTAAAACTAACCGGTTTTATAAGATACGTTAAAAGTACTTGACTAAAATTTATATATACGTCTTAAATAGAAATTACCTATTTTTTTTATTTACGGTTCAAGTTGTTCATGTAGGCTTCTAGGGGTGTTCAGAGTTATGTTTGATTAAGTTTTTAGTAAAAATCGAATCGAACAAAATACTTTGCATTTTTATAATAAAAATTGTTTGGTTTGGGTTCTCTATAATCTTTTTTATTTTATTTTCCGTTTCAGTTTGTTATCGGTTATTTCGGTTTATAATCAAATGCTACGCTATGAGCTAGTTTTTTTTATTTCGATAGAAAAGAAGTTAACTTTGAGACTAAAAAATACATTTGTTAGATAAAATCATACGATGATAAAATTTATGTCGAAACATAGATAAAATATATTGATCATTAATATATATTTAGAATTATATTGTATATATTAGTGTGGTAGTAGTGGTAGGATACTTACCTTTCTAACAAAATATATATTTAGAATTATATGAAACCTTATGTATATAAAGTTATTAATGGAAAACAAAAGAACAAGGAAATTAAATATGAGATTATAATATATTAAAAAAAAACTTGAGTTCCGCACATCATCGCTTTCATCAAGTTGGTTCAAATAAAACTTTTAGTAGTGGCGAATAGATCTTGCCAACATGAATCAGTGTCGTAACTTAATTATGTTGTGTGGCCCAAATAAATTATTAAGATGCTTGGAATGTTCTTTAGCACACATATGATGATATACCCCTCACTTTGGGTTTGGTCCATTGGCTTCTCTATTGGGCTCCCCCTCCCCATATATAAGGGTACAAACCATAGACCTTCACATGATGGGACATAACATTACACACACTCATTCCATAAGCTCCTCACCTCCAAACCCATCTTCTTAGATGGGTAATCAATCACCCTTTACCACCCTCGATGAGAACTATCTCGATCCGAGTTACGACACTAGTGCAGTGTAAAGAGGTGATTCCCCTCATCCGCACTCAAGCCGAAATATGCTTGAACAATTGGCGCCATCCGTGAGACACGTAACTATGTGTCTCGTGTTCTCATCATCAATCAAATAAACGGGTTAGATCCGAGCTCGTTCAGTAAGATTCCTTTACATCTTTATCATCCTATAATCTTTGCAAAATTACACATATCACTTGTGTAAAATATGATTTGATCTTATATTTGTAAAAAAGGAAAAGATTAGCTTTTGATTTTGATCCGTTAAATAAAATGGTTCTATTACATAACCGTTTCAAAATTTTGGGTTTACGAGAATCTTTCATTTATGAGATTACACATGAATTGATTCACCATTTTACAACTAATAGTACGAGATGTACCCACTGTGATGATTAAACCATTTAAAATTATACGTACATTACTATTTGCATAGTGTACAAGTGTAGGGAACGTTTCACTTTACCAACTCTCTACACCAACCTTTTTGAAAGGATATTCAATTAACGCGTGTCTGCTCGTGAGTGGGTCGTGTATTTCACGAATCAAAACAGAGGCAGGTTTATTGCTTTGTTAAAAAAGTGGATAGGATCCATCGGGTACAATCCTGTAACAGTTAAATTTTTCATTCTCCAAGCTCATTTTCATTATTTTACCGTGATGAGCTCCAAGCTCCGAGATTGTTATATACTCCGGTTCTAAGCTCCGGGCTCCGGGATCGTTTTATACTCCGGCTATTTACCGAGTTCCGGTCTCGTTCATACACACTCGGCTCGTGCTTCGAGTTCCGCCCTCAAGATTATCTGAGCTCCGGACCCGTTCCATAAACAATCCGAGTTCCAAACTAGTTTTGCCATAAATATTTGCTCCGAGCCGAGCCCCGAGCTCCGTACGGGTGCTTGATTATTGTTGCTCCAAGCCAAGATCCAATATGCACATGCATATAATGAAGCCTACGTATCCAAGATATTGAGGCGTACATGCGTGTCATGAAGCATGCGTACGTACGTACAGTTAGCTACTTTTTGAAAATACGTATCCGTGTATCATGCCATCATCATGCGTATATATGCATATATGTGTGACACCATACATGGCATCATGCAACGTTCTTGCATATATGCCCGAGGAAAATTTGTACGTAACCTGTACGCACGACATCGAGCCCTGCCCTCAAGTTTGTCCGACATGAAACCGAGCTCCGAGCTCGTTCTACATAACCCGAATACACCGAGCTCCGGGATTGTTCACACCGAGTTCCGAGTTCATCCGAGTTCATCCGAGTTCTGCACTCGTTCTGATGTAGCTCTCCGAGCTCCGAGCTCCGAATTCCAAAACAAGTGCTCCATGACGTCATAATATCGTTGCTCTAAGCCCGTGCTGTTTTGACATTGCTCCGAGCTCTGCAGGGTTGACATAATTCTGTGATGCCATTCAACTGAGTTCCGTGACCAGCTCCGAGCTCCGCGTCACCTTCGATACGGCTCCGTGCTCATTCCGACAACCAATTCACATGGGTTTTTCCGAGCTCCGAACTCCGGGAACACTTGACCGAGCTCCGACCTCAGAATTCCGGGATCGTTTACATACTCCGGGCTCCGTGTTCCAAGCTGATTCCATTCAGTGACAAAACCGAGCTCCGTACACATGCTCCGAGCTAGCCTTATTCCGAGATGATTGAGGTCCGGGATCGTTCATATACTCCAGCCTCCGTGTTCCGAGCTAGTCTCGTTCCGAGATAAAACCAAGCTCCGCATCCGGGCTGAGATAACTCCAAGCTCGTGTTGACGTTAACTCCAGCCTATATGTGTTACCTTCATTCCTTCGAGCTTCAAGATCCTAGCGTGATGATTACAAACAAGGATGCGTGTGTCGTTAAAAAAAAAAAAAGAAGGCTAAAATTATGTGATGAGTTGTGCAAGAAATCTACTACCATAATTACAATTATTTCCATATGCGTACGTATCACTTGTTTCTACATGGCAAACTAATTTGTTATCAAACAAAGGGTACAAGCACCCACAGCACAGACACAAGTGTGCAACAAATATTTACACATTCAATTTTGCTGAAATTTGCAAATGCTGTTCACGTTGGATGAATAAAATAATCTGGAAGCAAGATGGGGAGTATTCATTTATACATGAATTTTTCCTTCTCCGAGCTCATTTCATTGTTATTCCGTGATGAGTTCCGAGCTTGTCTCTCGATGGCTTCGCTCATTCCATTTATATTCGCCGATGAGCTCTGACCTCGTTTCGCGATGGCCTCCGAGATTCGAGTTCTGCATCGCCCATGTACGGCTCCGGGCTCATTCCGACGTACTTCGAACTCAAGGATTGTTTGAAATGAAACCGAGCTCCAGGCGCGTTTTATATATAATCTGAACTCCGAACTCCGAGCTCATACCGACACCGTGAACTGTCCGAGTCAACTACTAGCTCCGGACTCATTCCAACATGCTCCAAGTTCCGCACTCATCTTGATATAGCTCCAAGTTCCGAGCCCATCTGAGATAAACCGAGCTCCGAACTCGTTCGATATATAATCCGAGTGCCACACTCGTATTGACATTTCTCCAAGCTCGGTGCTACATGTTCGCTCCCGGGATGGATCCGAGTTCCGAACTCATTCCAACGTACTCCGGGCTCCGTTCTGAGATAACTCTATCTGAGCTCGTTCTAAGAAAACTTCATACACTGGGTTCATGCTCTGGTTGGTCAAGGATCCGTGCCGTGCAACACATACAAAAATGGAAAGAGACGGTGATAGACATATCCCAAGATATTATGTACATATCATACTGCATATAGTACATGTCAACTCTTTTTACATGCGCGAAGCTCGGTGTCCGAAGCACATTGTATTTATTAATACAGATCCTCCAATGCATGCATGTTTTCAAAGTAATAAAGATTTTAAATAGAATATTGTTACTGGGCCATGCATATTTATGCCATGAATTTCGGTTACAACACAAGATGTAGAGGACACAACTCTATTTGAATGTTGCCATATGGCCTCAAATTACAATAAAAAATCGTCCCTGTACATAATACACAATAGAAGATTCTTTTTCAGATTTCTAATTGCATACTTTTGGACAAATGCTCATGGTGGCAGTAGCTTTTACGAACAAAGCTTAAATCCGTCAAAAATATACCACACTAAAAATTTATTAGTACAGTTGTTCTCAACTGTTTTGGTAAACTGACCTCCGGGATCGCTTATATGCTGCGGGCTCATCTTTTTAAGTTCAATACTACTAAAATTATTAGTACTATTGAACTGGGTTCCGCGATACCGCCGAGTTCCGCCCACAGGTTCCGCGATGCCGTCGGGTTGTTGGGTCAACCAAAAACTCATTAGGTGATCGAAACCCGACCCAAAAAAATAGTAGGTTGACGTGTCAAAAAACCTCGACTCGACCTGCTTATTTCGAGTTGGTTTCGTGTTGAATTTCAAGTCGTGTCAGAGATTGCTAACCCTACTTTTTCTCATAATCCTAACACACAGCTTCAACTAAGAGAATGCCGTTAAGAAAAAATAAATAAAAAAATTGTTAACAAATTTAGAATTTATATGTTATCATTGATCGAAAAACTAGGAATTGAAACATAAAAAGTTACTAGCGTAATACACGCGCAATGCAACGGAATATAAAATTCTGTTATTCACCGACAAAAATTCGTGATGATGACTCAGTATAATAGTGAAGAGTGAAATGTTATAAAAATAATTGTTAAAAAAAGTGGGAATTAAATTTAGAATATTAATTATAGAAGTGTTTGAGTCTTACTATTAAAAGTTTCTGAATATAAAACATGAAGATGTTTTATATATTAGTAAGTATAGATATAGATAAACAATATCCAAAAGATTATTACTACATCAAAAAGTAGTATAGAAAATGGGACTACACATGTAAACAATACGTAATAATATACTCCCTCCGTCTCATATCTATTTGTCCACGATTCCTTTTTGGGATGTCCCAATTTAATTGTTCATTTCCATATATAAAAAAGAATAATGAGATAAAATTCATTTTTGCCCCTAATTTATATATGTAAGACAAAAAGGTAGGTAAAAAGTAAAGAGTAAAATTGTCTTGTTACCAAAAAGTAAAAGAGATGGTGATATTTTTCTTTAACTGCGTGTTTTTTGTTGGGGGACAATAAAATTGGGACGGAGAGAGTATATTTTTTTAAATAAAAGTAAATAATAAAAAAAAACAGAAGATTAACTAGCAAAATACTAAAGAAAATGGGACTATGGAGATGCAAGAGAGATTGTTTAAGTTTTGTAACACGAAATCAAAAGCATTTAGAAGCGTGTTTTAGGTATAAATGGGTTGGTTTGACTGAAAACAATTTTTGATAGAAGCTATAAATTTTGTAAAGGACTAGCAGCTAGCTCAAAACAGAAAAATGAAACTCATGTGCCTAAATATGTATCTAAAACAATACGTATCTAACACTATGATTGGTACTTACTTTAAGGTGATCAAAGAACGTAACGAGAGCGAATAAGTAGAGTTTATATATCAACCAACAAAAGAATTAAGCATATTGTTTGAGGTCTATATTCCATCGTTTTTTATAAATTCATCAATTATGTGTACGGGTACAAGTTGTTAGTGCACAAGATATCGTCATCCTACTAATATACATGTGTGTGTGATTGTGTCTAGTTATAACGTACAATAACCTACATAGATTTTGGTGACTAGAAAATATAGCAGTGCATATATATGATTAGCATGGAAAAGAGGAAAACATAAATTATAAAGGACAAAAAGAAAAAAGAAAGAAGGGAGGTGTTGAAGTAACATACCTTCCGAAAGAATGACAATCATGGTTTTGCATCTTACAACTTCAAGAAAAAATAGATGGCGGTGCCACGAAGTTTCACATACTGATTTCAAAGTCTTTGTGGGTGGTATTATATTTTATTATATATATTATTATTATTATTATTATTATTATTATTATTATTAAATAAAATATCAATCCAAAACCGCGTTTTTTCACGTACTACGGAGTCTATATATAACAATCTCTTTTATTGTTTTTTCAAGCAAATTTCTATGTTCATTAATTTACCAGTAAGGCTTCAAGTATTACTTGATCACGTATCAATCGAACTAATCTGTATAGTTTATGTATTTGTAGAGTAAAGGATGCAAGAAGTTGATGACCATATGGACATTGCATGCTTTTCCAACGATTCAACCTGAGATAAATTTTCAAACGAAATAAGTACCGAAAGTTCTCGAAATTTACTCAAATACAAATGCAAAACAATGATATTGTGACAGATTTATATAGACAAAATGGGCGATATCACAAAGGTAAAATAAAAGTATATGAACGATCTTAGTAAATTGATGTAAACCAAAGGAACCATTTATGGAATTTGCTCATTTCCCTTAAAATGATGTGCCAAAGTTAACACCTTTCTGCAATGAAATGAAATGGTATATTGTTTGATATTGTATTATACTTTACCTCTTGACTGTTATAAGAGTTGTACTTTCAATTGATCTATTATACGAAGTTGTAAATTTTAAATCTCACTTATATTCTGTATAGTTTCTCTTTTGACATTGACAAAAAAGTAGATTTTCATTTTTTGTCAATGTCAGAAAAGAAAAATGTACATACAATAGATGAGATTTACAACTTCAATAATTGTAATAAAAATTTCTAAAGTACACTAGATAAAATATCAAAAGAGGTGACATAAACAAAGACAAGGTTAATCAGACTCGTTAAAGACCTAAGATACAAATAGGGGATATGTTTTGACCTGAAATGGATATATCCATATATCTCTGACTCAAATTTATGAGAAGATAAAATATGGAAAAATCTATACCGAAAAAGGGTTCACGTGGACATATTGGTTCACGTAAGAGTACACGTAAAATACCAAAGAGGGTTATTCATATTCAATTATACCATTGTGACTGTTACAGATGTACGAGGGCGTGTGGTTTCTTGGTCCTCCGCCGGTACTTGTGGCTTCCGAGGTACAAGAAGAGGGATGCCATTTGCTGCTCAAACCGCAATGACAAATGCTATTCATGCAGTAGTAGATCAAGGTATGCAACGAGCAGACGTCATGATTGAAGGTCCCGATCTCGGAAGAGACGCAACATTACGAGCTATTTGCAGTAGTGGTATACTATAAAATAGTTTCAAGTAATAAACACAAATGAATTCTACTATATTTAAAAGTTAATGTGAAGGGCTGCGATGCCACCAATCATTTAAAGTCGATTAAGTGAAAACGACATTCAATTAGGGTTAAGTTAAACCAGAGAATCTTTGACCTAGTGGTATGAGAGGAGTCCATTAATCAAAAGTTTGTGAGTTCAACCTTCACTTGAAATAGTACACACACACATGTGGGTGTATATAGTATGCGAGTGAATTAGGTTGTAGGATTACCGTTTAAAACCAAAATTAGTGTCAAGTTAACTAACAAACACTTTTTTATTATATTGTTTTTTCTACCAATAATCATGATTATAAAAACAATAAGATAGAGGATCATGAGGGTAGGGGTCATTTGGAGGAAAGGGAGAGCAGGCCATCTTAGCTATTCATTTCATGCATCAACGGCGTAGGTCATTTCAAATCAATGAGGGGTATTTGATAATTGTTAGAAAACGAGGTACTAAAAAAGTATAAATTATGCACTATACATCAAACATTTGTCAGATACTTTTTCTTTTCCCAGATCACATTAATCAAATAGTTTCTCTCTCCTTGATTCAAAATACACACAACTCTTGCTATCTTCAAACACTCCCAACTTCAAATCTTTTTTCAAGCTCTAATTTCAAACTCAAAAACATACTTAAATCTTTTGCATTTGTAAAGCTATGTCGATATTGACGAAAGAAATCTTCGATTTCATTTTCGAACGTTCAACTTTGTCACTCGATATAAGAAAGTGAAGCTATAAGAAGTAGAAAGGGAAACAAATCTTAATTCATACTTAGATATGTGTTTACAACCGTCGGATCTACCATCAGATCAATGGATACGTCCAGTGTTGACCTCGTCGGAACCTCAACCATTCAAATGTTACGTTACTGCATTTTGTTTTCTATTTAGTAGTGGATCTTTAATTTTACTGCATTTTATGTTTGAAATGTTATAATTGTTACTGCATTTTATATTTATTTACTGTTGCATTTTAATTTCTATTTATTCATCACTGGTGGTTCTTCATATTACTGCATTTTATGTTTTATTTGCTAATGCATTTTATTTTCATTTTGTTCATCACTAGTGGTTCTTCAATTTACTGCATTTTACATATTTGTTTGACTGCATATTATGATTGATATGTTTCTTCCTTTTCCTGCATTTTATATTTTATTCGATGCTACATTTTGTATTTTTTTATTATGAGCATTGTATCATCTTTTTAGTGCATCTTTACTTTATTTGTTTACTTCATTATTATGTTTGTTATGTGTTAATTTTAGTTTGTTGTTGAATGTTGTACGTGTGCCTTTTTAATATCACACAAGAAAAAGATCTAAAGAAAAAAATGAAGGATAAAAGTTTTTGCAAAAAAGAAAAAAAGTCGTCGGAATCTCGCGATGGCCGACGATGGTCAGCTGCTGATGGCGGGTGACCGGAGGTGGGAGTTGGTGGTGGATGGTGGAGGTGGTGGGGGAGTGTGTGAAGAAAGGTGAGAGAATAAAAGATAGCATAAATAAAGTAGGAGAAGTGAACATGAAAATTATCAGGTGACACATGTCATGTCTTGGTTAGCTCACATTATGCTCTCCCTGCTCTCCCTTTTGTACATGCTCTCGAGAACCTAACCCAAACAATAATTATCACCGAATAAAAAGTAATTTAAGAGTTGCCCAAACTAGGAAATTGATTGGACAGTAGGCCTCCACCAATCCGATATTCTTTCCAAAATTGAATATACAAAGAAACCATATCCAAGTTTTTTTTAAGGAGTCCTCGCATACAATGTCTACGTTTGGTTCAAAATAAGGAATACTAATGAAAAATGTAAAGGAAATATTAAAGAAATACACTCAATATATCATAGTATTACCTTTATCATTCACGTTATTTGTTTCATTTATTAATATATATATATATATATATATATATATATATATATATATATATATATGGATGGATGATAGGGATCTTGTGAGAACTAAAGTTGAATAAGAACTATGAGAACCCACTGTTTTGAAAAGACCGCTAAAACCCATACCTTTCATACAAAATTAGTTTTATACAAATATCAATTACATCTAACAAACTGTATCATAAACTACATTTTTTCATTCTCTTTAATTTGGTATAGCTTATATTATATTTTATTAATATAAAATTGCATATGCATGATGAAACTTGTATTATGCGTATGTTTAACAGATAAAAGAAATGACAAAATGAAAAATCTGATGTATATTGATATAAACTACTAATAAATACGAGTATTTAGAAATAACCGAATACAATAAAATGCAAAGCATCTAATTTTTATAGATGCATCCATCTCAAACAAGCAAATAAGACGCAATTTCATTGCTAATTTCTCTATATAATATGTATTGGAACACAATGGAGTGGGATCAAAGAAATTAGCAAATTAAGCATAAGAAATTTTAGCCATGAAACCTTCGGACGTGTGGCATTCATATCAATTAAATAACTTTTTTCAATAGCCCCTGGACGTTTACCCAAGTGGTTGAGGGTGTTGGCCCAATGTTGGACCTCTATTGAATACATGAGGTTGGATGTTCAATCCTTGTGGTTGGGATCCCCATCATGGCCTTGGCCCTTGGCGAGTCCGATTTACCTCTCACGTGATGGGCCTGGGGCGGCTTGACGTGGGCCGGTTTGCGTGTCCGGAATAACATGTTTTGAAAGCTCTTGCAAGTAACAATGAAATCTTCGTCAATCACCATGTGAATATAAAAATTACCGATTAACTCCGATTTATAATGAGAATAACCGTTGATTTATTGTCGAGATGATGAAGCGATACAACGAGTTGCGATTCCGAGTTAGTTATTGAGATCGGAGACAGCAACGGTGATCGGTGGTGTTTCTATTACACTTCGGCAACAACAACAGCAACGAATGGTGATTGTATGATTGATGATTTTTGCGGAACGTTATGGTCTAGGAGATGAACTATAGCTTTTAAAAACTACTACAATAGTTGATTCTTGCGGAACATTATGTATATATGTATGTATATTATGTGCATACAGGTATATACATCATCTTTATAATATAAAACTCTACGATTTAAGCTAGGGTAAATTATTTAAATTGTCCTTGTGGTTTCGAGATTTGTCCACCTATCGTTCCAACTTTCATGAAGGTATTTAAATAGTTCAATACCTGAAAGTTTTGTTTACCGGTAGTTGATATCGCGTAAATAGTCATGTTTTTACCACCGATATCTCTCTCATTCCGGAACAATACTTGGCATTTGGACTCAAATAATGCACAAATCAATGAAACTTTTCCAAGAAGGTCAAACTGAAGTTGCACGAGAAAAATCAAGCAAAACGGACGAAAAACTAAGATTCCACCCACTGTTGAAGATTTAAGGCATCCGAAACAAGATTTAGAGACAAAGTGTCGGTCATTAAGGTTTATCTTATCCGAGATCTTCGTTTTCAAAATACGAATCTAAGAGAAGAAGAATCAGCAAAAATGGATCGATGAAGAATGAAGATTCTACATACACCGGAAGATTCAAATGATTCGTACGAGACATCCAAAGATAAGAGACACTTTTCAGGGATTTCTTTTCATCAAAGTCTTCGTTTTTGAAAAACGAATCGAACGCAAAAAGAATCGACGAAAAAGGGAAGCATAACGATGAAGATACGCGCGAATAAAGAAACGAGCAAAAGACGGCGAACTGGAGCGGGCACAAGGCAGCCGCCGCCGGCCAGCCTGCAGACGTCGCCGGCTGCATCTCCCCCGTCTCTCTGGTGCTTTTTCGTCCTTGCCCGTACTCGCCCGGTACATGTGCTAGACCTTTCCGCAACTTTAGGGTACATGTGCTGGACCTTTACGCGCTTTAGGGTACATGTGCTAGACCTTTATCCACCTTTTGCTAACATGTACCCCAAGTTGCTAAAGTGAGCCCCTCTTCAAGTATAAATAGGCCATCAAAGCCTCATTTACACCATACACCATTCTTAGAGCAATACTTCTACTTAGTTATTAGTTCTACTTTCTCTCTCTATCTTCTTACTCTAAATTAGTTTTAGGCTAATATAAGAGCTTGTTTAGAATAGAAGGAAAGTGCGGAACGCATTGTAATCTTCGAAGTACGCTCGGAATTGTGTCAATTAATTCAAGTCTATTCTCTCTTGCATTTACTCCTGGTTCTTTCTATCCTTATCTATCTTAATTAATTACGTTTATATTGATTATGCTAGATTTAGTTATTGTCATGATTAGGGAATAGTATACTTGTTGTGTTTGCTTGCGAAGTAGTTAGTAAATTATGGTATTATTTATAATTAAATCTTAAAGATCGGTAATATTGCTTTGATCGTTTTATTGTATGTTCTTTGTTTGATTGTTGCCTTAGGATCATCATAGTAGTAAAATATAAACGGTCTTAATTATTGTAAAGTAATATGACGACCCCTATTCGACTGTTACTCGATATAGTACTGGAAACACTTCAAGGCGGAGTACAAATGTATGGAAGGCGAGGAACGACCGAAGGTAGTCATACTAAGAAACGGTATAATGTTACGAAGTAATATGACGGCCCCTATTCGACTGTTACTCGATATAGTACTGTAAACACTTCAAGGTGGAGTACAAATGTATGGAAGTCGAGTAACGACCGATGGTAGTTATATTACAGACTAATATATACAATGAGAAACCTAGTTTAATTAACCTTTCTAAATAGACTTTTAAACTTCAAATTAATCTAATCGCCTTTCCACCAATATTCGTGATTACAACACCTTTTTAACGACGTCCAATTGAAAGGTAGTCAGTCATCTGTGTCAATATAATTTGTCAAAGATATGAAACTATGGAACCGCAAGGCTACATGGGGGATTATCGTAGGACAAGACATGGCCAAGGTTTGAAGCGGCGGAACCACTTTAAGTGAGGAACATTGTGGATAATTAGGGGATTTATTGGGTAGTCTTAAGCAAGGGCCGGTTTAAAGACATAAATGAACATTTTAAATATACGAATCTGTTAGGATGATGAAGAATCGTTATATGATTCAGTTTTGTCTAGTACCTTTAGATTTTATTCCCGTTCATATGAAAATATTATTATACCATAATTAAGATTTTGCTTATTATTCTAAATACTTTGGAATGTTACCATAACCTAGCTCCCGATGTGACATGCTAATGGAACTTTAATTAGTAGAGATTCTAGTGTTTACATACAAGTATTCAAGAATGATAATTAACTAATATCATTCAAACAATTTCTCCAAATATCATCCTATAACTTAATTAACGAAGTCTCAGCAAACACTACATTTATCTTTTATTTTAATTTCGCTTTAATTTATTTACTTGCCTAAGTTAATTAACAGAAAAACCAAAATTCCCCACTATTATATAAACCCTTCATTAGTTTGAAAGCCCTCATCTGCCACGCCTTAGTTTCAATTCAGTCGGTTTGAAGAACGACTCTAGGTCATACATACCACTTGTTCACCCTAAGGATTAGCATTATTAGGAAAAACTTAGGCCCCACAAATACAAATTTAAAACATCCACTGATTGCAATCACCAGTAGCCGGTGCAACGAAAATGGTAAAATCCTTACCGACCGCTGGTGTCTGGTGACGCATCAGTAGTTCAAAAATGGACTATTTAAATAATTGTTTTTTGGTACTTAAGGACTATAGAGCGTACCGCCCTTACCAAATTTTTTTATTTAAATAGTCCATTTTTGGACTACCGATGAACAAAACTTTCAGATATTAGACTATTTAAATACCTTTTTGAAAGTTGGGACTACCGGTGGACAAATCTCAAAACCACAGGGACGATTTAAATAATGTACTCTTTAAGATATTACATTTATCAAAGGTAAATTGTTACCATTCCTAACCTATTTAAACTCATATACCACTACTTCAACTTATTAAAAATTAAATAAAGTGATAAATAAAGGGATGAATATATATATATATATATATATATATATATTTATTTATTTATTTATTTGTATAATATCATATTGCATTTTAAAATAGTAGTAATAATCAAATATAAATATAAATAAAACCATTTTAAAGGACAGAAGAAATTAACATTTCAAATTATAATATTCATTTTACCAAGATAATATTACGACTTTGAAAGTTAATAACAACAAATTAAATAAGAACATATAGTTGATTAATATATAGTTGTATTGTTAGAAATAATATCAATATCAATAGAGTTACATGTAAAATGTAGTCCTTTGACATTTTAAAATGTAATCTTTGTTTTCACAAGATAAGGTTGGTTATGACTTTATTATAGGGGTATTAAATAGAGCATGTAGTTATTGTAGTTATATTGCTATAAATATTATCAACAAAATACCCATGAAAAATAAGTGATTTTTTATTAAATAAATCAACTATGGTGGTTAAAGTACTAAATATAAAGTTTAATATAAAAATATGTGATTATAAGATATGTTAAAAGTACTAGCACTACTACAGAGAGAGATAAATAGGTTGTCAAACTATGTAGATCGGTCTTCAAACCGATCTTATAAGATATGTTAAAAGTACTTGACTAAAACTAACCGGTTTTATAAGATACGTTAAAAGTACTTGACTAAAATTTATATATACGTCTTAAATAGAAATTACCTATTTTTTTTATTTACGGTTCAAGTTGTTCATGTAGGCTTCTAGGGGTGTTCAGAGTTATGTTTGATTAAGTTTTTAGTAAAAATCGAATCGAACAAAATACTTTGCATTTTTATAATAAAAATTGTTTGGTTTGGGTTCTCTATAATCTTTTTTATTTTATTTTCCGTTTCAGTTTGTTATCGGTTATTTCGGTTTATAATCAAATGCTACGCTATGAGCTAGTTTTTTTTATTTCGATAGAAAAGAAGTTAACTTTGAGACTAAAAAATACATTTGTTAGATAAAATCATACGATGATAAAATTTATGTCGAAACATAGATAAAATATATTGATCATTAATATATATTTAGAATTATATTGTATATATTAGTGTGGTAGTAGTGGTAGGATACTTACCTTTCTAACAAAATATATATTTAGAATTATATGAAACCTTATGTATATAAAGTTATTAATGGAAAACAAAAGAACAAGGAAATTAAATATGAGATTATAATATATTAAAAAAAAACTTGAGTTCCGCACATCATCGCTTTCATCAAGTTGGTTCAAATAAAACTTTTAGTAGTGGCGAATAGATCTTGCCAACATGAATCAGTGTCGTAACTTAATTATGTTGTGTGGCCCAAATAAATTATTAAGATGCTTGGAATGTTCTTTAGCACACATATGATGATATACCCCTCACTTTGGGTTTGGTCCATTGGCTTCTCTATTGGGCTCCCCCTCCCCATATATAAGGGTACAAACCATAGACCTTCACATGATGGGACATAACATTACACACACTCATTCCATAAGCTCCTCACCTCCAAACCCATCTTCTTAGATGGGTAATCAATCACCCTTTACCACCCTCGATGAGAACTATCTCGATCCGAGTTACGACACTAGTGCAGTGTAAAGAGGTGATTCCCCTCATCCGCACTCAAGCCGAAATATGCTTGAACAATTGGCGCCATCCGTGAGACACGTAACTATGTGTCTCGTGTTCTCATCATCAATCAAATAAACGGGTTAGATCCGAGCTCGTTCAGTAAGATTCCTTTACATCTTTATCATCCTATAATCTTTGCAAAATTACACATATCACTTGTGTAAAATATGATTTGATCTTATATTTGTAAAAAAGGAAAAGATTAGCTTTTGATTTTGATCCGTTAAATAAAATGGTTCTATTACATAACCGTTTCAAAATTTTGGGTTTACGAGAATCTTTCATTTATGAGATTACACATGAATTGATTCACCATTTTACAACTAATAGTACGAGATGTACCCACTGTGATGATTAAACCATTTAAAATTATACGTACATTACTATTTGCATAGTGTACAAGTGTAGGGAACGTTTCACTTTACCAACTCTCTACACCAACCTTTTTGAAAGGATATTCAATTAACGCGTGTCTGCTCGTGAGTGGGTCGTGTATTTCACGAATCAAAACAGAGGCAGGTTTATTGCTTTGTTAAAAAAGTGGATAGGATCCATCGGGTACAATCCTGTAACAGTTAAATTTTTCATTCTCCAAGCTCATTTTCATTATTTTACCGTGATGAGCTCCAAGCTCCGAGATTGTTATATACTCCGGTTCTAAGCTCCGGGCTCCGGGATCGTTTTATACTCCGGCTATTTACCGAGTTCCGGTCTCGTTCATACACACTCGGCTCGTGCTTCGAGTTCCGCCCTCAAGATTATCTGAGCTCCGGACCCGTTCCATAAACAATCCGAGTTCCAAACTAGTTTTGCCATAAATATTTGCTCCGAGCCGAGCCCCGAGCTCCGTACGGGTGCTTGATTATTGTTGCTCCAAGCCAAGATCCAATATGCACATGCATATAATGAAGCCTACGTATCCAAGATATTGAGGCGTACATGCGTGTCATGAAGCATGCGTACGTACGTACAGTTAGCTACTTTTTGAAAATACGTATCCGTGTATCATGCCATCATCATGCGTATATATGCATATATGTGTGACACCATACATGGCATCATGCAACGTTCTTGCATATATGCCCGAGGAAAATTTGTACGTAACCTGTACGCACGACATCGAGCCCCGCCCTCAAGTTTGTCCGACATGAAACCGAGCTCCGAGCTCGTTCTACATAACCCGAATACACCGAGCTCCGGGATTGTTCACACCGAGTTCCGAGTTCATCCGAGTTCATCCGAGTTCTGCACTCGTTCTGATGTAGCTCTCCGAGCTCCGAGCTCCGAATTCCAAAACAAGTGCTCCATGACGTCATAATATCGTTGCTCTAAGCCCGTGCTGTTTTGACATTGCTCCGAGCTCTGCAGGGTTGACATAATTCTGTGATGCCATTCAACTGAGTTCCGTGACCAGCTCTGAGCTCCGCGTCACCTTCGATACGGCTCCGTGCTCATTCCGACAACCAATTCACATGGGTTTTTCCGAGCTCCGAACTCCGGGAACACTTGACCGAGCTCCGACCTCAGAATTCCGGGATCGTTTACATACTCCGGGCTCCGTGTTCCAAGCTGATTCCATTCAGTGACAAAACCGAGCTCCGTACACATGCTCCGAGCTAGCCTTATTCCGAGATGATTGAGGTCCGGGATCGTTCATATACTCCAGCCTCCGTGTTCCGAGCTAGTCTCGTTCCGAGATAAAACCAAGCTCCGCATCCGGGCTGAGATAACTCCAAGCTCGTGTTGACGTTAACTCCAGCCTATATGTGTTACCTTCATTCCTTCGAGCTTCAAGATCCTAGCGTGATGATTACAAACAAGGATGCGTGTGTCGTTAAAAAAAAAAAAAGAAGGCTAAAATTATGTGATGAGTTGTGCAAGAAATCTACTACCATAATTACAATTATTTCCATATGCGTACGTATCACTTGTTTCTACATGGCAAACTAATTTGTTATCAAACAAAGGGTACAAGCACCCACAGCACAGACACAAGTGTGCAACAAATATTTACACATTCAATTTTGCTGAAATTTGCAAATGCTGTTCACGTTGGATGAATAAAATAATCTGGAAGCAAGATGGGGAGTATTCATTTATACATGAATTTTTCCTTCTCCGAGCTCATTTCATTGTTATTCCGTGATGAGTTCCGAGCTTGTCTCTCGATGGCTTCGCTCATTCCATTTATATTCGCCGATGAGCTCTGACCTCGTTTCGCGATGGCCTCCGAGATTCGAGTTCTGCATCGCCCATGTACGGCTCCGGGCTCATTCCGACGTACTTCGAACTCAAGGATTGTTTGAAATGAAACCGAGCTCCAGGCGCGTTTTATATATAATCTGAACTCCGAACTCCGAGCTCATACCGACACCGTGAACTGTCCGAGTCAACTACTAGCTCCGGACTCATTCCAACATGCTCCAAGTTCCGCACTCATCTTGATATAGCTCCAAGTTCCGAGCCCATCTGAGATAAACCGAGCTCCGAACTCGTTCGATATATAATCCGAGTGCCACACTCGTATTGACATTTCTCCAAGCTCGGTGCTACATGTTCGCTCCCGGGATGGATCCGAGTTCCGAACTCATTCCAACGTACTCCGGGCTCCGTTCTGAGATAACTCTATCTGAGCTCGTTCTAAGAAAACTTCATACACTGGGTTCATGCTCTGGTTGGTCAAGGATCCGTGCCGTGCAACACATACAAAAATGGAAAGAGACGGTGATAGACATATCCCAAGATATTATGTACATATCATACTGCATATAGTACATGTCAACTCTTTTTACATGCGCGAAGCTCGGTGTCCGAAGCACATTGTATTTATTAATACAGATCCTCCAATGCATGCATGTTTTCAAAGTAATAAAGATTTTAAATAGAATATTGTTACTGGGCCATGCATATTTATGCCATGAATTTCGGTTACAACACAAGATGTAGAGGACACAACTCTATTTGAATGTTGCCATATGGCCTCAAATTACAATAAAAAATCGTCCCTGTACATAATACACAATAGAAGATTCTTTTTCAGATTTCTAATTGCATACTTTTGGACAAATGCTCATGGTGGCAGTAGCTTTTACGAACAAAGCTTAAATCCGTCAAAAATATACCACACTAAAAATTTATTAGTACAGTTGTTCTCAACTGTTTTGGTAAACTGACCTCCGGGATCGCTTATATGCTGCGGGCTCATCTTTTTAAGTTCAATACTACTAAAATTATTAGTACTATTGAACTGGGTTCCGCTATACCGCCGAGTTCCGCCCACAGGTTCCGCGATGCCGTCGGGTTGTTGGGTCAACCAAAAACTCATTAGGTGATCGAAACCCGACCCAAAAAAATAGTAGGTTGACGTGTCAAAAAACCTCGACTCGACCTGCTTATTTCGAGTTGGTTTCGTGTTGAATTTCAAGTCGTGTCAGAGATTGCTAACCCTACTTTTTCTCATAATCCTAACACACAGCTTCAACTAAGAGAATGCCGTTAAGAAAAAATAAATAAAAAAATTGTTAACAAATTTAGAATTTATATGTTATCATTGATCGAAAAACTAGGAATTGAAACATAAAAAGTTACTAGCGTAATACACGCGCAATGCAACGGAATATAAAATTCTGTTATTCACCGACAAAAATTCGTGATGATGACTCAGTATAATAGTGAAGAGTGAAATGTTATAAAAATAATTGTTAAAAAAAGTGGGAATTAAATTTAGAATATTAATTATAGAAGTGTTTGAGTCTTACTATTAAAAGTTTCTGAATATAAAACATGAAGATGTTTTATATATTAGTAAGTATAGATATAGATAAACAATATCCAAAAGATTATTACTACATCAAAAAGTAGTATAGAAAATGGGACTACACATGTAAACAATACGTAATAATATACTCCCTCCGTCTCATATCTATTTGTCCACGATTCCTTTTTGGGATGTCCCAATTTAATTGTTCATTTCCATATATAAAAAAGAATAATGAGATAAAATTCATTTTTGCCCCTAATTTATATATGTAAGACAAAAAGGTAGGTAAAAAGTAAAGAGTAAAATTGTCTTGTTACCAAAAAGTAAAAGAGATGGTGATATTTTTCTTTAACTGCGTGTTTTTTGTTGGGGGACAATAAAATTGGGACGGAGAGAGTATATTTTTTTAAATAAAAGTAAATAATAAAAAAAAACAGAAGATTAACTAGCAAAATACTAAAGAAAATGGGACTATGGAGATGCAAGAGAGATTGTTTAAGTTTTGTAACACGAAATCAAAAGCATTTAGAAGCGTGTTTTAGGTATAAATGGGTTGGTTTGACTGAAAACAATTTTTGATAGAAGCTATAAATTTTGTAAAGGACTAGCAGCTAGCTCAAAACAGAAAAATGAAACTCATGTGCCTAAATATGTATCTAAAACAATACGTATCTAACACTATGATTGGTACTTACTTTAAGGTGATCAAAGAACGTAACGAGAGCGAATAAGTAGAGTTTATATATCAACCAACAAAAGAATTAAGCATATTGTTTGAGGTCTATATTCCATCGTTTTTTATAAATTCATCAATTATGTGTACGGGTACAAGTTGTTAGTGCACAAGATATCGTCATCCTACTAATATACATGTGTGTGTGATTGTGTCTAGTTATAACGTACAATAACCTACATAGATTTTGGTGACTAGAAAATATAGCAGTGCATATATATGATTAGCATGGAAAAGAGGAAAACATAAATTATAAAGGACAAAAAGAAAAAAGAAAGAAGGGAGGTGTTGAAGTAACATACCTTCCGAAAGAATGACAATCATGGTTTTACATCTTACAACTTCAAGAAAAAATAGATGGCGGTGCCACAAAGTTTCACATACTGATTTCAAAGTCTTTGTGGGTGGTATTATATTTTATTATATATATATATTATTATTATTATTATTATTATTATTAAATAAAATATCAATCCAAAACCGCGTTTTTTCACGTACTACGGAGTCTATATATAACAATCTCTTTTATTGTTTTTTCAAGCAAATTTCTATGTTCATTAATTTACCAGTAAGGCTTCAAGTATTACTTGATCACGTATCAATCGAACTAATCTGTATAGTTTATGTATTTGTAGAGTAAAGGATGCAAGAAGTTGATGACCATATGGACCTTGAAATGCAGCTGCTAATTCCGTCACCATCAGCGAATAACGATGGTGGTGATGGTGGTGGTGGTTCTACTTCAAGACAGATAATCCAAAACGCCATACTTGTTGTTGAATCTGTACAAAAGTTTCTTGCAGGAGCCAATCATGGAACTCCATGTGTTTCTAGGGTTTCGTCATCTAAAAGTGTTGATAGGAACTTCAAAGATGAAGAAAGGGTAAGATCATCATAACTCTAATAACTAATCTCTTTATGTCCTATTCCATTCCATTCTAGGTCGTATCTAGCCATTAGCCCAAGTGTATACATACGTAAAATACCAAATTAAACCCATATAGTTTGGGTTGATCGGTTCTGGTGATGAAGTCAAGATGTTCTTGTACAAACGTTGGATCATATCTTCGATCTCAGTTATAACGACTCTAAAGTGTCGTGCTTCTAGTTACTTGCTAGAGTGCATCCTTCTAAAATAAATACAGAATGCTATGAAACCAAAAGAGTTCCGGTGAAGATCGTATTGCCTGATCGTGGTTCAATTAAACAACGACGTTAACGTACACAAAGTAAGCAGCGATTCCAACCATCCATTTCATCACCTTATACGTTTTCCTTTCTTCATTTAATATCCAATATATTCCCGCAACTATCGCACCACCAGCGCCGACGTCATATTACGGGACCTGCCACCACATGCTCCGGCGAATTCATCTTCAATATTAGGGGTTAATATATTGGATGTTAGAATATTTGTTTGAGTTTGGGGTTGATAGATAGGGTTTTAGAAATATTTTTAATTTTTTAATCAAAACATGTATACAAGAGTTTAGGGTTGCAAAATAGGGTTTTAGAAACGATTTTTCCCTTGTGTTGTCAAATACGCTATTTATTTATTTTGTTTTCTGAATTTTCAACACAAGTATACCAACTTCATATGTAGATAGAGCATCGGTCAATGAGTCAATCAATCACACATATACCAAGTTCACAGTCTTTACCTCGAAATGCATCCAAAATTAATGAAAGAACAACAAAACAAACACAGCCAACTTCAAGCTCTGCGGCTTGCTTCTATCTTCAACAATCATTAAGTAGAAAACACATTCTTTTATTATCATCTACTTTCCTCTCCACTTCAATGTTCATAAAACACTTTCTATCTCATAATCAAATCTCTTCGTCTAATTGCTTATTTCAAAAGTTAGTCCGACCACTCTCATCCCTTTTCTAATCACTTCTAAATCACTTCTGTCACATCAGCATCATGCCAATTTTTTCATTAACCGATTCATAACTGATTACCTACTGTCATTAATGACTAACCACTTCATATTTCTGGACCTAACATTTACCAATATACCACTATTTGTGTATACTAAACAAAAAAAAATATACGGGCCCCCACTTTTTCCAACCGATTGGATGGGAAACTGATTTGGAAGTGATTACACGGATGACACCAATCTTCAATCACTTAACAAACTGATTTGGAAGTGATTACACCAATGGAAGTGACCTTATTATCTTACTCTTCATCTCTTTCATTGTTACTTTGATTCATAAAAAAACACTACTTTCAGATTTAAAGAAGAAAAAGAAATGAAATCTGTTTTCAAATGGTCAAACAAATCTTTCTTTTTTACAAAACTAGTAAAGCTCACGGTTGTGCTATGCACACAACCCCTAGAACCTCAAAAAAATAAACGTTAAATTGTTAGTTGATACATGTAGGGTTCGTATGAAGTGGATTTTAATTTAATACGGTGTATATATATTAGCTTATATAGATATAGATTCACCTACAAAGAAAATTAATATTAAATATTAAAGCAAAAACAAACTATTACGTCTTATTTTTTTACTATAGTCGAACATTAACACATCAAGAAAAATGCACACTTACCATATCTTGAATTAAGTGGAAAGAAATTAAGTGATATAAGTTTATTGAATTATTATAAGTTGTCGATCATAATTTAAAGTTGATTTATTCAAGTGTAACTTTTAAAAATTCTTACGTAGTATTATTTTTTTGTAATTCAAATAAATGAACATAAATGACTTGTCAATGAACATGAGTTAATTATTTAAATTTTGAACTTAGAGCATCTCTAACAAATAATTTTTTAAACCTTGTTTTTGAGAATTTTTTTTTGAAAAACTATTGAAAAATAGTTTTTTTTTTCATCGGATTGAAAAAACTTTGTTTGGTAAACACTTAAAGTTATATAAGTATTTTATGAAAAACATTACTACCTCCGTCCCAAAATTATTATTCAATTTTAACTTTTTGAAGTATTTCTTTTTACAACTTTGATCTTAAATATTTGTGTTTGTGTTATATAATACTTGCTACAAAATATATGAATGCAATAAGTTTTAAATATATTTTCATTGATTTCCATCAAATATTATATAACACAAATAAAAATATTTAAAGTCAAAATTGAAAATGAAAGAATTTAAAAAGTCAAAATTGGACAATTATTATTGAATGGAGGGAGTATTAAATTTTATAAGTGTAGTGTATAAAAGAAAAGCTATTGTAAAATATTTCATCAAATAATTTGAAACATTTTTAAAAAAATTTTCTTAGTGAATACTAATATGATTTACAAAAAAGCTTTCAAATATTATTTTTTTTAATTGTGAATACTCTTACATGGTTATTTTATATATGAGGAGAAGATAATAATCACCTACTTGGATAAAAAAAATATGCATATAAGGTTAAGCAAATTTGGTTGTATAATAAAATGTTAATTAGTTGTTGTATTAAAAAATTAATTAAACAAAGCATTTAACAATTAATTTTATAAAAAAAATGTAAAATAATTTTCTTTTAAAAAAGTGATGAGGTGTCACTGATTTAGACAACTTTGTTTGGCTTATGTATATAGTATATAAGAAATGGAAATCTCACGGGTCACCGGACCACCGGTCTGAACCTGAAAACCTAGTGGTCCAACCCGATTTGAAAAAATAGTGAAAACTTGTCTCTAGTTGACCTTGTTAGATGCTTGAGGTCCTAGATTTTAAAACATTATGTATGGCTAATTTTGATGGTGTACAAATCACCCATTCAATAGAAACTCATCCTCTTTTTGTTAGGTGAGGTGCAATCATTAACCATAGGGTATAATTAATTTAAGGTTATGTAGTTTGCCGTTTTACAACTTTTTTTATTTATTTTAATTTTCTTTTGAATCTAGATATATTTGCCAACAAACCATTGCAACATTAAAACTCGTGATTAACCTATTAATTACGGGTGCTACTAAATATACCTCACATTTTACATTTTATTGCTTTACTTCAATAGTTTATTAACAAGATTTATTCTTCTATTTTTATAATTCAACAGTTATAGTAATATAAATTTGAATTTTAGAATAATGATACTGAATCTTAAAATAAATATATTGAATCATAGTAATAAAAAACATTCTTCGTCTTCTCTCCCTAAAAAAGCTTCTCTCTAGATCCTACTCACACACACACACACATATATATAATTATTTATTTAATAAGTTGATTAATGAGGTAGTTATTAGAGCATACGGTATGGCGGCATTTTTTTCAACGTTCAGGCTCGAGAACATCATCGAACGGCATTCCGCCACAGTGCCCCTGCATTCTCGGCGGCGTTCGAGGCAATGTTCTCCCCAAAACATTGTAAAAACAAAATTACCGCACCTTGTGCTCTTATTGTCCATCAATTAGTTAGTGAGGGGATTCTAAGGAAGATTAATGTAATAATTCAAGTGGGATATATTAGGGGTGACAATTCGGGTTGGGTTGGAATACTGGGTTCGGGTTGTCGGGTTGGCATGTTAGTAAAGGTCAACCCGAACCCAACCTGATTTTATAATCTGGTTAAGTATTTCAACCCAACCCAAAATCCGATAACCCGGACATAACCCGAGTAACCCGATAAATATTTAACTAAATAGGATTTCGGGTTACTTTCGGGTTAATAGGTCGGTTTTGGGTCAAAATGTGTTATACGGGTCAAATGGGTCATGTGGGTCAATTGTCTCAAAAATAATAGGTAACCATTAATAAGCATAAAATGCTTAACAATCATAATTAAAGTCTCAAGTGATTTTGAAAAAATTGTAAGTTGTGGGGATATGGGAATATGAAGCAAATAGAGGTTCAAATGTTTTATTTATTAACTCAAATATTAAAGTTTTAAAGTTTTAAATTATATTTTTTAGGTATTGGGTGATCGGGTTGACCGGATAACCCATCGAATTACTCGAACCCGACCTGAAAAAAATCAGGTTGTCAGGTTTCAGGTTGGTGGGTCAATGGGTCAAAAATTTTTGACCCAACCTAATAATTTTCGTATCGATCTCGCGTCATGTTTCGGATCTTGTCGGAAATTACCAGCGTAAAGATATATTTAGCCTTAGCCTTAATTAATTAGGATCATGACATGACTAAAACATATTGTAGACAAAATAGTCGGCTTTTTAATCTGATGGACCCCACATCTTAACTCATCAAACATCAATTTCAGAAAATACTTACATTTACATTAATATTAACTAGCACAAATCCCATGTAATGCTGCAGGTGATAGTGGTGTTAGTAGATGATAGTAGGTAGTAGCTAGCGATTATGGTGACGATAGTACGAATTGAGGTTTATGTTAAATACATTTTATATATTTATATAGTAAACTAATATTAGTAAGTTGTATTCATTTATGGTAATAGGCTAGTAATAAGGAACAATTTTATTATTGGAATGTTATAAATAAGTTAATTCATAGGTGTGTATGGTAATGTTATAAATTTGTACACAAAGATGGTGTATCTTGGAGATTTACAACAACAAATATTTTGTGATTTGATTTCATTTACGTATTAATGTGATGGATGGGGGTAATTTAGTCAGTTTAATTTTTTTAAGAAGTTTAAGTGTCAACAATGGATACTCTTTATAAGTAGTATTAGATATTAGATAATAATAACATTTATAATATTTCATCCGTCCCAAAATAATAGTCCATCTTTCTTTTTTGCGACGTTTCAAAATAATTGTCCACTTCTCATTTCAACCAATAGGAGGAGACTTTAGTCGGTGAAGATTCTATTTGATTTGTTGAAAGATGTTGTGGTCCCACTTTTATTAAGCTGTATATTTTTTATTTGTGGACAATAATTTTGAGATGAAGGGAGTAACTCTTATAAATAATGGGAAATATCCGTAACGAAGCTATCTTGTTTACTTTTAACAACTTGCAAGTCAACTATTTTGATTATTTCACAATAACATTTACATACATAAAAGAATAACTATTAGCTAATTTAAAAAAATTTATGGGAAGGTTCAAATAAGAACATTTTTTATAGTGGAAACGGTAAAAACACGTATATTTTCACTTTTGAAATTTATGATTAACTATATTATTTGATAATAGAATTAAACTAAATTTATTAGAATTTTACGCCCTTTAAGATAAGATAATTTAATTTTTAAAAAAATGTGATACGCATAATAAAAAATTTAGTGTGTATCATATTATCTCTCTCTCTCACACACACACATAAATATATACATACATATATATATATATTCTTTTATATAAATAAATTTCATATTTAAGAGAATAAATTTCTAATAATATTAGCATTATTTATTTTGCAAAAAGTATACATATGATGAAATTATAAATGAAAAATGTCGTTCTTACAGTTTCTACCATAAGAAGTGATCCTACAGTAACTCTCCTCAATAATTTAGGGGTGGGGGGATTAGAAGTTAGTAACACAATGGATATAGCGTGTTCATCTTTTTAATTTATCGAATTTCGATTTAATAGGTTCGGGGTATTCGGTTTTAAATTATTTTAAGCTCATATATTTTTCAATAAAAAGGAAAATCTAGAACTCTTATTTATAACTGAAAATAAATTAAATATATAAGTTTTATATGACTACTTCAAAAGTAATAAAAAGATTTAACAAAAAAAACTTTGTAATTAAAAAGTGAGAAGACAAATATATGAATTTCATGTTTTCCAATATTAATAATCAGTAATGACAGTCTAATACTCTCAAGTATGCATGTAAACTTACTACCTATCAATAGGGCTAGTACATTACCCGTGCAATACAACGATAATAGTCAATTTTCTTTTTATCATGTGTAATGGTATATTCGTTAAACATGTCATCACTGAATTATGGTACTATTAGGGGTGTGCATGGTTCGAAACCGGACCAAACTTTCTCGGTTCGGTCTGATCCTTTGACCCGATTTGTAGCAAATTCTTGGACCGAGGACCGAACTACATGTTATCGGTTTGGTTTGGTTCGGTTTTAAAATGGTCCTGCTCGATTAGGTCCAAAAGACCGACCCGATTGGTTATGTTTGATTTCATTGTCATTTTGTGTCTAGCCAATGTATAGTAATCGTTGACGTGAGAAATATTTTATCACCAGTTTACATGGGAATTATATGTTAGATTCATGTATTTTGGGTCCTTTGTAAGGCCTACTTTCAAAGCCATATATCATTTTATGATTGTAATTTGTGAATGAGGTTCAAGGGGTAAAAAGCTACGAAAACATTTTCATATCTCATTTATTCAGTTGTGAGACAGTCTAAATTAATGACACTCTAAAGGGTTGAAGCTTGAAAAAAATGATTAAATAATCGAGCTATATATTTTGGAGCAAGTGTATAAACAAATCCAAGTATAAAGGTTTAATGAAAATAAACAATAGACCATCATGGTTAAATAAACAATCCAACACTTATAATAGCCAATCCAAGATACAGCTATAGAGGTTTGAATCCGAGACCTCTTAAAAATCGGATATCAGAATGTTAACCAATATACCACCTTGATATTGGTTATGTTGACCATTATATAATTTATTTAGATATAAAATTTATAAGGGAATAGAATGTGAAACCATAAATGTGTATAAACATATATACACATGATATAAATAACCAACTGAGTCTCACATAGGTAACAATGAATTTTGATGAACAATTATTTTTTGATGATACATAAGGAAGTTATATGAAACTATATATTGTATCTAATGAATATATACGGATATTTGGTTCGGTCCATTTCCCTTTTTCTCGGGTTTGATCCAGGACCGGACCGAGTCTCAAATATCTAAAAACTATGGACCATGGACCTTACCATATATCCTCAGCTATTTCGATTACGGTCCGATTCCTCATCCGTTCTCGGGTATTTTCAGTTCTTCCCATAAAATGCTCAGTTGCAGGTACTACTATAAGAAATTTTGTTCCTATTTTGTAGATAATAATGTTTTAATTTGTTAAAATAATCTTCTTGTTGTTACAATAATAAATAATAAATATGAAAAGAATTGTTTTTGAGAATGAAAACTTTCCTAAGTTTTTGTGAGACTAACAAGGGTTAAATGGTAATTTTAATATCTTTTAAGAGTTTAAGATTATCTAAGATGCTTTATTATTAGTATTAGTATTAGATAATTACAATTTTCAGTGTATTGCCTAATCATTAGTGGTAGGGTGAGTACATTTAAGTGGTATAAAAAGAGACTCCCACCGTTTAATTTGATATCTACCTGCGATTTATGATTTTTGATTACGATTAACAAATTTTACGCTAATTATATCAAATTAATTTTTTTTATTTTACCGTATTAAGCCCATCCGTGCCTGAGCCCAAGCCCAACTCAAAGTCCACATCAACTTATTATCACTAATTCACCAAATTACCAGAGTAACATGTTTCCTTTCCAGTTTCCATATATAGTTCCATATGTATGATGAACGATTGAAATTGGAGTGATTATAAACCTTTTATTTATATAGATTCCCACTCCCACATACATAAGTAATAGTAATAGTAATAGTGAGGCTTTCTCTATCCATACTCCCTATATATTACTCACCATACCAGTTAATCATTGAAAACATTTAAAAAGTAGAGAATGATATGTAAGAGTGATTGAATAAAGTAATAAAAAGTATAGAAAAATTAATTTAAAAAAAAATAAGTGGTACGAAAAGTAGAATTCGATGATATTGATAATGATAATTATAATAGTCAAGCTAATTTAATACTCCTTAATAATTTATTCTATTCATATGTTATAATTTTTTAAAAACCACTATGTACGTGACAGACTATGTACGTGACAGACTGTTTGTATTTAAAATCTTCAAATGGGCCTAAAAAGAGCAACGGGCTAAGCAGAAGCTCAAAAACAAAATCCAAAAAATAAACATAAAAACATAGAAGTGTCCATACTGTTTGTATTTTTGCTACTAGCTTCAAGTTTCGATTCGACTGATCATGGGCCCAAAATGGAGCCTCGTAGCCCATGTAATGGCCATTTTCGTAAAATCCATTTTGTCACCCGATCTATGGGCTGCGAGAAATATAAGGCCCGATCCTCCACGTTTCAACGTGCATCAATTATACACACCACAAATGTGTTGTCTACTTCAAGCACCATATATACAATTATTATACACACCACAAATGTATACTTCAATCAACCCGCGATTTCTTGATTGATGAGTCACTCACATACGGCTTGCATTGGCCAAAAACTTATCAAGACAAGCTTTTAAACTAATAAAATTTAAGAACAGTGTGTTACCTGCTGAATGCATAACCAGCTCTTAAATGTTACTTGACCGGTGACTTTCTTTGATAAAGGCCCTTTATTACTTCCCATTGCGCGCTTCCAGGCCGCAACGGCTGTCTTTCCTATTTGTTGTCCAGTTAAAAAAGGGGGAAAGTTAATAGCAAATCTGACTATCATTCCCAAGATTAAATAGTTAAATAACTACCATATTTAGGATTAGCAAAGATATATGCTTCATATGATTGAGTATTTTGTTTAATAGAGATAGATATGTGCTATGCAAATTAATCAATTTCATAATGTACAGGTTAGAATTGTCAACATGGAGGCCGCTACTAAATTTGTTGAACCAGCTCAAACTGCACCATTGCTAATTAAGACAGCAGATAACACTTTATATTCAAGGTATCACATAAGAACACTTACTGATGTCCTCCGTTCAGCTCTAGCCTTCAAAACACATGCAGTATCAACAAGTAGTGTAAGATAATCTCCCCTTGTTCGCTTTGTGTAGAATCAAGATTACTTTTTCATTTCATTCATTTATTATGTTATTCAAGAAGAAGCTGATTCATGTATGTACTTTTAATATATACCAGGAACCACAAGTTTCTGAAGCAAGTGATGGTTTAGCGTCTTCATCCGATCACAAAGTAATTACTGTTAATCAAACAATCACAAACGAGATGACTTGTATCTCAGAGATTGTACAACAGGAGAATGTGCAGGGCCTTCAAGACTTCGATGGTCTACGTGCAGTTGGAGGTGTGCAAGGTACAGATTTAGACAAAGGAGTATCCGAAAGTGAAGTTATTAATGATAGTCTCCTACCGACATTCTCCCTAAGTCGAGCTCCTGCAAACACATTCTTTCAGTGGCTCTTTGGGAAAGTCAAAAATGAAATTATTCTCCTTCTTACAGTACTGGCTGCAGTCCTACAACTTGCAACTGGAATAGTTGAAGAAGGCCCAAAGAATGGTTGGCATGATAGTGTAGTTATCTTCATCGCAGCCATTCTTCTAGTTTTCATTTATTCTTTCCGCAAGTTGCGTGAATTTTGGGCTCGAAATAAGTTAGAGAGTCAGGAACGTGGAGAAGTGAGAATGTTGGGAGTCCGTGAATCAGAGCTCGTACTTGGTGATCTTGTGTTATTGAAGAAGGGTTTTCAAGTCCCAGGTGATGGTTTGTTTGTAAGTGGTCAAGCCTTAGAACTGGATTATGGGTCTAAATCTTATACAGTTGATGAGCAGAACCCATTCTTGTTGTATGGTGAAAGAGTGATAAATGGGGAGGCTCAGATGGTCGTTAAATCATTAAAGATGGACATGGGATGGAGTAAGATGATGAGAAAAGCCATGCGTTGTTCGAAGACAAGTTCCAAGTTAGAAATGCACCTCGACATGTTGAACACTTGCATGCACTATATGGGGCTCGTTATTAGTATTATCATCATATTAGTGTCATTGCTCCGTTTTATTGCTGGAAAATCGGATGATGAGAAAGCTTATAAACTAGAATCAATTGGGGAACCAACTACAATGAGGAATTTTGCTAATACATTTTTAAAGATCATTAAAGAATCTAAAAACACAAGAGCGTTAACAAAGTTACTGTGTGTGTCACTGGTTGGGATAACAGAAGGGGTACCATTCGTTGTTTCCCTCGCAACTTTCTACTGGAATGACGTGACACTATCTGGAAAAGCCACTGGACAAGATCCAGAAGTTGTTCCAAAGATGGCGTCGGTTACAAGAATTTGCACCGACACGTTTGGTGAATTCACAAAGGATGAAATGGAAGTTGAAAAGCTAACTATTGGAGGAGAATTGATCAGTGGGTGTACTACACTGTGCCCAGATGTTATTGAAGCACTATGTGATGGGATTGGCACATTGAAACATAACTTTTTTCCCAATTGGGCCAAAGATAAGTTAGGATTCAAAAGTGAAAGAATGAGAGGGAGATTGTTGGAGACGAACGAAACGAACTCCTTTCAAAAAGTATGCTTGGTGTCGATGAGGGTAAAGGAAGAGAGCCAGGAGATGATCTTGCATTTGAATGGACCAGTAAAAGATGTTCTGAATATGTGCACACATTACTATGATAGTAATGGGCACAAAGCTCCCATGGAAGAGGAAATGACACGATTTTTTGAGCAATCTAATGAGGACATGGCACGTAAAAAGTTGCAAACAATTGCATTTGCTTGCAAATGTGCAGATACCCAAACACCAGATGCAAGTGGCATGGTCTTAATAGCATTACTAGCCCTAAAATCCATGAGCAAGGAACATACAAAAGCCAAAGTCAACGAATACAGAAACTGTGGAATCGAAACTGTAATTATCTCAAGTGATAAGGTACCAGTTCTTGAAAACATTGCCCTTCAATGTGGAGTTATCACCGCTATTGATACGGAATCTTCAACTACTGGTGAAATTTTCAGGGAATACACCAATAAGGAGAGACTTGAAAAGGTAGATAAGATTCACATTCTGGGAGAGGCCCTCCCATCAGACAAATTACTCTTTGTAGAGACTTTAAGGGAGAAAGGTGAAGTAGTCGCATTTCTTGGACAGAGAACGGATGAAGCCCCTGCCCTAAGGGCAGCCAACATAGGAATAGCTATGGGAACATGGAGCTCCATAAAGGCGAGAGAATTTTGTGATATCATCATATGGGATGAGAATTTCTCAGACTTGATCAACATGGTTAGTTCTGGAAAGTTCATTTACCGCAATATTCAAAATTTTCTCCAGCTTATTCTAATCACAACTGGTAGCAGTACTGTTTTAAATGTGGTAGAAACTGCAGTTTTTGGTGATGTTTCTTTGACAATAAGTCAGTCGGTATGGGTAACTCTAGCAATGACTTTTCTAGGTGGTTTGGGATTACTAACAAGGTCATTAGATGATTCGGGGAGTTTGAATCCAATTAGTTGTGGGACATCAATTATAACTGCACAAATGATCCGGAACATAGCATTGCAGATTTTATATCAGGTTAGCTGTTCAGTGATTATTCAGCTCACAGGATCTAGAATCGTGGGTACAAGTTCGGGCAGGAAAACTATGGTTTCAAACATCGTTATTCTTTGTCAATTCTTCAACATGTTCAATGCCAGGGAGGTACAAAAGAAGAATTTTTTCAGAGGTATTTATGGACACCTAAAATTTTGGCTTGTTATATCTAGTCTTATAGTTCTACACCCCGTTTTCGTCACGGTCCAAGATATTATTGGTGATGGTACTAGACTGAACTGGAAGCTATGGGTTGGTTGTGTTTTACTTGCTTTGGGCTCATGGTTGGTTGATTGGTTTGGCAAATGCATGTCATGGTTCATCAATAGTCTTCGTAAGACATGATCAAATTGTTAATAATTTTTGTTGTTGTACACTTTCATTTATTTATTTTTTATTTCATGTAACGACAGTTTACTTATTGGTTTCCACTTTTGAAATGTGATCGTATACAAAATGAACTTGACATGCTTGTGTACTGTGTACGTACTCTCTTGATATCTCTCTTCCTATTAGGAGGGGCAATTTGGGTTCAGTCGGGCTTACATGCTCTGATTATCGAGTCTACGGGTCAAAAGTTGTCGATCCAAACCCGACTTAATTTTCTAATCGGGTTGAGTAATTCAACCCAACCCAATCTAAGCCGACCTAAGTTACCCATTTTGTTTTCGTGTTATTTTTAGTTAACAGGTCAATTTTGGTTCAAATACGTCAATCTCTAAATTCATAACTCATCATTAATAAACATTAAAGTGTTTATAAAATTCCAAACAATGATATTACCTAGAATGTTAATCAAAATGTAATACTAAAACATCATCATACAATTTGATTTATTATTTAATAAGTACATTCATAATTTATACGAGTTGTCGGGTCAACCAAAAACTCATTAGGTGATCGAAACCCGACCCAAAAAAAATAGTAGGTTGACGTGTCAAAAAACCTCGACTCGACCTGCTTATTTCGAGTTGGTTTCGTGTCGAATTTCAAGTCGTGTCAGAGATTGCTAACCCTACTTTTTCTCATAATCCTAACACACAGCTTCAACTAAGAGAATCCATTGCCGTTAAGAAAAAATAAATAAAAAAATTGTTAACAAAATTTAGAAAATTTATATATTATCATTGATCGAAAAACTAGGAATTGAAACATAAAAAGTTACTAGCGTAATACACGCGTAATGCAACGGAATATAAAATTCTGTTATTCACCGACAAAAATTCGTGATGATGACTCAGTATAATAGTGAAGAGTGAAATGTCATAAAAATAATTGTTAAAAAAAGTGGGAATTAAATTTAAAATATTAATTATAGAAGTGTTTGAGTCTTACTATTAAAAGTTTCTGAATATAAAACATGAAGATGTTTTATATATTAGTAAGTATAGATATAGATAAACAATATCCAAAAGATTATTACTACATCAAAAAGTAGTATAGAAAATGGGACTACACATGTAAACAATACGTAATAATATACTCCCTCCGTCTCATATCTATTGTCCACGATTCCTTTTTGAGATGTTCCAATTTAATTGTTCATTTCCATATACAGAAAAGAATAATGAGATAAAATTCATTTTTGCCCCTAATTTATATATGTAAGACAAAAAGGTAGGTAAAAAGTAAAGGGTAAAATTGTCTTGTTATCAAAAAGTAAGAGAGATGGTGATATTTTTCTTTAACTGCGTGTTTTTTGTTGGGGGATAATAAAATTGGGACGGAGAGAGTATATTTTTTTAAATAAAAGTAAATAATAAAAAAAAAAATAGAAGATTAACTAGCAAAATACTAAAGAAAATGGGACTATGGAGATGCAAGAGAGATTGTTTAAGTTTTGTAACACGAAATCAAAAGCATTTAGAAGCGTGTTTTAGGTATAAATGGGTTGGTTTGACTGAAAACAATTTTTGATAGAAGCTATAAATTTTGTAAAGGACTAGCAGCTAGCTCAAAACAGAAAAATGAAACTCATGTGCCTAAATATGTATCTAAAACAATACGTATCTAACACTATGATTGGTACTTACTTTAAGGTGATCAAAGAACGTAACGAGAGCGAATAAGTAGAGTTTATATATCAACCAACAAAAGAATTAAGCATATTGTTTGAGGTCTATATTCCATCGTTTTTTATAAATTCATCAATTATGTGTACGGGTACAAGTTGTTAGTGCACAAGATATCGTCATCCTACTAATATACATGTGTGTGTGATTGTGTCTAGTTATAACGTACAATAACCTACATAGATTTTGGTGACTAGAAAATATAGCAGTGCATATATATGATTAACATGGAAAAGCGGAAAACATAAATTATAAAGGACAAAAAGAAAAAAGAAAGAAGGGAGGTGTTGAAGTAACATACCTTGCGAAAGAATGACAATCGTGGTTTTGCATCTTATAACATTCAAGAAAAAATAGATGGCGGTGCCACGAAGTTTCACATACTGATTTCAAAGTCTTTGTGGGTGGTATGATATTCTATATTATATATATATATATATCAACATCTCAAAAATAGAACAAATAAGAATGAATGTAGACTATTAAATATTTTAATCAACGGCTTGCAAAATTATCTAGCATTTTTCAATTTCGGAAAATACAGAAGGGCATAAATGGAAAAAAATGATTACTCGATCATGTGATTTACACTCTCCCCACAAAATTCATAAATATGATTTCGTTGCGAATATGCAATTTGTATCATATTTATTGTAGCAGTTTTTTTTATATGTTTTGTTGAGATTTAGAAATTATATTCTGATTAGCCAGTTCAACGATGAATATATCATTATTGTTTTTAAATCTCTTATATAGGGTGTGTTTGGTAACAACATGCTGGAGCTTAGGGCTGGAGCTGGAGCTTGGGGTTGGAGCTGGAGCTTGGGGTTTGAGCTTCTTTTTACAAGCCACTTCAAAAAGCTTCTTGTTTAGGGGCTCTGGGGGTTTATTTTTTCAAGAAGCCCCACTTTTTTTATGTTGTCAAACAAGGCTTATAATTGGGGCTTATAAAAAATAGAAGCTCAAGCCCTCAAAAGCCACTAGAAGCCCGTCATCCAAATATACCCATAGTGTTTTTTGGATGCACATAATTGGTTGATGCACATATGTTTCTATATTTGTTCTTAACGTAATGAACCTCAGAATATTATCAAAATGTATATATGTTGGTTTTTACATGAAACATGATGCACCTAATGTGGTTTGCGTAGTTAAAACGCTATATTAAAAATGAAAACTGGAATTTGATAGATGCATAACATTTTAGTTTTGTGCATTTTACACATCACGGTGAAAAGTTTTGAACCGGAGAAGAAACAGAGATAGTAGACGGTGACTGGATGACCAAGAAGAAATGGTCCACTGGGTTTTAATGAATAGCACTGTTGGAGTTTGGAATTTTTCAAAGAAGAATGTTGACTTTTACTATATCCGGTGCATGAAAATAGAATAGGATATGAAATTCCCTTTATGCCCTTGGCGTTCTCATTTTTGTGTTGTTCTTAGTGGAACTTCACATATATATATATATATATATATATATATATAGTTTGGATCAATTGAGAACACCTAAAAAATAAGAACGAGTAACAACCCTTGAAATGCACAATTACTCTTGATGAAATAGTTATATTAACATTCATACATCTTAAATATGCAAAGAAAAATAGATGTACACTTATAGAAATGCACAAAAACTGAAAAAACGATTGATGCACGATTATCTCTATAATTGTGCATCAATCATTTTTTTTTTTTTTGTACATTTTCAGAAGTTCGCATTTATTTTTCTACACATATTTGAGATTTATTAGTGTGAATCTAATGAATTTGTTTGCTAGTTGTGTATTTATGAGGTGTTCTTAACCGTTCTTATTTTTGAAGTGTTCTCATTGGAACTCTCTCTCTCTCTCTCTATATATATATATATATATATATATATAGAGAGAGAGAGAGAGAGAGAGTTCTAATGAGAACACTTCATAAATGCACAATTAGTCAGCAAAATCATTAGATTCACACTCATACATCTCAAATATGCGTTGAAAAATTGATTAGAATATATGCGGACTTTCGGAAATACACAAAAATCGAAAAAACGATTGATGCACAATTATAGAGATAATCGTGCATAAATCATTTTTTTCGATTTTTGTGCATTTTTTAAGGGAAGTGATAAATACAACACTGCTTTTGTTACATACACCAACATATATGCATTACAGTGTTGTACTGTACAATACTGTAATGCATATATGTTGGTGTATGTAACAAAAGCTATGTTGTATTTATCAACACCCTTTTTTAAAGTATACATTTGTTTTTCTTTGCATATTTGAGATGTATGATTGTGAATCTAATGATTTTTGTTGGCTAGTTGTGCATTTATGAGGTGTTCTTACCGTTCTTATTTTTGAAGTATTCTCATTTGATCCAAACTCTCTCTCTATATATATATATGTATATTTATTGTTTGGTCCGGTTTGAATAGAGTTTAATTCGTCATATGTCAACTAATAATTTTATTTTGACTATGTCAGCTTGAAATAATGTTGCAACTTGAGGTATTTGCAAAGAAAACGCGTACCAACATGACATGATGTTGACACAAAATTTAAAACTTATACACGTAAATTATTAACGACCACTTGCTTATAAGGTGCTTTCAATGAAAGTGGCCTACATTTAGGTAGCAAAACACATTACATATGAGAGAAACTCCATTTAAGTTGCACACACAAGAAACTTTAGCTGCAATTTTTTTTTTTTTATATATAGATAATAAGTTAATCCGTATATTATTTTTAGGTTATTTATTGTGGGCAAGGCAAAGCTTATATGATCGTCATCGATCTTGTATATAACACTGTTCACTACAACAAATAAGTATAAGTGGATTCGCACACATTTATTTTTGTACTTATAATAATAATCTAAACACTATAAAAAATGAACCGTGTTGAATTACTATACACTCTTAAGTGTGTAGAAGTTGATTGAGCCTACACACTTTTAAGTGTGTAGAAACTAATTAATCCTAAGTGCGAAAACTTTAAATCAAATGTACACACTTTTAAGTGCGTAAAATTGAATATAATATACACGCTTTCAAGTGAGTAAAATTAGTTAGATCAACGCACTTCAAAGTGAGAAGAAATGAATATACTCTACGCATTTTGCTAAGAGTGTATAAATTATTTTTTATTACAATTCAATGATGTGTAAATTAAAATTCAAAATTTCATGATTTGTTGATGAAAATAATATACAATTAATAATAATCAAAAAAATATTATTAAGAGTGCAAGAAGCAAATCAATATATATACAAGAGCATTGTTCTCTTTGGCCACAAAAATGACAACAAAAACCAAATAACAAAACGAAGCACAAGTTGTCTCAATCCCTTTCACCTTTAGCAATATATGGTGTTGTATTGCATCTTCATCAAATCTATCCACACCATGATGAAAAATTTCTACAACAAGCTAGCAAAACAAACAAACTAACCTCCACATGTATGTAAAGTTGTGGTAGTAATTAAAGCCGCCGAATATTAGAAAAACAAAGAAAAGTTTAAGTGATCCACATGTACAAGGAGAAAATTTTAAATATATAAAACTCATTTCCTCCCAACCTCAATTATCTCACAAACAATAAATCGAAAAATTATAAAAATTACACCATTAAATTTGACGTTTTATCCTCTTCGATTTGTCATCTCTCAAGGCATACTATTGACGACTTTTCTTTTTCCTTTTTTAGTGGGTTTTAATAAGTTATTAACACATGTGTTAGTGCTTGATTGTACATTTAATTTAGGTTTAGGGTTTAGTAGGATTTAAGGTTTGGATTTAGAAGGGTTTAGGGTTTAATAGGGTTTAGGGTTTAGAAGGGTTTATGGTTTAGTAAGATTAAGGGTTTAGAGTTTTGTAAAGCATTTAGAGTTTGGGGTTTTGGGTTTTGGGCTCAAACCCTAAACTGTAACACCCTCAAATTTTGGGTTGCGGAAGCGGTCGGGTCGGGTGTTACCAAATCAAATATCACAAGTACAAAGGTAAATAATGAACGACTCTAAATGAGATATTTGAAAATAGTTATACATTTCCCAAAATAAAAATGTATACAAGTTGCGAGTTCGCCAAAATAATTTCAATACATAATTTGTAATACAAAAGTTATGCAGAGAAATTCAATTATGAAAACATGCGACTCGAGCTAGCATATCTTGTAGCAATCATAATCCTGCTGGGCACCTGAGAACACATGCTAAAACAAGTAAGCTATAAAGCTAGTGAATTCATAGTATTGTTAGTTGAAAGATAAAGTATAAACCTTTTATGTTTTGAAAATGATTTCAAAATCCACGATTTGAATTGTATTGTTATGTTATTGTAACACCAATGTATATAATTCTAATGGGGTATTTCATACCCAAATAGTGGTGACGTGTACCTAAGTACATAAAGAGTGTGGCATACTATGCCTAGATACCTATCAGGTATAATTGAGTCTACAGACGTGAGGCAATACATGCCTGAGTATGAATCGTGTGATTGTATGACTGCATCATATGTTAACGAGTAATGATGTTACTTATGTTGTATTAAAACGTGAGAATGCCCCCGTGGCATAATATGTGGTGTCTAGCAAAAATTAAATTGTAGTACCGCAGACTATGATTGAGTAACTAGTGTATTGCATCCAGCAACAGTTAATTGTAGACCCGCAGATCTATGATCGAACGTTTAGTGTGTCCGTTTGACCAGTTAGTGTGAGCTAACCCGGACACATTGCAAATAATTGTAGTTCCGCAGAACTATGATTGAAATGTTTAGTGTGTCCGTTTGACCAGTTAGTGTAAGCTAACCCGGACATGATTGAGTATTTATTGTGTCCGTTTGACCAGTTAGTGTGTGCTAACCCGGACATGATTGAGCTAACGGCCTCGCGTGGAAATCCTATCGACCCGTTAACTTGTTGCGGATCACGAGCATAAGCTCGCCCATCCGTGAATGAGTGTGGATCACGAGCATAAGCTCGCCCATCCATCGATTGTATCGCTTTACCGCGATATCGGACTTGTGCCCACTGCAATACCGTGGTATCATTTTGTGCCCACTTTACCGTGGCATCGTTGTGTGCCCGACTGGCATCGACTGAATTGCTCGCAAGCAAAGTTTGAAATTCAGCCGGCAGTACTACGACATGCCCGACTTGAATGATTTTTTTTTGTAAGAGAGTATGTATGTTATATACATATGTAGATTGTATGCAGCACCAAGTGCTCGATATTGAGTACGAATATGTGTATACATATATATATATATATATATATATATATATATATATATATATATGTCAAATCAAACAAACACATGTAATCCTGAGTCATGCAACGCATGAGAGTAACGTATTGTATCTAAATATGTATATACAATACTTAGATATTATGTGTTTTGCAATATGCCTAGGTATGACTAATCATCACCTAGTTGTTTTGTATTAGTGTAACGAATCTGTACTAACATATGATATTATCGTATACTCTTAGTCTCAGCTTAGCAAGTATATGGAGATCTTGGATTGATGTTTACTTGAGTTCAATTCCAATTTCGAACTCCTGAACGTGTGTGCAGTCTTAGTTCCTAAAAGGAAAACTAATCCTGTAAAAGTCTAATTGTTGTCCAATGGAGGTAGAACTAAACAGTTCTAGTGAATTTGGTAATGTTGTCCCGCGACAATAAGGTCAATGTATGATGGTGACTTAGCCATGTCATTTGATGGTGATTGTTGATCGACAATCTAACAGTGTGCAATGGTAACCTAACAAGGTTAAATAGTGATATTGTTCTACGACAATATAATGGGTGCAATTCCTAAGTATTACACATTCGTATTACCAAACAGTAATATAGATAAGTGTGAATTATAAAAGTTTGGTATTATAATTCGAAAACAGAAATTGAGCATGCGTCTCACCCCGAAAACAATAAAACAGTTGAAAGAGTGGGGCTATGAATACTCACCTGTGAGTTGTCAGCGATCCTAAGATACGCGTGTCGTCCGATGGGTAACCTCCTAGTGTCCTAAACACGTGAGGTTACATAAGTAAGAGACAACTCAATTTTTCTAAGCGAGTTGTGCAAATATTCGTTCGTCGCTCAGGTTTGAAAACTGTGTACGGGGGTCCGGGGGCAGCGCCCCTGGTAGCGGGGTCCAAGGGGTGGCAACCCCTGACGGGGTCCAAGGAGCAGAGCCCCTAGTTGGGGTCGAGCTGCCAAGTCAGCTTGGAAAATTTTTATTTCTACTACATTGCTTTAGTGAAAATGCTCCGAAATTTCATTTCGGAGTAATATTAGACAGTAAAATTTAAGTTTCGACACTTAGTGAAAAATGTGTATTTTCTGTTTTAGGCGACACTAGGCAAGTGTCGCTATAGGCGACACTTAAGATTGGCGTCACTTGGGAAGTGACGCTACGGGCGTCACTTAGGGCGACACTCAAAGGCGTCACTATTTGCGTCACTAAATGCGACACTAGGTAGCGTCACTATGAAGCGTCACTACTGTGCGACACTTACATGCGTCACTTAGGCAAGTGACGCTATACTGCAGGTCTGTGGGCGACACTTGCGACTGTTCGGCGGGTTTTCACCCAAAAACGCAATCTAGCCCATTTTTAGTCCGAATCTTGTTGTTATACTTTTAATACATGATATATTAAGTGTTTTTAACAAGGAATATCAAGAAAAAGTGAAGAAATCCTTACGATTTGAAGATTCAAGGGTTTGGATGATGATGGTGTTCTTGATGATGAAGATGAAGGTGGTGATGATGATAAATGCTTGTTGATGATGATGATTCCGAAGATGATGATGATGATGGCGGTGGTGGTGATCGTCGGTGGTGGCGGTGGTCGGCGGTGGTGGTTGGTGTGGATGGAAAGGAAGAGATTGAGAGAGTTTAGAGAGAGATGTGTGGTGTGTGTGTTTTTAAAAAAATAGAAATGAAACAAAATGGGAAGGTGGAGGTGGTTTTATCGATTCTCAGATCCCCACTCTGGGGACTGTGGTCTCCAACCACAGTACAAAATGTCCGTGTTTTTGTACCCGATCGTAATTTAAAATAGTATTATAAATTCTAAAATTCGTTTATATTAATTTGAAATGTTTTCGAGTTGAAGTAATTTATAAAAATACTATTTTGAAACTAAAATTTAATAGATTGTTTTCGTGCGGTTTTAAATTACCAGAATGTGTTTTAAATTAAAACGACTTACATTTTTGAACACTTTGCTATAATCACATATAAAAATACCATTATTTAAAGTTTAAATTTTGCGCGAAAATTGACTTTTTGACCAGGTGTTACATAAACCCTAAATGCTACACTTTAACACATGAGTTAGTAAAATGTGAAAAAAAACTGGTCAAAAGTATGCCTTGACGAATGGCAAATCGAATAGAAGAAAAGCCTGAATTTTATGATGCAATTTTCATAATTTTTCGATTTGTCATTTGTGAGATAATTGATATTGAAGGTAAATGAATTTCGTACATGTGGAGCATTCTCTTTGTACACATGTCATAATATCATTAATACTTCTATTCTCTAAAAAATTAATATACTCTAATAATCTAGAAAAACAATACATATTACATAATAACATTATAGCTACTAAACAGGGGAAAGACAAAACTGAACAAATACCATTAGTGTAGAGCTAAAGTAGGGATGACAATGGATCGGATATAGATCGGATGATACCATATTGATAAGCATCAAATAGATAGTATATTTTATAGTAATTTATCCCTATATTTATATACATTTTAGTGCATTTATATGATTTTAGATACTTATTTTGTTATTATTTGCATAGATGTATTTTAAAGTGGAGATTGAAGAAAAGGAACGAAAACAAGACAAAGATTGAAGAAAAAGAAGATTAAATGAAGACTCGAAGAAAATGTAGCTTAAATCTTGAAGAAATGAAGAAGATGGCTCAAAAGTGGAGTGATAACATCAATTAAGTGTTTTAAATGAAGCTTGGATGAAAGAAGCGGAAATTCGATCAAAAGCTGAAGAAAAGTGTAAATGCTGAATTTTCTGTGCGCTGTTAGTATTTTGACCATAACTCTCTCATACGGAGTCCAAATGAGTTGATTCAAGAGGCCAAATTTAGCTAACACATAGGGCTACAACATATTCAGATTATTTGGATAAAAACTCAACCGCCGGTTGGGCCTTTCAACCGGCGGTTGGAACTAAAAATCTGGAATATTCGGGAAACGAAGAGTTTGACTTGGAGACAAAGTAACCAACCGCCGGTTGGACCTTCCAACCGCCGGTTGGGACCGACTTTCAGCTATTATATATGAAAACACCTTCCAGCTTCGAAATATATCCCAATAACCTTAATAATTCGTATATTACGAATTATTAACCCCAAATTCGACTAGAAACACTTTCTTGGGGTTTTAGGAGCAATTTAGAGTCGCAGGTTCGCAAGGGTTTGTCTATGATCAAGCGTACGGAGCGTGGTTCACGGTTTTGGTTTGCGTATCTTATTCTTTATTTAATTTTGAATGTGTTTTATTATTGAATATTGATTATGATTATGTTTAACTTAATTATGAATTAATATTTATTGTATTTGCTTAGATATTATTGTTGGAACTATATTATTGAATATTATTATGCAAGAATTATGTGTTATATTATGTTAATGATCATAATTAACTGATTTATAGATAAACTTCACTAATCTTTTGGGTATTTAAATTAAGTGATTATGTTTCATTAGATGTTAAGTAGCATTATAATTCAACCGACCCTGGAATTGCATCAATAATATGTTGATAGATCTTAATAAACAGTGATACTTTACATAACCTTTGACTGTATTGCTATATGAGAATTGTCATAACCTTTGAGGTTTTCTACATTAGTAAATCACAATAATAATAACCAACAATAAATAATCTAAGTAAATACATTTTTATCTCTAATTGTTTACTATCATTAGTTAATTGTTTTCTATTGAATTGGTTATACTTTAGTATTCTTAAATACGTTCATACGGAATTAAAACGTATCCCCTTTATCTGTATATTGTATATTTCAATTGAATTATAAATTCTATTTTATTTATAACCACCATTCCCAGTGTTCGACTCGGACTTACTTTAAAAGCTATATTATACGAACGGGTTATTCTTGCCTGGCTTGTGTGGTAGTTAATTTAGTATTTCCAATTATTTAAAACTTGTTATTTTGTACTCTATTCACACGACATCACATATCCACATTCATATCCTTTTAAATATTTTCGTCTATATCCATATATATATCCATTTAATTTCAATTCATCCATCCATATTCATATCCGACGGATTAGGCTGGTTAATAGATGTCTATTGAATATTCAAAAAATGTTCAAAAATTTTCCTAATATGAAATGAAACCAGCAAATATAGTAACAAAAAAAAATATAACGAAACATACATAAATATTTTCGTCTATATCCATATACATATCCATTTAATTTCAATTCATCCATCCATATTCATATCCGACGGATTAGGCTGGTTAATAGATGTCTATTGAATATTCAAAAAATGTTCAAAAATTTTCCTAATATGAAATGAAACCAGCAAATATAGTAACAAAAAATAAATATAACGTAACATACATAAATCTATTTACAAAAGCATGTAACCATTGTCGTCAATTAAGTATAATTGGTTACAATTACAACTAAACATATAACCTGACAAATTTAATTGTGTTATACATGTTTATCGGTTAATTACACATGTTTTTATCGTCATCTATCATGGATTGTGACTTCTGTATGATTGTAAGCAAAACTTGACTCAGCACGATAGATTTATGCATTTCGATTTGCTATTTAAATATAAAATATTAAAAAACCCTCAAATATAGATTATATATTTAAAACTAACAACTTAATATATTCAATAACACCTTAATAGTTTATGGTTTATATGGTGTGGATATGTAATTTATATGTGTGTGTATTTCGGATGAAACAGGTGAATCCATGGATCACAAAATGTAATTCATATCCGATCCAATAAACATTTATATTCGTATCCATATTCGCTATTCATTCATTTAGATCGTCCATATCTATCACAAATGGATCTGGATGGATGGATGTCCACCGGGTTGGATGAGAATTGTCATGCCTAAGCTGAAGCTATAAGTATTGATCTTTTACTTGTTTGAATCCGTTTCGATTGATGTTGGGTTCGCGTGTCTACTGAGATGGGTTCGCATGTCTAGCCGAATGAAACGGTGTTTCAGGTGATTTGGGAAACGAAATATAATTGTCCTTTCGAATTCCAGCAAAAAAAGTTGGAATGGGGAAACGTTTCCATCAGGTTAAAGTATACAACATACCAGAGAATTGATTGGTCATTTGCTCTACCAATTATTTAGTGTATTATTACTACACATGAAAAACAAATTAAATGAAATAAAATAAAACTCCAATTTCTTTCTTTTATCTGATTACACTTTACACATTACAAGCATTTCTCAGTTTATATTTCATATGCAAAATTTATTTTGTTATTCATATGGTAAACGTATCAAATTATACAATACATCGTATCGGAGAGCGGATCGAAATGAACCTACCCACTCTGTATCGGATTCACAGCACCTCACGAACTGTGAACCTGAATTGCGAACCCGAATCGAAGCGAACCCGGTTTCAGGCAACTATTGTTCGTCCCCTTAGTTGCTGCCGTAACCAACGTTGAAATAACACAACCCAGTCAATCCAGAAGTTCATGCTTTCATTATTGTCTTCATTACAGATATAAAGCTGAGTTCTTCAGAACTCATGATGCTCATAAAAAGATACCCAGGATGTCTGTGACATCCACTGCCTGACCCTCTATTTGAACTCAGTCACCCATAAAATTTTAGCTAGTGCACTGCCAACTTAGACCAATAATCAGCTTCCAAAGAGAATGTCCAGATTATAATAAAAATCTTCATATGTTCATTTAGGTTATAAGTGACAAAATAAATGGGTTGGGTCGGGTCGGATCACATGTCTAGATGGGTTTGAGTCTAAATGGATTCGAGTCTAGATGGATCATTTAGAAGGATGAGTCTAAACAGGTCCAGGGGAAATGGGTCTCGGGTCGGGTCGACCCATCAGGTTTTCACCGAACTTTTTTTTATTTGAGGGTAAAATGACAAAAATGAAATGAGATGGAAAAAAAAATTACATGCTAGATCCGTTGGTTAATTGTTACTCAATTGAAGGTTATATTAAAAAAACTCATTTATTAGACTCATCCAAAAAATGAGGAGGAGACTGGTAAATTAACCAATGAGTCTAAAATGAGGACAAACACATCTCATCCTAAATATTAACCAAATTGACTCATAATTAACCAATGAGTATAGAATTGACACCTCAAATTTAAGACGTCGTTTATAAAAGCAGGTGACTGGTAAGATAGTAAAATATATACCATAGGCCAGAGACTAATGTCGAAAATGATCAATTTGATATATGTTCATTAAAAAATGTGGATATATGAGATTTTGGGTACGCGTACTAAATTTTTAGCGTGCACTTATTAGTTCTCTCTATATGTTTTGCCTCTTACACTATGCGTTACTTTTTTAAATATTAAACAAAAATCATACTATTCTTGACTCTTCCTTCCGCTAGCATGGCACCTCAAAACAAGCGCAAAAGGCGTCAAAACAAATTGAAAATCTACAAAGACGAAATTAATGGTATAATGTGACCACGAAAGCTGGGCCACAGTGGCATGAAAAATGCATTTTCATATTATTCAGTTGATTAAGCAAAGTTGGTAACAAAGATCATGAGACAACAAAACAAATACAAACCAAGAGTAAGGTTTAAATGAGTACATCAATTTTGAGTGAGAATGAGGGAACCAACAAATTTATGACATGTGTTACTTTATTCTCTCTCCTCCATATTTTTAAAAATTAAATATCTCACAAACGGTAAGTCCAAAAATCATGAAAATTGCACCATAAAATTCAGCATTATCTCCTCTTTGATTTGCCGTCTCTCAAGGCATACTTTTGACAACTTTTTTTTTCTTCATTTTTCGTGGGTTTTACAAATTAGTAACACATATGTTAGTGATTGTTTGTACATTTAAGTTGTGGTTAAAATTAGGGTTTAGGGTTAGGTTTAGGGTTTAAGGTTTAGGGTTTAGTATGATTTAGGGTTTAGAGTTTCGTAAAGCGTTTAGGGTTTAGGGTTTGGGGTTTAGGGTTTGAGGTTTGGGGTTTCTCCCCGAAACCTCAAACCTCAAACCCTAAACCCCAAACCATAACCCCTAAACCCCAAACCCTAAACCCTAAACGCAACACTTTAACACATGTGTTAGTAAATGTGAAACCCACCAAAAAAATGGGAAAAAAAAAACTCGTCGAAAGTATGCCTTGAGGGACGGCAAATCGAAGAGGATGAAACGCTGAATTTAATGGTGCAATTTTCATAATTTTTCGATTTGTCATTTGTGAGATAATTGATGTTGGGGGTAAATGAGTTTTGTACATGTGAACATTCTCTTTGTACACATGACTTAATATCATTGATTCTCTCATTCTCACAAAAATTCTTATTCCTATTTAAACCCCACCCTACAAACCAAATCCAGATCGCTCGAGTTTTGCCGCGGAAAATAAATTTGAAGTCCATGAACTGGATGACAAAACTATCGCTCGAGTTTTGCCGGGGAAAATAACATATGTTAATCTTTGGAAACAAATTTGCCAATCTCAACTTTTGGAAACAAGATGAACATGAAAATGTCATTTTTATGTATTTTCCTCATTATGGTATATATTTTAGAATTTCCATTTTCTTTGTCCAAGGCACCTAAAACCTTGATGATCTCTTGATAGTAAACTTTGTACAAAGAAGAGGGATGAGTAGAAACTCTAAATATTTACCTTTCAATGAGGGTTATAGATTAATTAAAGAAGATATCATTTTCATCTTGATATGAGACAATGTTCCAAAAACTAATGTATCCAAACTCGTTTCCTAGTAATCAGCATCTCATGTCTTTTGCCGGGAAAAAATTTAACATATGTTATTTTCCCATGCAAAAGTCGGGCGCTATTCTTCTCATCCAGTTTCATCAACTTGAAATTAACTTAATCAGTGATCCTAAGCCCCCGTTAAATTTGAACACACTCATGATCTAGCTTCGTTAATCGTTACCGACACTGTATGGTCAACTAGATAACTCGAATGCACATTTTATCATGTCAAAGAAACTTAGCTTTCGTGGTTCCTTATTGCCACTAGCTAATAATTTCACCTTGATAGGTTTTAAATTTATTTTGCTACCCGCTTGTCTTGAGGTGTCATGCTAGCGGAAGAAAAAGTAACCACCAATAACATGATTATTATTATTATTATAATTTAAAGTTGCATTTGAACAACAATAAAATCGTAAAATGCAAATATATATATATATATATATATATATATATATATATATATATATATATAGTAGAAATGATCAAGTACACGTTACAAATAAGCACCAAATATCTCATCTACCCATTTTTGGTTTTAATGAAGTTTTCAAAAAGAAGAATTAATGTATCACATTTATTTTATTTTTTTATTTTTTTAACGGTAATCCTACAACCCGACTCAAATTTTATGTACAACCATTATGGGTATGAACAATTGTAAACCATGTACCGGAAAGATAATTGCTACACATCCATTTCATGATAAATCATCTACACCAATATATAGTGTAGAACCTAAACCAACGGTTTTGATGTATAACCGATTTATGTAAACATTAACATATTTTAATCCTTTGATTTTTCATGTATAACATCTCTATATAAATTAATTTATGACATGTCTGCATCATTATATAAATCTGATTTGAACTATAGAAAAGCTCTATGAAAGCTTTTTATTGATTTTCATATATAACAGAAGAAGATTATCAGTTATAAGTTACAAAGAACCAGTACCTTAAACCGGGACATCGTTCACACAAAAAGGATTCGTTCCTCTTCCTCCCATTAGTTGCTGCCGTAAACTATATTTATGTGATCCTTGTTAGGGTTCTAAGCATGTATTTATATCTTTTTCTTAGAGAATCACAAATTAATTATTAATTATTTTTCAATAAACTTAGGGATTTACACAATCAAATTGCAATATTGCATCGTTCTGAAAACCTTTCTAAATATATATTTTACATGTGTGAAAAGTTAGTCCCTCAACTATTACTTACGACACATTTGCATCCTAATTGATGGTAGCGATTTGGAACTTCCATTTATATACTTTTGATTAGGGCCGAGCAAAAAACCGAATTGACTAAATCATAACCATATTAACCGCCAAAATCGAACCGAATTAATCAAACCGAGCATATAACCGCGGATTTGGTTAATGTTTTTGGATTAACCAAAGTTTGCGGTTCGGTTATGAAAGTAAAGGATATCCGCCGTTGTTTTAACCGCACCGCCCCGCACACTTTTACACATTAAAAATATTATACTTATATCTAGATATATTAATAAATATATATATTATAAATTGATTTGCAGTTAGTAAAATTATCTTTAGAAACGGATTTTGTTTAGGAAATGAAACGTCAATTACTAATTTTAAAAGGATGGATACTTGTATCAATGACTCTTGGATGGATGAGGATTCAAGTTTGAAGAAATTTTAGCACCTTAAAAATTCTACATGAAATCTACTTATTTTTCTAGTTTATTTATGATATTCTATATGAATTTGCAGTGTAAAAACTGCATGAAGTTTGCTATTGCTTTTTGCTACTCGAACATCATTAAATCAGCTATGTTCAAGGTTCCAAAATTGCACTACATTTGCTACCTATAAGGTTGTAAAACTGTGTTGATCTACTTCTATTTTCAGTGAAAAAATTGAGGGGAAAAAAAAACTCTTTTATATTTACATGTTTATGTGCAATATATTAGGCACAAACCCATTAAACAAACTATTTTTTGACTGTAAATGGTTAACCGAATTAACCACTTTATATCTAGACGTTAACCAAATTAATCGAATTAACCAATCTGTTTATTAACCGAATCGAACGGTTAAAATTGTTGATTAACCAAAATCTTGATTATGGCGGAGGTTCTCATACCTATCCGCACCTACCCGCCCCATGCTCACCCCTACTTTTGATATTAACTTAAACGCAAGTCATCACAAAACTCTAATGCTGCGTTAGATTCATAGAATTCTATATATATAATTCGTTGGAATTGGAAGTTTAATTCCATTTCATGATGTTGTCTGGATCAAGCATATTGAATTAAATTGGAAGGTACGTACAAAATTCCTTTACTTAAAGGAATTCAAATTCTTTGAAAATCTAATACCATCAAAAATATATCGCGAACTAAACGTAGAGCTAATTTACTGATATACCATATATGTAGTTAATAGAACTAAATACACACACGAACTAAGTGATAATCAACCCATATCCAAACCTAAAAAACCCTTACACAAAATATGTGTATGATAAACACTCGTGACTCAACTTGCGACTCAGGATCTCAATTCGTGACTCGTCACTCGGTTCGATTCGTAAGGGTAACTATTTTATAGTATATATGTAATTTTATATGTATGTCTATATTATTGTTTAAGATATTTGTTTTTAAGTAAAGTAAAACATGGTAAAGTTGATAATTAAGTCGTTGACCGTCAATTACCATATATGTTTAATTCAAAATAGATTATAGTTATTTATTTTTCTATTTTGTCATTTTATCTTTTATATTACATTACACTAAAAGTTTGTCCGACTTTCTGACTCGTAAGAGTCAAAGTCATTTAAGAGTCGGGTTTGAGTCGCCTCATTTTTTGAGTTTTTGACTCGACTCGTAAATCGTAAGAGTTTAACATTCAAGCTTAAATAATATAACAGTAGCATAAAAAAATTAATGATTTCCTACTTTCAATAGCAAAAATGATGAATCATAGCAACTTTCAACGAATGTAATGAACAAGGGTTATTGATGCAGTGAATTCGACCTGCTCCTCCTTCTCTTCATTTGAGGTATTCTCCTCGGAACCTTACCCAACTTTATTAAACAAATCGAATGCAATTACAAAGGTTAATTAAAACTGAATACATAGAGGTGCTTAAATACTAAAGCTAACAAACCCTAAATGCCAACCGGACTTTAACTAAACAAAACAAATGTGGACATATAGGAGATGGACTATTATGTTAACATCCCCTCTCAAACTCATAATGCTAATATCGGATGCATTGCGAGTTTATCAAACAAAATGGTAACTAAAATATGAAACGAAGCATAACTAAGTCTTGGATGTAGTGCCAACGATGACCACCAATGCTATTGTGGAACCTACAACCAATGAACACCGTACGAAACCAAATGCCAATTCCAATGCAAAACCAAAACCAAATCCAAAGCAATAACGAAACCAAGCCAATGCGAAATCGATACCAAACCATGCCAATACCAATGTCAATGCCAATGCCAATGCCAATGTCAATGCCAATGCAAAACCAAAAACAATGACAATCCAATGCGAAACTATTCCAATGTGAAGTCGAACCAAACAAGTATCAATGCAAAACCAAAACAAACTGAACGGAATTCAAACATTGCAGAACCAAAGAAAACGTAAAAGTAAAATCAGATCCTTAAACAAAGCAAAGCTAACTAATCGATATGAAACTTGCCAAACGAGAATGTATAAAACCGAACCAAACAAAATCGATCACCATCAAAATATTCAGCAACTTCGATAATGAATATCTCCCAAACGCTACATCCAATCGAAAATCCGAATGGTCAAATCTTGTAACTTTATGTTATAAACCTACACTCCAAAATTTATGAAGATCCAACGGCTAACTAACTCTCTATGGCAATTTTACCACAGTTGCGTACTAAATAACGAACAGAAAACAACAGCAACTTCGACAGATTTCTGGCAATTACTCGAATCTCCGATTACAAATCCGAACGGTCAAAACCTAGATCTATATGTGTAGATGCTACAGTATGAATTTTATGACGATCCAACGGCTAACATGTCTCAGATCGTAAATATCCTAAAAATACGAAAAAGAGCTCAAACGTAAATGAGATCCCTCCGGATCGTCAACAATTAGTCGACGACCGGAGGATAACTAATTCACGAGATCGTATACCTAAAGCTCTGATACCATGTAGAAACTAACGAAAACTTTGTTAAACAAATCGAATGCAATTACAAAGCTTAATTAAAACTGAATACATAAAGGTGCTTAAATACTAAAACTAACAAACCTTAAATGTTAAACGGACTTTAACCAAACAAAATAAACGTGAACCAATAGGAGATGAATTTTGTTAACAAATAGATAATTAAGAATAGTTAAATGTCGATATTTACAAAATATGAACTTTACATACATACATAATATATATTAAAGCGAATACTAAATAAGATAAATTTATACAAAATATGTCGATATTTACAAAATAGATATTTACATGCCAATACTAAATAGATAATCTATAAATCTATAAATCTATAAATAAAATAATAAAATAAAATAAAATATACTTAAAGCAAAATAGTTTGGAGTAATTCCAACTCTTAATTGTTTTTTTCCATCTTGATCCAACGATTAAGATTAATTTAATGATTGTTACACTTAACATCATTTTATATAAAAAAATTGATATAATATATTTAAATTTTCTTAAAAATCAATAAATATAATTATATTTAGTTAATAAAACGATTTTTGGTACAAAACATTCGAACTCCTCCAATTAATTCGTGCTTCAATTTTATTAAAACATAAATCTATAAACACGACATATTATATTAAATAAATGGCAAATTTAATCGGCCAATGATTCTTAAAGATCTTTCACCAAAATCTCACCTAAAAATTTGAGCAAACAAACAAATTAGGGGTATGGACGATTTAAATATCAAGGAGCTAAAATTCTTGGTTGAAACCAATTCATTCTGACGCATCAATTCTTAGTTGATACAAATTATTATTTTTTATTATATTGATTATTTTTCATTTGTATGATGCCAAAATCCCACCGCCATCCACTTCAGTAAGCCCCAAATTTTTTATTTGTATTTATTGTATTGTTTTTGTTTATGTTCATCGTTATGCAAAAAGGGGGGAAAATCTTCAACGGTGACAGTTTTACTAATTAACGTTTGACTACTGGTCCACTTGAGTACTTATGTTTGTATCCAATCAGGTCAGACAAAAAACATGATGACGAAAATGAAGACATTACCGTGTGAGATGTTGACCAGAGAATTTGGGACTTACCGTATTTCGATCTGGATGTAGCGACATATTTTGGTTTGGATGTTACGGTGATGATGATAAAACCCTAAGTTATTTGATCGGTTAAGATTTGTCATTATGTGAGATACTATATATTAATATTTTTACCTACATTTTATTCGTACGATTTATTGTTTTTACGTTGTTGTAGGATTTTTTCTGTGATTTGCAAGGTTAAGGTTTACAATTAGTTATCTTATCTATTAGGTTAGTTGTTTTGTTATTTTGATTTGTTTTTGTTTTCGTTTTGATTTTTTAACGTTCAATATTGTGAAATAAGTCGAGTTTAGATGTTGTTCAATTAGTTTTTGTTAAGCATGCTTAGTTTCTGCTCGATTTGTGTTTATAATATCATCATGATTTTTCATGTCTTCATGGATGTATCAATTATAATTGTATTTGTTTTTGTTATATGCAGGCATTCTGTAACACCCACTTTTGGACCTAGTAGTATAATAATAATTTCCTGACTTTATATTGTTATTTAATGTGTTAAGAAATAATTTCGTTTTATTTACCTAAAAATAATTGGAAAAAGGGTCAAATAATTTATTGTGACTAGTAAATTATTATTTGTTTTAAATAGTTGTAGTTGACGATAAAATAAAATAATAGCTCTCATAAATGGTTTTTTAGGTTCCAGACAACAGGTTAAGAAGGGGACTAAAAATTAAAATAACACATAGTCGGTTAGATGGAGGGCCGATCTATTTTTCCCCAATTCCCCTGCTCCCTCTCTTTTGTAAACAAAACTCACATAGTAAATGGAAACCTAAACCTAAAGAAATTCAAGAGAGAAAGAAAGGAAATTGTTCTTGTGTGGTTGTGATACAAAAACATCAGAGTTTATCATCCTCGTCATCTTTCTTCCTTCTTGATTATAAGTAAGTCTTTGTTCTATTAATCTTTTAGTCATGATTTTGGATGGACGTGTATGAACTATTGTTATGTTTGAAATTAGAAGCTTAAAAGTGGTTATTTGATATGTTAGGATGCTTGTTGTTGATTAGTAAAATGATTTGCTGCAGTTAGAAACCTGAGTTAGTGTTATTTGAATGAAATTTCGTGCAGTAGCAGAAACCCTAAGTTGCAGGTCTGTGAACGAACCAGGTCGCGACGCGATCTGAGTAAGTCACGACGCGATTGGTTTCAAATCAGAAAATTTTGTTTTGCAAATGTCAAAAGTGCATAAGTGTTCCTAACACCTTTAGTGACTAAAAATTTAACAGATTTTCATTATACTCGGATTGGGTTGAAATTCGCATAGTCACTCGAAAATGGCCCAATGATCAAGGCTCTATTCTTATTTTATTTTCTCATTTTCGAATGACTATCCCATTCCATTTTTGGTATAACTTCATCGCGAGCGCTAACCCAGACGCTTATTGCACGTTTCATAGCTGTCCCCACTGGAATAAAAATCTTTAGTTAGATCGCTACCATGTGGGGGGGTTTGATACAATACAAAACACCCATCTAAGAACCTAGGCGGTTTTTGGCCATTCGGGGTCGTTTAGGGGTCGAACATGGCATTTTATAATTTGTGAACCTCGTTTTCGGGCTTTTTGGATTATATTCCGGATTTGAGTTTTGTTTTCCTAGACCTCGGGGATTACCTGCTTGGGTAAATATGTTTCTAGACTAATTATTATTGTTACCATAACATGGTTATGATTTGTTAGTTTAATTCTATGTACTTGACAGATTTTCATGTGTAGGCCTTATATATGTAGCTTAAGATCATACAATTATATGAGTATGTTATGATGATAACTTGGTAATATATAATTGAGTATTAAAATATGGATCGAATGAATAGTTATGATTGATATTATAAATTGGTGACTGTGTTAGTTCGACACTATGCATAGAAATATGTTATATGATTATAACATGAATTAGTTATTATGGAATGAGTTACTGACTCATTATCTATTGTATTCTCAGATCAGCAGAAGACTCGGTAATATTAGACTTCTGAGTGGACACTGGGGTATCGGTGAGTAGACTTGGATCTCTCGGTATGATTTGGTGTTAGCCTATTTAGTTACATCAAGTGATGTGGTTTATTAGTTTGAAGTATTAAGTTGATTAATTACGTTTGATTATGTGTTAAGTGGCCTTTTGGCATATTGTGTTATGGAGGTCAACGATTGTTGGGTTGGTTGCTACAGGTTAACCAACATAGGAATTGTGAATATTTGTTGTGAATGGAGCTTATGTTGGGTTAAAGGTAGCAAACAGTTATCGGTAATACCACTGTATTGGTCTGCAGTTGGTTATAAGTGTCGCTTGGTGGGCCACCACGGCTGAGGGCGTCACAAGGGCCACCGATCCTCTTAGTGATGTTGAGTCTAAGTGTTAAATGCTGTAAACAGATAGTGTTATGCTAAGTTATACAGTTAGTGACAGGTTTATCACTTAGCTTCGTGCTAATCCCCCACACTACTTCTTGCAAGTTATATTATGATATTATGGGAGGAGCAAGAAGTGTTGATTTAGATGGAATGTTTGACGACCAACGTGCACTCTGATATTTATTTTGAATGCGTCCATATTGTGTCTTGAAATTATATAACACCCAGTTTAATATTTTATGGTTTTGGAATATTATGACTTTTATTTGTAAAGTAGTTTAACAATGTTTGTCATAACCTACGCTTCCAATGTATTGTTTTAAAAAAATGGTTCTAGATATGGGGTGTTATACATTCTCATTAGTATTTAGAAAACATGTCATTGCTTATACTAATGAATTTAGTTTTGTGATTAGGTATCCGAACAATGACAATAATCGAAAAGGTACATGGGATGATGTTTTTCCCGTTGAAGGAGGTGGACTTATACATATGAAGTTTCACTTCATTATTATTGATGAGGAGCGCAAATGGATTCGTTTGGAGGTGGACTTATACATATGAAGTTTCAATTCATTATTAATTATGAGAAGCGCAACTGGATTCGTTTGAAGGTACCCTAACTGATTGTCTGATACCAATTTGACGAAATTATGTTTGCTATCTAAAAGTTATCCTTTGTTTTATTTTATTTTTTGTAGATAGAATATGCGATGAAGAGATAGCAATATGAGATTCTTGGTCGAAGAATAGGATAACATTGTGGAGACGCTACAATCTTATGTAAGTATACTTACAAAAACTTTCATATCTTTTTCTTTTTGGTTTTCTTTTTGAAATAATCTCAATATTAATATGGTTTTTGATGCTTAATCATTTATGTTGAAACTTCTAATTCAACGGTGATGATGCATGTTAAGTTTTTTTTACCTCTTTTGAAAAGGCATATTATGTTATTGTATTTTTAATTGAGAGATGTGCACAAGTTGTTTAATGAATTGTGCAAAAGACAGCAACCCTAATTCCATTTAATGTATTTGTCATAATCCAAATAAGTGATGGCTAAAAAGTTTCATTTGCAATTGTTATTGCTTATGTAGGTACTTACTTAGATCATAAAAATATACATACAGTGTTTAAATGTAACAGTTTAAAGTAGGCCATGCACAAATTGCTGATCTTTTGGGTAATGTACCTTCACATTATGTGATTTGTTTGTCCCACTTCATAACACGTAGGGGTGAGCTTAGTACCATACCGGTACCGAACGGTCGGTACCGGGTTTTTTTTTTGCCCCAAATCAAAAACCGACAACCCGTACCATTTGTATCGGTTCGGTACCGGTCCGGTGCGATTCCGGTTCGGTTTAGGTATTTTTGTGTGCATTGTACCAACCGGTACCGACTAGTTGGTGCCGGTTTTTTGTTGGCCCTAAATCAAAAACCGAATACCGTACCATTTGTAACGGTTGGTACCGGTTCGATTTTGGTATTTCGGTTTTTTTGCTCATCCCTATAACCACATATAAACAATCTTAAAAGTGAGTTTCAACAATTAGAGATTTATATGTTTGTATATTATTGCAGGTGGTAATTTTTTCCCATTGACCTATGGTGGTGTCTTTGCAATAGTGTTATCATCGATTTTAAATGGACATCAGTTTTCAAATGTATATCTTTAAAAGGTTCTTTAAAAGAGTGAAATATCTCCGCTATAATGTTATGAGGAGGTAATAGAATTCCAAGAGGTAGGGGAGAGCTTGGTACCATACCGATACCGAACTGGTTGATACCGGGTTTTTTTACCCCAAATCAAAAATCGAATATCGTACCATTTGTATTTGTTGGTACCGGTTCAGTACCGGTCCGGTACGATTCTGGTTCGGTTTAGGTATTTTGGTGTGCATTGTACCAACCGGTACCAACTGGTGGTACCGGTTTTTCGTTGGCCCCAAATCAAAACCCGAATACCCTACCATTTATAACGGTTGGTACCGGTTCGGTTTTGGTGTTTTGGTTTTTTTGCTCATCCCTATAACCACGTATAAACAATCTTAAAAGTGAGTTTCAACAATTAGAGATTTATATGTTTGTATATTATTGCAGGTGGTAATTTTTTCCCATTGACCTATGGTGGTGTCTTTGCAATAGTGTTATCATCGATTTTAAATGGGTGTTGATAAATACAAATTGAGTTTTGATGTCTACACCAATATTTTATACAGTTAAAGCATACAGTACAACTGCTTAATGCATATTTGTGTTGTATGAATCAAATTTTATGTTGTATTTATCACCTCCCATTTTAAATGGACATCAGTTTTCAAATGTATATCTTTAAAAGGTTCTTTAAAAGAGTGAAATATATCCGCTATAATGTTATGAGGAGGTAATAGAATTCCAAGAGGTAGGGGTGAGCTTGGTACCATACCGCTACCGACCGGTTGATACCGGTTTTTTTTACCCCAAATCAAAAACCGAATACCATACCATTTGTATTGGTTGGTACCGGTTCGGTACTGGTCTGGTGCGGTTCCGGTTCGGTTTAGGTATTTTGATGTGCATTGTACCAACCGGTACCGACTGGTGGGTACCGGTTTTTTGTTGGCCCCAAATCAAAAATCGAATACCGTACCATTTGTAACGGTTGATACCGGTTCAGTTTCGGTATTTCAGTTTTTTTGCTCATCCCTATAACCACGTATAAACAATCTTAAAAGTGAGTTTCAACAATTAGAGGTTTATATGTTTGTATATTATTGCAGGTGGTAATTTTTTTCCCATTGACCTGTGGTGGTGTCTTTGCAATAGTTTTATCATCGATTATAAATGGACATCAGTTTTCAAATGTATATCTTTAAAAGGTTCTTTAAAAGAGTAAAATATCTCCGCTATAATGTTATGAATAGGTAATAGAATTCCAACAGGTAGGGGTGAGCTTGGTACCATACCGGTACCGAATAGGTACCGACCGGTTGGTACCGTTTTTTTTTTCCCAAATCAAAAACCGAATACCGTACCATTTGTATCGGTTGGTACCGGTCCGGTGCGGTTCGGATTCGGTTTATGTATTTTGGTGTGAATTGTACCAATTCCCTATTTTGCTTGTGTTATATATATATATATATATATATATATATATATGTATATATATGTATATGACGCCATCTTATATTTGTTGCTCATTTATTTTAGGATTTTCGAGTGGTACTTTTGATCAACAATAAGCTCCAAATCTTTTAGAAGGTTTAAAGAAGTTTCTTAATGTTAACCAATTCTATGTATGGCTAAAGTTGAAGTTTCGGATGGATAAAATAAGTGAAAATTTATTTAAAAGTGTCATAAAAAAGGTTGTTAAGGCCGATGAACATATAAAAACATTACGTGTGTTAGGCCATGGGGATGATTATGTTGTTGATCTCATCTTCTTCAACAATCCAAAGATTTTTGGGAACGTATTTGCTTATTTATCTTATGTTAAACATAATTTGTACTTATTAATTCTTTTAATGATCTATTTACTCTATTTAATTTATTTATTGTTTATTTATTTTATCTTTTCCTTTTCCTTAAAAAATAAATATATTTAGAATTGGGCTTTCATACATTCAAATATATTTCACCATTGAGCTAACATGCTTGCATCAGATCTCTTGCAGTTATTGCTCATAAATTTATACCTCCAAGTTCCTAAACAAGTAAACAGTATCCAAAGTCAAAACCCATTACTTCAAAATAAACAAACCAATCTTTTTAAAGAGCCTAATCAAGCACAACAATAATAAGTAAAATATATATAGATAAAAATATATTAAAGTCGTCCGCGTTGCCGCGGGTCTTGTATCTAGTAATAATTATAGTTAAATGTCGATATTTACAAAATATGGACTTTACATACCATCGTCGTTGGTGACTTCACCGCCACGATTTCGGTGACGGTTATATGTATTATATGAATATAGGCCTCATTCTTTCTAACGCTTTGTCTCAGAATGGCAAACACACCACTCAATTCTTCACGCTCTCATCTGTATGGATCGCGAAACCCAAGGGTAGCTAGGAGGAACACCAGGTTGCCTCGAGCTGACCCATACCCCACTCACTTTACTTTGTCGGACTTAGCCACTAGGCTACACCGCCATGAGCAACGACTTAATACTATGGATATCGAACTCCAAGAAACCAACGAATACTGGAGACTCACATCACTCAAATGTATCAATCAAGTCTCCGAAGATCACGAATTGCTATTATGTTACTGATGACTTCGGTAGACATGAACATGTTTATCCGATTAAACATAAGTCATATAATTTTGAAATTTAAAAGGTATCAGGACGAAATAAAGAACCAAATGGGCAGAAAGATAAAGCTACTCCGATCCGATAGGGGAAGAGAAACATTATTATTATTATTATTATTATTATTATTATTATTATTATTATTATTATTATTATTATTATTATTATTATTATTATTATTATTATTATTATTATTATTATATAATTATTATTATTATTATTATTATTATTATTATTATTATTATTATTATTATTATTATAATTATAATTATTATTATTATTATTATTATTATTATTATTATTATTATTATTACTACCACCCCAGACGGGGATTGTCAGTCCCATATGGATCCATATACTAAAACTATCGAGTTGTTAGTTGTCACCTACAATTGGCCATAATCTCTATTTTCCTTTTTTAACTTATTTTTTAAACTGTTAAGCTTTGGAAGAAACCCAAAGAAATATAAATAAATCTGATGTAGTGAGAAAAGTTCAAAAAAGAATGGTAAAAAAAGGGAGAATTTGAGGAACCAATAGGATTTCTCCATTTCAAATACCCATTTTCACCTCTCTCTTTTTCAAAGCTAAATATATCACAAACCGTATGTCTACAAATTATAAATTACAGATTCGGAATCAGAGTCTTTTTCTCTTCGATTCAAATACCCATTTTCACCTCTCTTTTTCTCTTGGATTTCAAAAGGTTTTACATAAGTTTTGTACAATGATGGGATTGACAATAAAGAGAAAATACACCCATCGGATCAAACGTGATCTACAAAATGTGATAGATTTAACCTATACATCCATCTAGTCAAAAGTTTTGCCCTACTACATCATAGCTACAATCCTAATACATCATAGATACCGTCCTAATATTGGTGAATCTAATAGAAATATGCTAAAAACATCCCTACAACCATCCTAACAGCTGCCATCAGTACACAAACTCCAACTGCAGAACCTACTATCCCCAGACGTCTCTCAAGCCTAATCAGACGCGCTCTAGTCGCATCGGCGGACTCTCGATCCATCTCAATGTATACCTCAGTAGTGGCAAGACGTCCATAGATAGTGAGCACATCACCGTCCAGTCGAGAGGCATCACTGTGCAACTCTCCGATAGAATCCTGTGTACCATAATGAAATCCAAGAAGGGTACGGACAACTGCAACTACAGTAGGGATAGTGAGCTCCAGAGGCTCCTCAGTCAGATGTAAGGGGGTCGATGAGTAGGGATAGTGAGATCCGACAACATATATTTTCGACGAAGTTTTTTTTCCCATTTTTTTTGGGTTTTAGAAACTTTTAACGTGAAATCACATGTGATTCAACACTAAAAAATAATCACACCCGCTTATCTTTCCGATTAAACTTTAAATTCAAATCATTGATGATGTAAAGAGGTTAAGACATGAAAAACTAAGGTGTAATCACATGCGATTGAATATCAAACTATCAATCACATGTAATAAAATACGGATTTTCAAATCATTGACCAAGAATTATACAATCAAGTAAAAATCAAGTTGAAATCATACATTAATTATCATATATCGGTAAATTTCTCATCAAATATTAATTTTTAAATGAAAATCATATGTGATTATATGCAAAATCATATGTGATTATATAACAAATCACTTGTGATTAAGTGTACAAATAACAATCACATGTGAATTTTAATGAAAACTATTGCAATTTTTAATTTTTTATATATAACTATTAATGTGGATAAATATTAAGTTATAATCACGTGTTAAGTAGCAAATACCATGAATAAATAATCGTGAACAAATTTTAATTTTTTATCATAAATCACATGTGATTATATTGTGAAATTCGGTAAAAAAAGCGAAGAATTTTTTTTTGTCGAAAGTATATCTTATGACATCTCTAATCGAAGAGAAAAACGCGCTGGTTCCGAATATGTAATTTTTATAATTTATGGACTTACGATCTGTGAGATAATTAACCAAGGGGGTAAAATATATATGTGGGTTTTGTAGAGAAATGGAAGAATCCTATTGGTACTCTCATTCTCTACTTTTTTAGCATTCTTAAAAGAACTCACCTCCTGATGTAGTAAGTGGAAATTATAAAAGTACTCTTTCATCAATATTTGTAAACCGTATAAAAGGATTTTCCTATAAAATGAATATTGTAGCCTCGCGAACAGTAAAAGACGGCAATCTTTATGGTTAAAACGACAGTTGACCAACTGCAAATGTACTTTAGGTAATTGAAGAATTAAATTATTAATGTATAAAAGGTGACTCTCTATAACAAAACCATGTGATAAAATAGTAAAAAGAATTTGCACCATACATGACAACCGGGGTATTCTAAAGATACCCCTGAATTCCATTGTATATTCCCGGGCTCATTACAGTATTTTTTTGTCTTTTCTAAGATCGGTCCTAATTCAATTTAGAACCAATTTCAGTCTTAAACTAATCAGGGTAGGAATTATAACAGATGAGGGTATGAGATTAATTAGACATGTGGGAGATGGTAAAAAGCGGGGAAATGCGGTAATCTTGTGCCAGTCACATTAAACTAATTGATTTTTCCTAATGAAAAAAAGGTTATTATAGTAGTTAGTCTTTTTGATTTGAATTTTTATCTGGTGAATTTGTTATGCTTTGATTGTTAATTAATAATTTGGTAAACCTATTTATTTGGCTGTTATGCTAATTTTTTGTAACCTACTGATCAAGTTGCACATTAACATCTTATTTTTCTAATTGAGTGTTAATGACAGCTCTTAGGGCTATTAATAACATGCATTAATTGGTTGTACTCAAGTGATATTTAGGGGGCAACTAAAATTCAGAGGATCGGAGAGTTTATTATAGTATAAGTAGAAGTATTAATGCGTAATCTAAATTCTTATTGACAGTTCTTAGGGCTGTCATTATCATTTATCTAATTTAATTGCTTTTCCTGATTATAATTGGATTTTTATTTTATTATTAATGTTGTTGTTGTTATTATTATTTTTGCATGCTTATCATGCTTTGATTTATTTATTAAGCCACTTGATTGGTATGTTGTATATACTAATATAGTGTACTTCAACATTGTACCCATTAACATCAAATATCTGTAGAGCTCAGAGAGTGCCAATGGTTGGACCAAGAAGGCCACAGTTTGTGTTATTCGGTTCTTCGATCGTTCAAATAAGCTTTGGCTTTGAAGGTTGGGGTGCGATTCTTGCACACCTTTACTCACGTAAGGTTGGTCTATTCATCCACCTTTTTTTTCTGGTTTGCATTCATTCAGTTATGACTTCAAGGTAACAGAAATATACATTACACTAGTGAATAAAATATTTTACCGAAGTAGTGAAACCCACATGATTAATTTGGTGCATGTGCTGGTTGTTTACATACTTCGTGTATTGACCAGGCAGACATAATTGTGAGAGGATATGTTAGTTGGAACTCCAGGAAAGCATTACAAGTTCTTGATCAAGTGTTTCCCAAGGTAATTTCTTGAATTTATTATCCTAGTTAATTTTATCATTAACCAAAGACTTATTATATCCCGGCTAGAGGGGGCAAAATGGGCAGGTTAAGTAACGAGACAAAGTAAGTAACATTTTGTGAACTCGAGGAGTCAGGCTGGCCTCCCCGATTTTCCTACTATACAAAAATTGAATTATTTATCACTCATAAGAGCTGGGTTGGATCAAGTGGTTAAGCCTCTCTACCTATGGTAGGGGTAAGACTGTCTACATTTGACTTCTCCCATACACCGTGGAAGACGGTATTGGGTAATGTTAAACTGACCAAAAGCAAGATACAAAACAAAAGGATTAACAAAGGTTATTATTCTTTATAATTATACAGTTTTAGACGAATTTCATCACCTTTGACCCTTTAGCTAACTTTTTATTTACCGTACGACCTGTTAAAGATAAAAATTGCCCGAATTGACACATCATGTGGTAAAAGGTTTATAATTGCCAAATTATCTCTTGTCTTCCCTTATTGTCGGTTTTTAGGATGATGCAGTACAACCATCTTTGGTAATAGTTTATTATGGAGGTAATGATTCTGAGAGCCCTCGTCCAGATGGCCTCGGTCCTCATGTACCTCTTCCTGAGTATATAGAAAACATGAGAAAGATAGCTATTCATCTCAAGGTAAGTTTGCCATACTATTTGATACACATGATTAACTAATAGAGGTGGCAAGATGGCGAGATGTGATGGTCGGGTAATCGGTCAAAATAGGGTTGATTGTAGGTCAAACTGGGTAGCTTGGGTTTGCCTGGGCTAGGTTGAGCTTACATACAAATCTACTTTTTTGTGAAGTATCACCACATGAACAATAACATTAAAATCATAATCTTATTATTCGAATAAAATGATGTAGGATAGTGTACCTATTCAAAAGAAAAATATTTGGGTTTGGGCAACTTTAATCCATTTGACCTGTTTAGCCCGATTCCTTTTAGCTCTAAAATTTATTTGACTCGTTTGGCCGTTTTGAGATAAAAGACGTCATAATTCGATCCATTCAGAAGTAGCGTTCACAAAAGGACATCATATTAATCAACCTCATGTTACTTGATAAATCTAGATTCTAAAAGAAATAGTAAGCACAAATATAGAATCTCATTTTAAATGTTACACATCCTGGTCCCATGTTTTTAAATATCATTACAACACTTCTTAATCAGAGCCTTTCGGAGAAGATTCACATACTATTTCTTACTGCTCCTCCTGTGAATGAAGCTGAAGTACTAAAAGTTCACCGGTGATATAACCTTTACTTAGCTTAATTTTGTTTCCTTATTGTCTTTCCAGTTCTAGATTCTCATTGACAAAATGACACTGAAAACTATTGTTTCGTGAAACCAGTAATGATAGGCACAAAAATGAACTGTGCCAAAAATATGCAGATGCCTGTGAAGAATTGTGCCGAGAGATGGGGATTAAATCTATTAATCTATGTAACGTAATTAAGCAGCATGATGATTGGTCGACAACATGTTTTATGTGAGTATGCTTTCAGAATTCAGATACTTGCACACACCTGTATAATTTTCCATTCTGGATACTTGACACAACACGACATGAATTTGACACGATATTAAAATGGATCAATAATGGGTTGAGATGAAATTGGCATGATGTTATGCGAATTTGGTATGAGTGTATGACTATGATGGGTTGACCTGTAATTGATCCAGTTAGGTTAATTTCAGGTCAAAGAGTTTGAACAATGACTCAAAACCCTTTTAAATAAATCTGTTGCTGGGTTAAGGTAGGGTCAGATAGGGGTTGCATTCAGATTGTGAAGAATGATTAATATAGAGCTTAGGGCTGGGTTCAGTTTATGGGAATTTTCTCAGGTTCGGCTCAACAAGAATCTGATTCGAGTTGCCACCATGAATTTTTTGGTGGTACCTTTGACCCGTTTACAATCATTGGGCTGATTGGATCATCTTTTATCTTTGAAAGAGTCTACAATATCAGATTTTATAAAGTTTTTCTAGCTTTCATGTAATGGGTTCCTTAAAAAAGTTTCAGAAAAATCATTTTCTTCCATGCAAAACACTCAAAAAAAGATTTGACACAATAAAAAACAATAAAAGAAATGTTTGCACCTGAAACCTATTACTTTAATAAAGCTTTTTATTTTGAGAGTCCTTACATAAAAGTAAGAAAAAAATTTGCATTGGAGATGTTCTAACCGATATAATAAGAAGTCCCAAAAGGTATTTTCAATGCATACATAAAAACCATTTCGTTAAAGTTAGACCACTTTTTTAACATAAAAAGTCAGACTATTAACGAAATAATATATTTTTGTAATCATAAAGACACATTACTTATTCGTTAAATATTTAAGTTACTCTTTTTGACTAATATCACCAGCATTCCCATTTTGCCACCTCCGTAAGTAACTAATCCAGTAATCTTAATTAGTTGCCTTTTTTTTTCATACGACTTTCTTTTTGTTTTAACAATCATCAACAAGCTTTTAGTGATTGATGGATTATGTTCCTAACAACAGTGATGGGATGCACTTATCGCCTATCGGGAGCAAAATATTGGCCGAAGAGATACTGAGAACTCTAACAGAAGCCGATTGTAAACCAAATTTGCATTGGGAGTCTTTGCCTACAGAGTTTGTGTAACATCTCAAAATCTGAATATTTATAAACTTGCCTAAGTCAGAAACCTCTTAGTTGATGAGGGGCGCGTCAAGATGATTTATATATATTTCTAATTCTATTATAATATGTGTCTAAATGTTCAAATGTTTACATGAGGTAGTCATATGTTTAACACACTTCCTTCCCATGAAACACACTTCAATATAATTTAACTCGTCCCAAACACAAGAACGCCACACCTTATGCTTTGCCAAGCACCATCCAACGTTATACTTATAAGCCATATTAGCAAGATAACAGCTCAAACAAACGCATCCATATATGTCTAACACCTCATGCTAGCTTTTACTTGGTCAATTTATAGTCATAGGTAAAAGGTTGTCCATAACTATTGGGTATAGAACAAGTATAACTCACAAACACTGATATGCTATAAGCAGTGAAGCATTCCATATAAAACATGTTTCTGTATTTAAACCTACTTACTGATCAACTATCATTGTGGTTTTGAGGAGATCATTTTGAGTTAGCTTTAGTTGTAGAAATATAAGGATTTGCATCTACAAATAATAATAACAGTCCGTATTCACATACCTTTTGGAGCTTCGACTCAAGTTCAATGATGATGAACCGTGGTCCAAGTGAGATGGTTTTGGTTTTCGCTGTTCTTCAGGAGATGATGCAGCAACGACTCCCATAAAAAAGAACCAGTCAGAATATATAGCACAATCAAGTCCAGAAGCTATAATTACTAAGTTTCCTAAATGTTTCACCAGAAACAGCTTCACGAGCTTCATCGCTAATTAATTCACCTCAGTAGAACTTCTCCCAGGAACCTTTTGGATCCGAATTTCTTTCATCTTCTGTCTAATGTTTACAACATTGTCCCACTTCTTCGCTTGGGAATATACGTTAGATAAAAGCACATAATTTCCGTCTGTATGAGCTTCTAGTGAAAGTATTTTGCTAGTAGCTTCTTCAGCCATTTCAACATTTTTATAAATCTTACACGCTCCAAGAAGTGCTCTCCAAATAATCGCATCTGGTTCAAAGGGCATATTGTTTATCACACTTCTAGCTGCATCTAGATGCCCTGCTCGACTCAGAATATCAACCATGCAACCATAATGTTCGATTTCCGGTGTTAGTCCATATTCATCACTCATAGCGTTAAAGTATTTCCACCCATTGTTAACCAAACCAATATGACTACATGCACTCAAAACACCTATAAAAGTGATACCGTTGGGTTTAATTCCTTCTGATATCATCCTTTGGAAATGATCGAACGCAACATCACCATATCCATGGTTTGCAAGACCCATAATCATTGCACTCCATATAAACACATCTCTTGTTTTCATACTACTAAAAACCTTTGATGCATTATCAATATCCCCACACTTTGCGTACATGTCGACTAGGGATGTCCCAAGTTTTATATCTACCTCGATTTGGTTTTTGTCTATGTACTTGTGAACCGTTTTGCCCATACCTAAAGCACCTAAATCTCCACACGCAGACAACACACTCACTACAGTGATTTTATCAGGTAACAACTTAGCTAACTGCATCTCATGAAAGAGCATCAAGGCCTCGTGAGACAAGCTACTTTTTGAGTAGCATCCAATCATAGAGCTCGAAGAAATCAGATCTTTGTTACCGCAAGTATCAGATAGTGCACTAGCAAACGTACCCACATGGCCAAGCGAGGCGTAACCATGAATCATGGTATTCCATGAAACCAAGTCTCTTTGAGACATATTATCAAAGAGCTGGCGTGCTAAACTCATTTCTCCAATCCTCACATACTCCGCCAACAACACATTATAAGAAACCAAGTCTGGATCTTTCATTCCACCAAACACCTTCCTCGCAAACCCCACCCACCCGAATTTCACATACATTTCAGTCAAACCAGTTTGAACAAACAAATCACTATCAAACCCAAGTTTCAAAACCTGGGTATGCACCGTTTGCCCATATTTAACGGAACCCGACCTTCCACACGCTTGAACCACAAGTGACAAACTGAAGCTATCTACAAATAGGTGATCTTGGCGACGTAATCGCAGAAATAACAACAAACACTCAACATGGTTTTGGGAATTCAGGTAAGCTCTTATCATGGTGTTCCAGAGAAATGTATCTGGACTTGGCATTTCATCGAACAGATTCCGTGCATACCGCAAATTGTGAAAAGAATTTAACGAGAATCTACAAAGGAGCTTGGTGATTATAAAGTTGTTGGATTGTAATGAAGTTTTTATAAGGAATGCATGGATTGGAAGAATGTCATTAAGTTGATTTGAGTTGTGCTGAATTAGGGACATGATTTTTTGTTTAATGGTTTTGGCCGGAGTGTTGAAAAGTATTGCCATGAATCCGATTGGTTCATTTCATCCGTATCCATAAGAAATGGTCAAACAAAACGTATTATCAGCGCCCTTTCATACAACTAACTTTATTATTGCATATAGTACAAGTACTCAAAGCACAGTTTTGAAGTATGAATAACTTTTATTTGTTGTATTTATCAGCGCCCTTTCAATAAACCGTTATTTCCGATTGCAATTGGAACCCCCCGCATTAGTAACACTAATCTCTATTTTTCCATCAGCAACACTATAAAACCGTCTTTATGGTAACACTGAAACGCTCCAACTTTACTCATGGGTCCCACTAACTAATACTTTTATTTATTTATCTAAGTTATATAATGCAAAAGAAGAGAAAATACAAAAAAAAAACTTGACAACGCCTCCTTTTCTTCCGTTTTCCTTGCATGACGCCCGTCAGAAAACGCCCCAAAACGCCTCCATTGTCAGCATTGGGGTTCTAAGTTCAAATTAAGGCCCAATAACACCCGTTTGCAGATGATCTTAAGCAATAGAAAAAAGATGGAGCTTTTTGATACCCGTTGAATAAAGACTCTTAGACCATTTGCAATGGTGCAGGGCAAAATGAGCGTTTTGAGATGCCACGTATACAATCACACCACATCATCCACTCCAATTTGACTCATAAATCCCACCAATTTAATATAAAAGTGTTTTCTTTTGATTTATGTTGCTTTGAAACTTAGAAAGAAAAGAGAAAAGAAAAAAAAAGCATTGAACGCCCCATTTTTGCCCGTGCTTTCTATAACACCCCTCGTTTTCAACCCAATTTAAACATTTTAAATTGGAAGCGTCAGTCCATTTCCATCATTGTTGACTTACAATATCTACTTATTTAAAACATGTTATTTCCAAAACCTTATTCATAATAATTTTACAAAGTGAAATCAAAGTACGTTAAACTGGGTGTTATATAATTCTACAAAACATTTCTGATTTAACCAAATCAGATATCAGAGTACACGCCTGGTTGTCAAACATTCCATCTAGTTCAACTTCTTGCCCACTCGATCATAAATCCATATCCTGCAAGAAGTATTTAATGTGGGGTTAGCTCAAAGCTAAGTGAGTGATTAAATAATCAACAGCCCAACTTAGCATAACAACTCTGTTTATATCAAAGCATTGTAAACACACAATAACACAGAGTATCTGGGGCTCTTAGGGAACCTTCAGCCAAGAACACGCAAATAATTTCAATGAGATAACATCTCAATAACACAACATATCAACAATGAGGATCGGTGGTTCTTGAGATATCATAGTACCCGGGGATTCTCCAAGACCACTTATCGTACATATCCGCATGGCCATAACGGACGAGACCGATAGTTTGGTACTAATCTCATACGACCTAATTTCCTATTAACGATAAGTACAAGGAAATTCCTGTCGTCTTACAATAGTAACCAAACCCAACCAACATGTTGACCTCAATACACTGATGCCCGAAGGTCAAATATCAAGTGATCACATATTCATATACTCAATCAGGTCAACATATCAGATTAAACAATCTATCAACAGTGTTATTACTATTAAACCCAAAATCATCATGGCAAACGAAGCAGTAACAATACGTTTACCCGTTGTAACCAAACTTGTTACAACTAAATCACACCGAGGATTATAAATTCACTCACCGATACCTCAGCTGCACGCTCAGAAGTCTAATATTACTGAGCCTTCTCCACATCTGAGAATACAATCAACTAAACAATGAGTTAGTAACTGATTCCACAACAACTCATGTTATAATCATATAACATATTTCAAATACATAATTATCAATTACAACAACAACAAGTGATAAATATCAATTATAATTGTCCTTCATGATAATATATCATTTATCATCACATATCATTAAACAATTTCAAGTCTTATAACCATGTATCACTTTTATTACTAGGTTATAAAATCAACAACTTTATCACTTAGTTCCCAAAGGTCATCATAACATATTCACATAAATCAGGGGATCCCTAAGATCATAGGAAACAAAAGTTCAATTCGGAACATATTCAAAAAGTCCCGAAATAAGTTTCAAAAACTGTAAAATACCATTTTCGACCCCTAAACGACCCCGAATGGCCAAAAACCGCCTAAGCTCTTAAGATAGAGCTTGGACCATTGGGCCGTTTTCGAGTGACCATGTAAATTTCAACCCAATCTGAGTTAATGAAATTCATCACCCAGTCTTCGTCACACGCACTTTTAAAATTTGCAAACCAAAATTTGACTTGGATCCGCCGGATACACCCCTGGATCCGCCGGATACAAAATAAACATTAGGATCCGCCGGATCAATGTTAGATCCGCCGGATCACCCACGAAATCAAAGGATCCACCGGATCACCCTACCCACAACATGATTCGCCGGATCACATCCATGATCCGCAGGATCATGGGCCCTTTCCAGCAACCTGCAACTTCTCCAAAAGCCCAGAACTCGAAATTTTAAACTCAAACACACAAACTCAGAATCTATTCAGTTCTAATACATTAATTACTTCAACAAACATCATGTATCATCAACTAACAACATCTCAAGTTGAAATTTCATTCAAATTACTACTTATCTCAATTCAATCATAATCAAGTTTCAAAAGAACACTACTTTTTAAGGATTGAACTTACCCTCATGATAATGATGATAGTGAAATGGAACTGGGATTGAATCAAAGTCTTGAGTCTAGAAATCAATTTAACAATTTTATGTTCTTTAGTTGAATCACAAAGCCACAGGGATGATTTTATGTTTTCTTGTAACTGAGCTTAGAAGCCATAACAAATAAATAAGTCGGATCACACTAACCGACTTACACACTTGGTTATTTTATGTCCGTCTTAAATCTACAACAATTTTATTATTTTATAAATAAGCCATAACAAACATTTTATTTCACCGACAACTTTATTAATTTACAACAATTGATAATTTATCTGTCACAATGGAATATTTAACTCCTATTCCAATTATTATTATTTTTTTCAAGTAATTTAAACCGAACTATTTACAACAATTGACTACACTAAAGTGATTTAGAGTTTAACATATACTGTTCCCCCTGTTGACCAACTCATAATCACTTAAACAACTAAATAGTGTGAAACTTAATACTCCCTTATCAGGTCTTTGCAACCAAAAATTAGCAACATGCTAAAATTTTCGACCCATTACAACTATTCATCTTTTTTTGCAACAAAACAATAACAACAACAGTGGTTATAAAACCATAATGTACGTAACGACACTGAAAGTTAAATTCAGTTCATGACTAGCAACCAGGCTAGTATTCACGTATCACTTCAACCATATGAAATCCTTTACTTAAAAGTAATCTGGATTCATATCACCTTAATAAGCAAAGTAGATATCAAACTCGGTAGGTAAAACCACAATCCACAAGTACTTTGCTAAATCAGCATACGTACTACAATGTCATATTACCTACATTCAACCGACCTCTACATTGACTTATTTCAACTTGTAATCTTAAGTCACAATTCATCCTTTTATTCTGTCATCAAGTATATAACAACTTACCTGATTTTACATACTTCTATAATAATGGAAATATAATCATCATTTCCATAATTTCAACTGTTAGCTTCATAGTATATTACCTTTCTCAATTAATGGCACAAAATTTCCAATTTTTCAAATTTAATCATTAATTTTAAATTATCACATTCACCTTAATGTGATTATTATTAATTCATTTCTTTACAATAGGCTATTTAGGTTGTCATAGTTTTTATCAATGTTTTGAAAACCGGTTGAACCGGACCGGTCCAACCGGTTCGACCGGATTTTTGAGGTATTCCGGCCGGTTGAAAACCGGTTTTGACCAAGAGTTGACCGGTCAACGAACCGGACGGTTCGGTCAAAACCGGATGGTTCAACCGGGAACCGGACCGGTCCGACCGATTTTTTATTTTATTTATTTATTTTAAAAAAAAATGATTTTGTCCCGGTTTTTGGACGGTTGAACCGGACCGGTCCAACCGGTTCAACCGGAAATTGAAGGATTCCGGTCCGATTCAATTTCTGGTTTTCAAAATATTGGTTTTTATTAAGCCTTTAACATCACAACACATATTTATATCAATGGTCATTAAAAACCATTACAAATTCCAACTATCTGTTTATATCATAATTATCATTTCTTGATATTTTAGTTTTCTCTCCCCCTCGGGGTTCACATTATCATTCTTTTTACAAATCACATTCTTTCAACCATTGGTTTAACAATAAAACTTGCATAAGTTCATGTGCAATTCAACTTTAGTATACTTAGATATAACAGGATGTACCCATCCTACACAATGAAATCAATATTCTAACACACATCCAAACGCGTCACGATAACCCAAAATCATGTTGTAATCACATTAGATCGTGTGGCGATCTTATACAGATCACATTAAGACCACATATTTATACAGACTGTTAAAACAGTTTCAACATACAAACTTTGCACACAACTGACTTTAACTCAATAACATAAGTCACAGACACCTTCGTTATTTCACAAGAAAGGTTCTCCCTTTTTCACAATTCCAGTTTTCATAACATCACTTAATTAACTCATATCACTAATCGCTTGCTACTGAGTCCAATCTTTTATTCACAATATCCCTAAATTAAGACAAATTAACACACTTAATCAAGGTTTCATAACCTTTGACGACTCTTTTAACTCATTTGGGTTATAAACAACCCATTTGACACTTATTAACCCGTGTAGGGAATTCAATCACATTTTAAACAAATACTACTAGAATTCCACCCATAATTGACTCTTTCAACACTGTTGACTATTTGTCAACCTCAATTTGACCAACAAATCAACAATTAATTTAACCACTTTTCTCAATTTTGACTCACAACAAAATCAATCATATTCCAATGATTTCATATTATACACTAGACTCTTTATTCATGGTTGACTTTCAAAGTCAATTTACCACAATATTAACGTATTAATACTATCTTTAACCACAAACATAGCTTTACATAACTACATTCAACAACAATGGCCCATTCAACCAAAGTGGAACCACTACACTATAACTCTAGTCATTACCACTCAATGACATACTAATAACTCATTTAGCACACAATATGAACTATTTACTCATGTCATTTATCATATATATATATATATATATATAATCTGGTAGTTATCTCAAGTTTTAAATTTATCCCAATCATAAACTTTAAATTAATACTTTCACTAATATTAATGACTCAATCACCATACAGAGGCATTAACTCAAACTTGGCATAATACAAGCCATATACACACTAGTAATCCGTTAGGCTCACACTAACCGACTTACACACTTGGTTATTTTATGTTCATCTTAAATCTATTGTCTAGAACCCAAACCATTTGCAAGTCCAAACATTTTATTTCACCGACAACTTTATTAATTTACAACAATTAATAATTTATCTGTCACAATGGAGTATTTAACTCCTATTCCAATTATTATTATTTTTTCAAGTAATTTAAACCGAACTATTTCCCAACACATTAAATACTCATTTAAAATTAGGAAATAGTGAAATATTACTAGGTCAAAATTGAGGATGTTACACTTTCCTCCAGAACGCCCCCAGAATGCTGCCTCAGAACGCCTCATTGTCGGTATTCATGGGCGTTCTCAGCTCAAAAACTCAACCAGCACGCTGCGTTGCAAATGGTCTTAGAGCAGATAGAGTAATAGTTTAGGGAACCAGTTGTAATACTCACTTTTAATAATTAAGCATTAATATTTTTGTTTTGATCAAGTAAATTGTATTTAAGTACATGTAAGATCATCCCCATTAAGAATTTTATATCTTCTTTACATGTCAAAGTGATCTTTTATACCAATGATAGAAACTTTTCCAAGAAGTTTTATCAATTGCATGAAATTTTACATCAACATTTTATCTTTTCAAACAATTTATCTTTTATCATTTACAACTTTCGTAAGTTATAATTTACTCTCTCCGCCTCAAATTAATTTTCTATTATAAATTTACACACAAATTTAACAAAGTACAATATTTGTACTGCCGACCAATGTACAAATAAGTTGAAAGTTTGAGTTTATAAATAAATAAGGTTAAGCTTTCAAGAGCTTCTATAAACTCCGATGGCAAACATATTGTAAATATAGGGCCGTTCATGGTTAGGATTGACCGATTTAATCATATTTTGAACAAATCGATAACTATGATTTGACATTTTCTCAAACAAACCACCCTGTTTGATGTGTCAAATGAAACCTATCAAAGCAATTAAATTCAGTTTGGTTCAACTAACCAATTTTGAATGGTATTTAATTTTTGATCAAAACTATATCTACTAGCATTCAAGTTACATAACACGAGTAATAGTCTAAATGTTATTATCTTACAAGTTTTTTAAAGATATAAATGCATAATGTAATATTACAAACGTTTAACATCAATTAATAATAATTGACTTTCATTCTATTATGTGTCGGAGTTTTCTTTTACCATCTTTGATTTGAATTTGATTAGTTGCATAAGTTGGCAAGCTTGCAAATGAATGTCGTGGATATGTAGGATAAACAATTATGAAATTTGTTTATTAAAGACATATCCAATTATTAAAGGTAAACATATATACCCAACGATTAACTAAGAAACTATAATGCGTTCCGATTTCATTTCAACGGCTAGTTTAAGAAACTATAATGCACCCCGATTTCATTTCAATGGCTGGTTTGAATCTTGAAACCACTAACTCAACTATAAAATTAATCTGGTAAAACCGACCAAATCATTTCAATTTGACCGGTTTGAATGATTTCTGTCAACCATGAACATCCGAGGAGAAATTTATGAATATCATAATAAATCCAATCTTTACATATAATACTTTCCCGGCGTCCGAGCCATAATTCAGGGGGAGTTTTGTAAAATAAGGAGAATATTTGTGGCCAAAAAGTCAAACAACGCTGAATAAAAAAACTTAAAAAATGGGGCCGCCGAGACGATGACCGGCTGAACCGGTCAACACATCTAAACACACAGGTCCAACGACTCCAAAGACCGGCTTCATCCTATTGTAACACATCAAAATCAAAATTAGGGTTTACTTTTTGTTCCATTCAAATTAAAAAATTCAGAAAGTAGTACAAGGGGAAAGACCTTAAATTTACGCGTTTCTCTCTCTTCATTGACTTGATTTTGAACGCCATTGTTTAATTTCTTTCCTAATCGAAGAAATTTTGTTATCTGGTGAGTATTTTTGTTTCATTCCTGTTTTTTGCTTTTCCAGTTTAATTAGTTTGAATATGTGACCTAAATGATTAGATTTACACCGCGGTTCGTTGTGTAGTAATTTGATCGTCAGTTAGTTGAATTAGCCGTAGGGTTTTGTTTGTGATTTTAGAATCTCGGACTATATGAATCCATTGTTTAATTTGCATGTAATGGAAAATGAAGTTTCTTTTTGAGTTTGAAATTGAGCTGATTTTGTTATAATTATTAGGATTTTGAGACCATTTTATGGTTTTGTAGATAGTATTTTATGAAATTTGGGTTTTTTTTGTGAAGGTAGATTTTTTGTGTTTGCTGTTACTTGATTTCCGTCCTTAATTTCAGATCAGATTTTAGACTTAATTTGAGCTGTAGTTTTTAGCTGAGTATTCTGCGAGGCTACCTTTGTTCGGTTATATTTTAGTTGTTTGAAGGGACAAATGATGAGTTGATGTTGCGCTTTTAGTGTACAAGATTTCACTGATGTGTCTCACTCAAATGGGGGGTTTTGGACATTTGGTAAAATTTAGTGTATTTATGAGGATGTAAGTGGAAACTCTGTTTAGTTACTTGATCTACATTTTCCCTTAACAAATAGCGTGCTTTTGAATTTAGTAACTTGAACCTGGTATCAATCAAATTTGAGTCTGACATGGACTTTTGAATATGTAAACTTTTGTCCTGCCGAATCCATTTATTAACCGGCCTACTAGTTGTAAGGCCAAGTAATCTGCCCTTGTTTTTTCTTAGGCAACCCGCTGAAGATCATTGTTGTTCTTGTCAAAGTGACTATTTTCAGGATATTTTAGATTAATGCAGATTTTTATATTGTACAGTACAAACAATGTTTATGTTCTCTGTTATGATTCTGATGAGTTTTGTGGTTATTGCCGATCTTTAGTATCATGATATATAATATATAATTGATTAATCGGTTCTTGTGGGTATCATTTCAGTTATCAACTTCAACAAAAATGTTGCCGCCACGTCAGCAACCAAGGTCCGGTGTCCTGCATACTTCTTTATCCCTTGTTCCAGCAGATGGGTCAAATTCTGAGCAGATACGAGACTCCCCAACAGAAAGTGCTAGTTCACGTGAAACCTGGCCAACAGGCGATGCTTTGATGCTGTCTAAACAGCTAGAGAGAGAAAAGGCAAAGGAACGGGAAAATGGTTCTGCTGATCATTCTGTAATTCGCCATATATCTAACTCAGATAGAATGACTCTGAGAGACATTTCTAAAGAGAGAGTGGATGTAATTGCTGACCGAATGCATCATCTCCCCGATGAATTCTTAGATAAGTTAAAAAATGAGCTTCGTGGTCTTATTGAAGGAATGGGTGGTCATCAACATAGAGAAGAATATATTTTTCTGCAAAAACTGGTTTTAAGTAGAACTGATTTGACTGAAAAAACGCTCATTATGGCTCATCGTGGACAGCTAGAAATTTTAGTTGCTATTAAGACTGGAATTCAAGCATTTCTACATCCAACTGTTAGTTTATCACAAGCTTCTCTGATTGAGATCTTTTTATACAAAAGGTGCAGAAACATAGCATGTGGGAACCAAATTCCAGCCGAAAATTGTACTTGTGAAATTTGCTCAAAAAGGAACGGTTTTTGTAACCTCTGCATGTGTGTGATTTGTAGCAAGTTCGATTTTGAAGTGAATACATGCAGATGGATTGGGTGTGATATGTGTTCTCACTGGACACACACGGATTGTGCCATACACAATGCACAGATTGGCATGGGGCCTCCTGTAAATGGAGGAAGCACAGGAGAGATGCTTTTTAGGTGTCGAGCATGCATGAGGACATCAGAATTGTTTGGTTGGGTCAAAGATGTGTTTCACCACTGTGCACCGTTGTGGGACCGGGAAGCTTTAGTTAAAGAACTTGAATACGTGAGTAGAATTTTTCAAAGAAGTGAGGAACCAAGAGGAAGGAAACTTTACTGGAAGTGTGGAGAACTAGTGGAAAAGCTGAAAAGTGGGATAGCTGAACCGGTGGCCTCTAAAGCTATACTGTCATTTTTTCAAGGTAATTGATATTTTCATGCAGTATAAATTACGTAGTAATGATTTTCTGCTAATTAGTAAAAGCTGCTTAAATAGTAGTGAAGCACCTTCAATCTAATTATTATATTTATCTAGATTTTCACAGTTCTACCACTGATTTACTTTTTGTGCTGCTAGACTTATGGCATCTTCAAATGTGTGTATTAGATGTGATTACGTGATATAAATTATCAGGATCAGTCGATCAGATAATCAGGTGAAAATAAAGAAGAGTGGAAGTCCCTAAAGTTGTGTTAAAAACTTGAGATGAAGTGTAGATAAACACTTTCCGTGTATTGTCTGTTGTATTAAAATCTCCGGAATTAGGTTAAAACAATGGGTAAATGGGTAGTTTTACTACATCTTTAATTACGTGAAAAAGGAGTGATCTTATGTGAAATGGATGTGCAATTTTTTCACCCGAAGTCTGCAGCTTTGATAGAGTAAAAGCAATGTTTTAAAAACCAGTTTAAATCGGCCGGTCGGACCGGTTAAACTGGAATCGGGAGGAAAACCGGTTCAATGTTTGTAGTGTAAAATTACCGGTTCGACCGGACAGGGGTCCGGTTCGACCGGATTAAACCGGGATCGGTTGAGAAGCCGATCTGAAAAAAAACCCGGTTTTCAAAACACTGAGTAAAAGATACTGTATGGAATGAGTTTGATTATCGATTCATTGGTAAAAAAACCTTCTTAAGGGGGTAAATATGTATTTTCAGTATATATTGTTATGTGCAAAAGGGAGAGATGTTTTGTAAAATGCAACTAAAAATACCTCTAATTAGTTTAGTAATGAGGGGTGTAGTAAGTTGGTGGTTTTTGTTAATCCTTGCAACTAATCAGTAGGTGAATCTCTCTTTATCCAATCATTAAAATCTGATTATTGCGGCTTCAAGTACAATAATTAGATGATCAGCTCCAGACACAAATGTAGTGTTAGTAGTTAGGCCTTAAAACACTGGATGCTATAAGCTTCTCTTGACGTCTTGTGCAGAGTTTGACATGGATCCCACAAAGCTTCAAGAAGGCGGGGATGGTCGACTGATGGCCCCACAAGAAGCATTCAACCGAATTGCAGACGTGGTACAAGAAGCAATTAAAAAGATGGAAATGGTGGAAGAAGAAAAAGTACGTGTCACAAAGAAAGCACGTTTAGCTCTTGAGGCATGCGATCAAGAACTCAAAGACAAAGCTCGGGAAGTAGCAGCACTGAAATTGGAAAGACAGAAGAAAAAACAGCAAGTAGATGAACTCGAAGGCATCGTAAGGCTTAAACAGGCTGAAGCCGAGATGTTTGACCTGAAGGCCAGTGAGGCTAGATGTGAAGCTGAGAGGCTGCAGAGAATTGCACTTGCTAAAGCTGAGAAATCAGAGGAAGATTATGCAAGTAGGTATTTAAAACAGCGGTTACATGAGGCAGAAGCTGAGAAACAGTATTTATTCGAGAAAATGAAGTTACAAGAGAGTTCATCACGACCATTACAAAGCAGTGTTGGTGCTAGTGAGCAGCCTTCACAGATCATGATGTATAATAAGATCCAAGATTTGCTGAAGAACATGTATACTGCACCCTCAAAAGATGGTCAATCGAGTGATATTCGCTCACTTGGTTCTGTTTGAATACATTTGGTGATAAGCCCTTAGGTTTCTGATACTGGCTAGGTTCTTTTTTATGTGCACATTTTGTGTTTAATTTTAATGTTGTTTATTATCGTTGTAACCTAAATCAGTGTTTTTAGTAACTTTATGCACCTTATATGTTAAGTATTGTGATTAATCTTATGTGTTAAGTATTGTGATTAATTGCGATTCAAAACTGATGATTATTGAAATTCCATGTATTCTGTGCTGGGTTTCTGATAAGCTAAATTCCATGTCCTATTTTAATATTTGGTTCATTGGTTGTGCTATATGTAAATGAGACCCGAAAACCCCCCTCCCCTTCGGATTCCATATCTCTTTTGACTCTATATATGTGGGCACCTGATATCTATGAGGGTTCACCCACCCCAGTTACAGCATTCCTTTCTATTGCGCCTAAAATCTCTATTTTTGCTAATATTTCACGTCTTTCTATTTATGGTTCTTATGGAGCTACATTGCAACAAATCTTCTTTTTCTGCAGCATTGCTTCTATGATTTTAGGAGCGCTGCTGAAGACAGGTTGTGTTTAGATGTAGAAAAATATAAGAGTTTTCTAGAAAAATTTTCTAAGAAAAGTGAAAATGTGTAAAATGCATTCAAAATGAGTTTTTTCCGGAAAAGTTTTCCTGGAAAATGGAAAACTCAATTTTCTATGTTATAACTGGGAGTTAGAAAACCATAAATTCCACTTTTCCATTTTTTACTTTATAACACTATCCTCACTTTTCAAAAAAATTTCAAACTCTTCTAACCTAAACTAGTTTTCCAAAATATAAAATGCAATAACATTTAAACACATTTTCTAATTTTTTCATCACTCTTCTAGAAAATAAAACTCTTCTCATTTTTTCGAAAATTAAAGATGGAAAATTGTAAAAACTTTCCACAACTAAACGACTTCTAAAAAGATACTCATTTTTTAATATGTAAACACTTTTGCAGTTAATTCAGCTATAAAATGCAATGATTGATAAAAACCGAACTACTAATAAAAATCCAAAACTCAAACCACAATGAAATCGAAACACAATGATTTTATTCGTAGGAAAAAAAATACATGATTATGATTGGGTTTTATCATACAAACTGAACTATGAAAATCCTATTACATTACGGGTACTTGTTAAATGCCATCAAACGTTTAATTACCCGTAGCCACATTATCTATTACTCCCTCCGTCCCATTTGAAATGTCCACATTACTATTTTGTGATGTCCCATTATAAGACGTCTCCCAACGCCATCGTCGGTTGGGCCGTCACTTTTCGTCACTTAAGTGACACCATTGGCACGGAAGTGTCACTTTCGTCCGTCACTTTCCTTCGTCGGAATTCCGACGCTCCGTCGGTTTTTGTTTTTGGTTTTTATTTTCTTTTTGTGTGTGTAAAACTAAAGGTAAATTGGTAGATGTGGACCCAAAAATTAAAGTGACGGAGTCACTGATCGTAGGGGTCCGTCAGTTTCAGTCAGTTTCTGTCAGTTGTGTGAAAAAGCTGATGTGGCGCAGACATGGCACGTCAGTTTCAGTCAGTTTCTGTCACTATTGGGAATGGTCTAAGTATCCACTTTGATATTTATCCAATAAAAAAAGATTTTAGTGGGTGGGTTTAATATTTGATTGGTGAAAAGTGTAGTTAGTGGAGAATCATAAAACTACGTGCAAAGTCAAAGTGGACATTTGTAATGAGACGGAGGAAGTATATCTATCTATCTATCTATATACTACTATATGAAAAATCAATTATGAAAAATCAAAACTTTTGAATATCTTTGTATATTTGATATTTATATAGAGCTACTCTTGAAAATAATTTCCCATTTAATTACAGTATATATTTATATTGTGCACTATAAACTATGAAAACTAGTACTTAACCCGGACGTTGCCCAGCCGAACAACAGCCACATAAAACAAATAGAAATATTGTGCATTCGATGTACATATAACTTTTAAATGGGTTAAATACTATTTAACAATTACTTACTCATCTATATAGAAGTATAAAATATAGAATGTATGTTCTTAAATGTGTGTAGATGTTCGACTTAGAACAGACACAAGATGTGTATCTGTAATGAATAAACAGATAGAATAACACAAAGTGATAATGACATTACTATAGATGCATGCAAAGCAAGTAGGTAACCGATAATCATCAATAGGAGATTGAAATCTTCACTCTCACAACTTAATCGTGTTGCTACTTCTTGACTTCTTCTTGAGCTTGTATGACCATAACCTGCAAAGTAAAGTTGATTTTTTAGGGTCTCTTCTATATCGTCTATTTTTTTTTCTAAAGTGTAATAAGTATATCACCCTTTATTAAAAGACCATATCTTCCTTAAGCAAGAGAGATGTTGAATCTAGGGATGACATGAAACATATATTCCTAGAAAGACTTTAAGTAACAATCAATTTAAGCATATAAATGAAACAAAAGGGGGTCTCAGAGCTCTCAATCGAGCTCTTTTCAGCTAAAAGCCCCTTATTACGGCTTCTAAGCAGCCCGGACAAGCTTCATTGAGTATTATTGAGTATTATGAGCTAACAAAAACAGCTATCGATAAAAACTATAAACAAATAAAAACTTAAAACTAAAATAATGTAGAAAAATAACATGGCGTCATGGATAAAACTCATATTTGAGCTTGGATTTTTTGTTGGTTCAGGCAAAAAAAATATCCCGTGGCACATAAAACTCATATTTGAGCGTGATTTTTTTTGTTGAACCTGAGTTTTTTTTTGGGCTGGGAATTTTACAAGGCACTCATATTTAGGCTTGTGAATTGCATTGTGTGAATTGCATCCCGGCGGGTGTTCCTATTTACACGGCTAGTAGGAGAAATCGTGAGAGAGGTCAAAATCAATCAGATTCTATTCTAAATAGGTTTCATTCTAAATCGTGAGAGAGGCCCAATTGTAATTAAGTAATGAAAATAAAATACTGTAAATAGGTTTCATTCATTAATATGGAAAGAACACAATACAAGTTTCATTCATTAATATGTTGTGTTCAAATATTTATGATATCCAAAAGGTATCAAAAGGTACCCCAAATTTATAACTATAAAATTTATTTTCTCTCTCACTTAAGTGTCTCTCTCATCACAAGATTTTTTTTGCCGGTCTTTATCTTAGGGCTGTTGAATTTTTTGTAAAATTGACCTCACAAAACCCCTTCAACAGCTCGTTTGATTTAGTTCCATTTGCTCATATCATAAGTCAAAGCATCAAGCCTAATATATTACGGAGTAAATGCTTTTAGCATCCTGTATGTTAATATATATTATTATTAAAACGTAAAAATATCTATCAAACATCTATTAAATAATTAATATTAATATAAATAATAAAAAAGGATAATATTATTAAAATGTATATTAATATATATTAAATGTTTTTAGCATCCTTTATGTACGTTAGCATCCGAATTACCATCCTGCATATTAATTTATATTAATAATTTTATATCACCATCCTGCAATTTTAATTGCGCTAGATTTTTTATTGGGCCTGGAATTTGATACGGGCCATTTAGTTAGTATCCTAGTGTAAATTGAAATCTAAATAATTATGATGTGAAGTATATTTTTTTAAGAGTTACAATGTTCACTAAAAACATCTTGGGTGTAATTTTTCTTTTTTGTTTTTAAACACCCAAAGTGTCATGTATATAAAAATATAATTTTACTGAAAACGAAACATAGAACCCACTCTTGTAAATCCATCCATACTTTAAGGGCATTTTCATGAACTCCACTCTCCCCATCTGACTCATGGATTTTTTAATTAGGCCTGCCATCCTGTGCATTGTTCCGGTCAAACGTATCACGCATCATGCAATTTGCGTTTTTTAATTGGGCCTGCCATTATTCTGGTCAAACTATCACGCATCCTGCAATTTGGGCCTGCGCCTCGAATTGGGCCTGACATTTTCCTTTTGAAAATACTATTTGATCCTCGGTATTTAATAGCATCCTGGCATTTAATTAGCATCCTACCTTTAATTAGCATCCTGCCTTTAATTAGCATCCTGATGTAATTGGCATAACCTCCATCCGACAATTTGGGCCTGCGCCTTGGGCCTGGCGTTTGTTTCATCCTGTATTTAATTAGCATCCTGCATGGAATTGCATTTAAAACATCATGCCATTTTGTTTGGATTTAATTGCATAACTTCCATCCTGGCTTGTGTAACCTCCATCCTCATAACCTTCGTTCGTAACCTCCATTCTCGCACAAAATAACTGAAAACATTGAATAACGGAAGGCCAGGATGTAAAGTCAACCGAATCCAACGCTAACAAAAAAAAACCCGCCAAGACTCAATGGAGATTTGAAATCTATGCACATTCTAAAGGGTTGACTACTTGACTTTATATGGTCATCCTATGTGTTAGAACCCACAACCTCAACACATCTGGGCCATTAATAGGGCCACAAAACAGAACTAAACACCCATTTTGGTTTTCTCGCATAGTAATGCAACGCTGGAAGATCCAACAGAACTATCTGATATGGATCCAACAGAACTATCTGATGACCTATCATAATAGTAACTAAGTGTTTTGCTTCCTGTTAAATTGCTCCTTAAATACCATATATTTACCGTTATAAACTTTTACCAAACAAAGAACATAAAGTAAACAATGCTACTAATAACAAAAGGGACGAACATAATATTAATAAGAGCAGTAGATAAAATAAGGTAATTAAGAAATACATAAACATAACTGGCTCCAACCAATTTGCAAACAAAGAAGATTAGGGAAACTTAAAAGATAGAACATGATATAGATAAGCCTTACTTTAAACTCTCCTTGCCTTCCGCCTACCATACCTTTGTTTTTTTGCCTCACTTGGAAATGGTTGGTCATTTGGATTATAGCCTGAACCTTCAGTTGTTGGTAAGTAAGGTAAATTTGGCTCACCATGTGTGTGGATAACACCCTCGTTAATGATGGATACCATTAATTCTTCAGCCTGAGTCGAGCCAACAAAGTCTTCAACTTGAGAGGAGGAATGCAGCCCTAATATTTTCCCTTTACTATCCTGGACTACAGATTGATCATCAACTACATCATCTACTCTGACATCACCGATACAAGACAAAGATGGATCCATGTCACTATCCTCCATGTTGCAGAAACCACCATATTCATTAGTGTTAGTTGAAGGAGAACACGAATAAGCTGATTTAGTAATTATATAATTCGGAACTACCGATACATGATTGTAACTTGACTTCCAACCTCAAATGAAAACATGAAGATCACAATCATGATGCATGACGTACAAGTAGCTATAAATACAAGTAAAGATGACAACTATACGCTGTAAATTGACAGGGCATATCAGCATAAGTTTTAAAAAAACAAAGGTGAGTAACATTAAACGCTACAAATACAATCAAAGTATGGGGGAAAAATTAAACATCAATGAAATTGTTACTCCCCTGTAAAACATACAACCTATGAAAATATTAAGTATCTACATCTTATGAAGTAGGTTTCAAGTTAATGTTATAAGTGAAGGAAGTTACAAACCTGAGTGAGAATTCAAATTCTTGCCTGCATAAGTCATATGACATCAACATATAAGTAACCTGATTACGATGGACATTGATGAGAAGTAAGAAGCTTCAATATTATGTGGGAGAACGGTTAATCAGAATAATTAGGATGATAGCTTCATGTTCTCTGAAATTGAAGGGGAAAGGAAAACAGTAGGCCGCAAACCGGGAGAAGATGAAGTTCTTTTTTAACCGACATAATACGTATAAGACTGAGACTTGGACTCCAGTTCTTTTTTAACTTCAATATTATAGGTGTATACCTTACAGTGTTAATATAGAAGGTGAATTTAGGGGTTTTTTGTCCAATAAATTTAGGGTTATTTACAATTGGGGTTTGGTTGATAGACAATTAGTAATTTGGGGATTAAATGTTAGTTAGTGCAACAGAGAAGCTTTTTTATGAGCATCTGGCATACTATATTATATATATTATATATATTATTAATTATTAATATTAATATAAAACCGAGCATCCTGGCGTACTATATTATGTATATTATTAATATTAATATAAAACCATCCATGGCTAACCTACGTCCTGGTAACCTCCATCTTGTGCTTCAATATAGAAAAGTTTTTTAATAGATTTTTGGTACCAAAAAAAGGGAGTAAATTGAAAACATATTAGCTAAAAAGCTAGATATGCAATTTTCTGAAATTAATTATTCTATACCTTGTAAAGTACAAAATTCAAATATCTGGAAGTTTTGTTCATTAAAGTCACAAGAAACACACTAAATACATACATAATATAATATGATCATTCTTAATCTTCATTGTTAGTCTGATACTGTTATTGCATTTAGTGTGCTAGTGATATTATTTAGTTATACAATAACATATACATAGTAATTAATTAAGGAAATATTATAGTGTTATAAAATTCATTACTATATTATTATTATTATTATTATCTTTTACACCTTTATAAAAATAGCATGTTATAATAGACAGCCTATACTACAATGTTCAATTGACATCCTTAAGTATGGTACATTATTTTTTAAATGATTTTTTTTCTTCCAGAGAATAGGTCTACTAATGAATAAGTCAAATACAAATATTATATAAACACTAACTAATCTATACAATTAAGGGAGAGTGGTTCAGATATCATTACTTCTTCAATTTAGGGTGAAAGGCACACGAAAAGCATACAAAATAACGACGAAGTTATCTAAGGTATGGTTGATATCGCGTAAAAAGTCACGTTTTTACTACCGATATCCCTCTCATTCTGGAACGATTCTTGGCACTTTAGCTCAAAAACATTACAAATCAATAGTATTATGCCAAGATGGTCAAAACAAGGTTGCACGATAAAAATCAAGCGAAACGGATGAAAAAATGAAGATTCCACGCACGTTTGAAGATTCCAGACATCAAAACGAGGTTTCAAGACCAAAAAGCCCATCACCAACATCTATCTGACCCAAGATGTTCGTTTTCAAATTACGAATCCAACAGAAGAAGAATCAACTAAAACGGACGAAGAACGAAGATTCTACGCACTCCGGAAGATCCAAACGATTCGTACGACACATCTAAAGTTCAGAGACATATTTTTGGGATTTCTTTTCATCAAAAGTTTCGTTTTTGAATTACGAATCCAACGCAAAAAGAATCGATGCAAACGGACGCGTAACGAAGAAAACACGCACGAATCGAGAAACGCAGCAACCGGCAGCAGACTGGTGCCACTGGCAGCCAGCCGCCGCCGCCTTGCACTTTTTGGTACTTTTTCGTACCCGGTGCTAGACCTTTCCCTACTTTTTGTACCTGGTGCCACTACCTTTTTCGCCTTTTGTACCTGGTGCTACTACCTTTCCCACCTTTTGCTATCATGAGCTTTGGGATGCTAACTTGAGCCAAACTTCCTCTATAAAAGGCAACCCCTAGCTCTCATTTTAGACACACTCTAATACACACACCTTACACACCTTTCATATCTTTCTTATTTCTTTCTTTCTAGCTTTTATTTTCTTTTTCTCTCTACTTTCTCTCTAAACTAATTAATTTAGTGAGAGATAAGTAGGAGATTAATTATGTAGTAGTTAGTAGTAGCTAGCTTAGCAATGTAACGCTTTGGAATATTCGGAAGTAATATAAGCATCGTTTTGCTCGCAATAATTACGGGTAATATCTATTGTTTCTTTTATTAATTATTTGTAATGTTCTTGTTTGATGTTTACAATTTATTAACATTAGAAATGTCTATTGCCATGATATGCGAGTAGTTGCTTATATGTTTGCCATGATTTAGATAGTTATAATGGGATGATATTAAATATTGTAAAGTAATATGACGGCCCCTATTCGACTGTTCCCGGATATAGTGCTGGAAACGCTTTATGCGGAGTACAAACGTATGGAAGTCTGGGACGACCGAAGGTAGTTGTATTACGGATCAATATTATAAATGTGCTAATTAAATTTCTGTTTATAGTTTAATTATAATATTATGAACGAATGATGGCATGTTTGGCCAACCACTTATGACAAGACTGCCCCAACTTATTCCGATAGGGTAAAACCTGTTTATGCGACTATTTATTCAATAGATCATGCCATGATGCGGACGTCTCTGACGACCGAGATTGGGGAATAGGATTCGAGGGTAGTCGTTGGCCGATGTGTTCAGTACATTTGGGAGAACTTCCGGTGTATTGTAATTATTTGTGTTTACTATCCATGTGACATATCTTCTATCTGATTGCGGACAACTCTACGTTAGTTAGTTGATAGGATCGTAAAAACAACTCATTCCAACATAGTTTAAATTTATAAAAAGAAACTTATATGAATGAGAATTATTATACCTTGTTATTGTTTAAATATATGACACTAGAACTAATTTATGGAGCACCCTTTCTAGTTATCCACGTGACTACAACTTAGATATTAGGGAGTCATGAACCTTAATTATGGTAAGTAGTTATCTGTACCCATGACGTGCAATAAGTAAGACACAGTGAAATCATTCGTTGTACATATTAGATTTACATTTCTGCGCTGCTTTTTATTTGATTAGTTCAGAATGCCACTTTCACTGTCAATTACTCCTGACCGCACGTTAGACGTAAGAGGCCGTGGAATTACTCTGTAAAGTACACTGTTTGTTACTGAAAGGTATGGTCTGCATATAAAACACGTTTTGACAAACTGCGAATAATCCAGGGATGTATAACTGTTTGAAAAGGAGAGGTCTAGGTCATAAATCAAAGTAATTAGAGCTTAAGAAAAGTATTAACAAGGTCTAGAAAGGAAAGTCTTAGTGACTTAGATACATGAACCCCCTAGATCTTACATAGTTGGTTCTCTAAACATAGCAAGTTAATAATTAAATACACATTTAGAAGAACGCGAGATAAGCTTAGGTGTTAAGAACGGTCGGACCTATGAGACAATACGTTGCTTTATTCATGTACCTCGGTTTTTCACCAAGATAGGTTGCTTATCTTTCAACTAGGTAAGTATTGGGAGTTTAGCGTATTGCTCCGATCAGAATCACGATAACCTAGTTCCTAGTGACATGCCAACGGGAATTTAATTGGTAGGGTTCTAGTGTTTACACTAAAGTCTGTTAATCTATTAATCTGAAAGTGTCCCCATCATAAACACCCTCCCGACATTATATTATCTCAAGTCATGGTAAACCGCGTCTTCCTTATCCTTAGTTGTTCCTTATATGCTAGCTAGCTCATTTTAGGTTTATCGCATTAGTAGTTTAAATTAGATTAAAACCCAAACTAAACCAACCATCTGAACCCTATCTTAAAGGCTTAATTATCCAAACAAGCTCCGCTTCAAATTCGACCGTCTGGAGACGACCCTGATCATCCTTACCACGTACTAGTATCGGGTACTTATACCTATTACCAGTAGGTAGTTTGGAGGTTTAGGCCCCGAGCAAAATAAATTTTAAAACATCCTGATCGCCCCTCAGTCGTTACAACAACACCAACGACACTGACGGCTGGGGTCGCATCAATGGTTCTCATCCAATTTTGTATACATAAATGACTGCATTAATGTTTTTAGTATTAGGACTCTAAATTGAGATTTGGTAAAACAGAATTTGTGATTTAGGGTAATTTAAATTTATGGGAGAAATTCAAATTAGGTAACATTGTTACAGTAATTCAACCATCACATATCATGTACAGGACACAACAATGGCAAACAGAAATGAAGGAAGTAGCAGTGAAAAAAAGAAAATGTATCATATGATTGACGAGATTAACCCAATTGAGTACTTCACAGTACATATCACATCAGAGGAGGATATGGAAAACAAAAACATGGTAAATTAAAGAACTGGCTCGAATCATGTCTGTAGCTGTATATATAGAATACTAACATACTTTTATGTTAAACAACAGAAAATTCCTCCAGCCTTTGTTCGTGCATACGACCTACAAAACTATGATTCTGCAGATTTGCACGGACCTATATCAGGCATGGAAATAGAACTGAAGGTATATGAAGATGCAAGAAATGACGCCAAGAATCCTACGTGGGATGTAGACATGATTGGAAATTGGATGCCATTCATAAAAGAACAGAATTTTAGCATACCTATGAATTTAATATTCACACTTGATGTAGGTCTGTTCAACAAATATGACTATCCGAGATTTATAGTCAGTGGTCATCCATCTCTTATTTTTTAATTAGTTGACTCAATTGGAGAGTGAGTTAACATGCGGATTAAAAAATTCCCCTTTTATCTTATGTTTAAATGTTACTCATGTAGTGGCAAAATAATTATTATGTTTTCCATAAACTGATTTATTTTGCCCATTAACAATTTAAGATTTGTTAAGTTATTATTAGTTTTGTTGGTCTTGGACTTGCGTGTATGGTTACACCAAGATGGTCATGAGAATTAGGATCGTCTCAAAATTTACATTAATTTATTTAATTTGTGTCATTATTTATATAAATTAGCATGATATGAGTAGGTTTCTATAATTATAAATCTATATTTTGGGTCTAGAATTTTATTAAATGAAACTTATGGACCGTATGATCATATTGGGCATGGAAGTTTAAAGTGGGCCTGAAATTTTTATTGGGCCTGGAATATTTAAGCAGAGCATCTTGTAAATAGTACATCCTGAAAATTATGGAAATTATTTGTGTAACCTCTTGTCCATATATGTACTTAGACATATATCCATATATTATATATTGTTTATGATTATGATTATATGTATATATTATATTATATATATATATATATATATATATATTATGCATATACATATATCTTAGTTATATTATTTATTGTATATTATTATATATATTAGCATATGAACAATGAGCCATGTCAACCCAAACTTGTTCCTATAACCCAACGCATACATTTTGATACCACTACATCGGTTTAATATTAACCTCATGTTTAGCATCCTGGATTGCCCATTTATATATTAATATTAATTAAATTAATTTCCATGTGAAGTAGCATGCTGACGCAGTATGAAGTACATCCTGGATTATATATTTATATTTATATTAATTAGATAATTTTCCATCCTGGTACAAAATGAAGTACATCCTGGATAATTTTCCATCCTGGATTATATATTTATATATTAATACTAATTAAATTAATTTCCATGTGAAGTAGAATGCTGGGCATGAAAGTTTATAGTGGGCCTGGAATTTTTATTGGGCCTGGAATATTTAAGCAGAGCATCCTCTAAATAGTGCATCCTAAAAATTATGGAAATTATTTGTGTGGAACCTCTTGTCTACATATGTACTTAACATATATCCATATATCCATATATTGTTTTTATGATTATGATTATGATTATATGTATATATTATATTATTATATATGGGTGGGGTTCAAATGAGAATTGGATTTTTTGTGAGAATGAGGGAACCAATGATATCATGTCAAATGTAGAGAGAGAATGCTCCACATGTACAAAACTCATTTACCCCCAACATCAATTATCTCACAAACGACAAATTAAAAAATTATGAAAATTGCACCATTAAATTCAGCATTTTCTCCTCTTCGATTTCCCGTCTATCAAGGCATACTTTCGACGAGTTTTTTTTTCCATTTTTTGGTGGGTTTCACATTTACTAACACATATGTTAGAGTGTTGCGTTTAGGGTTTGGGGTTTAGGGTTTAGGGTTTGAGGTTTCTCCTCGAAACCTCAAACCCTAAACCTTAACCCATAAACCCCAAACCCTAAACCCTACACGCTTTATAAAACTCTAAACCTTAAACCTTAAACCTTACTAAACCCTAAACTCTTCTAAACCCTAAACCCTGCTAAACCCTAACCCTAAACCCTAACCTTAACCTCAAATTAAATGTAAAACTAATCACTAACACATGTGTTAACCCACCAAGAGATGGAAGGGAAAAAAAAGTTGTCGAAAGTATGCCTTGAGGGATGACAAATCGAAGAGGAAAAAACGCTGAATTTTATGGTGTAATTTTCATGATTTTTCGATTTACCGTTTGTGAGATATTTAATTTTTAAAAATGTGGAGGAGAGAGAATAAAGTGACACATGACAACAATCTATGTGTTTCCTCATTCTCACTCAAAGTTGGTGTACTCATTTGAACATTACTCTATTATATATATATATAATATATATATATATTATACATATACATATATCTTCGTTATATTATTTATTATATTTTATTATATATATTAGCATATGAACAATGAGCCGTGTCAACCTAAACTTGTTCCTATAACCCAACGTATACATTTTGATACCATTACATCGGTTTAATATTAACCTCATGTTTAGCATCCTGGATTGCCCATTTATATATTAATATTAATTAAATTAATTTCCATGTGAAGTAGCATGCTGGCGCAATATGAAGTACATCCTGGATTATATATTTATATTTATATTAATTAGATAATTTTCCATCCTGGCGCAATACGAATAAATGGGCATCCTGAATATTTAAGATTTAAGATTAGATATTTATGCACAAAATACCATCCTGGCGCAAGTTCAAACGTGGGTATCAACCAACTTGGCAAAAAGTACGGGAAAAACTGAATTGGCGCAAAATAACGGAAATTATCGAATAAAGGAAGGATGAGATTGAAAGTCAATGCAATCCAATAGTCCAGGATCAAAGTCAATGAAAATATGAACTGCCAATACGGTTATAATACGGTTCACTACGCCGGAGCCATATATATGGTAAATTATCCAATAAATTTACTTTAAAAATTTGATAAACTTTTTTCAAATTATTGTAACTCGAACGCGTGTTCAAACATGATCAAGGTATCACTGCATTATGACGGTGCTCAAAATGCTTATTTTTTAGTAGAGAAAAATATATAAACCATCCTTATGGTTTGATCATATTTCACTCGAAGTCCTTTAGTTAAATTAATAACAGATATCATCATTTCTTTTGAAACTTGTTACGTCAATAATCATTTACACTAATGAGTGTTAACTCTCCATTAAAAGGACTATGTGTGTAAATTTATTCTTTTAAAATTTTAAGTAAATTTAAATTATAAAATCTAATATATGTATAGATACATTACTAAGTGTACATGACATTATTTTCATTTCCCTCCTTTTATCATCATCAAATCTGGTCATATTTCCTCTAATTCATTAAATTTTATAACCACAAATGTATATATATATATATATATATATATATATATATATATATATATATATATATATATATAGGTAGAGAAAGATGGTGGTAAATTAGGTGGTGAAATATAAATTTTGATGTTTTAGAGGAGAATATGACTAGGGGTGTTCATTCGGTTAATTCGGTTTAAACCGAACCTAATAGATGAAACCGATCGGTTTTCGATTTTCAAAAATTGATACCGAACCGAACCGAACAAATAAAAATCAAATCAAACCGAACCGAACATAATTATTATTCGGTTTATTCGGTTTTTACTACTCGATTTATGCTTCATATATTATCAATATAAAAAATCAAACAAAATCAAAAAACTTGATTGTAAAACAAAACTTATTAGCACGTTTCTTGAGTTCGTGACAAAAATATAATAATTTGCAAGACAAAACTAAGGTATAGTTAAGAAATTTCTAAAAAATGATGAATAAAATTTATAATGGTATAAGTATTCATGATATTCAGTGATTAACCTAATTAATTTGAACCTATTTTGAAAATATTACCAAAATATATTACTATTCGGTTAATTTGGACTATTCAGTTTCAACATTGGTAACCAAAACCAATCCAAAACCAAACTAAATATTCGGTTTTGAACCAAACCGATCCAAAAAATCAAATTATCCGAACCAAATAGTCCAATCCAAATTGTCCGATTGGACAATTCGGTTTGTCCATATAGTGAACACCCCTAAATATGACCAAACTTAATGATGAATAAAATAAGAGAAATGAAAATTAATGTTATGTGCATCTAATTTTATATCCACACACGTGTTAGATTTTATATAATTTATACTTTACTCAAAACAATGTATATGAATAATTTTTTCTACATGTATAGTGCCTTTTTAACGGAGAGTTAACAACTATTAGTGTGAACAACTCTGACGTAAGAAACTTAACAGAAATGATGATACGTGTAATTAATTAATTAATTAAAAGATTGAGAGTTTTAGTAAATAAAATAATAATTTAAGTCAAACTCCTGAAATTCCTCCACCGCCGCACACCGTCATAGCCCGCGGAATCCTATTTACGATATTTTCCCATTTCCGCTCATATAATCAAAATTAAAATTAAAACCTAACGACGTTCAATTTCAATATCAGTTCACACCATCAAATCAAATCACCGATTGAACTCAAAATCATGTCTGATAAATTCTCGGCGACACTTCGAATCGGCGACCTGAATGATTTCATCGCACCATCGCAAGGCTGCGTTGTATCCATGAAATCAGGTTCCGCTAGGCTCGTGGTTGATAAACCAAAAGTATGTTTTGTACTCTCTCACTTTCTATTCTATAAACCCTAGGTTATTACTATTTCCGTAATTTTTATTTTACATATATTATGCTTTTATTTTGTAGTGGTAAAGTAGTTTTGTTAAACTTGATGATATGTTAATCTTACTTCTAACCCTAGCTTATTAGATGTTTTTAATTATTTGCTATATAGCTAAGTTGATAAGTTATTTTGTTAGGTTTACCTTGCTTTTAAGATGTTTATAGGGATTATGATTGTGTAAGACTGCTACAACAGTAATGCTCTGTTTTTTTTTTTTTATCTTTGCCGTCTTCAAAATTACTACGGTTTAGAGCAAGATGATGCTGGTCAGTTGTTGGCGTTTAACTTGTGACTTAAGTTTGAAAGTTGACATGGATATGAAAGCCTGAAAGGGCATCCTAATTGTTGTTTTCTAGGAAATGTGATTTGTTTTTAGTAATTTGTGTAATTTTTAGAACAATTAAAACTTGTGGTAGAACAAAAAGGTGGTCTTTTTATGCATATGACTCTATGTTAAGTTCATGTCAGTTAATATAACTGTGTATAGTTTTATTTATTTCTGGAGAATCGTCTATGCTTTTTAATAAGAGACACTACTCTTACTGACAGTAATTTTGGTACAAATTATCTTGCAATTTTGGTGCATCTGTATTTTTATATATATATTTACTTATACAAGTCGTTATGCCCTAACATACGAAGTTACTAGTAGGAATTTGTAGGCTAGTTGTAACTATCTAATTGTAAGATAGGTGTTAACCTAACTTCGGGTCTTTAGACATCTGTAAAACTTGTTAGTTGTTGAAGAATGGTCGTGTGAAGCTGAAGCTGAAAAAATTAGCACCTGCTACAAGTGTGTGTGTGTATGTGTCACAGAATGTTTGGCAAAATCCTTTTTAATTTTGATCTAGTTAGTATGTTTTTGGAATCTATCGATGGAAAATATTTTCAAGGTTCCTTTATCCTTAAAGTAGGCAATCAATTTGAACTGCTTATTGATCACAAAGATAGGAGCAAGACACAGTCTGAAACAAGATGATCTCTAAAACTAGATTAATCTTTAAAATTCTTTGATTTTTTTAGATTTATACTGAATCATATTTACCCTCTATTTTTGCAATTATCTGACCTAGTGCTTTTTCTTGAGCAGAAGGTGGCCAAAACAGCACCTGCTATGGAAACGTTTCAAACAGATCCAGTAAAGATCTCACTCAAGGATTGCTTAGCATGCAGGTACCACTTCTAATGTATTCACGCATGTCCTTTCTATACCAAGTTTTAACAAACTTCTGGTAACTTCATGATGATACATGAAAGTAATGAATTTCATTGGAGTATCGTTGTCATCGTATGCAGTGGATGTATCACTTCTGCTGAGACTGTTATGCTAGAGAAGCAAAGCTTGGATGAATTTCTTTCCAATATAAACAATGGAAAAACTGTTATTGTCTCTCTTTCACCCCAGTCCAGGGCTTCCATTGCTGTGCATTACGGTCTTTCTCCTGTTCAGGTAAATTACTATACACCAGGAATCATGTTAAGGATAGTTGTGTAATGAGATACGTAGTTCAAACGAGCATAAAGTTTATATTGGAAACTTCCATTGCTGAGCATAAAGTTTAGGGCTTATTCATATGATTATCTCCGTCGGATATCTTTTCTTGCAGTTATCCTACAATGCCATGTGAATCTTGATGGAAGTCGTTTATTAAATATTTTCTATTGCTAAAGGAAGTAGATGTGAGTTTCAGGTTTTCAGGAAATTAACTACATTGTTCAAGTCTTTGGGAGTTAAAGCCATATTTGATACCAGCTGTAGTAGAGACTTGTCTCTTATTGAATCTTGTAATGAATTCATATCACGATATAAACAAATCCATCCTGATGAGACGAAGGAATCTAGATCATTTCTGCCCATGATATCATCTGCATGTCCAGGTACGCGCTCCACTGTAAACAATAATTATTTAGTTGCTGTTTTGATTTTATAGAAACTTGATTGTTATATATAATATTATAATGTGTATATTCTTATTTTTGCTTACCATTGTAAACAATACTTTCAGGTTGGATATGCTATGCTGAAAAAACACTTGGTTCATATGTTTTGCCATATATATCCTCGGTGAAGAGCCCCCAACAATCCATTGGAACCATCATCAAGCATCATTTATGTCAAAAATTAGGCCTGCGGTAAGCATGTGTTCTGATTATGCATGGGATTTAGTTGCATGCTTTATTGTTTCCTGTTCTTTAATTTCATAAAATGTGCAGTCCAGGTGATATATATCATGTGACGGTGATGCCTTGTTATGACAAAAAGCTTGAGGCTTCCAGGGATGATTTTGTTTTTCAAGACGACTCTGGTCAAATGACTACAGAGGTTGATTCTGTTTTGACAACTGGAGAGGTTTTAGATTTAATTAAGGTAAGCAAAGGTTTTTTTATGAGTTCATAATAGCGCTGTTTATATTTTGTTATCTTTTTGTACCTCCATTCTTGAATTTCGCAACGTTTAATTTTGCTCACAGTTAAGTAAAGTTTTTGACAAGCCTTTTACCCAAAATCTAAAGTCTTGACTCTTGTAATATCTGAAATCAACTTCACCAAAAAGTTAATAAATAATTCTTTGTAATGATGATAATGAGCAAATAGGTAATCTTAGCTTGGCATCTTTATATTTAAATATGTCTGTCAGGTTACATGAGAACCTCCTTGTAAAGTGTAGGAATATTGTGGTAGGGATCAATGCTCAGTAACTCTACTATCTGTTGGTTGTGCAGTTAAAAGCTGTAGATTTCAAAAACTTGGATGAGTCCCCTCTTGATAAATTGTAAGCGGAACAACAAAAAGCTTACGAAAATGTTACTCTGTTGAAGAATAAATCAAAAGTAACACATATGTTTCTATCTTGCAGAGTATCAAATGTTAGTGAAGAAGGCCATCTTTTTGGAGTTAGGGGAAGCTCAGGAGGATATGCCGATACAATCTTTCGTTATGCTGCCAAGACACTCTTTGGTCATGATATCGTAGGGCCTCTGGACTTCAGGACCGTCCGGAACTCTGACTTTCAGGAAGTGACTTTAGAAGTATGTTGGTGGTGTTTCACAAGCTAGCTAATAGAAGTGTTTAAATTTTGTAACTAGTCAGTAGATTTTAAGTTGCTAGTTAGAATGTATAAATGACAAATTCAATTTGCAGGTTGAAGGTAAAATCGTGTTGAAGTTTGCGCTATGTTATGGTTTCCGAAACTTGCAAAACGTAGTGAGGAAACTAAAAAATGGGAAATCTGACTACCACTATTTAGAGATCATGGCTTGTCCTTCAGGTATTATCTGAAGTGTATATTAGTTTCTTTTTAAGTTGATACTAAACTTCAGGACTCCCTAAGACAGTGTTTTGCATTTTATCTTTGTTGTTGGTTTTTTCTTAACACTTTTTGAAAATTTTAACCAGAAAAAAGACTGTGTTTGGTAATAGGTTACAGAATTGGTTCATGAAGAGAAAGCCAATAAAATGCGTCTTACATCACAAAAGGGAAAAAAAATAAAAAGAAAAAGAAGAAAAAAACGTGTAAACGTTTATAAATGGAGGCAGTCATGTGTTCTTACTTCTCTTCATGAACAGGGTGCTTAAACGGAGGCGGCCAGCTCAAGCCAAAACCAGGACAATCTGGCAAAGACTTAATCCAAGCATTAGAGACGGTATATATGGAAAATGTAAGTATCAAAGATTCACCATCTGTAGCTTAAATGCTATCCATTCCGACGTTTATGATGAACCCAAAATTAAATCATTATAATCTCGATGTTTGTCAGTTGTGTGTCATTTAGCAGTTTTGCAGAGTGAGACCTTTTGAACTATAATTGAATTAGGTGATTATTTTCTCAGGTATTGATAGCTGATCCTTTTGAAAACCCGATTGTAAAAAACTTATATGACGAGTGGCTGGAACATCCTGGTTCTGAGAAAGCTAAGCAACACATACACACAGAATACCACCCGATCGTAAAAAGTATTACTTCTCAACTTAATAACTGGTGATACATGCATCTTCCGTCTTTGGCTCTGGACTTCTGCTGCTGGTGCTCTCCTTGTCACCAATGTTCGTCATCACGGTCATGCACGTCGACCTGTGCTTTCTCGACTGACATTACACCCAGTTCTTCAACTCCGAGTTCTGAGATTTTGGTGGATTACAATTTACAATTTTGATCATTGCAATATATTTATTCAATATGTTGTAATGCCAAACACTTGAGCTAGAAAAAGGGATAGAGAAGTATTAGTGTGTTTTAATCTTTTATGTATTTGAAATGATTTTGGTGTATCATAGATGCAGCGAAAAAATCTCTTTCGTTTGTAGATACAGTTGTTAACCTTGAAATAAGAAGTGTATACTTTTTATGTACACGAGACGACTTTCTACTCTTTTAAGCGTCTTGTCTTTCGTTTTCTTCTATTATATATGTTAACGAGCTGTTTTAACCCGCGCGTTGCGGTGGAGCAGAAAACAATTATAATTTTAAATGAATATATTATACGCATGTTCTCAATATAAAGAGTAACATAATCATATATGTTGGTCACTTTGAATTTGAACATGATGATACCATATTTTCTAGAATTATTACTTAATATTCCATCCGTTCTAAAATAAGTGTCTCATTTTAATTTTTAAAAGTCATTGTTTTTCAACTTTGACCTTAAATATTTTTGATTGTGTTATATAATAATTGATGCAAAATATATGAATGAATTGAGATTTAAATGTATTTTCATTGGTATAATCTTCATCAAGTATTATATAACACAAACAAATATATTCAAAGTCAAAGTTGAAAATGAAAGACTTTTCAAAGTCAAAATGAGACATTTATTTTGGACGGAGAGAGTAATAGTTTTTGTTTGTTAATTCGTCTCATGACGTTAGAAGTATTATTTTTATCTTAGTACCTCATTTACACTAAGATCATAGTGTAACTTGGGATCAACCGGTTTACCATTTCATTTTTTTTTGTATTAATGATCCAACAAAGATTACAATTAAGTTAAATAAAACCCATCTATTTTATTATTATTTTTGTCATAACGGGTTAAACGATTAACTAAAAGACAATACATTGATCAAACGGGTGTTTGAAAGTTTATTTAGGTAATTCTATATACAATTAAAAATCACGAATAAAACATAGTAATCTATGTTTTTTTCTTAATAGTGATATTACACACCCTAATTAAGCTAAAGTAATTATTATAGACATTTATATAGATTTGAAGAAAAGAAAAATAATTTTTTTTACTATTCATATAATAGTAACATTTACCCCTCACTCCTGGTAAATGTTAGAGTCTTTAATTGTTAAACGACATTCTACTCATTTATCAGGATTATGTAAACGTTTATGTATAAAGTTGTACTATAAACATTATAATTGTTTCATAGTAGCATACTTTAATCGGGACTTGTGGGTTCCTGTATCACTTGACACAAATGTTCGTCTTCAAAACTAAAAAACAAATAAATAATTAAGGGTTTTGTTAACAAAAGTTTTAAAAGATTTAATTAAAATATTTAGATATGTATAAAACAGTTGTAGCTTAATCAAAATTTGAAGCGACAAACTAAACTTAGGGACAGAGAATATGATATTTTCAAAGTACATATTTTTATGCATGTTCTAACATCTTAACAATAATCTTAAATGCTCTCGTTATCAATTTCCAAAAAGTAAAAACACTCTAGTCCATGTTTATTGCCAAACCCAGCATGTTGCCTAATTTAAAAAGTTAGATTATAATTTATGCTAGACTTATAATTTTGAGTATCTTTTACCCTGTTTTTTTCTTCTTTCCGACTGTTAAGGTTTTCTTTTTTACTTAATATTAATGACAACATTTAACAACATTGATTTCATTTCATGTTATATTATATTTTAATGTAATGAATGAAATATATCCTATTACTTTAACTAATTAATGTCAATCTCTTTATTAATATTATATTATGTTAAATTATATTATTATATATTATATGTTATAGATAATGCTCTACTTAATAAATGTATATAGTAAATCTTTTCATAGAGATTTAATATATAAATATAATATAATATAATATATTGTATTATATTATATTATATTATATTATATTCTTTATGAAAACATTTATATATATATATACATATATTTATCAAGCAGAGCATTATGTGTATTTTAGCAAAATATATCATTATAGATCTCTCAAAACACAGGATGCTATAAGCTTCTCTTGACGTCTTGTGCAGAGTTTGACATGGATCCCACAAAGCTTCCAGAAGGCGCGGATGGTCGACTGATGGCCCCACAAGAAGCGCTCAACCGAATTGCAGAGGTGATACAAGAAGCAATAAAAAAGATGGAAATGGTGGAAGAAGAAAAAGTACGTGTCACAAAGAAAGCGCGTTTAGCTCTTGAGGCATGCGATCAAGAACTCAAAGACAAAGCTCGGGAAGTAGCAGCACTGAAATTGGAAAGACAGAAGAAAAAACAGCAGATAGATGAACTTGAAGGCATCATGAGGCTTAAACAGGCTGAAGCCGAGATGTTTGACCTGAAGGCCAGTGAGGCTAGACGTGAAGCCGAGAGGCTGCAGAGAATTGCACTTGCAAAAGCTGAGAAATCTAAGGAAGATTATGCAAGTAGGTATTTAAAACAGCGGCTACATGAGGCAGAAGCTGAGAAACAGTATTTATTCGAGAAAATGAAGTTACAAGAGGGTTCATCAAGACCACTAGAAAGCAGTGTTGGTGCTAATGAGCAAGCTTCACAGATGATGATGTGTAATAATATCCAAGATTTTCTGAAGAACAGGTATGCTGCACCCTCGAAAGGAGATGGTCAATGAAGTGATATTCGCTCACTTGGTTCCGTTTGAGTATGTTTGGTGTGTAAGCCCTTAGGTTTATGAGGATGGCTAGGTTGTTTGTATGCGCACATTATGTGCTTATTTTCAATGTTGTTTATCATTATAACTTAAAACAGTGTTTGTAGTAACTTTATGTACCTTATAACACCTTATGTGTTGAACTGTTGTGATTACTTGTGAGACAGAACTGATGCTTATTGAAATTGCATGGATTCTATGCTGGGCAATTGTGTTTTTGACTGTTTTATACCATGAGCATTGGTAATGCATTGGGATATCAAATTGAAGGGAGACCAAGACAAGAAGCACTGATAATGGTTCGTCAGTTGGGCGGTTGGTTGGAACTGATGGAACCGACGCCGATGCATTGTGAGTCGGAATTGTGGGGCACATTTGCATAATTGTTTTTTTCCCCTTATATCCCTATATGATTGTTGGAATATTAGAAATAAATAAATAAATAAAATAAAATGAATAACGATTCTATATTAGAAATATATTCGTTTTTTGATTATTTTTATTTCTTATTTTTTTAACTTTTTTTCCTATCACAAATACACTACAAATACACATAAACTAATTAAAGCTCAAATCTAAACACTTTTTCATCATCTTTCTGCCACATTATATACAACTAGTATCTATATAATTCCACCAAAATTTTATCAAATCGTAATTGAATTCCTATTTCGATATCGAAGAATTGCAAGCGCTACAACTGTTTTTGATCCGGCAACTAAACTCAATTTCATTAATTCGGTAGACTCCGATTCAGACGATGAGTGTGAAAAATTATTATGTTTTCCAAGAGCAACAAGACGATACTTACTTAGAGATTATGAAACAATGCAAACGTTTGTTTCTAGACCACTTTGTCGAGAACCAAACATTTTCGGTAGATTTCTTTCGAAGATGTTACCGGATGATCAATGTTTTATTTATCCGTATATGTCAAGGTATAATATTGTATACCCATCTTCGCTACCTCCACATTTTTCATATCTTCATCAAGGCCAAGACACAATCGGTAGACTCGGTTTTAACATTTACAAAGAGTGCACGTCCGCCGTATGTCAATTCGCATACGGTTATGCTGTCGATGTATTTGATGAGCACTTACATATGGGTCAATAAACATCCTATGAGCTGAGTGTTTAAATAATTTTTGAAAATGTATTTCTAATCTATTTTCGAACTAGAAAACCAATACTCTAAGATGTGCAATATTTACATCAACGTCATGCCGAGTTCATGGTTTTCTGGGTATGCTCGAAAGTATCGATTGTGTGCATTGTATAACACCCCTCTTTCTAAAGATATTAATTTATCATTTTCGACTACGGAAGCGTATAAAACAAAACATTATTTTATAAACTTATTATATTAACATACACCATATTTTCAATATTTACAAAACCATCATTTACATAATATAACCGGGGTATTATATTGTACAAAACATAGTTTCATAAAAACTATATCAGAGTTGCAAATTATCAAACATTCTTCGTACCCTTCTTGCAACCCACATATCAAAGTGACACCTGCAAGAAGTAGATTGAGGGATTAGCACGAAGCTAAGTGAATGAATTCAACACTCACTAATCAACTTAGTATAATCCCTTGTTTACACCAAATAATGGTATTCATTTATATCAACAATCAACAATTCAACTATGAGGATCGGTGGTCCTTGAGAAACCCTACTGCCGCGGTGGCTCTCAAGAACACTTGTCCAACAATCCATAAGGCCAATATGGAATAGACCGATAGCTAGTGTTTATTGTACTCAAACACCAGTCTTACACACAACAAATGAAGTAAGACTATGTGTAATTCACACAATAATCAACTAACCCAACCAACGTGTTGACCTCAAAACAACATATAATCACATATCAACTAACATATAAGGTCTAATCAACAACACAAAGTAAATAACTCTATCAACATGTCAACTATCACTTGTTGCAATCAAAGTAATTACAACCAAATCAAAGAGTGAGTTATAAATCTACTCACCGATACCTCTTTCGTCTCCACAGCCAGGATGTCTATATCACCGAGTCTTCTGTTGATCTGAGAATACAAAGTCAACAAATTAATAACTCATTTCTTTGGTTTAACATACTTAATTACTAAGTAATTAAACAAGTAAACAACTTATATTCATAACCATATTAAGTTATTAACTATAATCATGACATTTAAAATTTAACCCAATCTTCAAATTTACTCTTGCATACGCGATCCAAGAAATCCTAGCCGGATCGCGTAGCTTAGTTATAAAATTTCTGTTACTAATTTACACTAGCTTACGCGATCCAGGACCCATATACAGGATCGCGTATCCTAGTTCATTTTCTTCTGTTACAGATTTGCACTAACATATGCGATCCAGAAACCTTTATGGGATCGTGTATCCAAGGCAAATTCTGACTTTTTGACAAATTTTTAACTAGCTTACGCGATCCAGAAACCAAAGCTGGGATCGCGTGAGCAAGAAGAAAATGACATGCAACTCATTTCTGCAAAAACTCAGCTCTAACCAAAACTAAATCAATAACACTTTTCAAGATACAAAATCGACAATACTATGTTTTTAACATCTACAAACATTACTTTACTTCTAGAATCATCAACTAACCTCATATAACATCAAAGATATCAATTTCTTAATTTCTAGGTTTCAAATTCAAAACCCATTTCAAAGATAATCAAAATCAAATTATTAATCATCAATTATTATCAACTCAGTTTCTAAGGTTATAAACAACTCCATTACACCACATATCATCATTTATTAACAATCCAAGCATCAATTAACTACTAGCTTCAATATAAACAAGTTCATGAAACTAAAACCAAATACTTACAAGGTGAGGATTAAGATGATGATGATGAAGAACTTAAGGAATTTAACTTCCTTTCAAATTTAACTTGCAAGAATTTGATATATGTGTATGTATTTTATGTTTCTTGAAGGTAGCTGAGAATTGGGGAAGAAAAGAGTAAAAGGGAGGTCGGCTCTCCTTATAAACCGACTCCCATTTGAGTATTTTTAATACCCGCTCTAAATCTACAGTCTGGAACTTAAAAACCAATTGCGAAAATAATTATTTTATTGTACTGTCACCTATAACTATTTAAAACAAATAATATTACACTATTCACAATAAGTTACACATAAGCAATTAATATTTAAATTTACTTATAACTTATTAAATAATCTTTAAACGTAAAGAAATTACCAGACCGGTTTTGAGGACGTTACACATTGGCATTGAAAAAATTGGTCAGTGTCATGGCAAGGTCAATACACTTGAGGTGATCATCAAGGCTATACATCCAACGATTATGCTCGAAGCGTTTGCTTCTTACGACATGTGGATTTGACAGACTTTCTTCGATTCTGTGGGTTCGAGCAATGATATCAACGTCCTTAACGAATCAGAATTATTCACATATTTATTACAAGATAGGGCTACTCAAGTAAATTTCAACACATCCGGGACTTAATTCACCAAAGCCTATTATCTTGCTGACGGGATTTATCTGGAATGGGTGACACTTGTTAAGTTGTTTAAATTTTAACTAACACAATAAGAAATGCGGTTCAAGATATATCAAGAGTCTAGAAGAAAAAATATGGAATGAATTTCAAGGCCATTGTCAAATAATCAAAAACCCAACAAGATCATATAACATCAACAAAATAAAAAGTATATAGTATTGTTATGTGATTTTACACAACATAATAACCAAGGACAACAGACGAAATATGTATCAACTTGATGAAGAGTATATATATGGGAAATAACCCGGCTATGCCCCCATGTTCATGGAAAGAAAAAGGTTGAAATTCAATTGCAAATGGATAAAGAATTACGCGATCGAATTGTGCATCGTTAACTTTTCAATGCCCTAATCGACGGAACCTCACCAAATTCAAAGTTAATTAGTGTAATTGTCTTTTTTTTCCAATAAAAATAGATTTTAAATTTAAGTAAAATTATAGTTTTTGTCCCTGTGGTTTATTGTTTTAGCCGATTTTGTCCCTTAATGATTTTTTCTGCAATTTTCACCCTGTGATTTTCATTTTCTACAACTTTTGTCCTTCTTACTAACTTTTGTTAAATTACTCCGTTAAATCCAACTAAATGACTAAAATACCCTTCATCTTCAACCTCTAAATAAAACTTACATTTTTCTGAAACCCTGATTTTCTTTAGCATCCCAAAACCCTAATAAGCAAAAATTTAGTATAGAACCCTTCATCATAATAAAATCCTAGTAAACAAGTGTGTACAACAAAATCAAAAACCGAAGTAATCATACTAACGAAGCTTTACTGTTGGGCTTTATGGTTCCAAACTTTACTTCAATATAATTAATTACATATCAAATCTCATAGCTAAAGATATTTTTTTTTATTAAATTAAATGTATTACACCTTTTTATCGATACTAGATATGATATGATATCATAATCATAATTGAAAATTTAGAAAATCTGGGTAATCAAATTTCAATCGTATTTTAAAATTAGGAATCGAAATCCGTAAGTCTCATATATGAAAACATAAATCGAAAACGAAATCGAAAACATATAAACCACCATCGGGTTCAACAACTACCACTACCACTACCGTCCGACGACGCACCGCATTAACTTCGATTCCGGCGACACAGAAGCTTACATAACGGAAAACAGCAAAATCCGACTACTTACATTACGAAAAACACCAAATCTAATGAATCTGTTTGAACCGAACACTAATATGTTCGAGTTTGTTCGATGGTGTTCGCCAATCAAGTGATTAGAGACAAGGGAATCTGTTCGACGGCCCGGATTTGAGAGAGAGATGGGGATATGAGAAAACAATTATGTTTGATGAATTTTATGTTAGTTTTGTGATTTGGATTTTGTGTTTTAGAATTTTTTTGTTAGTATACGCACAGAGGATAAGAAATTAAGTTAGGTTTAGAAAGGAAAAAAAAAAGAAGTGTTCGACTATGATGTGTTATTAAGGTTGAAGATGATGGGTATTTTAGTCATTTTGTTGGATTTAACCGTGTGATTTAACAAAAGTTAGTAAGAAGTACAAAAATTGCAGAAAATGAAAATCACAAGGTAAAAATTGCAGAAAAAATCATTAGAGGATAAAATCAGCCAAAACGATAAATCACAGGAATAAAAATTACAAATTTCCCTAAATTGAAAAACTATTACTAAATACCAATTGACAAATTATATGACCTTATTACCCTCATTTTCCCTCATATCCCAAATCGAACAAAGTGTTTTTGAAGAACCCTACGAACATATTCTCTTAGGAAGGTGAGTAGCAAATTGCTTCTCTTGGATTAGCTCTACGAATCTCTAAATTAATTATAGTTATTGGTTCGTAGGAATGTAAAATTGGGTTAATTGTTTCGTTATTTATTCTAGTTTACAATTTCTACTACTGTATAACTCGAACTTTGAAAAATTCTATTGTATGTATTGAACTTGTTAATATCATCTATTGTGTATACTTTCCTTTATTGGTAAGACTAAAATTGAAAAGTTTCCGTTTTTGTCAATATCAAAAAAGGAAAGTGTACCAACAATAGACGATATTTACAAATTCAATACATACAATAGAATTTTCAAAGTTTGACTCATACAATAGTAAAAAGTGTAAAGTATAATAAATAACGAAACAATAAACCCCGTAGAATATTACCAGTCGCTGTTCATTGATAATCACATATCTACGTATATATCATTCTTTTACCAATGGCCATTAAGTGTAATTGTTTGATATATAACTCTTACATTTAAAGGTTGCTCGGACCTGGGTAATTTTGTTATATCGGGTATATATCTCAGATTTCGAACAAGATGTTGAATTGACATGGATATAAATGTAATATAATTTATTTATAAGTGTTTATATAGAAGATGAATATTAAAATAAAATAATTTGTGTATACAATCATCATCGCACAATTTTGACACTCAACTAATCGCCGATTGAACTCAAAAAATCATGTCTGACAAATTCTCAGCAACACTAAGAATCCGCGACCTAAATGATTTCATCGCACGATCACCAGGCTGTGTTGATAAACCAAAAGTATGTTTTTTTTTTCTTTACCATCTCTACTTTTTAAACCCGTTTTAATTTTCATACAGTAAGTAGTTTTAAACAAGATGATCTTTAACAACTAGATTATAATTTAAACTCGTTAATTTTAGCTTAATACTGAAGCAAATGTACCCTCTAGTTTTTTTTATTACCTGATCGACCAAGTGCTTTTTTCTTAAGCAGAAGGTGCGAAAAGCAGCACCTGCTACAGAAACTATTCAAACAGATCCAGTAAACTTCTCACTCGAGGATTGCTTAGCATGCAGGTTCCCTTCTGAGCTTCCATCGCTGTGGATTACGGTCTTCTCCAGTTCAGGTAAGTTACTATGCATTAGGAATCATGTTATGAATTGTTGTGTAATGAGATAGCTTGCTTAAACGAGCATAAAGTCTAGGGCTTTATTCATATAATTATCTCTATCGGATATCTTTTCTTGTAGTTATCCTACAATGCCAGTTGAATCTTTATGGAAGTCGATTATTAAATTTCTTGATCTTTTGCTAAAGGAAGTAGATGTGAGTTTCAGGTTTTCAGGAAACTAACTACATTGTTCAAGTCTTTGGGAGTTAAAGCCGTATTTGATACCAGCTGTAGTAGAGACTTGTCTGTAATTGAATCTTGTAATGAATTCATATCACGATAAAACAAATCCATTCAGATGAAACAAAGGAATCCAGATCATTTCTACCCATGATATCTTCTGCATGTCCAGGTATGCTTTCCATTGTAAACAATACTAGTATTATTTAGTTGTTCTTTTAATTGTATAGAAACTTGATTGTTATTTTTTTTTTCCGCGTAAACAATACTTTCAGGTGGGATATCCTATGCTGAAAGTAATGAAACATTTCATTCATGTGTTTTGCCATATATATCCTCGGTGAAGAGCCCCCAAGAATCCATTGGAGCCATCATCAAGCATCATTTATGTCAAAAATTAGGCCTTCGGTAAACATGTTTTTAGATTGTGGGTGGCATTTCGTTGCATTCTTTATTGTTTATGCTGTTCTATATTAACTGTGCAGTCCAGGTGATATGTATCATGTAACGGTAATGCCCTGTTATGACAAAAAGCTTGAGGCTTCCAGGGATAATTTTGTTTTTCAAGACCAATCTGGTCAAATGACTACAGAGGTTGATTCTGTTTCGACAACTGGAGAGGTTTTAGATTTAATAAGGGTAAGCGAAGAATTTTTTGTGAGTTCATAATAATGCTGCATATCTCCTGCTATCTTTTGGTACCTCCGTTCATGAATTTGCCGATGTTTAGTTTTTGCTAACAGTTTTAAGTGAAGTTTTTGACAAGCCCTTTCACCTAAAAGTAAATAAATGAATCTTTGTAATGATTATAATGGGCAAAAAGTTAATACTAGCTTGGTATCTTTCTATTAAAAAAATCTGGCAGGTTCTATAAGAACCTCCTTGTAACGTGTACGGATTTTGTGGGGGGGATCAATGCTGAATAACTCGACTATCTGTTGGTTGTGCAGTTAAAAGCAGTTAATTTCAAATACTTGGATGAGTCCCCTCTTAATAAATTGTAAGCGGAACAACAAAAAGCTTACGAGAATGTTATTCTTTTGAGGAGTAAAATAGAAGTAACACATGGGTTACCATGTTGCAGAGTATCAAATATTAGTGAAGAAGGGCATCTTTTTGGAGTTAGGGGAAGCTCAGGAGGATATGCTGATGCAATCTTCCGTTATGCTGCGAAGACACTCTTTGGTCATAATATTGAAGGGCCTCTGGACTTCAGGACCGTTCAGGAAGTGACTTTTAGGAAGGACCGTTCAGGAAACTCTGACTTTCAGGAAGTGACTTTAGAAGTAAGTTGGAGTTTCACAAGCTAGCTAACAGAAGTGTTAAAATTTTGTAACGAGTCAGTGGATTTGAAGTTGCTAGTTTTGAAATTTCAAAATATATAAATGACAAATTCAATTTGCAGGTAGAAGGTAAAATCGTGCTGAATTTTGCGCTATGTTACGGTTTCCAGAACTGGCAAAAAGTAGTGAGGAAACTTAAAAATGGGAAATCTGACTACCACTATTTAGAGATCATGGCTTGTCCTTCAGGTATCATCTGAAATCTAAGTTATTTTAGTATATTAGTTTCTTTTAAGTTGATACTAAATTTCCGGACTGCCTAAGACAGTGTTATTGCGTTTTATCTTTGTTGTTGGTCTTTTCCTCAACACTTTCTGAAAATTTAAACCCGAAAAAGGACGGTGTTTGGTAATAGGTTACAGAATTGGTCTATGGATAGAAAGCCAATTAAATGCGTATTACGGAGTACATCAAAAGAACACACAGAACAGAACATGTAGATGTTTTTAAATGGAGGCAGGCATGTGTTCTTACGTCTCTTCATGACCAGGGTGCTTAAATGGGGGAGGCAACTCAAGCCAAAACCAGGACCATCTGGCAAAAACTTAATTCAAGCCTTAGCGACGGCATATATGGAAAATGTAAGTATCAAAGATTCACCATCTGTAGCTTGAAGGCTATCCATTCCTCATCGTTTTTGAAGAACAGCAATTCAAATCACTATAATCTCGATTCTTAAACACCAGTACTGTGCGGTTAAGCAGTTTTGCATGTTGGGACCTCTTGAACTATAATTGTAAAATTTAATAAGTTGATTTGTCTCAGGTACTGGTAGCTGATCCTTTTGAAAACCCAATTGTAAAAAAGTTATATGATGAGTGGCTGGAAAATCCTGGTTCCGAGAAAACTAAGCAACACATACACACAGAATACCACCCGCTTGTAAAAAGTAGTAAATCTCGGCTTCATAACCGGTGAGAATTCTTCGATTTTTTGCTCTGGACTTGTTCTGCTGCTGGTACTCTCCTTGTCACCAACATTTGCTGTCATGTCCATTACCATCGTGCTTTCTCGAGTGGCATTAGGCCCAGTTCTTCAATATCGACGTCTGGAATTTTGGTGGGTTGATCATTGCAATGGATCTAATCATACTACTTTGTAATGCATGAATAACTTGAGCTGGAGAAAGGGGATAGAGAAAGATAAAGAAGTTTTTACTTTTATAATCATTTAAGCATTTGAAATGACTTTGTGTATGATAGATACAGTTTATAACCTTTGAGATAACAAGTATATACTTATTATGTACACGAGACGACTTTCTACTCTTCTAAGCGTCTTATATCTCATATTCTTTCCATGTTAATCGACGTTCTACTCATTTTTCGGGATTATGTATAAAGTTTGTCTATACATTTGGTATAAAACATTGAAGTTGTTAGGTTCAAGTATCACTAGGTACATGGTTATATAGTTCATAGTTCATTTGGGATTCATATTAATCTCTCCACGCTCAACAAATAAAAGAAAGTAACAAATTATTACATGTGAAATATTTTGATGATAATATAATAGCAGCATTGATTCCATTTCGTGATATAATATATTTTGATTTTGATTTAATGGTATGAAAAATATCCTATTTTTTTAGCTATCAAATTTCAATCTCTTTTAATATTTTATATATCTTTATTAAATCAAATTAAATGATTTACATAATATAGACATTTATTAAATAGGGCATTTAAGTATATATTTGCAATATATATCTCCCCTTTATTGTGAAACGTAACATTATTCTATTATTTTATCAAAATTACAATTACAACTATTATTATGATATTTTGAGAGTTGAATACTTATTTCTCTTATAGGTTCATCATACATTACAACTCAATAGTCAATATCCTTCTACAAAAAAATAACAATCGGTTACCAAAAGGCCATTGATATATCGGTATATGGAAAACACCTATCGAATTATATACTTTGTGGGTTCAAATCTCATCGTAAACAATATGTATATACATCCAACTTTATAAATACTAAAAAATAAAAAGGTAAAAAAATGATAAAAAGTTAGTGTGAAGGGGATAAAAGTGTAAAAGTAATGTATTTTAGTACTCAAATAAGTCAAAGTGTTTTCAGACATAAATACTAGGATTGAATATATATATTCTATTTTAATCAAAAAATAAAGGCCCACAAAATCCTCCTTGGTTTCTTTTCCCCTTTTTCTCCATTGCTGTTACGTGCTCCTTTCTTCTGCATCAACAAATAACAATGGTAGTCATCATCTACAATTCTACATCAACACACATTCATATTTTGTTTAATCAATCGCAATCGCAATCGCGACTGTATCCATCTATCATTAAATTCTGTTATTAATCTTGTGAGTTTTATGATTATTTTGATATCAATGAATTTATGAGCATGATCAATGACTTGTTATTTATCAGGTTTTTGTTTTTGGTTATCGGATTTCTGAAATCGATTCGTTTAATCGAAACGATTATTTAGTTTATACGATTCGTGAGTCGATTTGTTACTTCTGTTTTGATTGAAGTCTATTTAGTTCTCTCATTACCTTCACCACTGAATTTGGAATTATGCATTGTGTGTGTGTTTATATTATTCCTAATTAAGCTGTAATTTAATCTTGATGCAAATGTTTGTGTACATTTTTAGGCAAAATAGACAACTTTATTTTTTCTTCTTCACAGAATGAGGAAATACATAATTAAACATAAAAATTCATCACAATTGACTTGTGAATGTTCTTTTTTTGATATGTATAATTTTTGTTATCATAATGTTTTATTACTTATTACTTATTATGCAAGACTTTATTCATATGATAATGATTTTTGTTTCTGTGTAATAGACAACATCAAAGAGACTTGCAGAGAAGAAAGTAGCAAAATTTGAGAAAAACATAACGAAAAGAGGGTTGGGTCCGACTGCTTCCAAGAAGATCAAAACCGAGCTTTATGTGCTTGCTTTCTTCATTGTGGTCGTGGTTGGATCATGTAAGTTCTACATTTTCTCTTTCCCTATCCATCCAAAACACTATATCGATCATAACATATGTCATTGAGGATAATGTGATTGTACGATGTAGATATTAATCAAACACTCTACTGCACGAAATTCAGTTTTCAGTTTAACATGCATTTTGGGTGTATAATTCATTGAAATTACAGGGGTTTAAACAAGTTGAAATACTTGTTCTGAGAACTTTGGGTAAGGATGGACCCGTATGTTTTTCATACTCTAATGCTAAAGAAAAGTTGTTAGCTTAGTAAAGTAGCTTTCCGCTTTAAACAAAAGCTCGCTTTAGTTTAGGGATTCTAATTTCCTATACTTGACAAAATTTTCGTTTTTTAGATTTTTTAGTCATAAATTATGGTTTATAAAATTTTGTAATTACACAATTGTCATTAGTTAAATGAATGTTTTAACATTTAATTATAAAGATATGCTAATATTTGTGCTTTCTTACAGTTCTGTTTCAGATAGTCAGGCTGGCATTGAGGGGATGAAGTAGCTCAGGGTGATCTCACTCATATGCAACAAAAAAATTGTGACTGCTAAAAATTTATGCTCCATCTTGCTATAACTGCTCTTTACATGTTTTTGATCTACAACTCTTATGCCTTGGTATTTTCATGTTGTGCACCGATATATATTATATATAAGGTTGTGTTGACATTAAGACCGTAGAAAGGATTAGATATGCATTGGAACCTCCTTTCGAGCTAGTTTCATTTAGACCTCATATGATGCTTCAAAATATTAGTTACTAATTTCATTCACTAAAGAATTTTTGGCATTAGTTTTGCACAATTTGCCAGTAGCCTGTAGGTGAGTCAAATTACAAGCAGTTCTTATCATATCTTTTGACATCAGTAACTACGATAGGAAACGACATTGGATGACGTATAGATATTCTTGTCAAAACTTTAGTTGTGGGTATGTTATCGATAAATGCATTAGCTATCATCTGATTTATATGGTGCTTAACAAAACATTTGGCATTGAATTTATGATCCTGTTCTTTATACCATCACTGGTTATACTACGCATGTTACTGAATGCTGTATGATGAGTCCTCATAGAAGATCTGTAAGTTGTTACCAGTGTCTCCGTGTTCCTTTTTTGTTGTTTTTTATATGTTAAAAGGCATTACAAGAATGAATCACATTCATTTGATTCGATCATTCTCGTTTAAGCTTACTTTGGAATCGAAGTTAGTCCATAACTCGATCCATATGGTGTTTAACATGGGTTGAGACCCATAAGGTTGTCATAGAATACCGTAGATGAATATAATGTCAGTTATGAAATAGTTAGATTCTGGCAATTAGTAGAGGAGGGAGAAACCTTAATTACTATTGTATCTTTCTATTGAAGAGACATAAGAGAAAGTCAACATCTCCAAGATGGCTAGGTGTACTCAGGGTCTTAGAAGAGGACCACGTTCAAATCTCGCTGGGTAAACATCTTGGGGTGGCTGGCCAGGGAAAAAGTCCAGGAGGGTCACACAAATATTTGTTAGGCCGCGTACATTTGAGCCAGAAAGTCTCTACTTTTCCCGAGTAGCTTGAACAGAAATGTCTGGATCTGTGTCCGTTTACCTGTTTATACAAATAGGAAGTGCTTATAATTTTTGTCTGAGTGTCATAATTTTGTTATTAAAAGACTAAGTACAACGTTATAGGTAGCCAATTTTCTCATAGTTGAGAATCGCTTGTCCAAAACGCATCTGTAGCTGTGTAATAACTGTTACAACATGAAATACAGAGGCGTCCTGTTTCTAATCTTTTCAAAACATCACCTTCTTTCCTCCGGGCCATCACCAGTGTCTTCGTTGTTACATCGGTGAATGTTTTCTTCCTCTCAATGTTGTCAATTACTCATTTTTCACTTCCCTACATAAGTGTATAAAAGTGACCGATTAAGATCATTTAAAATATATAGTCAGAGAATCAAATAATTATGTACATTTAAAAACAATCATGTAACTTATGTACAATTAACAACCCACATGTTAAGACCTAATCTACAATAATCTTAATAATAACTAAGTATAATTGTAAAGTTGGAATTTATAATGGAAAGTCTAAATTACCCTTGGTAACTTGTACATATACATACATACCGTAGCGGCATATACATACATACATACCATAGCTGCACTTCCCAACTACAAATTCCGCTAAAAGATTTATAAATATGAGTAACATTTTAATCATACAATCTTTATATATAAATCTCAAAACTTACAGAATCTGTGATTAAACCTACACCAAAACCTGAACATTAAATAACGCCAACAGATTGATAATCTATATATATATATATATATATATATATATATATATATATATATATTAATATATTAATCATTTGAAAGATCTTATACCCCTCGTCTCACTCAAAGTGTCCACTTTAACTCTGTACGCAGTTTTAAGATTCTTCACTAATTACATTTTTCACCAATCAAATGTCAATTCTACCCATTGAAGTCTTTTTTATTGGTTAAACACCAAAGTAAACACATATAATGGGACATCTCAAAATAGTACCTGGACACTTTAAATGAGACGTAGGGAGTATATCATAACAAAAAAGTGAGATGACTATCCATGCTTTGCGCAAACAATATGCTACTCATAAACCAACGGCGTCGGCCACTTAACAAGTAGAGTTATCTAACATAGTGTTTAGTTGCAAGGAAATTGGACTGAAAGTTAATTACACACATGACAATACAGAAAACCAATAATTCAAGAATGCGATAGAAAAGTCTAAGTTGCTACAGGGTAGCGTAAAGTAGGAATTAATCGTAGACTACGACTCTTGTAACATGTCATTCCAAAAGTTTCATTCATGTCTAAATCTTGCGGTTTCTCCCCATCTGATAGCTCCCAATCGAAATGGTATAGCAACGAAGCTAGAGAAAGCTCCGTATTTGCCATGCCTAATGAGATTCCCGGGCATACTCTGCGACCAGCACCAAACGGAATGTATTCAAAGTCATGACCTCTGTAATCTTTGGTTTCGTCCTGAAACCTTTCCGGATTGAAGACATTGGGATCCTTCCAGCTGACAGGATCCCGAGTAATAGCCCAGTAATTGATGAGAACTCGAGTTTTAGATGGGATTTCATAGCCGTTGATTGTGCATCTTTCCATGGATTCCCGTGGGAGCAAGAGAGGGACTGGAGGGTGAAACCGAAGAGTCTCCTTGACTACCATTTTCATGTAACTTAGTTTTGTAAGATCACTCTCTTCTATGGTTGGTTTGACTTTTTCATTGATGACATGCCTGACTTCATTTTGTGCCGTTTTCATCACGCTCGGGTTTCTTAACATCTCTGTCATCGCCCACTCAACCATGTTCGATGAATTCTCACTTGCTCCTATGAACACGTCCTATAAAGGTGATGGTTTACGTCAAATAAATATTTTCTTGTTACACTCCTTGTCCCAATATAAACGTCGGTGATATCTTAAGGTGTATGTATCTAGTTCTTTTAAAATCAACTACAAGGATTCGAAACAGAAAATAAATACTTACCAATAAAACAGATTTTATGTTGTCGGTTGTCAATGGCTCGTCGAGGCCCCCTTCGTCCATAAGAGATAGGAGAATGTCGACAAGATACTCATGTCTTGGCTTCTCGAGTTTACGCAGCTCAATATGTTCTTGTATTTTCTTGTCCATGATGCTACTAAGTTCAACAAGGCACTCTTTCATTCTACTATTCATTCCAGTTAAATTTGCAACAAAACCAAGTGACGGAAAGAAATCCCCAATCTGAAATCCGGCACCCAGGATTGTCGCTTCCCTAATTACCAATCGGAACCTCAATTCGTCATCAAACTTATTACCAAAAGTTATTCTAGTAATAATGTTGTGATTTAAAGCAAAAAGCCTTTCTGGTAAATTTATAGGCTCAGAACTTGTACTAATCGATTTAGCCAGTGCTTTCACCTCTTCCTCACGTATAGGCCGTGTTAAATCGATGCTCTTTTTTGTTGAGAGTTCAAGAATACATATCTTCTTAAGTTGTCTCCAATAAGACCCGTAAGGAGCAAACGCGATGTCAGTGTAGTTATAGGCTAACATTTTGGGTGCCACGAGTTTAGGACGATTAGAAAAGATACTATCATGAGTCTTCATGATCTCTTTAGCTACTTCAGATGAGGATACAACAATGGTGGAAATGAACCCAAGCTTGAGGTGCATAATTGGACCATATTTCAAGGCCAAGTCGTAGAGGGCTCGATGTGGTGCTGGAGTCATAAGATGGTTCATGTTACCGATAAACGGAAGCTTTGGAGGACCAGGTGGGAGTTGAATCTTTTTGGTAACACATTTTTTTATGAGGAAGAAGATGAAAAACAAGAAGAGAGGAAGGAGTACAGACCCTAGCATTATTTTGATTAGATGAAAATAATTGATCATTTAGATGAATTATTCCATCAATCACTATATTATACACCAATTAATGAGACAAAGGGTGTGTTCATTTAGAGTCCAACACAATTATGTTAATCAACAATTATTCAACTGTCGTTGACCTATCTTAAATATTACGGAGTATATTAATATAATATAAAATATAATATAGGAAACCTTGATGTATGTTGTTATCAAAAATTCAATTAATCAAGACTCCCTCCGTTCAAAAATATAGTCCACAACGTCCCAAATTAATTGTCCACTTCCAAAAATAGAAAGGAAGTTTTGGTCATAATTACCATATTAACCTTACTTTAAATTATTATTACAAATTTTAAAGAGAGTAGTAATTAATTGTTTAAGGGTAAAACAAAAGTAAGAAAGAGAAAGCAGTAATAATTCTGATTTTATTAAACTGCGTGTTTTTTGTCGGTGGACAATTATTTTGAGACGGAGGGAGTAAAATTTTGATTTTATTCAATTAGCTACAATTTAGGAGATGATGATATTATAGATTATTATGGTTGTAAATGAGCCGAATCGAGCCGAGCTTGGCTCATTTAAAATTCATTGAGCTCGAGCTCGGCTCATTTTGAGTCTAATATATAAAGCGGATCTCGGCTCATTTGATATGATAGAAGTTCGAGCTCGACTCGGGCTCAACTTGTTTATCCTATAATATAGTTAATTAATCATTATTTCATTAATATATAACATTTAAGTTTTTGTTTTGTCTAATTTCTAGAGATTTATAATACAATTTGTCATTATTACATTAATTAGTATATAAGTATAGTAGTAGTATTATATATTATAAATTAAAATTATTTATAAATATTATTAATATATATAAGTGAGAAGTTCGTTTAGGCTCGCGTTCGGGCTCGATATAAGAAACTTGAGCTTGAGCTCGTTTATTAAACGAGCTCTAAACTATGTTCAAGCTCTGGTTCGAGCTCGTTTAGGCTCGGCTTGAATCAAGCTTTTAACGAGTCGAGCTTAAGTAGCTCGCGAGCTGACTCGACTCATTTACACTCCTATAAATAATAGGGTGTAATATTTAAGAATTTAATAAATAAATAATATACAAATAAATAAGATCAATATAATGTATTCAAATCGACTACGTATGCAAGAATTTAAAAGTTAAATCGGATCATAGTTAGTTCAAGTTATTAACTTGTACGGAGTAGTAATTAAGGGTGAGGTTTAAACGAAAATAAAAAATTTGTTGATAATGGAAGAATCAATAAGAATGTGTCATGTGTCATATACTCATTTTCATTACGTTTTTAAAAATCAAAATATCTCACAAATGTATGTAAAAAAATTATAAAAAAGTGTACCATAAATTCAGCATTTTTTTTCTCTTCGATTTGCTATCTCACAAAATATATTTTTGGGTTTTACAAATTATACAAAGTTAGTAATGTTAGATTTTCTATTCCCTAACTAGATTAATATGCACAGTGAAATTAAAATAAATTTAATCAAAGGCAATTAAGAAACTAAACCCTAAGGATTTTAACTTGAATAAATAAAAGCAATAAAACAATCAGATAAGTAGGAAAACACTAACCCTAGAGAAAATTAAATTTCTCTCGTGCTGATGACCTTGCAGAGCTTCCTTACTTGGAGGAGAGTACCCAAACCAGAGTACCTCTAATGGTTCACACCCAAGAACCCCTAGTAAAAGGAACAAAATTCGATTTATTAAACCGAATTCATATGTATTGTATGGTTAAACTAAATGCAGACGGCCCCTATTTATGTAGGGAGGAAAACCCTGAATTGACAGATTTTGACCTCCAGCCGTCTGCTAGACCTTCCAGCTGACGGTTAGGTTAACTTTCTACCCAAGCACCCGGCCGTGACCCGCGTGCTCAACCGCCTTTGCATTTTGCATTCCAGCTGTCAGCTGAAACCTCCAGCTGGCTGTTAGATCCAGTGTCCAGAATATTCCAACAATTACTTTTAGTTTCTAATTAATTTATTAACTTTAATAAATTAATAAACTCACTAATTAATTATAATATTAATTCTCATTAATATTATGACTTATTCCTTTCTGTTAACGGTTCTTTGAAGGCGACCTAAAAAGAATTCTACTTTTAATGATATTTTTACAAATTACTTATGAACTTGGACATTATATTCAACAAGTAACACATGTGTTACTATTTGATATCACATGTGTTTCTCACTGGTATCACATGTGTTACACGTTTTTAAAATACACCGAAAAAAAGGTTCGTCTAAAGTATTCCTTAGTTTGTTCTCATTTGAACCCCCTCCGCTAATATATCTACATACGTGTCATATCCTATTTTTTTTTTTTTTTAAAAGAATATCTTTTGTAAGAAATGGTCTTTCTCACGATAGCTACCTTTATATTTATGAACAGTGAGGGTGCGACTAAACAAATCATATTTAAGAAATTACCTTCTTCTCGATAGCTACCTTAAAATTACTATAGTGTGAAAGTGGCAATGACGACCCGTTGACTTTGAAGATGCTTATCCACAGGTTTACTGATCCCTTCTTGTTTCTGCATTGGCGGTTTATAAGAAAGCCTCAACACAATAGTCACAATATGCATCTTTCGTTTACATGCAATAAAAGTAAGGAAGTACGTTATAAACACAGTTGTCTTCGTACTGTCAATTGGTCGTTTGAACAGCAGAAGTGTGGTGCTAAATGTTTTAAGCAAGGTTGTCAAGATCGGGATCCTACGTAAGATCGTTTTTACATTTGCAAGGTTGGGATCGTAAGATTGAGATCGGGATCGTAGACACTATCAAAATATGATTTTTTATACAAAAATATCTAAATTCTTGTAGAAAACTATTATTAGAGAAAATTAATCTAACTTTTATATTAATGAAGTGATACAATTTGTCAACATATATTTCTCGAACAATAAACGTATTAAAACAAAAGCAATTGCATCAAAGTTTGAGAACATATTACAAATGAAAATTCATAATCGTCGTTTTAGAGGTTTTAGACTTTTTCTTAGGTTAATTTGATAATATATGGGGAATTTATACTTGGCAACAAATGTATTCTGAGATAGAATTTGGACTACTTATAGGTCTTACAAGTCCAATTGTAAAAAAAAAAAAAGTCCATTTGTAGGATCGGATCGTTCAACGATCTTACGATCGATCCTACGATCTTACGATCGATCATACGATCCTACTGCGATCCTACATCCTGACCGATCCTACGATCAGGATCGCGATCTTGACAACCTTAGTTTTAAGCAATATTTTGGAAACCGTTTTTTGAATCGAACTGGTGTGGTTCTCAGTTCCAGTTCAACCGGCCGGACCGCCGGTCCAAAACCAGCCCAAAACAAAAAAAAAAAATTCAAAAACCGGCCCAAACCAGTTCGGTTCCCGGTCCAACCGGACATAAAAGTCGATTCGTTGACTGGTCAAACTAAGCCCAAAATCGATTTTCAACCAGCCAGAAATCCCAGTCCAACCGGATCGGTCTAACCAGTTTTTCAAATTGTTGGTTTTAAGCTAGAAAAATCTTTTGCTCCTTATGGTATTTATTGTATACACATTTCATTCATCTTATTTTAGCAAACACTTAGTAAGGCATATAAGTTTTTTTATTTTTTAATGATTTTGAAACGCATATATTAAAATATCGTTTAACTTAAATATCTATGCATCTTTAAGTATTTAAACCAAAAAAAAATAACTTGAGATCTGATGTTAACCTTTAAATATAAAATTCTATCGATAGTCGAATGTACAAGACACGTAACTCATAGACTTTTGATTTTTGAAATAAACCATATCAAATATTTATTAACATGATGATGTATGAGAGATGAATATTCTCAAGATACAACATCTGCGTAAATGATATAAGATAGTTCGAGGGTAAATATATTTTGTCAGCATTGTACCCTCCCCGTTTGTTCCGAGATGAGCAATTTACCACTAAAACTTCCATTGTCTGAAATAAACTAAATAATGTTGTATCGATATAGGCAATATAGTAACCGGTTACCGTGACAACTGGTAAAATTAATAATGTGTCATTTTTTTATTTTAAATATTGATGTGGACAAAAATGTGCAAACGTGGATATTTAATTACCGTTTTAATTTTTTTTCATCATCTTTATCATCAAAACCAAATTTAAGGATTTCATTTTATTAATTTTTTTTGTCCGGCAACATCAATTTGATTACAACAAATCTTAAGGAAAACAAAAAAATTCTATGACTAAATCACCACCACATTATTTCATATTTATAATTCTTTTAATTTTGACCAAATCACAAAAGTCTTGACGCCTTGAACTTCATCAAATCAAACAGCAAACCAAGCCTACTTCATAATCATTCATCATCTATACATAAATATGGATCTTTAGTTATTGAACCTTAAATCGAACATTACATGAAATCGAATCAAATCAATAACAACGGAAACAAGCTGATTTGTAAAAATCCAGATCAAAATACAAGAAAACGAATTAAAACCTCTTAAAAAAACACGAACCCAAACTTGAAAAGAGATCTAACAACATCGTTGGATACTATCAATATTGATCGAAAACCTAAAACTTTTCGCATTCCATTAATCAGAAAACCGCAACTTTTCGCATCTTATCGATCGGAAACCTGCAACTTTTCATCGTCGATCGGAAACTTGCAAATTTTCACCATCGATCGGAAACCTACGTCAAACTATTGATACTTCCGGTGGAGATGGGATGAGCCGTCGAGAAGACGCTGATGACCTTCAAATCGCCAAACAAATCCTCAACTACAAGTACGACGCCGATGAATTTTGCTGGATTTTGCCGAGTTTCACGGCCACCAGAAGGTACACAGTCACACCCTCAAATTTACTGTGCGGAAGCGGTTCAGGTCGGGGCGTGACTAATTGGGTAATCACAACACAAAGATACAAGCAAACGACTCTACATGAGACGTTTATATATATTATAAAAGTAGTACACCGTTTAAGTCATACGTTACATCATTAATGAGTTCGCATATTTAGATCCAGAAGATTTAAATACATAACCGTTTTACAAAAGATAATGCTAGAAAATCTTCATAAGTGTATAATGCATGCTACTCGTGCTAGCTAGCATATCCTGCGGGTAACCCTACTGTTGCTGAGCACCTGAGAATACAACACTAAAAGAGTCAGCTAAAAAGTTGGTGAATCTTACAGGTTTAATGTGAAACATGATGTGATACACAAGATTTATCTGATGATTTATAACCGAATTAATGATAAACCAATTAAGGTTTCCGATTTAATATACCGATATTATCCATTATCCGACATAAACGACATAGCATGAGCCCATGGTTCAAAGCCTAACCTGAATTTTACCTCCCGGAGGTGTCGAAACACCTATAAATAACTACTAAAGTGCCCGTTTGACATGGTTGTAGCTAGCAAGCCGGACGGGGACGTCACCCCCATGATAGATCTATCCTTTAGTAATCGCGCCATTGAAGTTAACGAACCATGTCGCAATGAGGTCTTTTCGCGAATTAAAACAACTCATGTAATAACCGAATTAAATACCGAATTAATTAACCGAAAAGGATAACTGAACTTAATAACCGAATTAACTAATCAAATTAACTAGCCGAATACTTGTGATTACGAAAACAGTTAAGTGTTGTATCTCACCCCGAGTTTAAAATAGTAAAACAATAAAATGGGGCTGTGTAAAGCAGATATTAAGTAAGAAGGTTTTCCGAACCAGTAAACTCTAGCGTCCTAAACGCAAGAGATGTATTAACATAAGTACTTAAAATTATGTTAATGATTCAATTGTTTTGAAAGATCGTTTGATTTTAAGAATGTGTATTATTCGTTGGTGATGATGTTCCTAAAATCATTTTGTATTTCTCGGATTGTGTCATTTGTTACTCGTATGTAAATCTATGTAAACATATCTACATATACATTATATATATAAGTCGTTTAAGTTCATTGCATGTATATATATATACATAAATAAAGTCGTCGTAAAAATATATGTACATATACATTTTTGTACATAGTATATGTATAAATATATAAGTTTGGATTTTATTTATCCGTAGTGGTATATTTATATATCCGTATTATTTGTCGTTATATATATATATATATATATATATTAATTGTAATAATAACAATATTAATATTATTTATCATATTAGATAATTAATAAATATGACTTGCTATATATAGTAGTTTCTATATTAGGAAAGTTAAGTAATAACTAATCATACCCATTCGGTTACATATATCTAACCGATCTCACTTAAAATAGCCGATCGGCTAACTAAACCACCCGATCGGGTTTGGTTCCTCTGTACAGCGACTCACTATATTTGATTTTTGTTGTTGTTGATGATGAATTATGAGAGCCGAGAGATAGATTGATAAAGATGAAGATGAAATGAGAATGAAGATGGAGGTGGGTGATGTTTTGAAGTCAACAACCCATACCAGATCCGTATTTTGTGGGAAATAATTGAGCCGACTTTCTTTATTTTGTGGTATTTTGACCCGTGTTTGTTTATCCGATCGTAATATTTTTAAATACTAAAATTATGTAACGTATTCAAATGTATTTTTAGTTGAAGTATTTTGAAAAAAATACTTTATTTAAATTATAAAATATAACTTTTTTTCGCGTGGTCTCAATCAAATAGAATACGTTTTAAAATGGAACGAAATATGTTTTTATTATTATCCGAATAAATAATTATTGTTTTTAACAATAATAAATTATTTATAAAGTTTTGCACCAACATTTGTATATGAAATTCGGCGTTCTTTCAGATTCATTTATATATATATGTGATTATTAAATAATCATTTTGTGTTATATATATATATATATATATAACTATATATATAATATCTGAATACTTTCATACTAATGCGTACCAAGTATGCATGATTGAGGTTTAAATTAGGCGCAGAATTTTGCCCCTTTTTGATCGGGTGTCACATACACCGAATCTATAGAAGTGGTTGTTCGATGGGTTTTCAAATAAATTTGGTGACTAATATTAAATTAGAAAGAAATAAAATAAAAGATAAGCTATATCCATTATTAAAATGACGTGTCACAATTGATGCGGCAAAATATTATTACATGGCATGATACGTGTTTACTTAGTCAGCAAACTACCATATGAAACGGTCAAAATTAACTTTTCAGAGATTATAGCACATAAATAACTAGCTTACTTCATGTTGGATTAATCTGGTCTTGTTCACGGGTCAGCGGGTTGGGTCGGTTCATGGTTAATGGGTCACGTATGCATGGATAGAGTTTTAGTTAATAAGTCTGTAAAGATAATGTTTTAGTTTACCTATTTATTAAAATTGAAGTTGAATTGGATAAGTGATATTGGAGAGATGGTATCCACGTATGTTTAGCAGTTAGTTTTATTTTCTTAAATAGCGTACTTATATGGGATTCAATAACACTGAAAATTGCTCCAAATATTTTCTCTCCATTCTCATATTAATTACGTAGTTTGTGTTTTCAATATATACATGTTAATATACAACACTTGGTATCAAAGCTAGGGCTTGTGAAGATATAATAGGGCCGGTTTGAGAGTCCGTTTCAACAAGGTGTGTAGCCCCTCTTGATCGGGCTTGTTCCAACGATAGCAAGAGACTAACCGAAGCCGCGAAAAATATGAACGAAAGGAAATCAAAACAGGTGGTTTTGAGTTCGGTTCATGTTGTGGTTTATAGAACACGGTAAAGGTGTTGGTGACCTTGTTTTCTTGATCGGTGGAAGAGTGCTTTCGGAACAAGCTTTAGGGAACAGGGTTTTTGTCTTGAAGCGAGTCTCGTTCGGTTCAAGAGGGTGCAAGTCCGTTTTGATAGCGGGTCAGAGAGTGGCGGCAAGTGTGTTCCGTGTAAGAGACCAACCGGGGAGTTTCGGAACAAGTTATGTTAAAGTAGGGAGGTTTTGGAATTGGTTCGTTGTGCAAGTGCAAGAAGCCGGTAGATCTTGAAAGATTGTTTTCTTGGTCGGTGGAGTAGTGCTCATGGAATGGGTGTGATCAGAAAAGGGTGAAGATGAAAAAAAAAGGTGGCTTGATGACGTAGCATGTTCCGGTTTGATCCCGACGAGTTATCCGGTGTGGGGCTGACAAAAATCGCACGGGGTTGTAAACATTATGGCGGTGTTCAAATCGGGTGGCTTTGGATGTGACCGAGGAGGAGGTTGTGGATTCGGGAAAAGTTGTGATGTTAATGAACCTCTCAACTAGTAGCCATGGTAGGTGTTACAAGTGCGGTGAACAAACCGATTAAGGGGGTGATTGTTGGATTAATCGGGTCTTGTTCACGAGTCTGTGGGTCGGGTCGGTTCATGGTTAATTGAAACGCCCCGAAAACAGAACCATCTTTTTTTTTTTACATATGTTTACACATCCTAATATATGTTTAGAACCTTAAAAGTCGATTGTTCAAGATGCTGAAGGAGTACCCCCTGCGTACTCTTAGTACCCCCTGGGTACTACTTTAGTACCCACCGGGTACTTAACCTACCCGCCGGGTGGTTCATCAGATGCTCAGATCTGCACATTTTTGACCCAAAATACCAATTTTGGATGCGCATAACTTCTAAACGGTAAGGACTTAGACTCTGAAAATTTACGAGCACCTTCATTTGACCACAAAGAAACTTTCTCTTTTTGCATTTTCCAAAATTCACAACTACACGGGATTTTGGCGTATGACTCTTTTTGACCCAAAAACGACCATTTTGTGAGTATACCAAGTCTTAAACCATGAAGGCTAAGATATTGTGCTTTTAACCACACCTCATATACATCAAAACAAAGTGGTAAGACACTTCAGCACACCCTTAACCCTTCTCTAACTCGGTTTAACTCTTTTGACCCATTTCATGCCCATTTTAACCCTTTCTGACCCGTTTGATAATTCGACCACATTTCCACCAAAACACCACCCAATCCCACTCATGTTTGACCAATACAACGCTGTTGACTATTTGTCAACTTCACATTTGACCACCCAATCAAATTCGACACTAAATCACTTTTCACCACTTTGACCCAAACCAAACCAATCATATGACTTTATACACTTGACAACCACATACAGTTGACACCATATCCCAGTTTGACTTTCAAAGTCAACTACTATACATTGACCAACACATTTAATTTATAAACTCATTGTTTGGGCGATTTACACAATTGAGTATCAAAACATCAATTCAAAAGAAAGAAGCATATTCTAACCACAAGCATGCTCCATATCCACGTCACTAACTTCAAATAAACTTTCTATCCACATGTCGCTAGCCAAACCTCAACCTACAACATAAACACTGAAACGGGTAAGCACCACTGCTTAGTGAGTACACAGGCAATTAAACAAGCAATACATATAACACTTAACACATATCAACACAATACATACGCACAATTTCACTGAGCTCTGAACACTGAACACTAAACACTGAACACTGTGTTAACCGCAGTTAACTCTCTGATCACCACTGAATTATTACACATAATTATTAACCAACAACAATCAAGTCACTAATTAACAACACCTTTTCAGCATAATCTTAACTACACACATATAAGACACAAAACATATAACAAGCAACTCTCACTTGATTGTATGATCCTCTAGCTCGGAAGCTATCCGGAAACACATACAACCAATTCGTACACGGTTCACCACATAATCACTATTTAATCCACATATATCAACAAATCATCTTCCACCAGATTGTGTAGCCTCTTACTCAACAGCAATCCGGATCCAACACAATCGAATCGTACACTATTCTTCACAATTCTTTTCCTTTACCTTTACCTTTAAGCTAGTGACTTACTCATTACTTGGCTAACATCAAGCAAATGAGAAAATCACTACTTTTCTTACCGAATAATATTTAATCACATAACAATTAGAATGACAAATAATTTAACACGACAACTAAATTAAGCAATAAACATAATAAACAAACATAAACAATTAACTTATTCCTGATTGTGTAAACCTCTAGCCCGCAAGCTAAACGGTACTACACAATCACATCACCTGTTTAACCCCCGTATCACTCACCACAATCTCTTACATGACGATTTCACCATCTTGATCAACATAAGCCTCCTTTTCTTCAATCCCTATCATAAAATACATAACACATAACAACATATTTAAACACTAATCAATCATCCACATAATCTCATTACTTCCTCCCCCACTTTGATTACACTAGTTAAATCTTTAGTTAATCACATTAAACTACCTCTTTAATCACTTTTTACTTTCACTAATCAAACTCTTACCACATAATATTCATCATCATAATCATACTCTATAAGTATCACTAGTTTCATAATTAAACTTATTAACATCATCTTAACATAATTTACATAAATCACCATAAACACTCTTTTAATAATTCATCACTTATCAAGTTCTACCACATTAATTTATGTTCTATTCTCATAAAAATACTCCATTAACACTAATAATAACACTTTTAAGCTTAATTACCCCAATTCATACACTTTTTAATGGAACCCTAGAATTACCCATAAACACAATACTTCAATTCATCCATTTCAACATGTTATATGATTACAAATCATCACTAATTCACTTTCTAACAATAAGTCTAACAATTTAAAACCCTAATTTCGTATTTAAAATCACAAATTTTCTAAAACTCACTAAAACCCATTATAACTAGAAAACTAGGTTAAAATCAAACAAGAAATCACTTACATAAGTTGAAGATGATGAAGAAGATCATGAATTAAGCCTTAGAAGAATCAAAATCAAGGAATTAAACTAGGGAATTGAAGCATGAATTGTCCCTAAGGTTTCTCCCTTTTTCTCCCGCTCTCTAAATCTCTCTGGAACATATACGTATGTATGTGTAATATTAGATATAAATGATTTAATTTATTCCCCTTTTTAAACCCTACAGTCTGGAATTGATAAAACCGTTTACGTTTTTTACTATATCTCGTTATCTACATAATAATATTTCATAATAAAAATATATCCGTATACGATATTGATTTCCTGAAATTCGGGGTGTTACATTAATGGGTCACGTATGCATGGATAGAGTTTTAGTTTAATAAGTCTTTATGGTTTTAAAGATAATGTTTTAGTTTACCTATTTATTAGGATTGAAGTTGAATTGGATAAGTGATCTTGGAGAGATGGTTATCCACGTCTGTTTAGCTATTAGTTTTATTTTCTTTATATAGTGTACTTTCTATGGGATTCAATAACACAGAAAATTGCTTCAAATATTTTCTCTCCATTCTCATATTAATTACATAGTTTGTGTTTTCAATATATATATGTTAATATACAACACTTCGGACAATAGAAGTTTTAGTGATAGGTTGTTGATCTCGGAATAAACATGGGGGCACGATGCTGACAAAATGTATTTACCTGATAGTTTGATCTACAAATGGGTGTTAACCTTCAAGATAGAGGGCATAAATGATAAGTTCACCACTCGCTGATATCCACCAAAGTCCAAAGAGATATAGAACACGAAAAAAGCATAAAGTTTAATTACCATTCGGATAAATTATCGAAACCGAACATGAATACACTTGAGCAGAGAGAATCTATTTATATGTTTTTTGGGAAATCCCCCAAAGCTCCTTAATACATACAAGTACTTACTGAATAACTTTCACATTTCAAAATTGAACAATGCCCTATCTTCTTCTAGAAAATCTCAAATGAGACACCGTATTGGAAACCAGACTCCCAGGGATTTCCAACTATATAAGATATATTTTTGGACTTATGGATCGGCCCAGTTTATTCTTTGATGTTGGGCTATCTTTGTCTTTGGTAATTGATATTGCTAGCTATAAAAGTCATGATTTTGTGAACTCCATCAGAAATTATGTTATTTGTCAACATCGTGCTTCTAATGACTCCATGAGTTTTATATCGTTAATCGTCAATGTTCCCGAGTGATCAACATCAAGATTCTTGAACCCTTTAACCACAATCTCAATATCTTGGTCGCTCACCTTCCCCATCTCTCTTAGTTTATACACGATATATTCTGCAGCACTGCAACAAAAGTTGTTATACAGCATTCGGAAGTTAAAAATCATAATAGTTTGTGTTTTAGGACTACCTAACAACTCTGTCATTGTCAAGATCAGCTTTCTCGAGATCTTGAATTGTAAGTTTCCGGTTAAGAACCCAATTTACAAGCATTTCCCGTCTATTGCTAGTCCATAGTTCAACTAAATACGCAAAAAGTTGTGCTAAAGAGACAGTAGTGATCAAGATCCAGAAAATGGCAAATAAACGTCCTGCTTGAGTCGAGAAGCTCTTATCCCCATACCCCAGAGTCGTGATCGTGGCACAAACACAATAAAAAGCTTCAAAGTAGCTCAATTTTTCAACAAGAGACAAAAATAAAGTTCCAACAGCCATGAGGAACAGAATAAGTGTAAGAACAGTAAGAAACTTGTACTTGACTTTATTTGTTTCGGAATCTTTTGGAATCTCGTTTGCACCATATGTTTCACGCATGTGTAAGGCTTTAACAAACAGCATTTCCTGCTTTCCGACAATGTAATCTGCTGCTTTACTAAGAGCAAAGCCACCAAGAGCCATGCCTGTAAATACAAAAATACAAGCTAAACTCTTTGCCAAATTGGTTTCCGGCCCTACATCACCATATCCTGCAGCCGTCATTGTGATCACACAGAAATAAACCGCGTCAAGGATTTTGTTCGTTTTCTTGCCGCTAATTTGATCTTGGATTAGGGAAAAACAGATCGTGCCAACCGTAAGGTATGCAGCCAAGATTACGGTGACTTGCTTCAAACTAAGTTGTTTCGTGGAGATTGACGGTGGAAAATTAAGAGGTTGTTCTTCATACTCTTTTCCTATTTTGAGTAGTGCATCTTTTGTACCATCATCTTCCATTGTATTATCAAGCCAATTTTCTGTTATTATTATTATATTTTTCAAAGTGATTAAAATGATGCAAGATGGGTTTTGTAAATGATAGCTGGTTTCTGAATTTAGATTCTTGTATGGAAGAGATTTACAAGATTCTTCATTTTGGCAGAATATGAAGAACCATATATTTTACTATAGGACAAGACAGGGTACATATGACTTAGGACAAGGATATTGAATACCTAAGAGGTTAATACAAGTACGTTATTAAAGGTTACTGTAGACATTTAACTAATACTCAATCACTTTGTAAGCTACATGAAAACCAATTGTTGTAGAATTAATAGAAATGGAGTATCATAATCAATAGAGATTAGCACGACGTTATACTTGTTATTAGTGTGCCTGGAGTGCAGGAACATTGTACAGACTGTTGAATTAAGTACCCATATCAAGCCATGGAATAGATACTCAAACTTGCGTCGAATGTAAAAGGAATGAAATTTGTTTTTTGAAAAATGAATGAAAATCATTAAGAAGGTAAAAAAAAAATGTTTTAATAGATGACAATAGTCACAATACTGTCCAATACAGATTTACGGTTCGTCATCAACTCACCATCGGCAATTTACTTATTAATGCTATATCCCTGAAATATGCATTCTCTGAAAAGTATTACCAATTGGTAATACTTGACTATTTGTTGTTGGACTCTGGTTTTTACTAGGAACTGAATGAATTTACCATGTAATATCATGGTGTTCTTTTACTTGTTTATGAGGGTCATTCATCCTTTTCTATCCTTTTTAGGGGGCAACATTTTTAACATGTCATTAATATCCTGAAAAATAGATTTCTTGAGGGGCACCTTCCCTTGCCTGCCCGATTGTAAATCCGGTTTTTTTTTATGATAATGGTAACTCGTAATTATGAGGATCATCTACTTAATTAGCAGTATTATTTAGAGTTTATTTGGGCTCCTAGTCTATTCGACTGGTCCAGGGTATATTCCCATAGACTAGGAGTCCAAACAAACCCCAAAATCATACAGCTAAATAGATGATACTGAAAGTATTAAATCATACAAAATAAGTGAAACCATAAGTTACAAGGATAAGTTGATAGTTATGCAACATTACTTATCAGTTTACAAAACAACAAAAAGATACAAATTTATGAGTACATTGCATGTAATTTGTAAACTGTGGCTAGTAAGTATATTGATAACTAAACTCTGTGATACCAACCATTGCAGAAACCACTTGAGAAACAATATAAAATCCACCTCCAAGAATTGTTATAACAAGAATTGCTGAGATGGGATTCTTCAATAACTCATAAAGTGGCTGAAAAACTGCATATAAAACACCACTGCTAACAGTCAAAGCATAAAGACCATATCTTCTCATATTATCCCAAAAGTCTTCCATTAATGGCCCTTCTGGACCAAAAGCTAATGCCTTTTGGTGATCATCACAACTCATTAGTAACATCATAAGTCCTACAGATACAGCCCCTACTATCACATACCTTGAATTCTCCACTTTTGTTGACATGTCAAATGTGTGGAGTTCTTGATCATCTTCTGATAACTTCTGTATTGATGATGAGTTTTTGGATTTGGGCGTAAGTTTGACTTTTTTAAGGTCAGGGGACATGGGTCTGTTTAAAAGATTGATTCTAGGTGCAATTTTTGTGATTTGTGAAGATTTTTTATTGGTAATGAGATTGGAGTGAGTTGGGATGTAGAATTGAGATCTTAAGGTGAAGCTCTTCATGTTTGGTTGTTTTTTCTGTTTTTTGAGCCTTGTATGAGCTTTTCTGCAGTTAAGATAGGAGGATATATGGAAAGTGAGTGGTGGTGATGAGCTGATCTACTTTGGATTTTGGAACTCACTTTTGGCCACTAAACTTTTGTTTTTTTTACAAATTGGCCCAAAAACTATATTTAACTTTTACATGTTTATCATTCCAATTGCCCCAATAAGGTCATCTCCAATGTATACAACTAGGGATCGCAATGGATCGGATATGGATCGTATATCCATATCTATATTCATTTTAATATTTTCATTCACATCCATTTCCATATCCATTAAATTTCAATTTATCCATCCATATCCTTATCCGACGGATTAAGCGGGTTAATGGATGCCCATTGGATATTCAAAAAATGTTTAAAATTTTTTCTAATATGAAATAAAACTAACTAATCTCGTAACCAAAAGATATATATAACATTACATAAGAAAATATAGTCACAAGAGCGTTTAATCATTGTCTTTAATGATACATAATTTGTTACAATTACAAAAACATATATGTTGACAAATGTAAATGTGTAATCTCTATGTTTATTGGCTAATCTCACATGTTATAGTCATCATATAGTGACTTCACTATATGATCGAAAATAAAATTTGATTCGACCTGATATATTTACGCATTTGAATTTGCTATATAAATTTGTAATACAAAAAAATCATCAAATATACATAATATATTTTAAATTTATGACTTTCTATAATCAATAACATCATAATAGTTTATAGATTATATGTATGTGGACATGTAACTTTATGTGATATGTATGTATATGTATATGTTTATGTATTTCAGGTGATAATAGATATATCCATGGGTGATAAATTATCATCCATATCTGATCCATTAATCATTCACATTCATATCCATATCCATATCTACTATTCATCCATTAAGATCGTCCATATTCATCATTAAGTGGATGGATTGGATGGATAACCGGTGGATCGGGTGATCGTTGCCATCCATATATACAACTTTGCACCAAATTTGATATTTTGGTATAAAAAATCATCTCCAATCAACTCACTAAATTTGGTGCAATACCAAACATTACACCAAATGATTAATGTTTCATTTTAATCCACTTCTTTAAAAAATATTTATCTTGAGTACATAATTTGAAAAAACTTATTATTTGTATTATTAGTTTAAGTTATACTTTAGGTTACATAATAAGACAAGTAATACAAATAGATATTATTTTTATTAAAAATTATGATAGTTAAATTATTGATTTATGAAAAGAACTTATGTAATTGAAATTATAGGAAAATAAATAAAAAGGATTTACAATTAAACTAATGGATTTGTAAAGTTAAGCTTATATAAATATAATTTATCGAAGTAAAATTAAATGTAAAAAAAGTTTAGAGGATAATACGTAAATGTTGAAAGCCTTTAGGTGTAGAAATTCAGCTTAAACTATGAACCACATTTGATGTAAGCATAATTTTAAAAGATTCTTTTATTACACCAATCGTACTGTGCATATGTTCGAGATAACCTAGCACGCATTATTTGATGATTACATTAAAGAAAAACAAACCATATTGTAATTTTGAAGGACTAGAAATTTGTATAATAATTTTATAACGAGGAGAATGTTTTGACATTAGGAAAATAATTCATCCTTGTAAATTGTAATTTTCAATATCAATAAAAAAAGTTGTTCATACCTATGTTTTGAAAACTGATTGAACCGGATCGGTTCAATCGGTCAGACCGGATCTGGATACAAAATTGGTGTAACTCATATAGTTCGTGGTTCAACTCATATAGTATAAATTGAGTGGTTTAACCGAACAAAAAACCGGTCGACTGGATTGAATCAGGTCCGGACAGAAAACCGATTCATTAAAAAACTGATTTTAAAACAATTGTTCATACTTTCAATCAAACTCTTGGTTTCAAATATTTTTAATTTCATTTATAATTATAATAACCTAGATTATTAATCAACTCCCGTCAAATTTTATATCATCATATCTCTTTATTTTGTAATCATTATTATGAGAGCGTTGAAAACTTTTATTTCCTATTTTTTACAAATCATTAGGAAGACATTTTACAATAATACACTATTATTTTATATATATATATATATATATATATATATGGAAAGGATCAAGAGTGAAGCTTAAAAATGGAGGGAAGCAAATCTCAACCACTCATTTTTTCTCCTCTTCTATATTCATTCACAATACTCATTTAATCAATTTTTATTTTAAATTTCAAATTAAAGCATGTAATTCAAAGATTCATCAATCAAACACGTTATAAATCTACGAATTTATCAATCGCAATCATACATATCTTCAATTCGTCATAATTCGAATTCATCAAAAATTATGAATATTGGAGTAACTTTTGGATTTTAGAGAAAAATTTGATTTGGTAATAAAAACAATAAAATTAAACGAATTTGATCGTACAAAACTTATAAACACGTAATTAATCGAATTATGATTGTCATTCCAATTGAATTTTACAGATTGAAAAAAATTCTAGACCATGAACATTCATCTAGAAAGCATGTTAACCAAAATTGTAACTTAATACACATAAATATTCATTTATAACGAATATTAATTTATATATGTTATTATACACAATTGAATGTGATGACATAACATTCATCGGTGTATAATAATGTATATACGTTAATATTCATCGTAAATGAATGTTAACGTGCTAAAAATTTGATTTTGATTAACATGCTTTTGAAAAGCATGTTAACGATATGGGAGAGGATTTTAAGTTATTTACAAGTTTGCCACCTCGTTGACTTTTGTGTTGACCAGAATGTGTGGCTAAAAATAGCTTCCCTTCTTCCCCCATTTATTTACTTCCCTATTGATCTCCCCTATATATATATATATATATATATATAGACTTGGGATCATGTGAGAACAAGGAGATTCCGTGAGAACGGTGACACCACATCTTAGTCATCTATTTTTTGATAAAAAAACCTGATTTTGGAGGTGGTATTTTTGTAAATACTTTGAAGTTTGATTTAGAAGGGTTCACATAAAGATTGCTAGGTGAAGTTTAATTTATTTTTGCTTCACAATAGTTTTAACATGGTGAAGTTTTATTTAATTTTTGTTAACAACAATGTTTGAAGTAGTTAATTGATATGTATAAACATTAATCTCTTCAAAAACCAATGTTAACAAAAATTGTATTTACTTAATCTCATTAAAACTATGTGAACCTATAAAAATTTATACCATCATAACCTTATGTTAAAAAAACAATAATAAACTTAATCTCACCAAAATGATGTGAAACTTAAAAAAAAAACTTCACATGTGCAAAATGATGTGAAGCTAAAAAAAGGCTTCACATGAGCAAAATGATGTGAAGTTAAAAAAAAAAAAAAAAAAAAAAAAAACTTCACATAAGCAAAATGATGTGAAGCTAAAAAAAAAAACTTTACATGAGCAAAATGATATGATGCTAAAAAAAAAACTTCACATGAGCAAAAATGATGTGAACCCTCTAAAATCAAACTTCAAAGTAATTACAAAAATGTCACCTCTAAAATCAGATCTTTTGATCAAAAAATAGATGGCTATGATGTGTTCTCACCGTTCTCACAGAATTCCCTTGTTCTCATCAGAACCCAACCATATATATATATATATATATATATATATATATATATATATATATATATATATATATGAAGTTCAAAAGGAATGGTAAAAAAATGTAGAATGGAGAAAGCAATAGGATTGCTCCATTTCAAAAACCCATTTTCAACTTTTTTTTTCAAAGTTAAATAACTCACAAACCGCATGTCTATAAATTATAAAAATCACATATTCGGAATCAACGTCTTTTTCTCTTCGATTCTAGATCTAACAAGATATACTTTCGACAAAGTTTTTTTCCTTCATTTTTATTGGGTTTTAATGTGAAATTACATGTGATTTAACATTAAAAAATAATCGCACCCGCTTATATCTCCGATTAAACTTCTAATTCAAATCATTGATGATATAAAGAGATTCAAACATGAAAAACTAAGTTGTAATCAAATGCGATTGAACATCAAAGTATCAATCACATGTGATTAAAGGGTAATCAAATACGAATTTCTAAATCATTAACTATAATCATACAATTAAGTAAAAATCAAGTTGAAATCATACATGAATTATCATATATCGGTAAATTGCTAATCAAATAGCAATTTTTAAATGAAAATCATATGTGATTATATAACAAATCACATGTGATTAAATGTACAACTAGCAATCACATGTGATTTTTAATGAAAACTAATGCAATTTTAAATTTTTTATTTATAACTATTAAGGTGGATGAATATTAAGTTGTAATCACATGTTAAATAACATATACCATGAATAAATAATCGTGAACATATTTTAATTTTTAATCATAAATCACATGTTATTATATTGTAGAATTGGGTAAAAAAATGAAGAAAAAAAATCGTCGAAAGTATAGAATATGACATCTGTAATCGAAGAGAAAAGATGCCGGTTTCGAATATGTAATTTTTATAATTTATGGACTTACGATTTGTGAGATAACTATCCATGGGGGTAAAAATTAAAGTGAGTTTTGTAAAGAAATGGAACAATGTTCTCTAATTCTCTACTTTTTTTTCATTCTTAAAAGAACTCATCTCATATACATACTTACATACATATACACACACACACACACACACACACACACATATATATATATATATATATATATATATATATATATATACGCACACACACGTATGAAGCATTTCACACTCTCTTTCCTAAACTCTTAAATTATAAATTTGGTAAGTTAATTAATGTACCATGCTTTATATCTAACCTTTTACTTACTGTGAACTTTTTATTTTGACAAATACGAAGCAAATTAACTAATATTATTACATTTTACTCCGGATCACTTTTTTCTATATCTATTCATTTTCTTTCATTTCCTTCTACAAAAGCGATATATGACTAACAATCATTATATTTTTTAATTAACTCCGCTGCATAGCGCAGGTATCCTACTAGTACACATATATATTTAAAACTCTCTTTCCTCAAAAAAATTTAAGACTAAGTAAGTGGGTTCTACTTACTACTTATTCTCCATTAAGATCACTCTCATTAGTGAACATCGACTGAACACTTTAGCTTGTGCCACATCAGCGTCACGTCAGCAGAACACAAAACTGAGCAACTACTGAACATTTCGCTGCCATCAGTGAATACTTCTGTTTATTCTGGACCCCACACATTATTCAATTTTTAACTACAAAATTAAATAAAATAATTATTTATTTAAAACTAAAAAATTACATCAACTTAGTTTTTGAAAGAAAATAAATAATAATAAAACATTTTTTGAAAAAAAAACTGTTAGCTTTTGAAGGATATTTTTATTAAAATAATATTTTTTCTTTATTCGTATTTAATCAAAAATACTTAAAATTCAAGTGGACCTCACTTCCACCAACTAAATAAAACACTTTTCTTCTTCTATTCACCTTCTTTTTCACCCTCTTCTTCACCGACTACTTCTCCCTGCAATTTTGTTTTATATCATAATCATCATGGTCATAAACAAAATAAAAGGTTGAAAAAAGAAAAAAAAATAGAAGGAAAAAGTACACGCTAGCCCAATTCACTCCATCTGCTCCCTTCAGTTTCTCGACGCCCCAACCGATGCCCGGCAAATCAAAGGCTGATGGCACCGTCGATGCCCTAACCGACGTGAGACTGAAGTCCTATTGGGATGTTTATAACTACACTTTTCATCAATTAAATATTAAATCTACCTATTAAAGTCTTTTTTGATTGGTTATTTATCAAAGTGGACACTTATAACACGACATCTCAAAATAGTAACGTGAACATTTTAAATGGGACGAACGAAATACAAATTTGTTTTTATTTTCTACACATTCATTTGCACCTTTGCCCACCGCACTTTCACTGCTACATTAAGCTGGTATAATGCAAGTATATATATAATCTAGTAGCTCTCACGAGTTATATATATATATATATACACCCTTATATAGACCATTATATAGACCAGTTATGTTAGAAACCGATCTAGTAGAGTTTTGCAACCGGTTAGAATGTATGAAACCAGTTCTGTCACTCTGGATACAAACCGGTCCTTTTGATATACCGATCTACTTCTAATCCCCTCGAAAAATTTGAATATCATAACAAATTTTTGTTTCCCCCTTTAATTTCCTATCTGACCACCACCTCCCCCTAAATCTCTTGCTCTCACTCTCATTCTGGCACCAAACACCTTAGCCATAAAGAGACAAGGAGCTCATCGACCACATTTTTTCCGTCAAATCTGAAGCAGATCGATACCATCGTTACTATCAGAAAGGTACACACTTAACAACAGAAATATATATGTATAATTTTGCGTTTAAGAACTATCGTGTTTGATAGATCTTGCTTGGGGTTTCCTTCTAAGACCGCCTTTAGTAGCGCCTTTAATGCTCACTTTTGTAGTAGTGTAAGTTAGTGAATTGAGATTAGGGTGTAGGTAATTGCGAATGTTAAAACCTAGCCTAATCGAAACGAATAAGAATTGCTAAATGAACTAGTTTCAACTGAACACAGCGAAATCATTAGTGAAATAATTCAAGTAAGTGTCATTTTTAGTATCTGAAAGTACATCAAATCAATTTCACTCTTCCTGACTTCACCTGTTTTCTCACTATTAGTAGTTTTAAGCAATGTGATAATTCGGTTACAAAACCCCCAAGTCTGTTTCTGTACTTAAAAGCCATTTAGGCACTAAACACTACTACACAAATAAGAATAGGGACCTGTGATAAAGTCCGGTGTTACATGCTTTAAAATAAACTGGACTTTAAAAAGAATAAAGTCCGGTTATTATATCAATATGGGTGTTCTCTTTTATGAGTCCGGTTACATATAATTTCTCTGGACCCTTTTATGGATTTTAGAGTCCGGTCCTTTACCATAAAATGACTCCTTTTGTAAGTCCGGTGATTTATAATTAGCCGAGTCTTTTTTCCAATAATATAGTCCAATTATTTATTATAAACGGACTCTTTTTATCTCCAACAAATTCCTAAATCCTCTCCACAAAGTCGGTCATTGCGTATTATACTTCCCCTGCCACTTTATATTACTCCGTATAATATATCTAACAACTCGAGATTTTCAAATATACAAAAATTTTGGCGGGTTGAATTAAATATTTAGTATTTGGCATTTGATTCAAGATAGGAAATCAAAAGGTAATTCCCCCATATTTTCTAGGGATTTCTTTTCACCTCCCACAACTGCTTTTCACCTCCCACGTAACCATCACCGGCCAGGCAGCCACCACTACATCCACAGCTTTCGATCATCTGGTGCAAAAGATATCCCTGACCTTCAGCCGCTAATTTGTTTGTTGATCAATCATCAAGGTAAAATTACTTGTTACATTGATTTCACTATCACTAGTTAAAAGTTAAATATTTTGCTATGAAATTGAAGCTTATGATATCAAATAAAACAATATGAATCTCATGTTTGGGACATGATAACGCACGGAGACCAACAGAGTATTGTATTGCTTATTATTATTATGATTATAAAATTGGAAGTGTGGGTATTTTCATTAAGTGGTTCTGGTAAGTTACAATTTCGTCGGAGCATATTTTTTATTTTTGCAAATTGTGTGATTTTGAGTATACGGGCTAAGAATTGGATCGGTTTACTTCGGTTAGGTACTGGATTGAACTCGGTGCAGTCATGACGGTTTTGAGTGTCTAGCACGGTAACTGACTACATGGCTACAAAATTGGTTCATGGGCTACAAGAGGGTATGCTAGCAGTTTTGGTATGCTAGCAGCCTCTGGTCGTACTAATAAGCTTATGTGTGTGATTCATACTAGTACTAATGTTTTAATTATTGACCATGTGTTAAAATTTTAGGTGTTTTCGGGGCTCACAACTTCTTCAAACCGCAACCACAATGGTAAGCTTAATTATGCATTAATTTGTGGTATTACGCTGAGTTTCACATTTTGGTGCTATTAGTAACGATTTTTTTTTGGTGTTGTTACTAAAGCTATACTTTTGGTGAGGTCATTAGGGGTCAATCTTATGGTTTATTATAATGGTTATTTCTATATATACAAGTAATCATATATAAACTACTTATACTGATAATTTTCATGTTTAGGGTTCTGAATATGAAGATGAATTCAATGATGATGTTGCTGAAAAAGAGGAGGAAGCAGATCAACCACGGCAAAGGAAAAAGAGACGCATTACCACATTGGCAAAATTGAAGGCAATAGGAATCGAGTTCGATCATAATAAACAAGCTATTGGAAAACAAGTTACATTTTCCCTTAAATGTGCATCATTAACAAGAGCTAAGGTTTTTATCAAGCATGATACTTGGAAAGATGTACCAAAACGTGATAAGGTTCAGCTTTGTAGGATTTGATCAATGTCAAGGTATTTAGGATTTGAAGGTGCCTATATGGTCGTAAGTGTAGTTTTATGTTGAATAAATACAAATGGTTGGATGACACTATTTTATATAGTGAACAGATTTGAGTATAGTTGGTTGTATTTGGATTATATAATATAAAATTTTATGTTTTTTCAATGTGGTACAAATGATTCCGAGAATATTATTCTATAATCTATATGCATGTTTAATTTAATTTATACATAGAGTCCAGTTGTGGTGGGAACGAAAAATTAAAAGAGTCCTCTTTAAAAGAGTCCAGTTGAAGTGTAAGAGAATGGTCGCTAACAAATTATTAGAGTCCGGTTGCATGTAGGAATAATGGTACCTTTACAATTATAGAGTCCGGTGTGTTGATAAGGAGCCAATGCTTTTCTGGATAACAGAGTCCAGTTAGATGACCGGACATACCTCCCCGTATAGGGTCTAGGCATGTTTAACCGGACTATATCCTTTCGTGTGTACTAGTGAAAGTACATAGTCCCTATCGAATGAACCTGGACTTACTGTAGCTATACATATACGATTGGGTATACTTGCCTAGTTGTGTAATAGTTAAAGTCGCGGTATTTCTTTATTTATTTTATAACTAGATTTTACACATCACCCATTTTTTTTCTCACTAAGTGTTTTTGATCTAACCTTTATATCATTACTTCTTATATAAGAAAAACCAGGACACATATTCACTTTAAATATTGACATGTGTTCCCCAAAAAATATAAACAAAAATTATTATTATCATCTTAATATTAATCTAGAGGTTCCAAAAATAACAAATACGTGTGTGTCTATAAAGTAACAAAAAACAAAACAAAAAAAATGAATAAAGTGTTTCAATTAGTCTCCATACTTCAATAATTTGTTTCCTAACAAGAAATATAATGCTCATATAGTTTTTTTTTTCTTTTTCTTAAAAAAAAACTTTATAGCATCTTTACAAAAGAGACATATACATACTTTAAAATTGAGAAGTGATATATGATATTAATCTTCATGCTTCAAAAAATTAAACATAGTTAAAATCTCAACATTACTATAACATAGTTTGTAAAAATTACAAGAAAAATAAGATAAAATTTACTACAATTGTCAAATGTGTTTATGTAAGAAGAACCACCAGTCTTAAGATTAGAACACATACTCACTTTAAAAATTGACATGTATCCCCACAAAATATAAACACAAATTATTATTATTAATATCATAATATTAATCTTGAGGTTCCAAAAATAAAAAATATGTGTATCTCTATAAAGTAACAAAAAAACAAAACAAAAAAAAATGAATAAAAGTGTTTCAATTAATCTCCATACTTCAATAATTTGTTCCTCAACAAGAAATATAATGCTCATATAGTCATAGTTGTTAAACTCTTACGATTCACGAGTCGACTCTTACGAGTCGGCTCAGAAATTCAAAAAACGAGGCGACTCGGACCCCGATTCGTAAGTCGCTTTGACTCTTACGAGTCATTTATTGACTCTTACGAGTCGTGGGCGACTCTTACGAGTCTTGGGCGACTCTTACGAGTTAGAAACGGGACACACGTTTAATGTATCTAATAAATAATATAAAATGACAAAATATGATAGGAAATGACTAATAATCCATTATAAATTAAACATATGTGTTATTTAATGACTTTCATCATGTTTTACTTCAATCAAGGATATAAATCTAAACAATTATATACATATAGATATAAATATACGTATTTATTGTAAATTTATGACTCTTACGAGTCGAGTCGAGTCACGAGTCACGAGTTAAAAATCAATACTCCGAATCACGAGTCGAGTCACGAGTTAACAACTATGCATATAGTTATATTTTTCTTTTTTTTAAAAAAAAAACTTTATAGCATCTTCACAAAAGAGATATATATACTTTAAAATTGAGGAATGATATGATATTGATCTTCATGCTTCAAAAAATTATTCATAGTTAAAATCTCAACATTATTACATGGTTTGTAAAAATTACGAGAAAAATAAGATAAAATTTACTACGATTGTCAAATGAGGTAAAATTCAAGATAATAAAATCATCCAAAACCTCTCTAAAGAAATTAGTATCTTAAGAGACACGCACTTTGTGTAGCATGATAGTTATATATGTCAATTATACTTTTCTATGATAATATTATGACATTCGAACATTTTATAGAATAGGTCGATTTCTATTTGGTTCAATTTGAACCGATTGAATCGAACAATCATTTCTATTATCATTAATCTTGAACAAATATCTATACAAGTGTAACCAGTAGATATATATAAGGAAAGCTAGTTTCTTTCTTAGGATGACACTTGTCTTCATTCGATTGGTTATTAATATAATATTTTTTAATTATCTTTGTACTTAGTGAAGTAATATCATTACTTTACTGTTATATATTGTAATATTAATATATGCCCATTGCTTTTATATTGACAATTTATATATTGTAGTTAAACACGTCGTAATTTATCCATCAATTATAAAACTATTATTCTTATTATTATCATTATTGATGGTTTATTATATTTTGCTAACATATTATCTATAACACACTTTTTATGAGATCATTTTTAATTTGAATATATGTAATTATTAAAAGGTTTTACTTAAATCAACTAAAGCATAAATGTTTTTGATACATCATAAATCTATAACTACTTGTAAAATATGTTGAGTGTTGAGTCTTACACCACTTAAAAAATTAATATTCTTAAACTACCCCTCAACAATTACAGTAAATGTTCGTTTGCAAATCTTTTACACTACATTGACTTACCGAACCACAAACATTGACTTATTAAAAGACAAAAACAAATCACAATTTGAATATATCACACAATTTGAATATCTACAAGCCTTATAATACATTTTAAGATTCTATATATGAATACTTTACAACTCAAAAAGATCATACAAAACTCTATTTTTAGGTATTATACAAATACAACTCATAACAATTATACTATTATATATTGACATTGTGAATGTTTTTTCGTGATGATTTATGTTTCAAGTGTCCTTAATCATATTATTCAATATTATTGTTATCTTTTTGATAAAGACATATTAATTGACTCGAATTTCCAGCAATTATTTACTTCCTTTTTACAAATATCAAATTCATTCTCACTGCAGCGTGCGAGTTATCTGCTATATATAACAATACATAAATGCATTTAACAAAACATATATACTATAAATACATGATAAAATGTTAGTTATAGAAGGTATCTTGTTTCTTCAAATGTAAAGACATTATATGTATAATTAAGTATATTATTTACTTATTTTCTTAAATGATACTTGAATACATAACATATTCATTAATTGATTGTAAGAAGATATGTCAAAAACTCTTTCATAAAAGAGTATTTTGTTTTACATATATCTTTTTTGAAGAGGCATAAATTCTTATTACTAACTATTGATAAAGGTACCACTTAAATCGTACATAAACAATTAAAAACAAAGATAATTATGTCTCACATATGATAATCGCAAAGATAATAGCAAGAATCATATTATAATTGATATAATAATTAAAAATCTATATAAAGATTAGTAATGTTAGGAAGGTTTACTCCCTATGTTCCATTATTATTGTTTTATTTTGACTTTTAATTTTTTTTTTTCAACTTAGACTTTAAATATTTTTGTTTGTGTCATATAATAATCGAAGCAAAATATATGAACGATGTATAATTATACGGTTGTTTGTTTTTAGAAAAAGTAAAAATTTAATTATTATTAAAACTAAATGAACATGTACAGCCGGATATAGCATTTGAATACACATACATACACTCAATTACAAACAAACAATTAGACTACCAAAACAAAAACATATACTTCCACGCCACTTCCAAACATTGCAGCTTTATCCAATATATCCCTATGAAGTATTTACACTCTTGCACACAAAAAAACAGCAACTTAAAGCCATTCCTCAAAAGTCACAGTAGCAATATTTCCTTGACATTTGCGACCAACAAATACCGTTGTTTGTTTTATATGCCGAATAAATTGTCTAAATAATTAGCATTAGAAAGTTAACCTCAATATGACATTTTTAACAAAGACCCATATAAGTGACTAACCTTATCAATTTTTATATGCATTAACTTTATTAAGCATGATTCACACACACACACACACATATATATATATATATATATATATATATATATATATATATATATATATATATATTTTGGAAAAATTAACACTAACATTTTTAAGTGTGGATTTAGCATAGCATGAAAGATTTACTAGTATATATACAAAAAGCAAAATGGCGCAAAAGAGTTATTTTAACAAGTCAATTAAAATTAGAGAAATGATATTGACACCCCTACGGGCTCTCAATAAGAACCTCTTGAATTTATCTAGTAAACTCTAACATTCATGTATTATCAAAAATCATAATGAATACATCACGTATAAAAAGAAAGTTTCATTGAACTAAATATTAAACTTCAGTGTATTAATTATAATTTTGTTTAAATAAGAAAATTTTAATTTATTATAAATGCATATTTTTTCATCTCATTTCCATTAAAAATTAAAAGATAAAGAATTAAATATGCAAAAAACAGATTAAACGGTAGTAACAATAAAATAATAGAACTTGGTTCAAACCATTATTAATAACGCTTATAATTCATTTGGAATTGGTAAAAAAGTAAAACGTGTTTAGTTACGGAAAATTATTCTTTTTTAATTTTTCTAAAGTTTTATGTCGCTTAAAAGCTAAAGGATTTTCTTAAAACGCATTCAAATGTAAGCGATAGAGTTTCCATTTTCCAAAATAGGAAAGTTAGGAAACCATAAACGATAGATTCCCCCTTTTCTAGAAAACTTCTCCGGAAAACTTGAATACATTTTCTAATTTTTCAATTTTCTTAGAAAGTTTTCTAGAAAAATGAAGGAGTGTGCAATTAACTAGTCTTTTAACTCGTTATTTCTTGTCATTGTATGTAGTTTGATGGCATGTCAACTTGTAAGAATGACAAGTGCCACCTTATATAGATAACACGCGATAAAAATACTGATAATTACATACAGTCGGATGAATTAACTAATTCCTTACACACAATGGATCCCAAGTAATTGAATACACATTGAATGTATTTTTTTCACTTAACCCTACTACAAAACCCTAATATTTAAATAGAAAAGCTTTGTATGGCGTTGCATCCTTAGTTATAAATAGAAATTTTCAGTGAAGCCGTTCGTCATTGATTGGCAATGAGGTGGTTTTCTTTAGCCCATAAAGCAACCCCTCACTTCTATAATTTTCTGCAATTTCATCCCTATGGAGGTTCAAATTTTGGTTCCGCTAATCGATTTTTCCGTGCATCGGACTCTATTGGTTGGTCCAAAGCCATAATGCTACCATCTTATTCGTATCATATTCTGTCCTTGAATATTTGTCACCGATTTAGTACCTCAACGAGGAGCGAATCTCCTCACAGGTTAACCACCTCAATCATATCATATCTTTTTGTTGCTCGTTATGCATAGGTTGTGATATTAGTAATTTAGTATTATGACTATTAGGGTCGTTATAAAAACACTATGTGCCTGATATACGCAACGTACTACTTTATTACATAATGGGGGTAACAGACTTTCAAATTTGGTTCCGAGATGCGCAAAATACGAGCGCTAAAACATAAAGCACAAGTAAGAGGAATCACGATAAAAGAAAATCGAAACACTTGTACTCCATACATTACGTCGTACATTGCACACTGGACAAAATTTGAAAACATGGGCCGCACCTTGAGTAATATAGAAGTATGTGGCGTACGAGGTCAATTTTGAAATTACAATGCGTTTTTATGATTTTAAACCTTGTTATTATTTTGCAGGATGCTAAATGGTACCCAGAACAATAATGACAAAAACGATATGAAGAAGGTAGATCCTAAAATAATTACAAGAGAAACCATCAAACCAGCTTCTCCAACTCCACATCATCTAAGAAACTTCAACTTATCGATTATAGACCAAATATTTTACGATTGCTACACACCAATTACCCTCTTTATTCCCAATAGCAGTACGGCTAGTGCTACGGATGTGTCCAAAAGATCCATACATCTCAAAAAAACTTTATCTCATATTCTAAGTCAATTTTATCCCCTTGCTGGAGAAGTTAAGGACAACTTGCACATCGAGTGTAACGACAAAGGAGTCCTTTACACTGAAGCTGGAATTGAACAGACACTCGAAGAATTTCTGCGTCGTCCGGATCATGAAATGGTGAAAGAGCTTATGCCTCAAAGCCCTCGCATTGCAGAATCTGCAATAGGAAACTATATTTTAGGTATTCAGGTAAGTTTAAGTGTACAATTTCTAGGTTCGAACCTCATCATGAGTAAACATTTTGGAGGTGGTAGGGAAGGAGTTGAGAATGGTAACAAATATACATCGGTTACGTCACGTACATCTGAGTAAAAAAAAAGACTCGCCCTCTTTAGATAATCTAAGCAAGAAAATACCCCCTCCATTTATTCAAGTAAAACATATAAAGGTAAGCTGAATAGGAGATAAGTTTGTTGTTTTATTTATGTCATCAGGTGAACATATTCAGTTGTGGTGGGATTGGGCTTAGCACAAGCATGACACACAAGATAATGGACTTTTATACATATATGATCTTTATGAAAGCATGGGCCGCAGCTGCTCGAGGTTCCCCGGAAACCATTTCACCAAGTTTTTGCGCTTCTGAGGTCTTTCCGAAGGACCACTGCTTAGAATATACACTGCCCAACGAGTTAAGGACTAGTGACTTGCTCCTTACAAAACGATTTGTGTTTGATTCTACAGCTTTGACTCTCCTCAAGGCACTACTGGCTGATAACACATCACCTCCCTCAAGGAGACCAACCCGCATGGAGGCCATAACATCCGTAATATGGAAGGCGGCTGCAAAAGCGGCATCCACTGTAAGACCTTTCGGTCCACGGACGCCTCATGTCCTGGCATCACCAGTGAATCTCCGGAAAAGGGCATCACCTCCTTTTCCAGAGAACTCCATAGGAAACATAGTTATGACACCCGGTGTGATGTGCCTTCCTGAGAGCCAACCAAACTCGCCAACCCTTTTTGGTAAAATAAGAGAATCGTTGGCTACTGTAAACTCAGATTACATCGAGTCGCTGCAAGGGGAAAAGAGATGTGAGATAGTTAAAGAGAGGTTGAAGGGGTTAAAATATCTGTTGGACAATGTGATTACAGGGGGAGACTGCATTACTACAACCAGCATACTAAATAGTGGAGTATATGACTTGGATTTCGGGTGGGGAAAGCCAATATGGTTCTATGTCGTGAATCCAGATATCATTAGTTTCGCGGTTTTGATTGATACGCTGAAGGGTGGTGGTGTTGAAGCCGTAGTCACATTGAGGCCGGATGAGATGGAGATATTCGAACGAGATCATGAGCTTCTATCCTATGCTACCGTCAATCCTAGTCCTCTACGATATCTCAACCATTGAATTGCATAGATCTGAATCTTTCTGTGTTCATGTGCTTTTTTCAAAGATTGGTGGTGTTTCATACGTCAACTATGATGCAATGTACTGATGTCGACATATTTTGATGGGTTTAGGGTCTGAAAATGTACCAAACTTTGATCAAATATTTATTATGTGTAACCAACTTACATTTGATATTTTTAATGCATCCAACTAACTTTCAAAAAAGGTGTTTGATGACGTGATAATGACGTGTCACTCTCTCCTAACATCACATGGCACGCTATGCGTTCGCCACATCATCAAAGTACATCAAAACACCTTTTTTGAAAGTTGAGTTCATTAAAAATAACAAATGTAAGTTGAATACACACAATTAACATTTGGTCAAAGTTTGATACATTTCCAGACCGTAAACCCTATTTTGATTCAGAAATGACCCTACTCTACATTAGATATAAAGTATTTCTTGTACTCTGATTACATAATCTTTTCATACTTCTTCACGAATAATTCGGGCATTCCCATATATATATATATATATATATATATATATATATATATATATATATATATATATCATACTTCTAAACAAGTAATGTACTCTTCTGATTCAAGAATAAATCAGTACTTTCTAAACCTCCTTAAGGGTAACACATATCCGCCACTCATTGATAATTTAGTAGAGAATGATGCAAAATAATGCTTATGTTCATAAACCTAGTGATGGAATATCATGACAAAATACATACTATTATCAATTTGAGATGCATAAATTTACTTTTGTGGACTCATTTTCATTCAAAATCAGAATCGTGGTTTGCGGAAAATCTCACTGTCCGGCGTCTACTTTCGTCATATTCAGCTTCTTCATCATCCTTCTTTTTCTTCTCTTCGATTATACCTACAACAAACAGGAAATATTGACCACCATCAACATAATTGACGATATGAACAGATTGGGTTAGGGTGAACATCTTTTTCCCATATTTTTTAGTGTAACAAGATATGATTACAGAACTTACATTAGTCCAATACTAATGTAACAATTTGACTAAAATGATTTTGGAGGGTTAACGAAAAGGGTTTAGCACGTGGATATATACTTAACTATTAGCCAAAACTCTATTGTGTGTATCCAACTTCACTTAAGTTTATTATGAGCATTCAAATTTCAAATATCACTACTTTGTATGTAGATAATGGTACTTTAGCTGACGTGTCATATGTATAAGGTGCCACGTGGCATCCATACAAGTTGTCACATCATAAGTACTACATGATACATACAATATCGATATCTGAAAGTTGGATACACACAATAGCCAAAAATGAAGTTGAATACACACACTATAGAGTTCGAGCTAAAGTTAACTGCATTCTCATGCACTAATCCCTTATGAAAAATACATATCAGGTGACGAGCAACCTTTTGAACTGCTCAAGCCAATGGACCACTTTCATTCTAAGCTAACATTTTGACCCATGAGATAAGCATATAACCCGAACCGACCCAATCATAAATAAATACTAGATCAAAACTATCACCTCTAGACAGCCACATGATACTGAAATCAATAAAACATAAAGTTGCAAAGCAAAATATGGAGAACACAACCATTTAAGCAATCATTAGAGGGAAATGTTACCTTTCTTTATCAATAAAGCTTCTAACTTCCTTGTGCTAAAATCATCCTTTCCTCCAAGATCTTGAAACCCAACCAGTCTATCGCCCGCGATTCCTGTTCTGAACATATAATGAATTTTCAGCCACAGTGGAAAACCAGACCTGAAACTTCAATAATGCTTAGCATGCAGAGATGGATATGACCTGAACAGTATAACGCATGGCAATGTCTTGATTCCTAGTTTGGTGACGAAGAATGGGGAATTGTGCATGATAAAATAATAAGAAAATTTGAAAGTTCACACATATATATACATAATACCACTTCAACGACAATGAGGATAATAGAAGAGTGGAGTTGAGTACAGCAATACAAGAATGTATCACAGAAACAGACCTCTGCGTCAACTTTAATAAACTTGGTATGTAGATGACTTGTTGCAAGAGACTTCAAATGCTTGTCCATTATCCTACAGTATATCAACATTGCAATATATAAGGAATCCATAAATTAGGGACTTTATATAGCTGCAAATGAATATACACCACGTATATACACATAAATATGGGACAACGCACCTGGACTTGAGAAAATAGAACACATCAAATATCCAACATTGATTGCTAGTGGTTGCAAAATGGGATGGTCGGTTAAGGGGTCAAAATATTCTTTTGGTACGAATTGGGTTGATTCAACACTTCTGCCCAATTTCTTATACTTAAATAGTGTGTCAAATATGAATACGAAAACTATAATACTTTACAAAAAGGTGTCAACTATGTTACTAAATTGAAAGATTAGGGGTCCTAAGAGGACTTAAGAATCAAAAGCCATATAATAGCATCCAACTACAAGATGGTGGTTTATTTATGCCTTAAACGGAAGGTATAGCTGCTGATAGTGGAGTCTTCACCCTTTCATCATTAAATCTAGTCTTTTCCTGCATTTTACTTTTGATCTTTATGTCACGCTCTGATACGAACCTATCCAATATCAAGCCATAAGCCCAAGTGTAGAACTCACTTTCAAAAGCTAGCATGTAAGACGAGGGGAGACCTAGACTTATAAGCTACCAACCAAATTTACATTTGGCCGATGTGGGATCGTAACAATACCCCATGCTTTGAAGAGCCAACATCCTTGTTGGTCATGGCTATGTTGGTCACGATTGGCACCCATCATTTTGGGTCCAAGCCATCACTCAATAGGCCACCACTTCGAGGTTTTGGAACCTCAAAAGATGGGACAAGCTCTGATACCAATCAATACGAACCTATCCCATATCAAGCCATAAGCCCAAGTGTAAAACTCACATCCAAAAGCTAGTATGTAAAAGGAGGGGACACCTAGACTTATAAGCCACCAGCCAAATTTACATATGGCCGATGTGGGATCGTAAAACGCTCCTTTCTTAAATTCCTTTTACTTGCAATCAAATCTACCCAACCTCCAGCCTAATTTCGTTGTACGGACAATGTTAACTTGTCCTTGTACTAGGCTAATTAAATCTTAATTATGCACGCAGATGACACACAACAAACTTTGGCATTGTTACCAAAGTAGGATTTGTGTAGTAAGATCTATTTTTTGCTGAACACAAAAATTTTGGTTGTCTATCGAAAGCGCTTGATATGCATAGTTCAAACTTTGGTGCAAGGTTGTACGAAGTGACATTTGCTATGTTTTGCCAGACAGCATCATCATCAAGGGTGTAATGCATCAGTATATATAGTCTTATAATCCTCCAAACTTTCATATTCTTATAATGACGTGTTCATCAGTGTGGTTTATGGGTTTCCTCAGTTTTTTAAGTGAAGGAATATTATGAACACAAACCAAATCTTCGGCATAAAGAGTTGCTATATCGGTGTAAAACAGACCCATTTCCACTCAAAATTCTATTTTATGATTTTTAATAACAAAATGATCAACAGTTTGTAGAATGTTAAGAGGGTCCCGCTGAAATGAATGTCCCTCGATTTCCTTGGATATCTTCTGTGGTGACTAAACGGGTGTGTTTCCAATGCAGTCCAACAAACGCCGCTGATTGGCAATGACTGAAACGGAAAATGAAACTGAACCAAAAAGTGATTTTTTAAGTCCAAACTACATATTGAACACCCAAAGCATTTATTATAATAAGCATGGGTCTAACGGACATGTTTAAGCTAAGGTTAATTACCTACTACACTTAATTGAAGGCTATCTGGATACCTGGAGGTATTCATATATGTGAGTTGTTAAATGAATCAAAAACAAAAAAAATTCAAGAATACGACGTTCTGTTGATTCATACAATAAGAAAGATAGCACATACGTAAGTTAACTACACACCCTCCTTGAACTTTTACACGGTGCATTTTGCACATATGGTAGTTTATATCAACATGACACATGTCATTCTCATATTTTAAGCCTACTTTAGGTCTCCCTAAGTAGGCCTATCTATCATTTTCCTTTTGTAATTGGCTTTCATCTCCACAATTTTATAAAATAAGATCATGGTGTTATAGTCGTAAGTCATAATAAGTAAAGGCGGTATGAGTGACTGAAAGCAAGAGTATGTTGAAACACTTACTTGCAGCGATAGAACTCCCGATGATAAAAGTGGCAAATCACCTTTTCACTACCAGTGACTTCACCCAGAAAGTCTCCTTCTGTTATCTCCCTGTACTCTCCATGTCCTTTTTTCGTCAATGATTGTCGTTTTTCAGCTTCTCTCTTTTTAAAACGAAAGATGAAAGCACATATACACATACAAATATCAGAAGGATTTTCTCAACTTCGTATATGTCTGCATTAATATTAATTAATAGTATTAATATAGTCAAATAACCACCTTCAGAGCAGCAATCCTATCTGCATGCAACTTTTCCAGTTCGGGGTCCTGTTGAATGCGAGTACATTTAAGCAGAACCACAGACTAACAAACACGTACTATTGATTAATGAAAAATGTATTTCCAACTTACATCCATCAACTCATCAAGATCTACCTCCTCATGAAGAGAGGAAGATGCTTGTGCCTTTTCTTGAGCTAATATTTCCTATAAAAAAATAAATTGATATATAAGTTCTTATAGAACAATCCAAAATTATGCATTCTGCTTTTTGGTTAATGTTGATCAGGTATGCTATTAACTAATTATGTATCCTACAATTTCCCCTTATTCTAGTAATATCCCGACCAAACATAAGTTACATCTGACAAGTTGTGCAACAATCCAAGTTGAGCTTATTACTTTCAGCTTTATGATACATTTCTTGTCCAACATTGGCCGATGTAGTTTGTTTAACAGTATGAGGAACGAGTTAATTGTTTATGATGTTTTACAATCTTAAACTTCACGTTCAATAGAAAAGAAAAAAAAAGACATTTTATTTCACTATGTTACTCCACAGTCCACACTAATCGCAAACCTCCCTGAACTTGTGAACGGGTATCGAGTTGGTGTATGGGCCTAGTACACAAACAAACCCATGAGGTAGAGATGAAAAATTGGATGATATACACTAGAAGGAGTTGGTTCGTATCACTCTAAACTTTGCACTCCCATTCCTAAATGTAAATCAGTACTATATTTTTCACTAACTCTAAAATTCAGTACCATTTTTCTTGAATATATATCATCATTCCCTTTCCTTTACACTAAAAAAATCTCGAGAATACAGTAACCATCAAATTAATTACATTCAAACAAAAAAACCATCATCAATCATTTGTGTTATACATAAAAGTTTATAACCACATTAAACAACCAGAAAATGGTAATACAACATAAGCAATTTAATAATTGTAATCTAGATTTCAAGATTACATTCATGTAGAAATAAGATAATAGTACAACTACATATATAAATATATTAAAATGAAGAACCTTCTGGTAATCACGAGCAGCTGCAGCCATAACATTTCCATAAGCTAAAGTTTGCAAAGTCGATTTAACTGAATCCGGATCCATTTTAAAAACAGAGCAAGCTACCAGTTAAAAATAACCCTAATTTACCAATGCTCCAACACAAATCAAAGATTACACAACGTATTATGATCTGAAATCATAAAATTAAATCAATTGGAATTGAAGAAAACTTGCAACCCTGATTTTACCACCGATCTCAGATTTGGAGCAGAATTTTGGTCTGCTCCTTCACAATTTTCGTTTGCACCAAATGATATATTCTACACTAACAAAATATGCCGTCACAACCTCGCATTCAGTTCACTTTATTTATTTATTTTTTTTTTATAGAAAATTAATTTAAATTTAAACGGGGTGTGCATGGATCGGTTAATTAGAAAATTATTAACCATAACCCCCATGTTGGCTAATGAGAAATCAAATTTATCAGTTAAGGGTTAACCCCTTATCAGTTAATCGGTTAATTTGGTAGTTATGGATCGGTTAACGGTTAACCATCGATTTTTTATCAGATTAGACAAAATACAACACGATGCTGGAAAAAATAATCTTAGAAAGTAAATAAAACGTTTCACTTTTGCTTATAAGACAGTTTGTTAACTATTGTTGATATCAACGTTTTTAAATAGCCGTTAAACGACAACTTAAATGTATGTGTAAAGCTTCAAAACAAATTATGAATGATTATACCACTAACGTGTGAGAGAAATAGAGATACATTTTAGTTTTGTTATAAATAATATCTCGTGCCTTCATATCTATTTGTTTAAATTGTATTGCATTTATAAAGCCGTGCGTTTAAGTGTATATAACCATATATATATTTACGAAAAACTAATGAAAAGATATAATTGAGCGGTTTGGTTAATGACGGTTAATTTGGGTCGGTTACGGTTAACCAACTGTAACCGACCCAAATTAGTCGGTTAGTTAAAAATTCAAAACCGAACTGTCGGTTATTAGTTTGGGTCACTTAATTTGGTCTGGTTTTTTCAGTTAATCGCTTATGGATCGGTTAATGGTTAATGGTTAATGGTGCTCACCCCTACTTAAAACACACATAAATCGGTTATCGTGTTACGGATGATTAATTGGAGGTTCAGTTAATAAAGAACCACTTAATCAAAAATTTAGTTCACTAATTTTTACCTAAACCGAAATCGAAACGTTCAATCAATCGCCTTGTACGGTTTGATTATGTGATTAATGATTAATCAACTAACTGTTTCTTGTCTACCAATAATATCATAAAATAACGCACACATTACATGTATGTATCTTAATAATGACCACCCATTTCCTTAAGACATGTGCCATCGAGCTTCGTCGGTTGGGAACCGACTAAGCTTTCAAAACCGACATTGATGGCACTGCTTGTGCGGCTGTTTCATCTCTTTTGATTCTTTGGCTAACCGAAAAAAGAAGAAAAGTTTTTCTAGGCCCAAACTTATATTTACTGTATTGTTATTTTTTGTTTAGTGCATGTAAATGTAGGTATATTTGTAAATGTAAGGCCCAAAAATTGAAGTGATGAAACCACCATTGGCACCCTTGTGTCTTTTTTTCGTCGGTTTTTGATGTGCTAATATAGCAGAATGGAAGAAAGGACGAAAGCACTGTTGGGTGTGGTCTAACATAACTTACCTCGACCAATTTAATATATTACCTTTTTATGCATTAATCTACCACCTAAGAATAGCAAAATCCAAAAAAATAACACGCATTTTCTAGTTTCCATCTCGAAAGTAGAATCTTTTAAAAGCATGTTAGAGAACGCTTTCTTAACATCTAAGAGCACAGGGTGTGGTAAACAGCGTTCTGGACAGTGTTCTGGAGAATGTTGAAAGTGAGGATTTTGTGGTGTGGTGAAAAAGTATTCACAGTTTCTGGACAGTGTTCTGGTGCTTTTTATTATTTGTTTTATTTGAAAAAAGGAGAAAAAAAAAAGAAGAAGAACACCGAATCTTTCAGCGTTTGGATTGAGACGTTGATACCTGAACGTCGACGAGAACGCCGTCCAGAACGCTGACGTGGTGTGGGAGAACACCGAAACACAGTGTTCTCGAGCTAGAATTTTGACGAAAACGCTTGCACAACGTATGTTGTAATGCATTTTCAAGCATCAAGATAATAGAGGTTAAACTCATAACAAGGTCGACGCATATGAGGCTACTTATTTCTATATTTTTCTCTTCAACGTGAGATTTAAACTTTTGTAGACTTGCGAGAGTAGACTTCACATGCTTCACAAGAGTACTGATTTTATTCACACACAAACAAAAATCATTAATATTGTTATCTTCATTAACCGAATTCATTTTATATGTGTAATGTGTACTTGTGTAGTATGTAGAATAAGAAATTAATAATGTAAGAACTACATGGCGAGTCCTGAGTTGATGGTGGAATAGTAGGCAGAAAGAAACAATCAATCATTTTATTAGTATAAATTTTTATTGTCGTGGTAAGTATAAATCAGAAAAGTTACGAGAGTAAGTCTAAATGTGATGGTGGAATAGAAGGCAGAAAGAAATAATTATTTTCGTTAAACATAAGAACTGCAATAACTAATAGAGCAACATAATAAAAATATAGTTAATAATAATGTTGATTTCTAATAACTCTATATCAATATACAGTACATAGATATACTAGTCTTTTACAAACATTCATATCATATAATTAAGTATATATTTAGCGTTAGAAAATATACATATTGAAAATATAAATTTATATGTTTTGATTTTTCGGTTAACCGATTATCTCCGAAATGTGAACCAGAACTGAAATTGAAAAACCTACAAAATACTTGTTCAGTTAACAAAACTAAAAAACAAAAAAGTTGGTTCGTTAATCTAAGATTGGTTCACTCAATTTTCAATTCGGTTTTTCGATTTCAAAATACTTTTGAACATCCTATTTAAAATATTGTTATAAAGATGACCATACTAAAACGAATGAAAATTGAATATGGGTTGGGCTTTTTTGATTTGTGGGCCATGGGTTGGGCTTTTTTGATTTGTGGGCCGGATTACTACTATCTATGAATAAAAATTGGATATGCATTAGGCTTTATGTAATTTGTGGGTTACATTAATACTTGAATATTAATATAAATATAAATGCACTGTGAGGTGCACAAAAATCGGGTTGGGCCCAACCCGAGTCAAACCCGAAACCCTACCCATTTTTTAGTCAATGCCGGTTTATGTGAAACCGGGTCGGGTTACAACCCGATTTGGGAACCAAAAATCCAAACCCGAACATACCCGGTTTGGGTAGGGTTGGAACCGGGTCGGGTTCAAAACCCGGTTTAAAACCGTTTTTTCGTTATATTAATCGTTTTAGTTCGAGCGTTAAACGTTTTAAGGAAAAACAACGTTTGGGCCAAAAAAACTTTCATTGAATTCGTAGAACATTAGTAATGGAAACATAATTGATCAATAACTTAACCAAAAGACTTCTAAATCTTCTTAAAAATATTATTAAATCGAAAAAGTCTAGATATTTCAAACACGTTTGAGCGTAAAACATTTTAAGGAAAAACAAAGTTTGGGCCAAATTTTTTTCATTGAATTAGTTGAACATCAGTAGTGGAAATATAATTGATCAATAACATAACCAAAAGGCTTCTAAATTTTCTTAAAAATATTATTGAATCGAAAAAGTCTATATAATTCAAATACGTTCGAGCGTTAAGCATGTTCAGGAAAAACAAAGTTTGGGCCAAAAACTTTTCATTGAATTAGTAGAACATTAGTAATTAATGGAAACATATATGATCTATAACATAACCAAAAGGCTTCTAAATCTCAAAAATATTATTGAATCGAAAAATTCTATATAATTCAAAGGAGAGCTAATAAATTCAAGAATTTTTTTACTAAATTCAAGGAAACATGTGCATAAAAAGTTGTATTGTAAGCATAAAGAGTTGTACTATTTCTGTAAACTTAGTAAAAACTTCCTTGAATTTATCACCTTCCCTTTTTAAAGTGGTTCGAGCGTTAATGTTTTTATAGGAAAAACAACGTTTGGGCACAAAAAAAAATATTGAATTCATAGAACATTAGTAAAGGAAACATAACTGAACAATAAATTAAACAAAAATCTTCTAAGTCTTCTTAAAAATGTTATTGAATCGAAAAAGTCTTCATAATTCTTCATACTCTTCAACTTCTTCAACTTCTTCAAATCTTCAAACATCTTCATTAGAATGGAAAACAAAGTCTTCAAAGTTTTTAAAAGTCGAAATCTTCTTCAAAGGTAGCCTCGCGTAAAGCTTGATCGAGAGCAATTTCTTCGTTGAAAAGTGATATTACCATACCCTCTTCCACCTCGATATTGTGTATCTCTTGTTTATATTCCATTTCACCTTCAAGACTTGAAATATTGTGTATACGTTCTGCGGTATCTAAGTGATCCTTCAAGCAAATACACATCTCTAAGGAGGCCGATGTGAGTCTTGTTCTTTGCATGGATAATACAATGCCACTAAGAGATAATGCGGATTCTGAAGCTACCGTAGACACTTGGACGGTTAGTAAATTTCAGGCCATGATGGTTAGAATGGGAAATTCTCTTTCCACCAAGCCAAAATATCAAATTGTTCGAAATCATTGGGTAGAATAATGGACAAATATTTGTTCCGGTCTATCTATCGTATTCGCTAGTGGTGTTTTGGTTACTATCACCCCTTGCATGTTTATGGTTTTCTTGTCTTATACTATTATATAACTTAAACATCGCATTATTGAAAGAAGATGAAGAAAACATTATGGAAACCGAACTAGCGGACACATTTGTTGTTGAACTATATTTTTGAACATATACGCCAAATAAATCTTGTAAATAACTCTTAAAATACGTTTTTGCATTTTGTGAAAACATTGGGTCATTGTCATTCAAATCCGAATTGTGACAAATATTATCGATAAGCATTTCCTACCCCGGAATTATTCAAACACGGGCTCATTGCGGCAGAACAAGTAATTACCAGTGGCATTTCTTGAAAATATTTTGTTAGTTTTTCTTTCATGGAAGCCACCATCTTTTAAAATAAAGGACCTTCATATTCGTATAATTTTGTAGTCACTAATCAAATTTGATTAAGTATCAAATGACTAGTGGGATAATAAACACCCGATAATAAAGTAGTCGCGGTTTTGAAAAGTTTGAGCAATTCAGTTATCTTTTTTAATAACCTCCCAAAATTCAAAGGGAAATGGTGTTGCTAGACCTTTGTGAAAAAGTTAATCATGAAAAACTTGTAAACAATCACCTTGGCCTAAACCACATAAAACATATGGTAGGTCGAATTCCATCTAACGGGGATGTCCTAGTTAGGGGTTAAAAATGGAATTCGTTTCCTTACAAAATCTCTTATAAGCTTTGTATCTAATTTTACCCCTTTAAAATATGTCTTGTAACATAGTTTTATATGCGATTTTTACGGCGTCTATTTCTTCAACCGCTAGTTCGGCTTGCACAACCAAGTTAATGATGTGTGCAACACATCGACTATGATAAAAAATGCCCTTCAAAGGTGGTCCTTTTTTTAATATTAATTTTGAAACGACGAGTGTATCATTACTTGCGTTAACAAACGATATTGAAAAAATCTTTTCTTCTAATTAAACGTTTTAATTACATATCGTAACATGTAAAATGAATTTTGACCCATGTGAGGATACTCAAAGTCTTCAAAAGCAATGGTACATTTCGTCATTTGCCCAGTTTCAGGATCAACCCAATGTGCGGTAACACAAAGGTACTGTGACAACTCTTCAAATTAGGTACTGATTAACATTTAAGCATGTGCATTCTTACGCTAATTTCCTGATTAGGTTTAAAACAAAACTTTTGATGTAATGTAAGCCTAGCAGCCCAGTACTTTTAAACAAAAAGTATTACTAATACGTAAGTATTTAAAGTTACGTACAAACGTATCGGAACGAACTCGACAGAAAAATACAGCAAAAGTTGATGACACAATATAATTAATAACTCAATTATTAATTACGAGTACTATTGTATCTATAATATATAGATAAAACGATTTAAATATACGTTTAACATAAAACGTATTATAAAACGAACAGAAACAATTTTAAAATGCACTCTAAGATCAAAATGAGAAAAATTCAAATTTTCTCACTCTTTCGGAAACATTTGGAACATTACCTCAAAATATGAATCCGAAATTCGACTGAAATTTAGCACCCAGTCGAATGATAGCAGTCCAATGTACAAATTTGTACAACAGTCTAAAATAATGAAAATTTCATTATTCCAAATTTAAATGACGAATCAGGAGTACATCTACAAAATAAAAATATAAAATGTTAAATTGTATATTGCACCAATTATACCCGTACCCGAAATTAACGGGCTAAAAATAGCCACCAACCTCAATAATTGAGAGACCAGTTGCTGTATGACTCCCATACCCGTTTGATTTTCATACTCCCTCCATTGTGTGATCTCTTCAACACCCACACCCACACCTATTATCATCTATCTTTTCTTCTTCTTCCTGGTTCCATCAATAGCAGCAGCAAGCAGGAAGTGGAGTAGAACAACAAGCCAGTAACATCATCAACACATCATCATCTTCTTCGTATCATCATCACCACCATCAATTTCACTTTGTAAGGAACTTCAACTTCTTCAATTTCCATGCTTAAAGTTCGTTTATAAAGTGTTATAACATCATAATCTATGAACATAACATGATAATTTGATGATTCAAGTAGTAATTCTTGAAATTGGTTTTATAGAACCAAAAATTTAAATCCGAAATTTATAGGTAAAAACTTGTTAAAATGTGATATAATGATGTATATTATTGTTACTAAACACCTAAACACTGAACTCACTCGAATTATAGCTAAAAACCACTTAGAACTCGAGTTGCAAACTGCAAAAATGGAACAGAGCCGCAGCTCAGGAAGCCCGAGCCGATCGGCTGGGCACCCAAGCCGAACGGCTGGACCCAAGCCGAACGGCTGTGGGCTGGGCTAAGTAGTCTGGGCCGAGTTATTTGCTTAATGGGCTGCGTATATGGGCCAAACTGAATAAGGGACTGATTAAGTGGGCCGAACTGGACCTGAAGCCTCAGCCGAACGGTTGAAGCCCAAGCCGAACGGCTGGCCCAAGCCGAACGGCTGGGCTAGGCTGTTCTGCTGGGCTTCGGGCTGTAGACTGAGCTGGGCCGGATCACAAACTGGGTCGGGCGTGTAATGAATCGTACGTTTAAATTAATTGGGCCGGGTTCTATAAACCGTTAATGGGACCATTGGGCCAAGACTTGTATATTGTTTTTGGGCCAACAAATTGGGCCGAGCCCAATAACCTACAAAACAATTAAAAACATAAAACGTGACCCGAAACATTTAACGGAACGAGTAATTATAAAATGAACTCATAAACTTTACTTTTATAATAACGAACAATTATGATTATATATATATACATATATATATATATATATGCATATATACATAAGTGATAACAAACGACCCTTAGAAATTTTATATATATATCCACATTTATATATATATATAATACATACATACATACAAATGAAAAATTACATATTTTCTTACGTAAACAACGTATTCAAAACTTATATACATAGATATATATATATATATATGTGTGTGTGTACATATGACATTTATAATCATATATTTTCATATATACCTACAAATAAATTACACGTTTAACCAACATACGCCTTAATAGTATACAACAAGTATATGTACAATGGGGTCGAAACAACATTCAAATATATATATACGATTACATATTTGTATATACACTTAACAAAGTATACGACATGAGAAATAATAACAATATTTCAACGCAACGTCACCAACGAATGCAATGACTTAAATTACTAAGAAATCAACAATTTCTTCAAAACAAACAAACTGTTAACATAAGTGATTGAACAAATCAAGCATACTCATGTTAATACATTTATTGTATATAGGTTAACACACCCTGGGCTTTTACCTGTCGGCTGCTAGCTTTCCTTACCGAGCACATCACAGTGAGTTTACAGCCCCTACTTTTAAATGTTTTCTGCTTTTAAACACAGGGGTGTTAAACATAGAAATTGCATGCCAACACATGCAATCAAACTATAAATGCTTTATTGCTTTTATACAACTGTTGATTTGTGATATTACATATTCATTATTATTTTGGGAATCAGACCAAGTATCCTAGTACGGACCCAGACTTGGAATGTGTGCATGAAAAGACCTCATGACACGCTACTGTAACCATTAACTAGGTGACTCTAGCCACTGAGTATACGGATAGTACTATTGCCGTGACGACCCTCCTACGGTGGAGCGTATACTTAAATGTCCGTTCAGGCAAACAACATAAGTTCTGGTTGTGGTTTGGTTATAGGGTTAGGTCGCGTTACTTTAACCTGCAAGGTTTAGCTCACCTTTCAGGGGATCACAGTCTAAGTAAATTCCCACATACTTTTAGGAAGAACGAATCCTACAACATTTAAACACCGGAAAACATACCGGTAACTTATTTTTCACTGGTAAACAACCAGTAACATATTTTGGGACAACATCCCACGTATAACAATACTTTAGGGTAACAACCCTACCTAACTTGTATTTGATAAATGAATAACAAATCCTTTATACAAACTTGGTTTAACTAACCACATACACATATAAACCTGTAAATTCACTCAACATATTTGTTGACGACTTTCTCTATGTTTTTCAGGAAATTAGCTGGGTAAGTAATCGCATGCATTCAGGATGGACAACCCTGGACTAATTAGGATGCCACCTACTGTTGGGACAGCTTTTGAGGATTTCATTTGTATAACTGCAGACATTGCGGTCATACTTATGAAATCTTATTTTAAACTTATGTATTATTGTTAAAACTAAAATGTTTTAAACTCCACTACTACTGTTACGACTTACATAGTCGTACCTACTTTTGTAACAAATGTTTGAACTGGCATCCTTATTTATTATGTTGTGCAATAACCATATGCTCTGAGTATGTATGTATCTGTTGGTTGAAAATACTGCTCGCAGCCCCGCCATGTCATTTAAGCTTCCGCAAACTAATCACAACTAAGTGTAATTACCGTTTGGCGGGGTGTGACAGACTTGGTATCAGAGCCATTGGTTATAGCGAACTAGAAGTCTTTAAGTGACCTAAAACCTTAGAGACCTAGACTATAGCCTTGGCTAAAACATTCATTGCATGCATACACATTTTGCATACATCTAACATACGACTGGCACGTCACCTACGACTTCTTTGTCTCAGCATGTCGAGGCACAGTTCGATCTACTTGTATGCTTCTGATGAGGAGCCGACTGAGGATTCCTACCATAGCGACGCTAGCACCGGAGTCGTGAGTCCACCAGTTCACCCGAGAGCTCTATCTGATGACACCGGTGATGCCTACATCACCGCACCACCTACTGCACATGTGGTCCCACCTACTACTACTCCCACTGACCCTACCACTCGTATGTTAGGGTCTACCTTCATGGCGACACGCCATACGACTGCTGGACCTTCTAGAGGACCGGTACCTAGGAGGACACCACGGATGTGTGTCCGAGACTTCCCTAGAGGACCACTTGCGCCCCGTGACAAGGCGCCGATGGCAGAGGAGAGGGTGATACACTGTGATGAGCCGCCACAGAGGGTACCTAGGCTTTCTCACTTGGAGTGGATGACTCCTATGTTGGGACGGTGGAGGTCGTTGGAGGGTTTTCCTTCTACTTTTGAGACCGGGGAGTCCTCCCGATCCTCCGCACCTCTGCCTACTATTGGAGAGCCTATAGAGTTGACTCTCCCTACTATTGTGGCTGTGATTCGCACATTGTTTCGTATTTCTGGTAGCAGGGGTGTTCACCTTGCCGAGCTACAGAGCGATGTCTCCCGTCTGGATGGAGACATGACAGACATACACGAGCGTTGCCACTTCTTGTTGAGCAACGTGGTTGCTGCCAGAGAGATAGCCGAGACCGCACGTGCTCGTGTCAGGGTACTAGAGAGGCGTGCGAGGACAGCAGGGTTGATGATTGGAGCTTGTGTGATGATAGCTGTGCTGAGGACAGCTGTGGGGTTGTTTCTACCTTATTTTCATTAGACTTGTGTATGGCGGTTGTGCCTACTGGGCATCAGACCGACCACTTTTGGATGATGGATATGTTAGTATGTCCATCACGTGTTGTATAGACTAGTATCAGATGGGTAGATGTATGTATGTACTAGACATGTACTAGACGGGAAAAACAGTTGTTAGAATGGGTATATGTATAGGAAAACCCATTGACTTTTGTATAGCGCTAACCGCTGATGGGGCGTATTAGGGATCCCCTCTTGTTTTGTATAAACTGTTGTATCAGCGCTACACCTTTTGATATAATATAACTTATGTTTGGTTGTATTTCGTATTCATTACATTCAACAACGACTTTAGTATTATATCTACATTTATATACGTGTGTTAGAAACGGTAGCCAATCAATAACAATTGATCATTCCTTGAAAACCATGAAACATACCACACCTTGATTATTGAGTCCTATCTTGAATTTTCGTTGAACTCGATTGTGTTGAATGATGATGAAAAGAAATATGTATTTAGCATTATATAATGACGCCTGGCCAACGTGATTATATTGTACTAACTACATATGGGCGTTTCAAAGTCGTGCGACATGTGATACAAAAATCTTGTCCTTCAATTCTTCATATTGTTTCCTTGTTAAAAATGTGAAATCTTGTTCATCACATTCAATACCTTGGCATTGACTTCTGCATTTTTATTTCATCGCAGAACGGAATCATGCCACCAAAACGACGGATGACTAAGAACAGTCGACGAATGACTCCTTCTTCCATTCCTGAAACCGTTCCCCCACCCAACAACAATGAAACTACTGAACAAATGATAGCACGACGAATAGCTGAAGGTATTGCTGAGTACGAAGCAAGCCGAAATCGCGAGAATGGAATGAATAACAGCGGGTCTACCCCTGTTAATACTGAGGCACCTGCGAATACTCACCGAGGGTGTTCATACAAGACATTCCATGCTTGTAAGCCAGTTACTTTTCGTGGCACCGAGGGTGCTATTGGAATTATACACTGGATAGAGAAGACTGAGTCGGTGTTGGATATTAGTGACTGTTCACCAGACTGTATGGTGAAATATGCCATCTGCACCCTTGCTGACAAAGCTCTCACTTGGTAGAACATTCAAGTCCAATCACTTGGACGACACACTGCCTATTCCATGTCATGGGAAGTACTGAAAAACATGATGTTAGAGGAGTTCTGCCCCCGTAGTGAGATGCAAAAAGTCGAAACTGAGCTGTGGAACATCACTATGATTGGTGCCAATGTCACTGGTTATACAACCAAGTTTCAGGAACTAGCACGCCTAGTGCCACATATGGTGACACCTGAGTACAAGCGCATCGAGCGTTATGTATATGGTCTGGCACCGCAAATCAGGAGTTTGGTTACATCTTCCAAACCTGACACATTCAGGAGCGCTGTTGTTTTAGCGCAAAGTCTTACCGATGAGGCAGTCAGGATGGGAACACTGACCAAGAAAACTGCATCGGGCAAGGTTGAGCTGAGCAGTACTGAAGCTGGCAATTCTGGAGGTACAAAGCGTAAGTGGAATGACAGAGGAGGTGACCGTCAGGGTCAAACAAATAAGAAGGGATATGGGAACCCAAAGTCCTATATTGCCACCACTGTGGAATCAAAACCATACTTGGGTAACAAACCTAAGTGTGACAAATGTAGCAAACACCACGAGGGTGAATGTTGGTATTGCAACAACTGTAAAGGTTGGGGTCACAAAACCCAAAAATGCAAAGCTAACCCTACCCCTAGGGAAAACACAGAACGACGAAACCAAGGGTGTTTTGAATGTGGCGACACGAGGCACTATCGGAACCGTTGCCCTCGACTGAACAACCAAAACCGCAACAACACCAACAACCGTGGTAACAACAACCGAGCCAACAACATCATCAATCAGCCGGCTCAAGGAAGAGCATTTGTGATTGGGGCACAAGAGGCACGCCAGGACCCTAACACCGTCACTGGTACGTTTCTTGTAAACAACCATTATGCCTCTGTGTTAATCGATTCAGGTGCTGATTTAAGTTTTGTGTCTAATGAGTTTAGACCACTATTAGAACTTGAATCACGTAAGTTAGATAACAAATATACTATTGAACTAGCCGATGGTGAGTTAATCGAGTCAGGAGAAATAGTACCGGGGTGTACCTTGGAATTAGAAGGTCATCTCTTCGAAATAGACTTGCTACCGGTTAAGTTGGGAAGTTTCGACGTTGTAGTCGGCATGGACTGGTTGTCTAAGAACCGCACCGAAATCATATGTCACGATAAGCTGGTACGCTTACCACTACCGACAAGAGAAACTCTCATGGTCAAAGGTGAGAAACGAAAAAGTGCCACAAAAATGATTACATGCTTGAAAGCCCGTAAATATCTCCGAAAGGGATACCAAGCATTCTTGGCACACGTTGTAGAAAAGAAATCCGAGGAGCGACGTATAGACGACGTACCTATTGTACGTGACTACCCGGGAGTATTTCCCGACGAGTTACCAGGATTACCACCCCCACGACAGGTTGAATTTCATATCGACCTAGTTCCTGGAGCAGCACCAATTGCTCGCGCACCTTACCGTCTTGCTCCATCAGAAATGCAAGAGTTGTCTGCACAACTTCAGGAACTCTTAGACTTAGGATTCATCCGACCGAGCTTTTCACCTTGGGGAGCTCCGGTTTTGTTCGTCAAGAAGAAGGATGGATCAATGCGAATGTGTATCGATTATCGGGAACTGAACAAAGTAACTATTAAGAATCGATATCCACTACCTCGCATCGATGACTTATTTGACCAGCTGCAAGGGTCAAGTTACTATTCGAAGATCGACTTGCGATCTGGTTACCATCAGTTGAAGGTTCGGGATGGGGATATTCCTAAGACTGCGTTTAGGACTCGGTACGGTCATTACGAGTTCCTAGTCATGCCATTCGGACTGACAAACGCACCAGCAGTGTTCATGGACCTCATGAATAGAGTATGCAAACCTTATCTTGACAAGTTCGTGATCGTGTTTATCGACGACATATTGATATATTCCCGAACGAAGGAGGATCACGAGCAACACCTGAGAATGATTCTTGAATTACTGGAAAAAGAGAAGCTTTACGCCAAGTTCTCTAAATGCGAATTTTGGATGCGCGAGGTTCATTTCCTTGGTCATGTGATCAATAACAAAGGAATTCATGTGGACCCATCCAAAATTGAGGCTATCAAGAACTGGGAAGCCCCGAAAACACCATCCGAGATACGACAATTTCTTGGGCTAGCCGGCTATTACCGACGATTCATCGAGAACTTCTCGAAAATAGCCCAACCACTTACCGCTCTAACTCAAAAGGATAAGAAATTTGATTGGGGCGAGAAACAAGAGATTGCTTTCCAATTGTTGAAACAGAAACTAAGTACCACACCAATCCTATCACTACCCGAGGGAGTAGAAAACTTTGTTGTCTACTGTGATGCTTCACATCAGGGATTGGGTTGCGTATTGATGCAAAACGACAAGGTCATTGCTTACGCATCTCGACAATTGAAAGTTCACGAAAAGATCTATACGACGCATGACTTAGAGCTAGGAGCCGTCGTTTTTGCACTTAAGATTTGGAGACACTACCTATACGGTACAAAGTGCACTATCTTCACGGATCACAAAAGTCTCCAACATATATTCGACCAGAAAGAACTCAACATGAGACAACGTCGTTGGGTCAAATTACTGAACGATTATGACTGCGAAATTAAGTATCACCCGGGCAAAGCAAATGTTGTAGCTGATGCCTTGAGTCGTAAGGAACGAGTCAAACCCCGTAGAGTCCGAGCTTTAAGATTGACAATCCACTCGAATCTCATTACTCAAATTCGTGACGCTCAACAATCAGCTTTCATTCCCGAACGCCTTAAGGAAGAATCCTTGAAGGGAATGGAGAAACAACTTGAAACCAAGGACAACGGAGTGTTGTACTTCATGAACCGAATTTGGGTACCATGCGTAGACGAATTACGCCGATTGATTTTGGACGAAGCACATAAGTCTAACTACTCGATACATCCTGGTGCAGATAAGATGTATCACGACTTGAAAGGATTTTATTGGTGGCCTGGCATGAAACGAGACATTGCCACATACGTTAGTAAGTGCTTGACTTGTGCAAAAGTAAAAGTTGAATATCAAAAGCCGTCTGGGCTTTTGCAACAACCTGAAATGCCCAAATGGAAATGGGAACACATCACGATGGACTTCATCACGAAGTTACCGAAAACAACATCTGGAGTTGACACCATATGGGTGATTGTCGATCGATTGACGAAATCAGCCCACTTCCTTGCTATCAAAGAAACAGACAAAATGGAGAAGCTGACTAGAATGTATTTGAAAGAGGTCATTTCTCGACATGGGGTGCCATTATCCATCATCTCTGATAGAGATGCACGATTCACCTCTCGCTTTTGGCAAACACTTCAACATGCATTGGGTACTAGACTCGACATGAGTACTGCCTACCACCCACAAACTGACGGCCAGAGCGAGCGAACGATACAAACACTCGAAGACCTGTTGAGAGCATGTGTGATAGACTTTGGAGGTGATTGGGATACACACCTACCTCTAGCAGAATTTTCATATAATAACAGTTATCACACCAGCATACAGATGGCACCATTTGAGGCATTGTATGGACGCAAGTGCCGATCGCCACTCTGTTGGGCAGAGTTGGGCGACAGACAATTATCGGGTCCTGAGATAGTCCAAGAAACTACGGACAAGATATCTCAAGTGCTTAATCGATTGAAAACAGCACGTGACCGACAAAAGAGTTATGCCGATAACAGACGGAAACCTTTAGAATTTCAAGTAGGTGACAAAGTCCTACTCAAAGTGGCACCCTGGAAAGGGGTCGTACGATTTGGTAAACGAGGTAAACTGAACCCACGATACATCGGACCATTCGAGATCCTTGCAAGGATTGGTCCTGTCGCCTACAAACTCAAACTACCGCAAGAGCTTAGTAGTATCCATGACACCTTTCATATATCTAACTTGAAAAAGTGTCTTTCCGATGAAACACATATCATCCCTCCGGACGAGGTCTTCATTGACTCAAAACTAAACTTTGTGGAGGAACCTATCGAGGTTATGGACACAAAAACACAGAAACTTCGACACAAACGAATCAAGCTAGTTAAAGTTCGTTGGAACTCGAAGCATGGCCCAGAGTTCACCTGGGAACGTGAGGATGAAATGCGCAAGAAGTATCCTCGACTATTTGAAACCGTGACCGCGACTCACGACATGAATTAAATCTCGGGACGAGATTTCCCTAACGGGGGGAGAATGTGACAACTCTCCAAATTAGGTACTGATTAACATTTAAGCATGTGCATTCTTACGCTAATTTCCTGATTAGGTTTAAAACAAAACTTTTAATGTAATGTAAGCCTAGCAGCCCAGTACTTTTAAACAAAAAGTATTACTAATACGTAGGTATTTAAAGTTACGTACAAACGTATCGGAACGAACTCGACAGAAAAATACAGCAAAAGTTGATGACACAATATAATTAATAATTCAATTATTAATTACGAGTACTGTTGTATCTATAATATATAGATAAAACGAGTTAAACATACGTTTAACATAAAACGTATTATAGAACGAACAGAAACAATTTTAAAATGCACTCTAAGATCAAAATGAGAAAAATTCAAATTTTCTCACTCTTTCGGAAACATTTGGAACATTACCTCAAAATATGAATCCGAAATTCGACTGAAATTTAGCACCCAATCGAATGATAGCAGTCCAATGTACAAATTTGTACAACAGTCTAAAATAATGAAAATTTCATTATTCCAAATTTAAATGACGAATCAGGAGTACATCTACAAAATAAAAATATAAAATGTTAAATTGTATATTGCACCAATTATACCCGTACCCGAAATTAACGGGCTAAAAATAGCCACCAACCTCAATAATTGAGAGACCAGTTGCTGTATCACTCCCATACCCGTTTGATTTTCATAGTCCCTCCATTCTGTGATCTCTTCAACACCCACACCCACACCTATTATCATCTATCTTTTCTTCTTCTTCCTGGTTCCATCAATAGCAGCAGCAAGCAGGAAGTGGAGTAGAACAACAAGCCAGTAACAACATCAACACATCATCATCTTCTTCGTATCATCATCACCACCATCAATTTCACTTTGTAAGGAACTTCAACTTCTTCAATTTCCATGCTTAAAGTTCGTTTATAAAGTGTTATAACATCATAATCTATGAACATAACATGATAATTTGATGATTCAAGTAGTAATTCTTGAAATTGGTTTTATAGAACCAAAAACTTAAATCCGAAATTTATAGGTAAAAACTTGTTAAAATGTGATATAATGATGTATATTATTGTTACTAAACACCTAAACACTGAACTCACTCGAATTATAGCTAAAAACCACTTAGAACTCGAGTTGCAAACTGCAAAAATGGAACAGAGCCGCAGCTCAGGAAGCCCGAGCCGATCGGCTGGGCACCCAAGCCGAACGGCTGGACCCAAGCCGAACGGCTGGACCCAAGCCGAACGGCTGTGGGCTGGGCTAAGTAGTCTGGGCCGAGTTATTTGCTTAATGGGCTGCGTATATGGGCCAAACTGAATAAGGGACTGATTAAGTGGGCCGAACTGGACCTGAAGCCTCAGCCGAACGGTTGAAGCCCAAGCCGAACGGCTGGCCCAAGCCGAACGGCTGGGCTAGGCTGTTCTGCTGGGCTTCGGGCTGTAGACTGAGCTGGGCCGGATCACAAACTGGGCCGGGCGTGTAATGAATCGTACGTTTAAATTAATTGGGCCGGGTTCTATAAACCGTTAATGGGACCATTGGGCCAAGACTTGTATATTGTTTTTGGGCCAACAAATTGGGCCGAGCCCAATAACCTACAAAACAATTAAAAACATAAAACGTGACCCGAGACATTTAACGGAACGAGTAATTATAAAATGAACTCATAAACTTTACTTTTATAATAACGAACAATTATGATTATATATATATACACACACATATATATATATATATATATATATATATATATATGCATATATACATAAGTGATAACAAACGACCCTTAGAAATTTTATATATATATCCACATATATATATATATATATATACATACAAATGAAAAATTACATATTTTCTTACGTAAACAACGTATTCAAAACTTATATACATATATACATACATACATATATATATATATATATATATATATATATATATATATATATATATATATATGTGTGTGTGTGTGTGTGTGTACATATGACATTTATAATCATATATTTTCATATATACCTACAAATAAATTACACGTTTAACCAACATACGCCTTAATAGTATACAACAAGTATATGTACAATGGGGTCGAAACAACATTCAAATATATATATACGATTACATATTTGTATATACACTTAACAAAGTATACGACGTGAGAAATAATAACAATATTTCAACGCAATGTTACCAACGAATGCAATGACTTAAATTACTAAGAAATCAACAATTTCTACAAAACAAATAAACTGTTAACATAAGTGATTGAACAAATCAAGCATACTCATGTTAATACATTTATTGTATATAGGTTAACACACCCTGGGCTTTTAACTGTCGGCTGCTTGCTTTCCTTACCGAGCACATCACAGTGAGTTTACAGCCCCTACTTTTAAATGTTTTCTGCTTTTAAACACAGGGGTGTTAAACATAGAAATTGCATGCCAACACATGCAATCAAACTATAAATGCTTTATTGCTTTTATACAACTGTTGATTTGTGATATTACATATTCACTATTATTTTGGGAATTAGACAAAGTATCCTACCCAGACTTGGAATGTGTGCATGAAAAGACCTCATGACACGCTACTGTAACCATTAACTAGGTGACTCTAGCCACTGAGTATACGGATAGTACTATTGCCGTGACGACCCTCCTACGGTGGAGCGTATACTTAAATGTCCGTTCAGGCAAACAACATAAGTTCTGGTTGTGGTTTGGTTATAGGGTTAGGTCGCGTTACTTTAACCTGCAAGGTTTAGCTCACCTTTCAGGGGATCACAGTCTAAGTAAATTCCCACATACTTTTAGGAAGAACGAATCCTACAACATTTAAACACCGGAAAACATACCGGTAACTTATTTTTCACTGGTAAACAACCAGTAACATATTTTGGGACAACATCCCGCGTATAACAATACTTTAGGGTAACAACCCTACCTAACTTGTATTTGATAAATGAATAACAAATCATTTATACAAACTTGGTTTAACTAACCACATACACATATAAACCTGTAAATTCACTCAACATATTTGTTGACGACTTTCTCTATATTTTTCAGGAAATTAGCTGGGTAAGTAATCGCATGCATTCAGGATGGACAACCCTGGACTAATTAGGATGCCACCTACTGTTGGGACAGCTTTTGAGGATTTCATTTGTATAACTGCAGACATTGCGGTCATACTTATGAAATCTTATTTTAAACTTATGTATTATTGTTAAAACTAAAATGTTTTAAACTCCACTACTACTGTTACGACTTACATAGTCGTACCTACTTTTGTAACAAATGTTTGAACTGGCATCCTTATTTATTATGTTGTGCAATAACCATATGCTCTGAGTATGTATGTATCTGTTGGTTGAAAATACTGCTCGCAGCCCCGCCATGTCATTTAAGCTTCCGCAAACTAATCACAACTAAGTGTAATTACCGTTTGGCGGGGTGTGACAGGTACGAACCATACAAACCATGAGGAGCCGACCAAAAATCAGTTGTTAATGATACACTTGTATTTAAGTTTTCAAAACCGAATTTTAGTTATTTTTTAGCTTCTTTCCACAATTTGCGAGCATCACTTTTAAGAGTTGTACGACTTACATGATTATATCGCGGATGAAGAGTATTATGAATCACCCTAGTAAGCCGAGGGATGTCCCAATTAGGGGTTAAAAATGGAATTCGTTTCCTTACACAATCTCATATAAGGTTTGTATCTAATTTTACCCCTTTGAAATATGTCGTGTAACATAGTTTTATATGCGATTGTTACGGCGTCTATTTCTTCAACCGCTAATCCAGCTTGCACAACCAAGTTAATGATGTGTGCAACACATCGACTATGATAAAAAAATACCCTTCAAAGATGGCCCGTATTTTAGTATTAATTTCGAAACGAAGAGTGTATTATTACTCGCGTTATCAAACGATATTGAAAAAACCTTTTCTTCTAATTAAACGTTTTAATTACATATTGTAACATATAAAATAAGTTTTGACCCATGTGAGGATACTCAAAGTCTTCAAAAGCAATGGTACATTTCATCATTTGCCAAGTTTCAGGATCAACCCAATGTGCGGTAACACAAAGGTATGAACCAGGCAAACCATGAGGAGCCGACCAAAAATCAGTTGTTAATGATACACTTGTATTTAAGTTTTCAAAACCGATTTTTAGTTATTTTTTAGCTTCTTTTCACAATTTGCGAGCATCACTTTTAAGAGTAGTACGACTTACATGATTATATCGCGGATGAAGAGTATTATGAATCACCCTAGTAAGCCGAGGGTTGTCGAAGTGGTTGAACAGCCAAGCTTCTTGAATCACAAAACCCACAAAAGCTTCTTGACATCGTTGCGCATCGTATGCAAATATAACTCCATCTCGTGACACAGAAGCTTGACCACTTGCTTCCGAATTAGTTTTGAGCCCCTCATAATACTTTTCTTTATGATGTTTCAACGTTGTGTTAGAGTCGGATTTAAGTATTTTTCACAACGTATACAATGTGCCTTAGTCGTACCATCCGACAACAACACTTTGTCGTATAAATCTCACACCTCCGGATTTCTTTTGTTAGGCAATTTTCGAACAATCGTTGGTGCATTTGAAGAACCAACACCGAAGGAAGCAGAAGAAGATTGAGTCATTTGAAAAATGAGAATTTTGTATGCGTTTTGAGAGCGTTTTTGAGTTTTTGTATATAAGTATGAGTTTTTGATTGTTGTGATTAAAACTAAACTCAAAGCTTGTATATATAGTTATATAGGGATGGTAAAATGGTAATTAAATGGTCAAAAAAGGGCTAAAATCGCTTCCCACCCGTTTTTTAACGGTAAAAGAAAACCCGGGTTGTACCCGGATTTTAGAACCGGGTTGTACCCGAATTTTAAAACCGGGTTGTACCCAGGTTGTAACGTTCAAAAGGGGAACCGGGTTGTATCCGCCGGGTATTAGAAAACCCGAATCGGGTTGGGTCAAATCCGGATTTGACCGGGTTGATTTTTCGAGATTTTTTCGATTGGGTTTAGAACTCGGTTTTTATGTCCATAACTACATGCACATATTAGAATTTAGATATATAAGAATGTGCCCCTTCTAATATTTGGGCCATATTAACCAGCACAAATTGAACTTCCCAAGGGCCGGACATGGAGGAAGTGACCTGGTCCACACCGGCAGCTATAGGATTGGCTACCCTATTTTTGATAAAATTATGCTTAAAGTTGGGGGTAGCTTGTCATTTATTAAAATGTCAGCCGACAGTTTGTATAATAACAAGCGTTTATATTTTGATTATGTATCGAATTTTACATTTTTTTACTATTGTATATATGAAACTTCGAAACCTTCTACTGGATTTCTTCAAGTTTTAACATTGTCTTTCGTATGTATTTAACTTAGTATTGTATGTACTGAACCTACAAAAAACATGTCAATTTATGTAGCTAAAACAAGGCATAAAACATACGATATATAATTTAAAAACTTGAATTCATACGACAGAAAATTTCAAAGTTGGATACATACAATATTAATATATATAAAGTTTGATACATAACCAAATACTAAACCCTAATAGCAGTACTTAAAAAGAGAGAGAAAGATAAAAGAAACAACAGTCCTTTTATTCAATCCTAAATGTCTAAGATAGATTACACAATATTGCGCCCGCCATTTGATCTACACCGCCTTTGATTTTAGTTTTCACATCAACAACTATATTAGTATATCTTATTTTGATGCACAAAGAGTCTCATACGACAGCTAAAACGGCATTTCATTAACCACAAATGCATATAAGGTAAATGCATTGTCTACAACTTTATCTTATTAGGTATATATTTGAGACTTATGAATTACAGAGAATGTAATTTACTCTTTCTCTTAGAACAACTATGAGTGTTATCAATCTCCCGCGTTGATTGTATTGATCAATGCGCCCTAGTTGGCGAACAAGTGTCTTGTTTGTTAGTGAAATGTTGCAATTGTTCACGAAACGATGCCACTGTAGGTTTACGTCAACTGAATTATATTTAACGGCCAAAACATATCTGGATAAAACAGAATGTTTATTCCTCATTTGAACGTATGAAAAACACAATAATTCTATCTAGTTTTTCTTTAGTTTCTCAGCCTAAGTATCTTTTGAAGGGGGCATGCAACTCCCACCTTCTAATCTGCTTATGACATAAACGACCTGGTCTTTTTGTTTATTCTTAATTAATCAAATACATGGCGTTATATCATAAGAGGTCTTAATTCGATTGTCACTATAAAGTGGCCTTTCTTTTCCAAAAAATAATCGCCAAGCAATGTTCACAAGTCCTTTTATCGGGGTATGATAACCCACTTTCGATAATGTCGAATGTTTTATTTTGATGTTTACTCATTCAATGATTGTATCGATTTACTTATTATATATTTGCATAGTTTTTATATAAATCTTTAAAGGGAAAATGATCTGAAAAGGTAATCTACTTGTTAAAATTTGACAATAAAGGCAATATGAATTTTATCGATGTTCAAATATGAGTTACATTTCAAAATCGTGCCAAAAAAGGATTTTAGTTGTCAAAAAGTTCAATTAAGAGTAAAAATTATAGTTTTTAATTTAAAACATGCTATAAAAGGATTTATTATTTTGAAATCGTGCCATAAATGGAATATATATATTTTGAAATCGTGTAATAAAAGGATCTAACACTAAAAATGAATTTTGGGTTTAAACACTCAAAAAGTAAAATTAGAGGTGTAAATCATATGTTTTATAGGTTAAAAATGTCACATATTAATTGAATATTTGAGATTTAAGCCCCGCTTTAGCTAAAACCAATGAAAAATTGAACGAGGAAAAACGTAAAAATAATTACTATCTTTAATTGAATTTTTTTGACAACTTAAATCCTTTTATGACACGATTTTAAAATGTGAGTTCTTTTTTTGCATCGATAAAAATTATATATTTCATTTATTGTCAAATTTTGACAAATTGATTACCTTTTCGGATCATTTGTCCATCTTTAAATACACATTCAAGTATTTATTATTTTCCCGCAAATAAGCTTGAGTCCTTAATTGACATACTATGTGCAACGGACTGCAATTCCATATAAGTCTACGATAATTAAATCGCATTTATAGTTTCATAATGAATCTAACTTTACACGTTTTTATTATTCTATGTCTTCTACTTTGAAACCTTATATACATTGTATGTATTCAAATAAAAAAACCATATTTTTATTCATATTTAACTTACTACTAGGTAAGATCCCGTAACAACGCGGGGTTTCAACATTTGATTTTATAAATTGTGTAATTAAAAAGTTAAGTCAAATGAAATTGTACCGCGAACCGGATTTTTATATAATATAATCGACAACCAATAACATCTAGCATATACTCTATCAGTTTAGTACGGTTCAGGTATTTTAAATTTTTTTAAGTTAAGTTATTAAAAATACATGTCGGTTATAAATTATATATTATCTAACTTGTAAACATTTTAGTTATAACAGTTACCCATTTTATGAAGGAGCGGATAGTCAAATATTAATTAATATAATATTCATATAATTAGAAGGAAGTATAAAATTATTGTAACCCATAAAATAGTTTTTTAAAACTTAAATTAACTATGAATCCGGTGTAACTCAAATAACTGTATATTGTAATTCATAACTAAATTTCTATCCAAATCAAACATTGTTGTGATCATATATACACATATGTATAAGCAATAATAATAGATTTTGAATAGCGATAATAAAAATCTATATTCGCCAACTTGAGCTTTGTAGACGTTAATTTTTAGCAAATCAATAAACGCTCGATAGCATATTTGTTATCAAGTTCATTTAAAACTTGTTATTATAAATTGAAAGATGTGTGTATGAAAAGGAAAAACAATATTTTAATATAAAAATGTACATTTAATTTAATACCATCAAAATTTATTGAAATTTCATGATCTTCAATAGGGTCTTTACCATTTAATAGTTATATAGTAAAACCAAAGTTTTATAATTATAATGCTTTAAACAAAACTTGTAAAAATATAAAATCCATGAATCACAAAAAGAAAATAGAATAATGTTATTATGGTTGAATATGACATATGTCTATTGTTTAGTTTAATATATATTATTTAAGGGATTATTAGTTAAAATCATAAAATATCTTAGTTACATTATTTAAAGGATTATTATTTAAAATCATAAAATATTTTAGTTACAATTTTAACATATTCATGATATTACGGTTGTTTGGCTAAATGGATGAACAGTTTTTAGTTTCATAATGTTGATAGACAGTTCATGTTATTAATCAATATAGATAAATATTTCAAATACGATTGGTTTATTTATAAATTACCACTTAAAATGTCATGATATTTAAATTATAAGGACTACAAAAAATAGGGAAGTATTGAAAGTGTCAATTTCAATAGTTGTGGGTACACATTATAAAAATTGAAAAAATGAAGGAAATAATTTTAACCGTAGGATCTTTATGGATGGAATCAATCTAAGGTCCAGATTGCTCCATTGTATTTTGTTTTATATATAGATAAAGATTGTCTATTTATAAATTACCACTTGAATTGTCATGATATTTAAACTATAAGGACTAAAAAATAGGGAAGTATTGAAAGTGTCAATTTCAATAGTTGTGGGTACACATTATAAAAATTGAAAAAAATGAAGCAAATAATTTTAACCGTAGGATCTTTATGGATGGAATCAATCTAAGGTCCAGATTGCTTCATTGTATTTTGTTTTAAATATATATAAAGATTATATGTACAGAAGTTATGATATTTATGTAGTCATATATACTTGCAAAAGACATACAATAGTAATAATATTTGTATTTCCGTATGTCATAGAGAATGCGAAACCCTAATCTAATAATGGGCCGAGCCCATTGGACTTTACATTGGGCTAAATACATAAATAATAATACTAATAATACACACTAATATGCCCCCTCAGTTTGAGCGGAGGAGGCTGTCGAACGCTCAAGCTGGATCGAAACTCAGTAAAAAGAGGTGGAGGCAGACCTTTCGTGAATTATCCGCATACTGATAACGAGATGGAACATGAAGAACTCTAACATCACCTGTAGCAACTTTCTCACAAACAAAATGAATATCAATTTCTATATGCTTAGTTCGTTGATGTTGAACTGGGTTAGATGACATGTAAATTGTACTGACATTGTCGCAGTAGACAATGGTTGCAGTGAACAGCAGAGTGTGAAGCTCCCTCAGAAGATTTCGTAACCATGATGTTTCGGCGACCACATTGGCCACCCCTCTATATTCTGCTTCATCACTAGAATGAGACACTATGTTTTGGCGTTTTGAAGACCAAGATAGCAGGTTATTACCAAGAAAAACACAATAGCCAGATGTAGACCGTCGTGTAGTGGGGCATCCACCCCAATCAACATCTGAGTAGGCTGTGAGCTGGGTAGTAGAGGAAGAATACAGCTGAAGGCCATGTTCAATAGTGCCCCGAACATATCGAAGAATACGTTTGAGAGCATGAAAGTGAGGCTCTCGAGGATCATGCATGAAAAGACAAATTTGCTGAACCCCATAAGTAATGTCTAGCCTAGTAAATGTCAGGAACTGTAATGCCCCCGCAAGACTACGGTACAAAGTAGGATCAGCAACTGGAGTACCTGTGTCTTGAAGCTTAGAATCTGTGTCAACCGGAGTATTGCACGGGTTACAGTTTACCATGTTTGCCCGTTCAAGAATGTCCATGTAACACCCCCAAATTTAATGTTTTGTGGAAGCATAATTTGGGTGTTACTAATCAATAATCAAAGCACACAGATATATAGAAAACGACTCTATATGCGTCGTTTTAACAAAATATATTTATATTAAAATGTTTACAACAGTTTGAACTCGTACATAGCTCGTGTTCATAATATGTGAGATTTAAGAACATAATTAGTTATACAAAATCTAATAATGCAATGAAATCTCTGAGGTTTGCATGGAGACTCGAGTTAATATGCATCCTGATGGGCAGTCCAAATCTACTGCTGAGTACCTGTGATACATGCTAAAATAGGTCAGCTAACGCTGGTGAGCTCATAGGTTTAGATATCAAATAATAGTGTATGAACCGCAAGATTTAAATGTTGATTTGCACCCAACAAATGATAATGATAATGTATACAACCATGAGCTCATAGTCTGAGCTTAACTCGAGGGTCGGGTCCCATATAGAGAATTCCGAGAGAGGTGCCTCCACGAGTGCCTAATCCACACTCGTCTTCCCAAATATTAGTACGTCCGTTTACCCAGTTAGTGCTTGCTAACCCGGACGAGGAGGGTCAATCCTATATGGTATCATATACTAATATTCACGCTACTTACGTATTACCAGACTATACTGACGGAGGACTTTGGTTTGATTAGTTGAAAACAACTCATGTAGTATATTGAAATATGTACTCGCGTTCACGTGTTAAAATAGAGCAATGTATCACACCCCTTGAGTAAAGCAGTAAAAGAGGGGCCATGAGACTCACCTGAGCCTGAAGATTTTATTTTAATAAACTGAGATCGATTGGTCAAGAATTGAAGTCCAAAGACTTGTAACCTGAGGGTGTTGTTATAAACATGAGAAGGTATCTAATAAGACTACCTTGTGGTTGTTTGTCCAACTAGAATGTCCAAATGATTACAATTTGGTTGATTGTCTAAGTGTTTGAAAATATGTACGGCCCGTTGGTGATTGTTTGTAATAATAATCTTGATGTTATCATATTGATTTCGAAGTGTTATATTTGAAAAACATGTTTTACAATGTTTTAGGGGTCATATTGTATAAGTATTTGAGGTTGTATAAGTTCGACACTTAGTATAAAAATAGTTTGAAACCTTCTGTTTTATGCGTCACTTATAGCGTCACTTGGGGGCTTAGGCGTCACTTCGGAAGTGACGCATGAAATAGTAGAATCTGAGTGAGGGCGTCACTTATGGAAGTGACGCATAGTGAGGTGTCACTAAGGTAGTGTTGGGTGTTAGTGTCGGATAAGGGTTCTAGGCGTCACTAGACAAGTGACAGAGGTAAGTGTCAGGAAAAAGGGGTTTTATGCGGCACTTATTTAAGTGACGCAACTTTAGGGCTTTATGCGTCACTTGGTGCGGCACTTAAGTGTCGCAGGAAGTGACGCCATACTAGACGGCCTAGGCGACACTTAGGTCTGCTCGACGGATTTTGAGCCAAAAATGAGTTTTTCGGTTTTCGTTTGGTTCGATTCTTTTACCCAACCCTTATATGGACATTTCAATCTTAAAGAAACAACTAGAACTTGAAAACACTAAAAATCGAGGAGTTGCGGGTTTTGTCGGAAACTTACAACTTTGCGCTTGAGAAATCCGGAAAGGTGGAAATGTAGATCGTTGCGAGGTGGTCGCTTTTTTCCAAATGAGCGATGAAAACTGAGGTCGTTTGGTGGTGTAATTTGGAGGATTATGGTGATGGTGGTTTGGTTAGTTTTTGAGAGAAATGAGAGAAGGAAAGAGAAAGATGGATGATGAAATGAGAAGAAGGGAGGAAAGAGGAGGGAAAGAAGGGGAAAGGAAGGGGCCCCGGCTGGTGGGGTCCACCGGGTGTGGGCTTCACCAGTTTTTCGTTCTCCTACGTGCGCACTCCGTGCGGCGTTCGTTTTCTCGTTCGTTTAAACTTTTAAATAATTTAGTACGCGTCTAATTGTGAGTTTTTAAAATACGAATGTTTTATCAATAATACTTAATAATGGTGTTATAAAATACAATTTAACTTTATTTTGGTTGTTTGCGCGTTTAATATTTTATTCGTGTAGACTTTGTTTGTACGATACGAAATAAGTACGAAATATTATTAGCATAATATTTTGAGTATAATAGTGCTATTAAATAATGTTATATTATTTAATAAAAATTGTTCACCAACGTCCGTATCTACTTGAACCGAATTACATTCGATTTGAAACTGGTACGATTTAATCAAATCGCATATTCGTATATATTCAACAATATATATTAAGATACATTAATTATCCTAATCTAAGGACTAATTACATGTACTAAGAATTGATTAGGCACTAATTTCTAGTCCTAATTTGGTGGGTGTTACATTCTTCCCTTGTTAGGAGAATTTCGTTCTGAAATTTAGCTCGAGGTCACGTTTGATGCAAAGTCAGCGAATAATTGAGGATACTCGAGTCGTATTTGGTCTTCCTGTTCCCAAGTGAATTCCGGACCGTGCCGCGAATTCCACTTGACCTTAATGATGGGAATACGACTTTGTTTGAGATGTTTGACCTCACGGTCTACGATTTCAGCAGGTTCTTCAACAAAATGAAGTTTGTTGTCGACGCGAATCTCGTCAAGCGGTATGATAAGTGTCTCATCAGACAGACATTTCTTTAGGTTAGAAATGTGAAAAGTAGGGTGCACGCTGCTGAGCTCGGCTGGCAGCTGCAGTCGATATGCCACGCGGCCAATCCTTTCGAGGATCTCAAAAGGCCCAATGTACCTGGGATTTAACTTTCCGCGTTTGCCAAATCGGATTACGCCTTTCCAAGGCGATACTTTTAGGAGTACTTGATCCCTAACCTGGAATTCGAGTGGTTTGCGTCTCACGTCAACATAACTTTTCTGACGATCACGTGCGGCTTTGAGTCGGTTTTGGATTTCGAAGATTTTCTCAGTGGTTTCGTGTATCAGTTCAGGACCAGTGAGTTGGCTGTCTCCCACTTCGGTCCAACAGATCGATGATCGGCACTTACGACGGTACAGTGCCTCGAATGGTGCAGCCTTAATGCTGGCATGATAGCTTTTATTGTAGGAAAACTCGCACAATGGCAGGTGTCTTTCCCAGTTTGCACCAAAGTCAACTACGCAAGCTCGTAGCATGTCTTCTAGTGTCTGAATAGTTCGTTCACTTTGGCCATCGGTTTGAGGATGGTATGCGGTACTCATATCAAGCCGGGTACCCAACGATTTTTAAAGTGATTGCCAAAAGTGAGATGTGAAGCGAGCGTCCCTGTCAAAGATAATCGAGGTTGGGACACCGTGTCGAGAAACAATTTCTTTGATGTAGATTTGTGAGAGGCGTTTCAATTTATCGGTTTCCTTGATCGCCAAAAAATGAGCAGATTTGGTGAGTCGATCAACGATCACCCAAATGGTATCACAACCGCTCGATGACTTGGGTAGTTTGGTTATGAAATCCATGGCAATTTGTTCCCATTTCCATTCAGGAATGCTCGGTTGTTGAAGTAAACCAGGTTTTTGATGTTCGGTTTTGACTTTCGAGCAAGTAAGGCACTTGCTGACATATGTGGCGATTTCGGCTTTCATGTTTGGGCACCAATAGAATTCCTTGATGCCGTGATACATTTTGTCGGATCCCGGATGGATAGAATATTTAGACTTGTGAGCTTCATCCATCACCAAGTCTCGCAGGTTCCCAAAACTAGGCAACCAGATTCGATTTGAGAAGTACCTAACGCCACTAGGTTTGATTTCGAATTGTTTATCGATGCCTCGTAAGGCTTCGCTTTTGACATTTTCGGGTTTCAAAGCTTCGAGTTGAGCGGTGTGAATCTGAGTGGTGAGATCATTATAAATGGTCATACTGAGGGCTCAGACTCGAAGTGGTTTTGGCCGTTCTTTTCGACTGAGGGCATCCGCAACAACATTTGCCTTGCCTGGGTGGTATTTGATTTTGCAGTCATAATCGGTGAGCAACTCGACCCAGCGACGCTGTCACATATTAAGATCTTCTTGGTCGAAGATGAGTTGGAGACTTTTGTGATCGGTGAATACGGTACTTCGGGTACCATAGAGGTAGTGTCTCCATATTTTGAGGGTGAACACCACGGCTCCTAGCTCGAGGTCGTGAGTCGTATAGTTCTTCTCATGAACTTTGAGTTGTCGGGAAGCGTAAGCAATGATCTTGTCTCATTGCATCAACACGCCACCGAGACCTTGATGGGAAGCATCGCAGTATACCACGAAGTCGTCGGTGCCTTCGGGTAAGGATAGAATAGGAGCATTGCAAAGCTTGAGTTTTAATAGCTGAAATGCTGACTCTTGTTTATCAGTCCAATTGAACTCCTTTTCCTTCTGCGTCGTGTCGTGAGTGGTTGGGCTATTTTGGAGAAATTTTCGATGAACCGGCGGTAGATACGGCCAAATCCAAAAATTGGCGTACCTCGGTTGGAGTAGTTGGCGCTTGCTAGTCTTTGATAGCTTCGATTTTTTATGGATCTACGTGGATTCCTTGACTATTATCAACATGCCTAAGGAATTGAACGGATTGTATCCAAAACTCACACTTGGAGAATTTAGCATATAACTCCTCGTGTTTGAGTAGTTCTAGGATGGTTTTGAGATGTCGTGCGTGTTCTTGTTCATTGCGCGAATAGATGAGGATGTCATCAATAAAGACAATGACAAACTTGTCGAGATAAGGTTTGCACACCCGATTCATAAGATCCATGAATACAGCTGGTACGTTTGTTAAGCCGAAGGGCATCACCTGGAATTCATAATGCCCTTAACGAGTTCGGAAAGCAGTTTTCGGGATGTCGGTGTCGCGGACTCGAAGTTGATGATAACCTGACCGATGATCGATCTTTGAATAAATACTCGACCCGTGTAGTTGGTCAAACAGGTCATCAATGCGAGGAAGTGGATACCGGTTCTTAACGGTCAACTTGTTCAACTCTCGGTAGTCGATACACATTCGGAAAGAACTGTCTTTCTTTTTAACAAATAAGACCGGAGCTCCCCAAGGTGAAGAACTCGGTCTAATGAATCATCAGTCCAGGAGTTCCTGTAACTGGGTGGACAACTCCTGATGTTCGGATGGGGCTAGGCGGTATGGTGCTTGGGCTACCGGTGCGGCACCCGGCACTAGATCGATCGAGAACTCAATCTGTCTAGGTGGAGGTAAACCAGGTAGTTCTTCCGGAAAGACTTCGGGAAAGTCTCTAACGATTGGCACATCCTCAAGTCGCTTCTCCTCCGAATCCTTCTTTGTGACGTGCGCGAGGATTGCAGGATAACCTTTTCTGAGAAATTTTCGGGTTTTCAGACAAGATATGATATTTAGTCTCGTCCCACCGGTCTCCCCCTGTATGATCAAGGTTCTACCGACGGTGAGAGGGATGCGGACGATTTTATCATAACAAACGATTTCGGCTCCGTGTGGTAATCTGGTGTTGTTGTTGGAGTTGTTGTTGTTGTTGGCGGGAGATCTATAGTCCTTGGTGAGGTGGCCGTACCTCTTGCAGTTATTGCAATAGGGACCGCAAGGACCTTCATGGTGGCGGTTGCACTTGGAACAGTAAGGCTTGCTCTCGATGTAACCACGCCTGTTTTCGGTGCTTGAGTTGTAGCTCTTGATGGTGTAGGGTTTCTTGTTTTAGGAGTTGTTGTGGTTGTCGAACCACTTTCTTTTGAGGTGGCTGGAGGAAGAAGTGGGTGGTTCAGAGTCTTCATTCATGGCTAGTAGTTCATGGGCCAGCCGGATGGCGCCATGAAGAGTGGTTTGGTTTGATGATGCGATGTTTCCTCGGACAGGATCCGGAAGGCCGCGGATGTACTTCTTGATTTTCTCGGGCTCGGTACTCACCATAGCTGGGCGAAGGATGGCAAGTTGTTGAAATCTGGTGGTATATCCAACAATATCAGTCCCCTGCACTTTCAAGTGCCAGAACTCCTCATCCAGCCTATGAAATTGTTCACTAGGGCAATACTCATCAGTGAGCATTTTCTTCAAGTCCTCCCAAGAGAGCAGGTAGGCGGTATCAATACCCACAGACTGGGCATATGAATTCCACCATGAGAGGGCACCATCTTTGAGGGTGCAGGTGGAGTATTTGACTCTGTCCTCTTCCGCACATTTGCTGATGTGGAAGACAGATTCCATTTACTCGAACCATCTGATTAGTCCGATGGCTCCTTCGGTTCCCTTGAAGCTCAAGGGTTTGCAGCTCTGGAAGTCCTTGTATGAGCAAGGTTTGGGTTGAGGCCCGTTGGCAGCTGTATCTTCGCTGCCCGAACTGAGTTGTCGGGTAGCCATAGCTTGGGCCACGCTTTGGGCTATGAGTTGGGCGATTTCAGTTTCGCTGAAGGTGAATCGCTTTGGTGGCATCTTGATGAACAAAATCAAGAAAAGACAATGAGATACTTGCGTGAAATTCTGATATATCACAGGTGGATATGATGGAATATACGATACAAAGTGATAATTATATTTCATTGAAATAACCAAGTTTAGTACATGATACGAGTTTTCAAAAGATTACATAATATGGGAAGTACAAATGGTACCGGAAATTGTTACATCCGGTTCGAATAGTAAGAGTCCTACATAGATAGATATAGATTACAAGATCACAATCACACTAGTTCTAATGCAAGTTGATCCTTTCCATTAGTGTGACAAGTCGATCCACGGTGACTGCGAGTGTACTGGTTTGTCGGGCATTGTCTTCTGCCAAGGCTAGTCGTTATACCAGCATCCTTGAGTATTCCTCGGCCTCTTGCAGGCGCTGCTCGCATTATTCCAACCTGAGTCGTAAGAGCTCGATTTCTACTCCTGATTCCACTACCCGGTCGTGGAGTATGTTCATGTTGCTAACGGTGTTTTCGTGATCTTCGGAGACTTGGTTGATACGCTCAAGCGCTGTGAGTCTCCAATTTTCATTTGTTTCTTGCAACGCGACATCCATGGTGCGAAGTCGTTGCTCATGACGGTTCAGCCTGGCGGCCAAGGTCGGCAAGGTGAAGTGAGTGGGATACTGGCCAGCTCGAGGCAACCTGGCGTTCCTCCTAGCTACCCTCGGGTTCTGTGATCCGGATTGAGAGTGTGATGGATTGGGTGGTGTGTTTGCCATTCTGAGACAAAGTGTTAAAAAGAATGAGGCCTATATTCATATAATACATATATAATATAGCCTAAGATATTGAGCGAGAGTGAGGCTTATCTATGTATATATATATATATATATATATATATATATATATATATATATATATCACATAATAGCCTAAAGTGTCTAACACAGACATGTTTGAGTCCCGGTTTCTCTCGTGGTTAGAGTCAACTAGTGTATCCTGTTCGGTCATGACTCCTTTCAGATCTCACATCATATTCTTTTAATTGTACATAGTTGATCAGGCTATGTTAAATTAAACCAATATCATGTAGTCACTGAACCTAATCATACTCAATAAGGAATACTGCCTAACGGTCATAGTCTAGGCCCACTAAATGCAACCTAGTTCACTATAACCTTAGGCTCTGATACCAATCTGTGACAAGCCGATCCACCTTTTTCCCGACACTGACCTCCGTCACTTGTCTAGTGACGCCTAGAACCCTTATCTGACACTAACACCCGACACTACCTTAGTGACGCCTCACTATGCGTCACTTCCATAAGTGATGCCCTCACTCAGATTCTACTATTTCATGTGTCACTTCCTAAGTGACGCCTAAGCCTCCAAGTGACGCATAAAACAGAAGGTTTCAAACTATTTTTACACTAAGTGTCGAATTTATACAACCTCAAATACTTATACAATATGACTCCTAAAACATTGTAAAACATGTTTTTCAAGTATAACACTTCGAAATCAATATGATAACATCAAGATTATTATTACAAACAATCACCAACGGGCCGTACACATTTTCAAACACTTAGACAATCAACCAAATTGTAATCATTTGTAAATTCTAGTTGGACAAACAACTACAAGGTAGTCTTATTAGATACCTTCTCATGTTTATAACCACCGCGTGTCATGGACACCCTCAGGTTACAAGTCTTTGGACTTCAATTCTTGACCAATCGGTCTCAGTTTATTAAGATAAACTCTTCAGGCTCAGATGAGTCTCATGGCCCCTCTTTTACTGCTTTACTCAAGGGGTGTGATACATTGCTCTATTTTAACATGTGAGCACGAGTACATATTTCAATATACTACATGAGTTGTTTTCAACTAATCAAACCAAAGTCCTCCGTCAGTATAGTATGGTAATACGTAAGTAGCGTGAATATTAGTATATGGTACCATATAGGATTGACCCTCCTCGTCCGGGTTAGCAAGCACTAACTGGGTAAACGGACGTACTAATATTTGGGAAGACGAGTGTAGATTAGGCACTCGTGGAGGCACCTCGCTCGGAATTCTCTATATGGGACCCGACCCTCGAGTTAAGCTCAGACTATGCGCTCATGGTTGTATACAATATCATTATCATTTGCTGGGTGCAAATCAACATTTAAATCTTGCGGTTCAAACACAATTATTTGATATCTAAACCTGTGAGCTCACCAGCGTTAGCTGACTCATTTTAGCATGTATCACAGGTACTCAGCAGTAGATTTGGACTGCCCATCAGGATGCATATTAACTCGAGTCTCCATGTAAACCTTAGAGATTTCATTGCATTATTAGATTTTGTATAACTAATTATGTTCTTAAATCTCTCATATTATGAACACGAGCTATGTACGGGTTCAAACTGTTGTAAACATTTTAATATTAATATATTTTGTTAAAACGACGCATATAGAGTCGTTTGCTATATATCTGTGTGCTTTGATTATTGATTAGTAACACCCAAATTATGCTTCCGCAAAACATTAAATTTGGGGGTGTTACAGTCCATAGCATATTTCTTCTGTGAAAGGAACATGCCTGCTGAAGTTCGCGTTGCTGCAATACCCAGAAAATAGTTAAGTGGCCCTAAATCCGTCATAGCAAATTCTCCATTTAGAGAGGAGATTACTCGATGTAAAAACGCATTTTGATGATGCAGTGAGGATAATATCATCCACATATATCAATAAGTACGCAATGTCCGATCCTCTGCGGAAAATGAATAGAGACGAGTCGGTTTTGCTGTGCTGAAACCCGACTCGCGTAGCATATGAAGCAAGCCGCTGAAACCAAACACGAGGATCTTGTTTTAGACCATACAGAGACTTCTTTAAGTGACAGACATAACCTGGGCGATAAGGATCGACAAACCCTGGGGGTTGTTGCATATATACGGTTTCTTGTAGAGAACCGTGTAAAAATGCATTTTGTACATCCAATTGATGTATCGGCCAAGAGCGAGAGAGGGCTAAACTAAGAACTGTACGTATGGTAGCCGGTTTGACAACCGGGCTAAAAGTCTCCTCACAATCAATGACTAGTTGTTGGCTTTTCCCATCAGCTACCAAACGGGCTTTGTATCGGTCAAGAGAACCATCAGCATGCAATTTGCGTTTATATAACCACAAAGAATGAACCACATTAATCCAGGTGGTCGTGGAACAAGATCCCAAGTTTCATTTTTAATTAAAGCATTATATTCAGTCTGCATGGCTGCATGCCAGTGAGGATCCCTAAAGGCTTGGGTGTATGAGCAGGGAGTGGAAGGAGTGACAGTAGTGGCGTGAAGGTTAAGTTTTTGGATGGGTTTATGGATATTATGTTGGGAGCGAGTGACCATTGAGTGAGTGCGTCTGTAACACCCCCAAATTTAATGATTCTTGGAAGCATACTTTGGGTGTTACTAATCAATAATCAAAGCACACAGATATATAGCAAACGACTCTATATGCGTCGTTTTAACAAAATATATTAATATTAATAGGTTTACAACAGTTTGAACTCGTACATAGCTCGTGTTTGTAATATGAGAGATTTAAGTACATAATTAGTTATACAAAATCTAATAATGTAATGAAATCTCTGAAGTTTGCATGAAGACTCGAGCTAAGATGCATCCTGATGGGCAGTCCAAATCTATTGTTGAGTACCTGTGATACATGCTAAAATGGGCCAGCTAACGCTGGTGAGCTCACAGGTTTGAGTATCAAATAATATTCTATGAACCGCAAGATTTAAGTATTGATTTGCATCCAGCAAATAAAGTTACAGATAATGTATACAACCATGAGCGCATAGTATGAGCTTAACTCGAGGGTCGGGTCCCATATAGAGAATTCCGAGCGAGGTGCCTCCACGAGTGCCTAATCTACACTCGTCTTCCCAAATATTAGTACGTCCGTTTACCCGGTTAGTGCTTGCTAACCCGGACAAGGAGGGTCAATCCTATATGGTACCATATACTAATAGTCACGCTACTTAGGTATTACCAGACTATACTGACGGAGGACTTTGATTTGATTAGTTGAAAACAACTCATGTAGTATATTGAAATATGTACTCGCGTTCATGCGTTAAAAAAGCAGAGCAATGTATCACACCCCTAGTAAAACAGTAAAAAAAGAGGGGCCATGAGACTCACCTGAGCCTGAAGAGTTTATCTTAATAAACTTAGATTGATTTAGCCAAGAATCGAAGTCCAACGACTCGTAACCTGAGGGTGTCCACGACACGCGATGGTTATGACATGATTGAGTATCTCAAAGAGCACCCTTGTAGTTGTTTGTTCATCTAGAATGTCCAAATTACCATGATTTGGTTGTTTGTTTAAGTGTTTGAAAATGTGTACGGCCCGTTGGTGATTGTTTGTAATAATAATCCCACATTATTATTTTGATGATTTTGAAGTGTTATACCTAAAAGTAAGTTCCAATGTGTTTTAGAAGTTGTGTCGCATTTGTGTTTGATGTTATACAAGTTTAACACTTTGTGTGAAAGTTTAGATGTAACACGGTTACTTGTGAACCTAGGGTAAGGGCGAAGCCCGTTAATGACGGGGGTCCGGGGTCAGCGCCCCTGGTAGCGGGGTGCAAGGGGCAGAGCCCCTGGCTGGGGTCGAGCTGCCAGGTCAGCTTGGAAAATTTTTATTTCTACTATATTGCTTTGGTGAAAAACGCACCTGGACTTGAATTTGGGTGAAATGGGGCGTCAAATTTGGGTCTCAAAACTTAGTGTAAAATTAGTTTGAAACCTTCTGTTTTATGCGTCACTTATAGCGTCACTTAGGGGCTGGGCGTCACTTAGGAAGTGACGCATGAAAGGCAGAATCTGAGTGAGGGCGTCACTAAGGGAAGTGACACATACTGAGGCGTCACTAAGGTAGCTTGGGCGTCACTTAGGAAGTGACGCATGAAATTGGAAATTCTGAGTTTAGGGCGTCACTTAGGTAAGTGACGCATAAGGTGGCGTCACTTCATTAGTGTCGGGTATAAGTGTCGGTTAAGGCTTCTAAGCGTCACTAAACAAGTGACGGAGGTAAGTGTCGGGAAAAAGGGGTTTTATGCGGCACTTATGCAAGTGACGCATGATTAGGGCTTTTAGCGACACTCAATGCGTAACTTAAGTGACGCATGAAGTGACGCTATACTGCACCTTCATTGCGACACTTAAGGCTGTTAACGAATTTTTGAGCCAAAAACGAATTTTCGGGTTTCCGTTTGGTCTGATCCTTTTACCCAACCCTTATAAGGACATTCTAAGCTTAAAGAAACAACTAAAACTTAAAAACACTTAAAATCGAGAGGTTTCGAGTTTTCGTCGGAAACTTACAAGTTAATGAATCAAGATTCCGGAAAGGTAGGAGTGTAGATCGTGACGCAGTTGTTCTTTTCTTCCAAACGAGCTCAACGATTTAATGAAGCTTGGTGGTGTGTTTTAGTGATTTTTGGTGTAGGTGGTGTGGATGGTTTTTGAGAGAAAAATGGGAGGGAGAGAGAATGAAAATGAAAAGAATGTGGGAAATGGGGGGAGGGCTTTTTGGGGCAGATTTTGGGGAAGGAAGGGGGAGAGTTTCTCCCAACTTTTTAATCCCCGTGGTTGCGCTCCGTTCGGTGTTCGTTTCCCCGATCGTTTAAAACGTTAATTATATATCTTTTACGTATAATTATAAGTATAAAAAAATATAATTGTTTAATTTAATATTTTTGTTGAAGGATTTTACCCAATACTTAATGACTTAAATGGTTTTGTTTGTCTGTGTGTTAAATGTATAAGTCGTGTAGACGTTTATTATACGATACAAAATTTAATTGAAATATTATTAACATAATATTTTTGGATGTAATAGCGTTATTAAATAAAGTTATATTATTTTATAAAATGGTTCACCAACGTCCGTATTAATTGAATCGAATCACATTCGATTGAAATGCGTACGATTTAGCCAAATCGTGTAATTGTACATATTCAACAATATATTATTTGATACATTAATTAGCCTAACACAGAACTAATTACATGTATTAACAGGGGATTAGGCACTAATTATTAGTCTTAATTTGACGGGTGTTACAGCGTAAAGGGGTAGAATGAGTTGGAGATGAAGTAAATGAATTGGAAGAATTTTCTGAAGAGGTGGGAGATGAGTTGCTTGAGGTATTTGTAGGTGGTGGAGAAGGAGGAGTTGGAGGAATTGGAGAATTTTCAGGAAGGATGTGAGGTGTTGTAGGAGTTGGAGGTGGGGGATTTGCGGTAACAGGAGAGGTTCGAGACATGAGAAGTTGGCGTGCAATCGGAGAAGGGTCACACGACGTGTCTAAAAAATCATATGAGGGAGCTTGATTGGGAGAGAAAGAAGCGAATGGAAAAGATGACTCGTCAAAGATGACATGTCGAGAAATAATGATTTTCTTGGTGTTGAGATCAAGACATCGATATGCACGGTGATTGACAAGGTAACCAAGAAATATGCATGGGGTGGTGCGAGGTGCGAGTTTATGTGGAGGAAAAGTATATGGGTAATAGAGGCACCCAATGGTGCGAAGGTGAGTGTATGAGGTTGGTTTGTTAAGCAGTTTGGTGTATGGGATTTCATTATTGAATTGAAGTGGACAGAAGAATATTCAGAAGATATACAGCTATGAAGAGAGCTTCAACCCAATATTCAGGTGGAAGATGTGCTTGAAATAAGAGGGTGCGTACGACATTATTGATGGTGCGAATCATGCGTTCTGACTTCCCATTTTGTTGGGAAGTTTGAGGACAAGAGAAGCGAAACTGAATACCATTAGTGGCGAAGAGATCATGCATGGATGGGTTATCAAATTCTCCACCATGATCGCATTGAAAAGCTCGTATTTCACATTTAAACTGGGTACGAACATAGGCTCGAAACTGAATGAATTTGGAAAAGGCATCGGATTTTCGGTGAAGAGGGTAGATCCAAAGAAAGTGAGAGAAGTGATATAAAAATAACACATAGTATTTAAAACCACTCATGCTAGGTATTGGAGAAGTCCAAATGTCAGAATGAATGATGTCAAAAGGAGACTCAACTATAGACTCAGAGCGATAAAATGGGAGTTTGATTTGTTTACCTAACTGAAACGCATGACACAAAATATGTGTTTTATTTGTATGGTATGAAATGAAACCTCTAGATGCAAGGGATTAGAGTATTGTATCCCCAGGATGTCCTAAACGCTAATGCCATAAAGCATGGTTTTGATTTTGGGAGATAACAGAAAAGGCAGAAGCATGATGAGAAGAAACGGGATAGAGATCTCCGGTGCTATCGTATCGAAGAAGGAGTTATCGAGTTTTTAAATCTTTTACCGAGAAACCATAAGGGTTAAACTCGATTGAGCACTTATTATCTTTTGTAAATTGAGGAACAGAAATAAGGTCTCAAATAATGTTTGGGGTAACAAGGACATTTTTGAGATACAGAGGACGATATAGGTTTGGTATTTGGCTATGTCCTATTTGAGTAACAGGAATATGAGATCCATCACCTACAACTACAAACCGAATAGTGCTAGAATTAAAATGAGAATTGAGATTACCTGCATGTGAAGTGAGGTGTGAAGAAGCCCCGGTATCCAAGATCCATGATTGTTGATTTCTGAACATATATTTTTTTCCAATTGAAACTAAAAATAAAGATATGAAACAGAAAGAATGTGGTCAACGATATCAAAAACCTTTAAATAATACACCACTAAAGGGTCATTAGTGGACATAAAGCATCCACAAGAATCCTTTGCTGTTGAACTTAGAATTGAACACGTGGGCACTGACTCCTTTCAAACACATACGGAGTATAAAGCAATGTTGATTCCTTGATTGGTCTGATGATCTCGTTGAAGTACATAGAAAATTTAACCGACGACGCTTGAAGTGATGATTATATATATATATTTTTTATTGATGATCGTAATTGTGTGAATCTGAGACTCGAAGATATTGATCAGAATCTGGAATGGCAACGACAGACTAGGAATGATAATTTTAGGGTTGAACCCGCTCTGATACCATAATAATATTTGTATTTCCGTATGTCATTCAGAAAACATTACAACGTATAAATAGAGAATGCGAAACCCTAATCTAATAATGGGCTGAGCCCGTTGGACTTTACATTGGGCTAAATACATAAATAATAATACTAATAATACACTTTAATAAATAGATGATTTTAAAACTTGAATACGTGCAATCACTACAACAAAAGTGTTAATTCTTCACACTTTTTTCCTCACACTTTTATAAAGTGTTAACTTATTTGCTAAGTTATTCACACTTATAAGTGTGTAGAAAAGTTCACGCTTTTAAATGTGAACTAATTGAACTAATAATAATATGTATCACAATGTTGACGCTTACATGTGTGAAAAAATTCAAAATTTGCAAACACTTTAAAGTGTGAAGATCATTTCTTAACACCGAATTTCTTCACGCTTAAGAAGCATGAACAAATTGAGTGTTACGAAATGATCTTCATGCTTTTAGGTGTGGACTTTGTTCAATTTTATTACGCTTATAAGTTTGAACATTGTGATAGATATTATTATTAGTTCAATTTCTTCACGCTTAAAAGGGTGAACATTTTGTACGCACTTATAAGTGTGAATAACTTAGCAAATAAGTTAACACTTTATAAAAGAATGAAGAAAAAAAGTCGAAAATTGACACTTTTGTTGTAATAAATAGAAGATTTCGAAGGTGGGTGCATACAATAATAGTAAACGGTGTAAATTTTTACACATTAATAAACTCTAAACCTTAAATTTTTCCAATGTAACTAACTGAGTCATTTTCTTGCATCTATTTAAATTTTTTGCACATTAACAAATTATCGTAAACGGTGTAAATCTTACACATTAATAAACTCTAAACCCTTAAAATTTTCGTCAAATACATTTTTTCTGATGTAACTGAGTCATTTTCTTGCATTTATTCAAATTTTTTTGCATTTTTTTCTTGATGTTATTTCTGTTGCAAGGACTATTAGATTGTTAAGAGATTATTTTTAGTCAATATGTCGACGTTTCATTTCTTGTCCCTTTAGTAGATTTTCAGGTGACATAAACGGATAAATACACCATGAGACGTTCTTAATTGGTTACATATATGATACAATATACTTTAAACTCAAGTATTTTTCTACACTATTCATGTACTAAATATACTAATGACCTTGAAAATGTTGATGGATTCAAATAGACTAAATGTTGAGACATAGTTTGTGACAACAGATCTAGCTTGAAATAGGACATGTGTAATTGTTATCATGTTTGTACATTGGTCTAGATTTGTAAATAAATGTTTGTTTTGTTATTAATGTTTGTTAAATATATTAGTATATTAATGTGTTAGAAGAATATTGAAAACGAAATAAATATGCATAGCGAGTCGAGATTTCAAGTCGCAAGGCATTACGATGCGAGATGAGATCTGAACTCGCAATGCAATAGGTATAGCGAATCAAAGCCAAGCTGGGTTTGGGCTGCGAGTTGAGTTGGACTCGCAGGCCCATGACCTGCGAGTTGAACCGAAGTATATATATTTGATTCGTTAAACCTAAAACATAACTTTTGCCATTCGTTTATTCAACCTGCAAATTCAGTAATCCAGAGAAAACATATTCTAAAGGCTAGGCTTTGACGATTTGTCGTTTAAAGCTAAGTATTAGTTAAACAAAATGCAAACTTATTCGTTATAATAAGATAATATCGTATTAAGGGATTCTGCACCTTAATACTATAGATAATGAATATATCGATCCTAGAACTAGGGACTTACATCTGGTATCAGAGATTTCAGGCTAAATACGAGTAAGTTTGGAGTTTTTGTGATCATCGCGTTTGATTTCGGGTTGTTTTTACGTGCATTAGTAGATATTAACGATCAAAATCATTCTCTGGACAATTTAGGGTTTGTTTACGAATGAAATTTCTAGTTTCAATCGTAAAAATACCAAAAGTTTTCAGTTTCTGGGTTTTTTAGCCATTTCGCAAGTTGAGATTAGGGTTTCAGCTACGTCTGCGAACCGATTTGAACTTGCGAACTGAACCTAGTTGTGCGATTCGAACCAAGCTGCGAATCGAGATCCCCTGCGAACTGAGATCACTTGAGAGTTGACATCTGTTGTGATCCGAACTGAGATTGGCGAAATGAAGTTTGCAAGTCCAGCTGTGATTGCGAATTGAGCTGAGTTGCGAATCGAGTTTAATCTGAACTCGCAAAACAGTCTGAATTTTTAAAGATGTCTGATTTAAGTAAAATGATTGAGATGGAATATGAGGTTGGAAAATTTAATGTTCCACCTAAATTGTTAAGATTTGAAGATTATTACAGTTGGAGAGATAGATTTGAATCTTACTGTAGATTCCATGATCTCTCATTCTGGATGTGTATCAAAACTGGATACACTGGACCTACTAAATTTGTCCAAAATTCCACTGTGGTTATTACCTATCAGAATACGAATGATCAACAAAAGGAGGACTTTAGATCAGAGAACAAAGGTCATTCTTTTATTAAGATGTGTCTTCCTAAAGAGATCAATCATCAGCTAAAATCTTTTCATACTGCTAAAGAGCTCTGGGAAGCTCTTGAGAAAAGAGGTGAAGGTAGTCCACAAGTGAAAGCTGGCAAGAAGAATCTTCTGAAGAAGCAGTTTACAATGTTTAAAGCTTTGAAGGGAGAAGATCTTGATGCTTATGTTACCTGTTTCTACCATTTACTGAGTGAGCTAGAAACCATTAGATTACTGTAGAAGAAGCAGAGAAAACCGACAAATTTATTGAGGGTTTGCCTTCTAAGTGGGAATTGCATGGTGTTATGCTTAAGGATAATGAAACACGATATGCTACCATGACCTTTAAGCAGGCTATTGACAAGCTCAAAGGTTATGATTTCACCAAAAAGTCAAGAGATACTGATTCTGATCAGGTTCAGAACCCTGGGTTATATCATAGTAAGACAAATCTTTCGACTACGTCCTCCATTTCGACCACTGCTTTGTTAGTTGGTGATACTGGTGAAAATGGTGAAATGATAACTGAGGATATCTGTTTTCTTTCCTCATCTGGTAGTGAAGTAAAAGGAAAAGGTACTGAGAAGTCATCTCAAGAGCATCAGAAGATGCCTATGAGTGTGAAATCTGCTGAACAACAACTGTCTGTTTTTGCTTCCTTTGTTGGTTCGTATGAGAATTACATTAAGAGTAAAATCAATGATCAGATTCTCTTTGTTGAAGATTATGATCAAATCGACTCTGACTATCTTGAAGAAATATATCTCTAGGATCAACTTGCTATGTTATCAAAGTGAAGAGTTTCTTGAAGAGGACTGGTAGGAAGGTTTTTGGCAACCGATCAGGGTTTGATAAAACCAAGATCAAGTGTTTTAACTGTCAAGGTTATGGACACTTTGCTCGTGAATGCCAAAGACCTAAGGTAGAAACTGGAAATGGAAAACAAGGTTCGGGAAGTACTCTTGCTTCCAAAGCCTTGGTGGTAAAGCAGTTAGATGGCTCTTATGATTGGAAAGTCCAGTCTGAAGAAGCTTTGATGGCTGAGATTGAGGATCAAGAGAGAACTGTTGATACAATGTCCTACATGCCTACTGATGTAGAACAACAAGTAGAGGTGCCTGCGTTTTAAATGAAAGCAAGTGATGATGTTGTGTTGTATATGGATTCAACTCAAAAAATGAGTCCAAAAGAGTTTTTGGCACACATGGCTGAAGTACAAACAGATAAGAAAAGGGTATGTCGTCTTACTCTTGCTGATATCTGTTATTTAGTTACTGATTTACAATCTTAAATTAGTGTGTTAACTGTGTCAAATAGCAATTTGTCATCCCAACTGAATGTGGATAGATAATCTTATAAGACTGTTAGATCTGAACTTGACCAAGCTCTTATGGATGTGCGTAGATTAAGTGATGATAAACATGCTTTAAAAGATAAGATTAAGTCTGATACTTCTGATAGAACATCTCTTAGAGATACCATAAATGAAAAATCAGTTATCATAAATGGTCTCTACATGAACATTAGAGACTTAAATGAAACAATTGCTAGTAAGGATCAGGAGATAGTGAATCTTAATTTGAAGTTTGTTGAGAAAAACCATAAGCTTGAGTCTTATAGAACTATTGAAATGGATAAAATGCTTGATGCTCAACGTAGTGTAAAGGACAAGACTGAGATCGGATACAATGATGTAGCCCCTCCTTTTAATGCTAATTACACTCCTATTCCTGAAGATTCTGAAATGATTGATGTTAATCTTGAGGTTATAGTAGCTAATAAGTTTGATAAATCTGAGGCACATAAGAATGTTGTTAAGAATCTGTCATCAGATAATAGTAAGATTTCACCTCTCACCAAAATACAGTTTGTATCGGGTGGAGTGATTAATGATACTAAGACTAATGATAAGGTTAATAAGGAACAAACATCTGAATCTTTAGTGCCTAAGACTCCGAATGAGAAAGCAAAAGTTAGTAAATCACGAAAGCAGATGTCATGTTTCAAGTGTCACCAAAAGGGACACGTAGTTTCTTGTTGTCCAAATAAGAAGCTGGAAGCATTACATAAGCTTGTGATTGATGAAAAGACACCGACCGGCTCTAGTTTGAATGTGGATAGGTTAGATACCAAACCTAAGTTAGGTAATAAACCTGTTAACATTCTTAAAATAGATGGCAACCACAGTGTCTCCGCACCTAAACCTAAACGGCCATATACTCTAAGTGATAATTCTTCTAATAAGCCTAAGGATATGACACCGTCAATGCTTGCTGATTCAAAGTTTCCTGATTCAAAGCTTCATGTCATCTTTTGGGCAGAAGCAGTGAATATAGCATGTTATGTTCTAAATAGAGTTCTTACGGTCAAAAAACAGAACAAGACTTGTTATGAGATTTTGAACAATAAGAAACCAAACTTAAAAGGATTTGAACCCTTTAGAGTTTCTTGCACTATATTAAAAACTGGACATCAAGCTAAATTTGGTGAAAAGGCCGACGAAGGATTTTTCCTAGGTTATATGCCTAATTCGCCAAACAAGGGGGTTCTTAATAAAGTCACGGGACGTTTGGAGGTAGTGTATATCATTGAAGTTACAAGCTACACACTAGATGTAAATAAGGGCTTAGATTGGCAATTTGATTATTCTGATCTTTTTGCATCTTTTAAAGTTCCTGTGAGTGATTTTATCAGTGATTCAGAGATTTCTGAACATTTATTGTCTGAAAATGAGGATATTGGCCACACTCCAACATCGAATGCTCAATCTTCTGCAATCAAGACAAGTGTTGATCCAAATCAACCATCTACTAGTGGATCTCAAAAATCGAAAGTAAATACACCTCCACATGAGGAAGAGCTGATGCAAAACTTAGTGGATGATATCGTTACTCCAATTAGAGAATTAAGAATATCTTGTGATATTGATAATTCAGAGCCATCCAGTGAGGAGGTACCAGATTTGAAAGATACACCTGAACCTCATAGTACTCATGAAATAGGTACTAATTTGGAGGATGAAATACCAGTTGAACCGGTAGCCGTTACTCGGACTAGTAAGAATCAACCTCCTGAGAACATCATAGGTGATCCTCAAATACCTATGTTAACTAGAGGACAAGTTAAAGCTAGTATTTCTGACAACCAAGATCACCCAAGCTTGTATTCTGAAATGAAAGAGACGGAGATTTCTAATAAATGTCTATATTTATGCTTTATCTCACAAGTTGAGCCTAAAAATGTTCAATTGGCTCTAAAGGAAAGTTCGTGGGTGGAAGCAATGCAAGAAGAACTATTTCAGTTCTCAAAAATTACAAGTATGGGAGTTGGTTGATCTTCCAAAGGGAGAGTATCCAATTGGAACTAGATGGGTATTTAAGTGTAAGAGAGATGATCGGGGTGTCATTACTCGCAATAAAGCTCGTCTAGTGGTTAAAGGGTTTAATCAATAAGAAGGAATATATTACAATGAAGTGTTTGCACTAGTTGCTAGGATAGAAGAAATTAGAGTATTCTTAGCATTTGCCTCATTCAAAGGGATAAAATTTTATCAGTTGGATATTAAGAGTGCCTTTTTGTATGACAAAGTTGAAGAATTGGTGTACGTTTCACAACCACCAGGGTTTGCTGATCCTGACTATCCAGATAGAGTATATCGATTGAATAAGGCCCTATATGGATTACATAAAGCACCTCGGATGTGGTATGGAACACTATCAACGTATCTACCTGATAATGGATTCACAAGAGGATCAATTGATAGTACACTTTTTGTAAAGTGGAAGAAGAAAGACTTTCTACTTGTGCAAGTGTATGTTGATGACATTATCTTTGAATCTTCTGATGAAAAGATGTGTCAAGAATTTGAGAAAGTCATGAGAAAAAGGTTTGAAATGTCTGCAATGGGAGCCTTAAATTTCTTTTTAGGATTGCAAGTTGATCAAAAGAAGGATGGATTCTTTATTCATCAATCTAAATATACATATGAGCTATTGGAACGCTTTAAGATGGATGAAAGTAAGGTCTACAATACTCCAATTCCAGTCAATCATAACCTTGGAACAGATACATCGAGTGATAGCGATGTAGATCCAACTCTTAATAGAGTCATGATTGGATCACTAATGTATCTAACTGCCTCTCGGCCTGACATTATGTTTGCTGTTTGTATATGCGCAAGATATCAGGCTAATCCGAAAGAGTCACATATGCAAGTTGTGAAATGGATCTTTCGTTACCTCAAAGGAAAACCGAAGCTGGGACTTTGGTATCCGACTGATGGAAACTTAGATCTCATAGCTTATACTGATTCGGATTATGGAGGATGCAGTCAGAATAGGAAATTTACAACCGGAGGATGTCAATTCTTAGGAGGTAGATTAGTATCCTGGCAGTGCAAGAAGCAAAGCTCGGTAGCCATTTCTACATGTGAAGCTGAGTATGTTGCAGTTGCAGTTATTGTTCTCAAGTACTTTGGATCCAACAGCAACTGCGGGATTATGGGTTAAGCATAACCAATACTCCTATGATGATTGATAATGAGTCAACAATGTCGATCACCAACAATCCGGTGAAGCACAGTAAAACTAAGCACATTGATATTCGACATCATTTTATCAGAGACTGTGTTGAGAAGAATTTGATAAAGTTAGTTAAGGTTTCATCATTAGATAATTTAGCAGACTTATACACAAAGGCGTTCGACAGAGCAAGATTTGAGACGTTGGTTCAACTAAACGGAATGAGAAATCCAGAGTGATTAGTCTTCCAAGGGTATTTTTGTAATAATTAGTAGTAATTTTTATCTTCTTATTAAAAAAAGGGGGTATGACATTCATTTGCTTGTTACCTAAGGGGAATCGCCTCCAATAAAAGAACAACAGTAGTTCTTTTAGAAAAATGTTTAAGTTTTTATCTGCAAAAACTATGGGAGATGATAGTATATTAGGAGAATAAGCGTCACAATAATAAGCTTAAGTCCTAAGTATGATGTGTTAGTAGGTTTAATTCAAGCTACATTAGAACTACAGCGGTTCTATCAGGTATGTATTTATATTTATTTGATTATACCACCTATATCCACAAGTTATAAACTGCATGTTTTAAATGTCTAGATAGCTTCATTATATGATGTACTGGTAGGCAAATTATATAAACATCTCTAAGCATTTAAGAAGTCTTAATATACTTTATTGTTATCTAGTGTTTCTATCATATGGTGTATGACATAAGTCTTAATTATTGACTGATAGCATTCACATGCAGTGTAATTATAAAGATATAAATGACAAATAGTAACAATATGGGTATTAACTTAATTACTGGTGACTTTGTTGTACTGAGTACAGACCTGAAGCCTTTAATTAAATTAATATTCTCAAATGTATTTTAAATCATGCTAAAAAGGATCCTCTGTTGTACTAAGTACAGACTTGAATAACATAGCATCTTCAAAGTATGTTTGATATTTGTCTAAATTTTAAATTCAAGTGTAAGTTTGATAAACCTTTACCTTGAATCTAAGGAAACTAGTGTAATATGTGTTGCTTGAATTCTTCAGTATGTCATATTTTAGAAAACACTTGATAATATTCATACTAACAATAATGGTGTTGCTTAGATATGTGAGTATAATTTGTTTATATGGATCATAATATTGGTAATCATCTTGAACTGTCTATAAGAAAATATTCACTTTAAGTGAATAATATATTTTTATTAATTATGCTATGTGGATAAAGGTACCTAAGATATAATTTTATGAATATAAATGAATAAATGATGAAATTAGTTGTAATTCTATTGTAATTTATTTGAATTTCATGAGGTATGTATACTAACAATCTACTTAGACTTTTTAATAAATTTAACCAGTTTGTTCTTTCTAATATGATCCCTAAGCAGATAAATTCTTATTCAGTTAATTTATGTACTCTATTTTATTTCAAGGGTTTAATAAAATGGTACCTGATACCACTGTTTGTTTATATGTGTTGTTTTATTTTATTTTTATGTTTATATAAATTTATTTTATTTTATTTTAATTAAATGTTACCCTTTGGAATTAAATTATAATGATTATTTTATATCCGTGTTGAAAAATCATAACAAATACAAGTAAAAAATAATGGTATTTTACACTTGTACGAATAATGGATTTACATTTATACTTAGTATTAAATTCGCTTTTTAATTTAATTCTGCGAGTTGACTAGTCAAACCTGCGGATCGAGTTATCAGTATAAAAGGGTGGTCAAACGAGTCAAACTTTCCACCGAATCCACATACGATTTGCGAGCTCACTTCATCTCTGCGAATCGACTTACAGCGAAACGAGACGAAACAGTGTTTTCGTTTGATTTTGATAGAGGAACGAGTTTTTGATCCGTAGCTTTTATACATCTTTCCTTTGCGATCATTTTGAGGTAAAAATCAATGGTTTTCGCCGTGTATTTAACTAGAAATTGACACTTTTAATAACTTAAGGTTTTGGTTTAAAGTTTAAACGACTAACGTAGATTCAATGTGTTATTTGACAAGGATATTGTAGATTAATGTTAAATGAACCTTAATGAACGTGAACAATTCGATAGATCTTGATAAAATTGATAGATTAATCGATTTTATGTTTCACTTCGCGACGGCATTTCATCCTGCGAGTTGAGATCTATCTCAATTCGCAGTGTCTATTGTTGCGAGGTGAAACTCATTTCTCTTGACTTGTTGACTTGCGGATCGAATAGGTCTGCGGATCGACTTGCGAGCCGAGCTGCGGATTGACTTGCTTAGCGAGTTGACATGCATGCGAATTGAGTTGCGAATTGAAAGTTTTTAATTTTCAAAACGTAACTTGCGACTTAAAATTTTGATGTAATTAATTATATTACTATAATTTTAGACTTCAAAAGTTAATATATATTTTGACGTAAGACTTATATATTAATATATAATAACATATATTATATATATATATATATATAAAAGACTTTAGATTTGATATTATTAGTTTTATATATATATATATATATATATATATATATATATATATATATATATATATATATATATATAACATTAACTTACGACTATTTAGTAATAAGTTAAATATCGTTTATATAAGATTTGAGACAATTATGTAACAAGTTATATATTCTAAATTTAGACCTAAGATGTTTGATGAATTTTGATTCATAATACATTATAGTTTAAAATTTAGTTAATGCTGTTAATGTGCAGTAATTGTTTTTGTCATTTTTGTTTTATACAGATATGGCACGTACGTTTGATAAAGGTCACAATATTCTTGTTGATCTAGATCTTGGTGCACGTGGAGCTAACAAAGTAGCTCAAGTGCTTACATTCTTTGCACGTTCTCGAATTCGTTATGCGCTTACGGAGTCTCCACCTGTAACACCCCCAAATTTACTGTTTGGCGGAAGCATAATTTGGGTGTTACTAATCAATAATCAAAGCACACAGATATATAGCAAACGACTCTATATGCGTTATTTTAACAAAATATATTAATATTAAAATGTTTACAATTTTCGAATCCGTACATAGCTCGTGTTCGATTAGATGAGAGATTCCTTTACATAAATACTTGTACAAAATATACTAATGCAAGGAAATCTCTTATGTCTGCATGCTGACTCGAGCTATTGTAATCCTGAGGGCAGTTTAACTCTACTGCTGAGTACCTGTGATACATGCTAAAATGGGTCAGTAACGCTGGTGAGCTCACAGGTTTGAGTATCAAATAATATCGTGTGAACCGCAAGATTTAAATAATGATTTGCATCCAGCAAATAAAGATAATGATAATGTATACAGCCATGAGCACATAGTCTGAGCTTAACTCGAGGGGTCAGGATCCACCTTTAAGGACCTGATCGAGGTGCCTCCACGAGTGCCTAATCAACACTCGTCTGAACAAATATTAGTACGTCCGTTTACCCAGTTAGTACTTGCTAACCCGGATGAGGAGGGTCAATCCTATATGATATCATATACTAATATTCACGCTACAATGTATTACCAAACTATGCTGACGGAGGATTTTGAAATGATTAGTTGTGTAAAACTCATGTAGTATATGAAAATGTTTGTACTTGCGTTCACATGTTAAAAACAAGCAATGAATCACATCCCTTTGTAAAAACTGTAAAAGAGGGGCCATGAGACTCACCTGAGTCTTGAAGCGTTTAATCAATAAACGTGAGTTGATTAGCTGATTAGTGATTGTCCGAAGACTCGTAACCTGAGGGTGTCCACGACACGCGATGGTTATAAACATGATTGGGTATCTTAAAGATCACCATTGTAGTTGTTCGTCCAACTAGAATGTCCAAATTACTACGATTTGGTTGATTTATTTAAGTATTTGAAAATGCGTACGGCCCGTTGGTGATTGGTGTCTCATTATCATTATTATGGTTTCGAAGTGTTCATGTATCTCAATGTGTTTAAAAAGTCATGTCGTATAAGTGTTTGAAGTTACATAAGTTCGACACTTAGTAAAAATTCATATTTTCAAGGTTCTGATTTATGCGACACTGGGTGCGACATAAGGCTTGTGTCGCTAGGTGCGACATAGTCTATTGTGTCACAAATCATGTCTGCGACATAAGTCTTTGTGTCGCTAAGTGTGACATCCGCAATTTAATGCGATATAAGATGTTGTGTCGCTATGTGCGACGGGAATAAGTTCTGCGACATAGTGTCTTGTGTCGCTGTATGCGATATCCGAAGGTGTTGCGACATAGTCACTTGTGTCTCTATATGCGAGTTAAGTAAGGGTTTTACGACATAAGGGCTTGTGTCGCAAGTGGCCTGGATCCTCTGCGACATAATGAGCTATTGGCCGGAATTTGGGCCAAAAACATGTTTTCCGGCGACCATTTGGTCCGATTCTTTTACCCAACCCATATTTGGACATTTCAAGGTTAAATAAACAACTAACAAGTGAGAATAATGGAAATCGGAGTGTTTCGAGATTTGTCGGAAACTTCAAACTTAACGCCGAAGAATTTCGAAAAGGTAGGAATATAGATCGCGATGAGGTGGTTCTTTTCTTCCAAATGAGTTAGATGAGATAATGGGTTTTTGTGGTGATTTTTGATGGTTTAATGGTGGTGGTGGTGATGGTGATTTTGAAAGGAAAGTGAGAGAGAGAGAGAGAGAGAGAGAGAGAGAGAGAGAGAGAGAGAGAAAAGTGGAGATGATGATGATGATTATGATTTGTGAAAGGGGGGAAGGGAAATGGGGTGGGGTTTGACCCCCTCACCCCTTGGGCTGGTTTTCAAGGGGGACCCACCAAGGTGTGGGTCTCCAATTTTTACTCCCGGGTATTCGCGCTCCGTGCGGTGTTCAATTTCTCGATTGTTTGAACGTTTAAATATTTATTTCGCGCGTTACATATACGTTTTAAGATACGAATAATTTACCCGATATTTTACTTAAAATATTTCACCAATTACTTAATAATTGAGTTATAAAATATAACTTAACTTGTTTCGTTTTGTTTGTGTGTTTGTTATTTTAACCGCGAAATCCTTGTTTGTACGATACGAATTTGAGTTGAAATATTATCTGAATAATATTTTTGATAAAATAGAGTTATTAAATAATGTCATATTATTTAATAAAAATTGTTCACCAACGTCTGTATTAATTGAATCGAATTGTATTCGATTTGAATTGCGTATGATTTAACCAAATCGCATAATCGTATGTATTCATCAATATATATTTCGATACATTAATTAGTCTAAAACCGAACTAATTACATGTATTAACAGAGGATTAGGCACTAATCACTAGTCCTATTTGGCGGGTGTTACACCACCGATCTCTCAAGGTATACTGAATGATTTTTGGACAAATATTCAGTATGATGAGACCGTGAATCCTCCGGTTATACGCACAACGGTCAACAATCGACCGGTTGTTTTTGCTACATCTGACTTACGTCAGATTTTACGTCTGGGTACAGTAGACCAGGAGGATGGTCAAACGGAGTATCCTACGGATTTTTTATTGAGGGTGCTCTAGGACGTATGCGATATACCGGCCATAGACGAGGACGCTAGTTCCTTAAAGCTCTCATTATCGGAGAATGGAGGTTCTTATGTTATGTTATCATTACTATTTTTGGACCGAAGAAAGGAGGTTTCGATGAGCTGAGCCCTTCTTTATTATCGGTTGTATTGTCACTGGTTTATAACAAACCATACAGCTTGTGTGATCTCAATTTTGGTGAGATGGTACGCCAGATATCGGGTACTGTTAGATCAAGATTTTTGATCTACCCAAGGTTTTGCATGATGATTATTCGTCATAATCTTCCAGAGCTTGTTAATCCTAAGCCGCATTTACATGTTGATACTATTGCACTCAGAGGATACAACGCTATGTTTCAGCAGACTATTCATCGGGAAGAATATGTCAAGCCTGAGATTCGTGATCTTTTTGGCTATATTCTTGATGCGGCTTACGTTACGCCACCGAACAATCGTTAGTTGGATGTTGTTGCTGCTGATGTTGATGCTACAGTTATTCCCAAGCCTGCTGCTAATGTGGTTCCACAACCTGAGCCACAGGAGCTGCTCGAAGATGTTCTTATTCAGACTGATCAACCGGAACAACAGGTTGATGCACAGGTTGTTGCACAGTTAGTGAAAGAGATGTTAGGGCATAATGATGATGCCAATGATCCGATTCTTCAAGCGATTGATCAGTATATTGATGTTGCACCTGCACAAGTATAATTTAAATTATATAATAATATAGATACTTAATTGATAGATTTTATTATTAATCATAGATGTATAATGTTATTATATAATGATAATGATATAGATATTTAGATGATTAGGCAATATATCTAATTATACAACATGAATGTCATTATGCACAGGAAGTTGAGACTGCAGACCCAGAGGTTGTAAGACCTGAGGGTGAGCAGGGACAGCGAGATCGATTTGAGGTATTACCTGCTAAGGTATTAAATCGAATTCATTTTTAAAACATATATAGAAACTTAGATGATAGAGCTTTAAGCTAATCCTAAAGTTTTAATATTATTGTAATTTGGAACCAATGGATATGGAACCAGAGGTTGAAAGACCTTCAGGTTCTTCGGCCGTGGTCCTACCTTCTTGTTGGGTTTTCTATTCCCCAACTAGATTAATATGCGCAGCGGAATAATAACAAAATTAATCTAAGGCAATTAGGAAACTAAACCCTAAGGGATCTTAACTTGAATAAATAAAAGCTATAAAATAAAGAAGATAAATAAGAAATTACTAACCTTTGAGAAAACCAATTTCTCACGCGTAGACGAACTAGCAGAACCTTCTTACTTGGTGGCGAGTGCCCAAACTAGAACACCTCTAATGGCTCACACCCACGAACAAAGAGAAATTCCCAAGTCTCCTATGGTCACAACTCTTAGTCGCAAAACTCTTACAAGGAGCATGAATAAGAAAGAGAGAAAGTTACTAGGAAAGCTTAAGGGTTAGGCCCCTATTTATAAGGGAGGAAGTGACCTAAATATTGGTCATCTAGCCGATGTGGGACAAACATCCATACGGCGTATGGATATTCCATACGGCGTATGGATGGAGTTTCCACCGCCTTGAAACCCTAGCATCCATACGACGTATGGATATTCCATACGGCGTATGGATGAATTTTCAGATTTCCCTTTTTCTTTTAGTTTCTAACTAATATTAAATTAATAAACTAAATATAATATTAATTCCAATTAATATTATTTCTCTTATTTATTTCTCTTACTGTTCATTGAGGGCGACCCAAAAAGGACTCTACTTTTAATGATATACTTACCAATTAGTTATGATATTGGATACTATTCCAACACTTCTGAGGTATTATATGTTATTGACATATAGAACGTGTATGATAGAGCGTTATGCTAATCATTAATGTTTAATATGCTTAATATATATGATACTGAGGCTGGTCCGTCAGGTGGACGTGATGGTGAAACTACATCAGATTCTGATGATGTTCGACCTATTTCGCCGCCTACTGGTATGATTCCTTATAAATCTAGACATATAAAGGATCCAAGCTTAAAAGGAAAACGTACAACTGATGATTTAGATGCTGATTTTAACATATTAGATGAGGATCTTGATGAGGAAGAAGAGATTTTGGAAACTCGGAGTCGTAAAAGGGCTAGAGCTTCTACTAGACAATTGACTATTGGTCTAGGTTAGTTTATATATCGTTAGACATTAATTTTCTTGTTAGTAAATCATGAGTTATTAACTAAGACAGATTTATCTGTTATAGCTGCTCGGGATAAATTGCAGGATGAGCTGGTGTCACAACAGTTGGTTACTGAACCGATATCTGTACCTATGGAGGTAAGGGATATAAGTTTAGTTCTACATGTGTTATATAATTGATTAGAGATTGAGGCAGAGTAATCTGTAACAATTACTTATTTAATTATATATAACTGGACAGGCTGAGATTGAAGACTTAGTACGTTCGGTTCAATTTCCGACTACTAAAGCCAGTAGATTTGCTGCTAGTCTGCTCATGGCAGCTTTTTCTCAACCTACTCCACCACTTACCACCGCATCTCATATTTCTTCACTTACACCACCTGGACCATCAACTATCTCTGTTACCCCTACAACTGATGCTGAAAGGATTACATCCTTAGAGTTGCGGGTTCAGGAGTTAGAGAAGCTTACTTCCAATATTCCAGAGTTGGTAACTCAGAATCTTCTTTTTGCACAGCAGATTACTCAACAGAGTACATCTTACAAGACACTGCTGGAGACTCATACCACATTGTTACAAGATTTTACTACCCAGCGACTGAAGCTTGATTCCTTATAATGTTTAGTGTTAAGAGTGAATTAAGGATAGTCAGCTCAGGGGGAGATAATGGTATATTTAGAGTCTTGCAAACAAGATGAGCTAAGGAAGAAAAGAGATAATGACAAAGACGATATTCCCAGTGCACCGAAAGATGATAAGCTAACTGGTTCTTCAAAGACTAGTGAGCAAACTATGATTCAGGGGGAGTCGGCGAGTGCAAGTGGTGATGGTGCTGGTACAAGTGTTGTTGGTACAAGTGAAGCTGGTAAGACAGCTTAGACTTGTATAGTTATTTGTATTAGGATTTAGTTGAATTATGATTGTAAATTATAATTGTAACTTAATATTTTTTTGGTAATATATTCGGCTTGAGATTATTATTACAAGTTAAATATATTAGAAATTACTTAAGTTATATATGATATATAGAATTGTGATCGAAAGTCTTCCGACTCATTGAGTAGTCAAGCGGAGTGTTCTAATTAGTTTTGGCGGTCAAATTTTGAAAGTGCACTTTGCTAGGATCTAGATGACAATTGACTTACAATTGAATGCGGAATCAATCAATTGTATATATCTATAACAAACACAAACCGAAACAAAAGTAATACGTGAATTAACCAATGAAATACGATTGTATATTGAGTATAGAACGATTACACAGAAGCTATTTCGACAAATGGTGCTAGGGTTTCGTCAACCCTAGCCTAAAACCCGTAGGTCTCTATTTATACTGAAAACACAGCCGACATGCGTCACTTGGGTAAGTGTCGCATGTGGCCGCCTTAATGCGTCACTTACCTAAGTGTCGCTATGCGTCACTTGATTAAGTGTCGCTATGCGTCACTCAGACAAGTGTCGCCTAAACCAAAACACGAGTGTCGCATTAACAAAAACTATATTTCTATTAATTAACAAACGACACTAATTACAACTCGATAGACCAACTGACAGACACTCAAAGATGCATCAACAAACTCCCCCGTGTCTTCAGCTTGGTCTTCAAAATCTTCAAATTCTTCTGAATCTTTACTTCCAACCAGCAGGAAATACACCACCAGCATGTACCCCATTGGCTACGCAAATATCAATGATCTTTTGAAATTTAAACGCTTCAGCTCTATCTCTTTCTTTAAACTGAATTCTATTCTGATGTAATCTTTTCATATCATGTTCAGAGAGATTGATCAAACTCAACGGATCGAAAACACAAAATATCTTTCGTTTAAGTCCCCAAGTAGACCTTTTCTTAGGTTGAACAACATCCCATGCTGTTTTCTCTTCAACCTCCGATTCTACATTCATAATCTCCGAATTCGTTTCTGGTTCCGATTTTGGAATAAATACAATTACAGCTTCACCAGTAATATCATCATATTCCCAGTACTCTAACCTATTCAAAAAGTCTATCGGAATGATCTCCAAAGGTATCTTCTGTAGACACTTTGCTGGTGGATAGATCATCTTCACGCGAAGTGACTGATGACACTAGAAGTAAGTGTCACTAAAGGAAGTGACGCAGGTAAACAAACGGGCGTCACTAAAGGAAGTGACGCTAAAAATTAAGTGACGTGCAACAGTGACGCACGTTAATGACGGTGGATTAGAGTAGACGACACTTAAGTGAAGTGTCGTATAAACCTCAAGTGACGCGTTAAGTGACGCGTTCAAGTGACGGTAAAACCCTAATGTGGAATTAATTAGTGCCGCAGGAAGTGACGCGTACAAGTGATGCTGTCGAGTGTCGCAAAACGGCTGAAAATTCCAAAACCCTAAAAAATTCGAAATTTCGTAAAGAAACTCAAATTTGTCGAACCCTAACGGACGAAACCTGTGAATCTTGATGAATGTTGACTGGAATTCACCTTTGCACCTCAAAATTCGTATTAATTCGCAATTCTTGAATCAATCAAAAACCGAAATCAATCCAAAATAGCTTCTAAAACGTCAATTTGATCACCAGAAGGCTCTGATACCAGTTGAAAGTGCACTTTGCTAGGATCTAGATGACAATTGACTTACAATTGAATGCGGAATCAATCAATTGTATATATCTATAACAAACACAAACCGAAACAAAAGTAATACGTGAATTAACCAATGAAATACGATTGTATATTGAGTATAGAACGATTACACAGAAGCTATTTCGACAAATGGTGCTAGGGTTTCGTCAACCCTAGCCTAAAACCCGTAGGTCTCTATTTATACTGAAAACACAGCCGACATGCGTCACTTGGGTAAGTGTCGCATGTGGCCGCCTTAATGCGTCACTTACCTAAGTGTCGCTATGCGTCACTTGATTAAGTGTCGCTATGCGTCACTCAGACAAGTGTCGCCTAAACCAAAACACGAGTGTCGCATTAACAAAAACTATATTTCTATTAATTAACAAACGACACTAATTACAACTCGATAGACCAACTGACAGACACTCAAAGATGCATCAACAAATTTCTATGATAATATACATATTTTAGACTTGAGAGTTTGTTATAACTGACAAGTTTAATATGTAATATCTTTAACTAGACAAAGATATATAATTTAAAGATATAATTGAAAGTTAAGTTTTTGGGAAGATAACAGTTCAATTAAGTCTTGGAATTATATAAGTTAATTAATTGTAAACTTAAATGTTTGGTGTTTATTCATAAAATATTAGAGTTTAAGTTTAATTAATATTTGTTCAAGTGTTTTATAAAAGACTTAAGAAATCTTAGATTGATTCAGGGTTATCAATAAAAGATTTATAAGTTATTAATTGCGTTTATGTTATGGACTAATTACACAAAAGGATTAATAAAAAAATTCTTAGATTGATTCAGGGAAATCAATGAAGAAATTTAGATTGTTAATAGTTATTTGTGTTTGTGTTTTCTAGGGATTAAAATGCTTGATCTATCAGATTCAGAAGATGATTTTCTTGATGAGATAGATGAAGACATTAATTGTGATTTGGAAGAAGGAGAGTTTCAACCACCTGAAGATTGGACTGCTGTTTATGAGATAGAGTTAGACATGGGTGTAGATCCAGATACAAATATAGATGAACACCATGTGAGCCCATCTAGAACAGAGATTGTATTTGAAGATGAAGAAGGTCCTAAAATTTTTGATGTAGATGAAGATATCGATGACTCAACCGATTATGAAGAAGAGATTCCTGATAAGCATAAAGACAATCCGATGTTCAGACCTTTAGAGAAAATGAAGAAGAAAAGGGTTGGAGTTTCAGAGGTTGATATCACAGGAAAACGCGAAGCGCGTAAAGGGATTATCGGTTGGTATTTTAACTCTGACCTGAAGCTTTTCGCGATTAAAAGGTTTGACGGAGTTCAATATTTTGAGCGAAAGCTTGTAGTGTTCAGTTCTCTACATAAATTTGAGATTCGAGACTTGGCTCGATTACCTTTGAAGAATCCAGATAATGATTTTGTTGGTGAATATGTAGAATATGTAATCAAGACTGAGGTTCGTTCAGGGAAGTTTGAAAAGATTAAGCCAAGGAATTGAAAAACGATAAAATTAAAGGAGATAAGTCAAAGGACTGGAAGGAGAAGGAGAAAGAAAATGTATCTAGCTGTCAAGTGTGTTCAGCAGATTCCACTGAAAACAATGCCACATGATATTCTGGAAAATATGAAAAGTTAGCACGTGGATTCAGAAACTGGAGAGGCTGCCATGGTTGAAGTTGATGATGAAGTTGAGGGTGGTGAACATGAGATTTTCAGAGTTTATGACCATCCACACCTAATGAACATGTCAAAGAAAGATTTGTTGAAGTTAAATGAGAATAGAATCTTGATGACAGAAGCATGGGGTGATTTAACACGAGATTATCAGATGATGGTTAAAACTTGTATTAGAATGAAGATATACGTAGGAAGTAAAATTTAAAAATGAAAACTAAAGACAAGCGTGAAGATAAAGACGCTAGAGCTATTGTCAAGGGGAAGTCTGTTGAGACATAGTTTGTGACAACAGATCTAGCTTGAAATAGGAATGGTGTAATTGTTATCATGTTTTTACATTGGTTTAGATTTGTAAATAAATGTTTGTTTTGTTATTAATGTTTGTTAAATATATTAGTATATTAATGTGTTAGACGAATATTGAAAACGAAATAAATATGCATAGCGAGTCGAGATCTCAAGTCGCAAGGGATTGCGATGCGAGATGAGATCTGAACTCGCAATGCAATAAGTATAGCGAATCAAAGTCAAGTTGGGTTTGGGCTGCGAGTTGAGTTGGACTCGCAGGCCCATGACTTGCGAGTTGAACCGAAGTATATATATTTGATTCGTTAAACCTAAAACATAACTTTTGCCATTCGTTTATTCAACTGCGAATTCAGTAATCCAGAGAAAACATATTCTAAAGGCTAGACTTTGAGGATTTATCGTTTAAAGCTAAGTATTAGTTAAACAAAACACAAACTTATTCGTTATAGTAAGATAACATCGTATTAAGGGATTCCGCACCTTAATACTATAGATAACGAAGTTATCGATCCTAGAACTAGGGACTTACACTAAAGAATTAGTTGCATGGTTGGTTCACGTAGTTGGTCCTTCCGTCTACTTTTATTTTTTAAAACATAACACGTGCTTTCCAAATTGGTCGATAACTTAATAAACAAAAATAGACAGGGTTAGACAGAGGGATCAATAATCGTGCAACAATGTTTCTCATTTTAAACTCAAGGCAAAAAAAGGGAAATATAAGGATTTAAGGTGCAATTGTATGTAAAGAACAGAGTTAACCATGCAATTAAATCTGACTAAAATGTAACTATGAGTCATACAGATCTTATGAATAATCTTCATTGATATTTAGATCAGTTCACTCAAAAGTATTAGAGGTTAAATTAGGGTTTGTTATTATGGATGATGGATCAGCCAGATGGGCTAGGACCCGTTAGGGTTCTAAGATTGCTTTGTGTTAAAGCGCATATTACTGATCAATCAATAATACTACAATTATCATTTATATAGTTGTATATGGTATCAGAGTTTAGGTTTTAAAGAAAACCGATTAAAGATAAATCATCCTCTGGTCGTCGGCTAATCACCGATGATTCGGAGGGATCTCTTTCGTTTCTTTCTTTTTCTATACGTCTCGAATAAGTGGATTCAATCCCATTACTATGTTATTTTATATTTTTCTTTCAACAAGATAATTACTATGTTATTTTTTATTTTTCTTTCAACAAGATCTCCTACAACCGAAATCCTAAAACCCTAATGTTCAACTTCTAAAAATTCTGCATATTTGTCGCTAGACATCTATAGTCGTTGCTAATATTTGTCGCTAAGATTCGGCTTCCGTCACTAAGCTTATTATTCCGTCACTAAACTACAGATTTCATTGCTAAGTCTCTACTTTTGTCATTAATCTGCTATTTTTCATAAACCGGAAATCATTGTCATCTAGACCGAAAGTTGAGCACAAAATTGTCGTTCTTACCTAGGGTTAAGCAAAGCACCGACATTGCAAAAAAAAAAAAAAAAACGTACGCCACAAAGGAGGAACCGTCAAGCAAGTATACAACTTTTCGTCGCATACATTGATACATACGTGCAGTTTTATTTTATTTTTGGAAAACAAAAAAAAAGAGAAAAGAAGTGAAGACCAAAAGAAGAGAGAATATTTCAAGGAAGGCGGTTATTCAAGATTTTAGCAATCCTTCCAGTTTGACCGTTCGAAAGTCTTCCATTCAAACTGCGGGAGAGTATTAGAGGTTAAATTAGGATTTTAGTTCTAAGATTGCTTTGTCTTCAAGCTATGTTAGTACATATATAGGGCTATATGTAACCTTTACTAATCAATCGATAATATTACAATTATCATTTATATAGTTGTACAAAAAGAGCTGTATTATTGGTCATTGTGTTTACTTAATCAGGGGCTTAACCTATGAGTTATATCGATCTTGATGTGTAGATCGACTAGCTCGGCCTATAGTATGAGCCCTCAGAAAGCTATTGAAAAGATATTGAGATGTTATTAATCGAATTTCTTCTAGATTTGGGATGTGGTCTATCTTGTAATGCTGATGGTGGTTTTAGAACCAATTACTTTGGCTAGGCGCATATAATGATTCTTATCAAAATGTCAACTTGTATGTAATGAATAAGTTCTACCTCATGTTGAGTCAAAAGTCGATCAATGACATGTTGGAAAAGAGCAAGTGTCAATGGAACGATGTGGGGAAAATATCGCGTGTACATGTAGTTATTGTCCCAACAATTGCGCATCATAGCTAAGAATGTATAGTAGGATTTTCAGTCCCATTCTTAAACCTTATTGAGTTGGTGTATGGAACTAATGATGGATTTGAAGGATATATCTAAAATGTATGGTTAAAATGTGTGCTTACTATTCTCACGTAAATATTATGTTCTTACTAGATCCCAAGTCTAGGTAGAGATCCAGTGAGAACTAATTAGTGATGAAAACTATGAGAACCAAGTTATGCATCTAGTTTTTGTGATATAATTAGATGCATAATGTGAAATGCATCCTTGAAATTAGATGCTGAATATAGTTCTCAAAGTTCTCACCACTAATTTGGTTCTCACCCAATCCTTGAACTATATATATATATATATATATATATATATATATATATATATATATATATGTATTCACATGTGATTGAAGTTAATCACATGTGAACAAACATGTAATATAGTAATTATCACAATTTTCTACTTTAGTTGGTTCTCTTAGAACATATATTCATATGTGATTGAAGTTAAATACATGTGAACAAACACGTAATCTAGTAATTCTAAAAGTTCACTACTTTTAGTTGGTTCTCATTTGAGCCTTGAGGGAGGTTTAAATGATAACCACTATAAAGTTGAGAACTTTAAGAACCATAAGGAATATGTAGTTCTTCACGTGTAATTCACTTTATACACTTGTAAATATTAATATATGCTCAAATGAGAAACAAAAAGGTGTAAAAACGTAAATTACGTATAAAAACACGTAAAAACACATATGTTCATAATCGAACAGTTCTCGTGTGAACGAATCAGTTTAAGTTAGTTAAAATAAGTTTTTACACTAAATTTTTTGAATTTCAAGGTCTTATTGATTCTTATTAACACTTTTTATATTTTTTGACATTATCATATGTGAACAATCACATATTTGCATGGTTCTCACAAGTTCTCAATTTCTTAGTTGTTCTAATTTGAATCCTCTACTATATATATATATATATATATATATATATATATATATATATATATATATATATATATATATATTAGAGGTGTTAACTTTAGACCCATTTGTTACTTTATGAGTCAAGTTGGTTAATATTTATTATGAGAGTCGACGATTCACATGAGAACCAATAAGAAATTGAGAAGTTGTAAGAACCACTCAAATAAGAACTATAAGGAGATGTATATCTAATATAACATCGAATTATGTAACAATTGACTAACGGGTCTAACGGGTATTTTTTTTAACACATCAATTCATTTTCACTCAAATAAAAAAAACTTTGGTGGAAATCTAATGGGTCGACCCAACATAAAACTCATTTGACCTGAACCGTTTAGACCTATCCTCCTAATATAATGACCTCTAGACCCAGACCCATTTAAACCCAAATCTATATAAACCCATGACCCGACGCGAACCATTCTTTTACATTTCATGAAAAAAAAAGAATACTTTATATTTAATTGTTACATGTTATTAAATATCAATAAAATTGATTGAAAGTAATAAATTTTAGATCATAGCGAAAGTATTATATTATAAATTATGCATGGACAAAAACATAATGACAAATTGACAACCTTGATGCTTATACGTGTGTGTGTGTATATATATATATATATATATAAGTTTCCAACGAGAACACATCAAAAATAAGAACGGTAAGAACACTTCATAAATGCATAATTAGCCAACAAAATCATTAGATTCACACTCATACATCTCAAATATGTGTAGAAAAATTGATTAGAATAGATGCGAACTTTCAGAAATAGACAAAAATCGAAAAAACGATTTATGCACAATTATAGAGATAATAGTGCATCAATCGTTTTTTTCGATTTTTGTGCATTTTTAGAAGTGTGCATTTATTTTTCTTTGCATATTTGAGATGTATGACTGTGAATAGTTGTGCATTTATGAGGTGTTCTCACCGTTCTTATTTTTGAAGTGATTTCATTTGATTCAAACTATATATATATATATATATATATATATATATATATAGAGAGAGAGAGAGAGAGAGAGAGAGAGAGAGGTGAGTTCTTTTAAGCAAAAAAGTAGAGAATAGTATTGTTCCATTTCTCTACAAAACCCACTTTAATTTTTACCCCATGGTTAATTATCTCACAAACCGTAAATCCATAAATTATAAAAATTACATATTCAGAACCAACGTCTTTTTCTCTTCGATTAGAGATGTCATAAGCTATACTTTCGATGAATTTTTTTTCTTCGTTTTTTACCGGATTTTACAATATAATCACATGTGATTTTTGATAAAAAAAAATTAAAATTTGTTCACAATTATTTATTCATGGTATATGTTATTTAACACGTGATTACAACTTATATTCATCCCCATTAATAGTTATAACGAAAAAATTAAAAATTGCATTGGTTTTCATTAAAAATCACATGTGATTCCTAGTTGTACATTTAATCACATGTGATTTGTTATATAATCACATATGATTTTGTATATAATCACATATGATTTTCATTTAAAAAATTATATTTGATTAGCAATTTACCGATATATGATAATTCATATATGATTTCAACTTGATTTTTATTTGATTGTATAATTCTTAGTCAATGATTTGAAAATCCGTATTTGATTACTCTTTAATCACATGTGATTGATACTTTAATGTTCAATCGCATGTGATTACATCTTAGTTTTTCATGTCTTAATCTCTTCACATCATCAATGATTTGAATTTAAAGTATAGTCGGAAATATAAACGGGTGTCATTATTTTTTAGTGGTAAATCACATTGATTTCACATTACAAGTTTCTAAAAAAAAAAAACTTCGTCGAAAGTATATCTTGATAGATCTAAAATCGAAGAGAAAAAGACGTTGATTCCGAATATATAATTTTTGCAATTTGTAGACATACGGTTTGTGAAATATTTAGATTTGAAAAAAAAGATGAAAATGAGTATTTGAAATGGAGCAATCCTATTGGTTCCTCCATTCTCCCTTTTTTTACCATTCTTTTTTGAACTTTCCTATATATATATGTATATAAAAGCTTAATTGTATGAAAGTGTCTCAAATTTTCATCGATAATCTGGTATATGTATTCAACGTCAGTAGCTTATATCGTATATTTCGAACTTCTAATTATATTTGTCATTACTAGTAATCATGTCTAATCGATTACTTAGTCATAAAGTAATCGCTAACTTTGTTGATATGACAATCATATAAATTGTCACGTCATCCAATACGTTATTGTCACATCATCAACACCGTCATTTACAAGTTACTCCGTATAATACAATACGTTACGAGCACATAAACTAAAAATAAAAAAAATACTGAAAGTTGTGTTTCATAAGTAAATGCCATTGGCTATGATTCTATGAAGCCCGTATAATAAGTGTAACTTCTTTATTCTTTGTACAGAAGATTTGAATACAATACTTGTCGCACCCCCAAATAATGATGTGGAAGCGATACGGGTTGAGTGCGACTAATCAAGGTATTCAAAGCACAAAGATCTATAATGAACGACTCTATATGCGTCGCTTTCAACTACATTGATATTATAAAAGTTTTACAATGTATAATAGTTACAAAAGCTCGTATTTCAAATGTTTAGAGACTCTAGGGCATATCTAATTGTACAAAATATAGAAATGCAAGGGAATCTCCTGATGTCTGTATGCGACTCGAGCTATAATCCTGAGCAGATCTACTACTGCTGTGTACCTGAGAATACACGCTAAAAGGTCAGCTAAAAGCTGGTGAGCTCACAGGTTTGTAAAATGATGAAATATGAGTTATGAACCACAAGATTTAAGTATGATGATTTGTAATTAAGAAAATAAATGGTTGTATATTACTGCCATGAGGCCATAGTTTGAGCTTAACTGAGGGTGTCAGGATCACAATTAAGTGCCTGAGCGAGGGTGCCTCCTGCATGTGCCTAATCAACACACGTATGAACAAATGATAATGCGTCCGTTCGACCGCAGTCGTGGTAGCGCGACTACCCCGGACGAGGATTGTCAATCCTATATGGTACCATACACTAACATTCACGCTAAATCCATACTAACAAACTATGATATGGAGGGCTTCATGATTAGTAAAACAACTCATGCAGTCAATATATCGAGTTTTGTACTTGTGTTCACATGTAAATAAACTGAGCATGTATTCCCACCCCTGGGTTGATAACAGTAAAATAATGGGCTATGAGACTCACCTGAGTCTGGTATGTTGCAATGAAGCAAGTATGATGTAGTACAAGTAGTGGTGTTCAAAGACTGTAACCTGCCAGGCGTTCAAAACGTGCAAAATTATAATAATGAGTAGGTATCTCAAAAGATCACCTATGCTAGTTCATCCAACTAGTAATGTCCAAATGATTTGGTTTGTTTGTTTGTGTTTTAAAAACATGTACGGTCCGTTGGTGAGATTTCGTAATAATAATTTCAAATTATTATTATCATTGTATTTGGTTTGTTGTATACCTATAAAAGTATATGTCAAGCATTTCTGGGTTATTTCAAATATTTCATTTTGTTGTTGACGTTAACTCTAGTACATCGTGGTATTGTTCGTTGGAATGTCGGTTATGAATCGAGTGTGTTTCGGTGTGCGACAGTGTGAATACGTGCGACAATCTGTGGGTGAGCAAGAGTATGAATGCGGCAATGGGGCTGCGACAATAGTATTGTCACAGGTGGGAAGACTTGTGCGACAATATTGTTGCGACAATGGTGTTGTCGCAGGACGTTTGCGAGAATCGAGTTTTATGTGACAATGGTGTTGCGACAATGATATTGTCGCAAGATGTTTTTCGAGAATCAATTTGCGATGATTATTGTTGTGACAATGGCATTGTCGCATGTATTGCGAGGATTTAGCCTTATGCGACAAAGTGGTATTGTCGCAATATAAAGTCTTTTGTTTTCTACACTCTTTAGGACGAACCAAGGTCTACCAATTCAAAATCAAGCATGTTCTTTAAGGTGTCTAATTTACTACCAAACTTTCCCAAGAGTTATAGTGACCTTAAAGGTGGTCAAATAAAATCAAAATGAAAGGTTAACCATTTATGGTTCAAAACAGCTACAACTCAAAGATTGGGTTTTACTAAAAAATTTGTGGATTTTCAAGTCGTGCTATATAAGAACTTTTTGTAGTGTACTTTCATACGAGGATTTTGATACCAATTTCATTGTATAATTCATAGTAGAACTCGAGTTATGGTCGGTTTTGTGGACTGATTATCTGGGACAGATTTACTACTTATGTATATATATTACAAAAACGAGTTTTATCAAGTTATTTGGACATAATCTAGTTAAATGATCATACTAACATGTTAATAAACAAGATACAAGTATTTTAGAAGAGTGATGAAATCCTTACTACGCGTATGGAGAAACTGAAAAGATAGAATTGTAGCCCTTGGCGTTGTGATCGTTTTGCTCTTAAACTTGAGGAATTCCAAGGAGTTTTAATGGTGTTATTTTGTGTTTGAAGTGATGAACTAGAGAGAGAGAGCCATAGAGAGGAGAGAGGGAAAGAGGGATTTGATTTGAGTGTGGTAAGTGAAATTGTGGTGAGGTGAGGTGAGGTGGTGTTGATTTGGTGTAGTCAACAAGCAAGAGAGGGGAAGCCATTCCCCTTCATGTGGCCGGCCCCCATGGGTCGCATAAGAGGGTGGTTTGGTCTTTTACTTGTTTCCTTAAGTTTGTGTCCCGTATGGTGTTCGTTTCCCCGGTCGTTTAAACGTTTAATTAATGTTATATGCGTTTTAAATATGAGTTTAAAATACGAATAAATATTCGATATTTACTTGAAGTATTTTAGTCAAAATACATAACAATGTGTTATAAAAATATAACTTTGATTTAATTCTGTTTGTCGGGCGCGAACCGCGCGTTGTTGTCGCGTTTAGTTTATTTGATACGTTACGAGTTATAAGTTAAATATTTTCAATTTAATATTTAATAAGTGATTTGAATATTAAATAATTCTATATTTAATAATTTGATTTGTTCACCAACGTCCGTATAGATTGTATCAAATTACATTCGATATGGAAAATACACGATTTAACCAAATCGCGTACGTATATATATTCAACAATATATAATGATACATTAATTATCCTAATCAAAGGACTAATTACATATATTTCAGAAAATTAGACACTAATTATTAATCCTAATTTCACGAGTGTCACAATACTTTTGTATAATCTAATTTAAATCTAATAATTAATATAATAATAAGTATAAGTAGAAGTATACATAAGAATAAATTTAAAAGATGGATGGTGTGAGAAATTAGAGGGCATCGCATCGCGCATTACTCGATAACAATTCCTCTTTGGGTGATAGTGTGACCCGTGAACTAACTTGTCGTTTTCTTTCTATTTTCTATTTTTCTTATTTACCTTTAAAATAAGTCAAAAAAATAAAGTCAGACATAGTATTTGAAAGGAAATAAAAATATAACGAGAATTTGTCAAAGTTATGCTTAAATCAATGAAATTTTAACATAAAAATTGTACCTAAAAAAGATATATACTAATAAAAATTACTCCATTCCGATTGCAACCGTTAGTTGTAAGGGGTACGGTGGGAGAGGTGGGTTGCGAGTTAGGAGTCTGAGCTCGTGACGGACAAATGGGTAGTGAGGTGCGAAGTTGTGGTCCGAGTAGTCGGCTCCTTGCGAGCCAAATCAGTTGAATTTAAGATGATCATAACTTTTGAGGTGTTAGAAAAGTTGTAAGACATGTTAATTATGAACGGTAATATTAGGTCGCGATCAACTTTTGAGGTGTTAGAAAATGGTTTATTATTTAAAAGCAATGTTTTAAAACCCGGGTTGACCCGGCCAGTTCGACCGGTCGGACCGGGACCCTTGGAAGGGACCGAGTCAACTAGGACCGAGTTTGGGGTGGTTTTTGACTCGGGTCGCCCGCCGGGTTTTCCGATCAGACTGGTGACCCGGTACCGGCCGGGTTTGATGTTTTCGATTTTTATTTTTTTTTGCTATTTGACTAGATGAATTATCAAACTCTAATGCTTATAACACTCCGTTTTTTCAATAGAAAAGTATTTATGTACTTTTATTGTTTAGTATTGTAGGAAATGAAGTTAAAAAATGGACGTAAAGTTTAGTTTTATAGGAAATGAATGTAAATTTATACAATTTTTGAAATGCTCGTTATGTATTTATCAATTTTGTTCGTTATATGTAAAATAATTGATTTTACTTTTATTACTCGTTGGTAATATATATTTAATGAAAATTTGTTGGAAACCGGGTCAATCGCCGGTTCAACCGGTTGAACCCTGGTTGAACCGGACCCGGTCACTAGGCCGGGTCAACTTGAAACCTGGGTTTCAGAACATTGTTTAAAAGTGTATTATATATTGTATCTTTTAGTATTGTATGAGATGAACTTTCATTTGTTCTATTTTATGTATTGAGATTGTTAATTCCATTTATTGAATGCATCCTTTCCTTTTTTTTGGGCATTCTTTGTATGTACGAGAAAATATACAATAGAATGCCTAAAAATGAAAAGTATATATGCACACAATTAATAGACGAAATTGACAAGTTTAATACATATAATGAAAAGTTTTGATAGTACGTCATAAGATGTAAAGTATAATACACTTTCAAACAATAATAAAGGATTTCCATGTCGCAGCTATGCCTTAAATAACGTAATTACGATCTCAGACACACCATCAAGTAAATCGATTAGTTACTCGATTTGCATCGAAGATTATTTAAATTGTTCGTTTATCAAATTTAGTTCTAAAATCTATCCTTAATCTTTAATTAAGCATTATATTATAGGGTTTATTGTGTCGTTATATATTAAAGTTTACACTTTTTTGTTATTGTATAAGTCAAACTTTGAAACCTTCGGTGATATTTATTGAAATTGTAATATCGTCTATTCATGTAACTTTTCTTTTTGGGTAAGATGAAAATATGAAAGTTTCTATTTTTACCCTTACCCAAAAAAGAAAAACTTACATACAATAGAATAAGTAAAATTATAGGGCTAAGTATATGAAAATGTATCAAACTTTGTCAAAATCTCTATTGTATGTATCAACATTCAAAACCTCTATTGTATATATCCAACTTTCGAATTTATGCTAATTGTATATAATTTTTCTACGTGACGCTTTGTAAGAATGCCACATAGGTGTTATATATGAATGACACACCAGTCAAATTATATACAATTAACAATAATTGAAAGTTGGATATGTACAATAGAGGTTTTGAAAGTTGATACATACAATAGAAATTTTGATAAAATTTAATACATTTTCAGACACTTATTCCAAAATTATATCTCATACAATAGTAAAAAGTGTAAAATTTATTACATAACAAAACAATATACCCTATATTATATCAAGAGTAGAACTATGATGAAATCTGGGTGTCACACATTCTTTCTATTGACTAAAGAATACAAACAAATTCATCAAAAGGTACGATTTTAATTAAAAAGCGTCACTAAAGGACTTATAGCTCATTATATATTTTAATTATATTCACTGCATATTACCAACCAAAACTATATTTTAATAACTTTGCATTAGAGTCGAAAGTATGAAAAATCAGATTCGGCTCTTTAACAACACATTCGTCTCGTTAACTTAAGCGTACACTATAGTAACAGTGTAGCTCACAACCCGGTCGTGGATAGTCAACTCGATCTAAAGTCTAAACGTAGATAATGTGTCGGGTAGTAGTTTGATTTATTGTACTTATATGCAATGTTTTAAAAATCGGTTTTTAAGCGAATCGGAAATGTGACCGATTCCGGTTGAACCGGTTCGAATGATTCAACCGGCCGGTTGGACCGGTCACTATTAAAATAAATAAAAAAAATTTTATTTTTATTTTTAAGTATTTTTCTTAACATTTTCTAAACATTTTTCCTTGTTTTTTACAACTATAACAAAAAAAGTTATAATAATAATATAAAAACAATTAAAAATATAAAAAAAACAAAAAAAAATAAAAAAAACCCAAAAACCGGTTCAACTGATTCGTCAAAACCGGTTCAACCGGAAAAGTCAACGGTCTGATCCAATCCACTAAAAAGTCAAGAACCGGCTCATTTTGAACCGGAAACTTCTCCGGATCTGGTTGAACCGGTTCGACCGGGCCGGTTCAACCGGTTTTTAAAACATTGTTTACATGCATTTATGATTTATAGTTGGCTCATTGTCGTCTTACATGCATAATTGTCGTTTTGTTTCATTAGTGGCGCTATTGTAATTATCTTGAAATACTAAGGTTATTTATATAGTACGTTTATTTTTGATATTTCATACTACGTACTCCGTAGTTAGATAAGGAGTTGAATTAATCTTCAACTATAAGTAATAAGTGTAGGGCCTAAGAATATTGTCAAACATTCACAACGTCCTAATATCATTGACAAGGACAAGTAACCCACAATTTCTTGTTATTTTTCATTCTTCACGTTTAATATATTACGAGCAACTTTTTCACGAGATGACAGTTTATTCTTAAATTTTCCACATCTTTTTATGTTATCTATACACATTAGGGTACTTGAGTTACTCATCGATTTATAAAAATGAAATCAATTTAGGACCAACAAAAAAGGAAATATGAATTGCAATTTTGCAACGAAGGAAGTAATACATTCAAACCAAAGTAATATATAATACTCATAGCTATTTGTTACTCAATTATATATAAAAAAAGTTACATATCCACCCATGACTTATATTTCAACCAAAAAACAAGCTCTTATGTAGTGAGTAAGTACTATATATGTGCAAAATAGCAATCTCAACAAGATTCAACGATTCACAACCACAAAAACAATCAAATCAACACCAAGAATGAAACTAAATAATACTAGATTAACCAAACCGGATTATTAACTCAAAAACAAGACTAAATCCTCATTATAGACTCTAAAACCCTTAACGATCAGTCAATCATGTAGCAGTAACAATCATAAATCACTAAAAGAATCATAAACTGAACCCAGACTTCGAGTTAATTCAGAGATCGAGAGAGAAAGTATATTAAGCAAAAAAATATAAATAATAATAATACAACATTATTGACATATATAAATTTAAAATAATAGAAAGAAAAAAAAATACACATTACACTCTTGAAGAATCAAAGTTGAGATATTGCTCCATCTTCAAGATTCGGACAACACATCTTTTCCATTTTGACATATTTGGTCCCTCAACTTGAATATTCTGCATGTTAAGTCAGGATATAAAAGTCCGGTACCGTACCGGTACCCGTTCGGAATGTTTGATTTAATGGAAAATGAATTTGGTCCCTTAACCAGAATCCCGATTCCGTACCGGTAGCAATTTTATAGCCTCGTTTTCATTACATACTTTTCTTTACGGAAAAGAATGCTCAAATTGTTTTCAATCATTTTTATGCCATGAAATCATTTAATCATTTTTGGACATATAAATGAAATGTGTGACACTAGAATTATGTGCCAATCTATTGGAAATCAAATCATTGTTAATCTATGCTGGATATCATTTGCTATTTATCATGCTCGATCGGTAGTGATGAGCAGTGACATCGTGAATCATAATCATATGCAATTTTTCTTGCTCAGTTACGGGCAATGACGTGATGTATCATCATCATATGCTATTACTCTTGCTCGTTTGAGGGCAATGACATCATGGGACTCATTGTTTACATTGATTTCATGTATGTGTGCCTTTTCATTTCATTTGTCATACTATTATCTTATCACAACAAACGTTTTATTTTGTGTCATGTTTAAACCTACAAAACTCACTAACGCATGTGTTGACCTTTCCGAGCATTTCTTTTCAGGTAACACTCGTACAGCTAAGGAAGAGGTCAAAGGATACACACATATATACATATATATGTAATGGACATAATTATTTATTGCGAACGCAATCAATAAAATAAATTAATACTAAGATTACACACACATATATTCAAATTATAATTGACACAACGAGGTATTAAGAAGGGAATTGATAAATACAACAAATAAAGTTGATTCATACAACAACTGTACAACAATTATTGCATATAGTACAAATACTTAAAGCACAGTTTTGGTGTATGAATAACTTTTATTTGTTGTATTTATCAGTGCCCATTAAAAAACTTTTTTCTTTTCAACAACTAAAGGTTCCCGTTGAGGTATTAAATTTTTTTTATAACAAACATGAAATGATTATACCCCTAAGTTTCACGTAGAATAATATTTTAATCCCACACATATATGCATGGGCAAATAATATATTTATATATTATTACATTCTTGCATCATCTTATGATTTAAAACTATATACGATTTTATATATATTTCAAAGCAAAGTGACTAAACTACTATTAAACGAGCAAACGAGGCGGCTTTAATAAATACTCTAATACTCCGTAGTAGACAAATCCATTGGTTAGTTTGGAATATCTTTCAGGCCTAACCAAGTTGTCAATAATATTCGATCTGTTCTATTCCTTCTATTAGCCATCTCACTGCTGAAATCAAGACATTTTCTGTTTTAAAATGTTTTGCGAGAACATGTCGTCCCGAAAGATATTTTATTTTATTTTTCATTTTCTTTAAAAAAAAATCCGCGGCAACATGTCATCACGAAAAAGGGTCATTGCGCATGTCGTCGCGAAAGATATTTTCTTTTATTTTGAACTTTCTTTAATAATATATGTTTAGCGACGACAAAAGTCAGTCCATGCTTATTACAAGCATAATATATTACTAAATTCGCAAATAAAACCCAATCCGCAAATTGAACATTATCTAAATAAACATACAATGTTTCCAAGTCATTCAAACATTCAAATCCAATTAATCAACAAAACATACAAGTTTTTGTAAACGGGTTCTTGTCTAACACATAAATATGAACGCTTTCGCCAACATATAGATTATGGCATATATCACGTAAACCCTTACGATGTTGACAAACTTAAATCGTCTTTGAGGTGATTAACTACTCACTTGTTTTATATGCGATGATATACGTAAAATGTTCAAAGAGGGTTGACACCTTAACTACTCATTAGCAAGTTCATATGGGATTATTTACATTAATTTATCATTTAACATTTTAGGTTTTACGACTTAGGCTGTAAACGCTAAACCATAATATATTAAAAAATAAACTCTAAACCATAAATGCAAAAAATCCTAAAGCTCAAAAGATAAAAAGAAACTTTGTTGAAGAAGTGTCATCACCATAAAGTGGCTCGAAAAGTTTTTTTGTTTTTTTTTTTTAATTTTATAGCCAAAATGAAAAATCAAAATATTTGTGACGACATGTCATCACAATGGTTGTCGCCAAAACTGCGCGGACGGCTTTAAATGGTTGATACATCAACAACATACATTAAAACACTATTTAAGAAATTTGACGTATTAAAAATATACTGTAAAACATAAGTTGGGCACATATAATAGACATTATTTGGTATAAGTTGGACGCATTCTCGCATTCTCTGATACAAATGCCTAATAACAATACTACAAAAGGGGTAGTGCATAAAAATGCAATTAATTATCACCTTAACTATAAAAGTGTGTATCCAACTATTCGGACGCACATTATATGTGACAAACTCGTTATTTTCTATCATTGTATGTATTTTGGTGACATCTCAATTTGTAAGGATGACAAGTGACACCTATAGATGACAAGTGACACCTAATATAGATGACACACGAAAAAAATATCAAAAATTACATACTAGCATGAAATAAATAGTTCCATACATTCAATATATGGAAGTAGTACATACTATGAATATCTAAACATAAACATAGTTAATTGTATTTTTTCACTTAACCTTACTACAAACCCCTAATTTTTAAAGAGAAAAGCTTTGTATGGCGTAGCATCCTTGGTTATATATAGAAGTTTTAAGTGAAGCCGTTCGTCATTGATTGGCAATGAGGTGGTTTTCTTTAGCCCATAAAGCAACCCCTCACTTCTTTAACTTTCTGCAATTTCGTCCTTATGGAGGTTCAAATTTTGGTTCCGCTAATCGATTTTTCCGTGCATCGGACTCTATGGGTCGGTCAAAAGCGATGGAGCTACCATCTTATTCGTATCAAATTCAGTCCTTGAATATTTGTCACCGATTTAGTACCTCAACGATGAGCGAATCTCCTCACAGGTTAATTAACCACCTCAATCATACCATATCTTTTTGTTGCTCGTTATGCATATATAGGTTGTGATATTAGTAATCTAGTATGATTACTATTAGGGTCGTTATATAAACACTATGTGCTTTTCAAAATGTACTGATATCGCAACGTACTACTTTATTACATAATGGGAGTAACAGACTTCCAAATTTGGTTCCGAGATGTGCAAAATACGACCGCTAAAACATAAAGCACAAGTGAAAGGAATTCGATAAAAAGAAAATTGAAACACTCAGTGCCGGCCCTGGGGTGGGCAGGTCGGGCGACCGCCTGGGGCATCGACCTAGGAGAAAGGGTAGAAACTATTTCATTACCGGAATTGTGTATAAGCAAAGCAAATCTTAAATTAGGGTACATGAAAACTGATTTACAAACAATTTAATCAAGTTATATGATATTTCTATATGCATAAACATATATGTTTAGATAGTAAGATTAGCCTATTGAAGTCATGGCAAAGGAAAAAAAAAAACTTAGGTTCCTGGTTTCAATGGAAGAAATTTAATTGCAGGTGTGTTTGATTTGATAAGTTGGGGAAGATGACTACATGGTCTCATATATATATATATATATATATATATATATATATATATATATATATATATATATATTTTTTTTTTTTTTTTTTTCTTTGTCAATTTTTTTGTAGTGTAAATATGCATGCCGTTTGACCCTTGACATCAACCTCAACCCCTATATTTTTCTTATGGCAATATTAAAAAAAAGTAAAACACAACAACACTTTTATATAATCATCATCATCTTCATCATATATTTTAATAACAAAACAAAAAACAAAGCCTGGTTTTCATATGTAGATATTAGTTTTCTAAACTGTCACCCACAAATTTCATTAAACTATATCTCTCAACTATTATTATGCCTAAAGGATATATATGCATTTGAGTTTGTGATATTGACTTTTTAAAGTTTTATTATACATGTATATTGGATTTTTGGCTCTCGTGACTTTAAGACATGCATTAAAACTTGTACTATAATCATAATCTACTATTTGTCTACTTTTGACTTTATTTTGACCTCCTAAATTTTAGTAAATGTACAAATCTTTTATGATGTATGAAAATCTTAACGAAAGCCTAGGCTTTCGTTAGCAAACCTTTTTTATTTTTATGTAGAATACATAAAAGGTCTTCAAGTTTATTACTGTAAAATGTACATGAGAGAACTATTGAATACATACCAGGAATGCACAAATACATTGACTTTAGGTCAAACTATGTCGAACTTGAATGTTACAAATTAATTGAAATTTTTCTTTACCATTTAGCTTGTAACTTGAGGTTATCTCCTCACATTGTAAAGTTAATTAATTAAGTAACAATCAACATGGGGATAAACGTAGTAACGTACCACTAGTTTGACTATGTTTCAAACTTGTTTACAAAAATTTACTAAGGCATTTATCAGTCGCCTTGCTCTAGGCATCAAAATCCTCATGATCGGCCCTCGAAGCACTTGTACTTTATTCCTTACATCGTCCATTTGAAAACAAGGGGCGCAACTTGAGTAATAAAGAAGTACATGGCATACCTTGGTAAATTTTGAAATTACAAAGCGTTTTACGATTTTAAACCTTATTATTATTTTGCAGGATGCTAAATGGTACCCAGAACAATAATGACAAAAACGATATGAAGAAGGTAGATCTTAAAATAATTACAAGAGAAACCATCAAACCAGTTTCTCCAACTCCACATCATCTAAGAAACTTCAACTTATCGATTATAGACCAAATATGTTATGATTACTACTTCCCTGTAATCCTCTTTATTCCTAATAGCAGTAAGGCTAGTGCTACGGATGTTATGTCCAAAAGATCCATACATCTCAAAAAGACCTTATCTCATATTCTAAGTCAATTTTATCCCCTTGCCGGAGAAGTTAAGGACATGTTGCACATCGAGTGTAACGACAAAGGAGTCCTTTACACTGAAGCTGGAATCAACCAGACACTCGAAGAATTTTTACGTCGTCCGGATGATGAAATGGTGAAAGAGCTTATGCCTCAAAGCCCTCGCATTGCAGAATCTGCAATAGGAAACTATATTTTAGGTATTCAGGTAATATTAAGTTATACCTTGCAATTGGGTTGGCTTGGGATGGGTTAGGTTTGGGTTGGGTCAAAACGGGTTGGGTCCAATCAGGTCAGAATATTTAGACGGGTCATACGGGTTGGTTTGAATCCGGGTTGAGTCGGATCAGGTCGAGTTGGGTCGAGACCCGTTTTTCCCTGAAATTCATAAATTAAAATCTTGTCTTATAAGCAAATTATAAAATTATACTGCTCCTAAAATGCAAATTGTACTTCAATTTCAAAATATAGATGTTAGTAAAATACAAAAGATTACATAGTTTATTTATATAGCCGATTTTTATTTGATCTACGTGCTGAAGGATAATAAAAAAATTAATACCATTATTATTATTATATAATTATTAATTATAATTATATTATTACTCCGTATACATATTCATAATAGGGAACAGGTTAAAAAAGTCAAACTCCAAGAAAATGGAGGTCTCGTGAGTCGTGACTCGTGAGTTTCTAACTCCTGCCGACCCGCTCGACCCATTATATGAACTTAATGGACCCGTGATATATTTTAATAGATTTTCTTATATCTGGATGGACCCTTTTTTTTATAAGCCTTACAATTTTAATAAACCCAATGGGTTTGGAAAAGTTACCCCCTCAATCCACTAAAAAAGAATTGGGTATGAATTGCCAGGCCTAGTTTAAGTGTACAATGTCAAGGTTCAAACCTCGTCGTGAGTAAATATTTTAGGGAGCTGATTTTGTCAAGGAAACTTTTACTTGTTACAAGGAAACAATTGCATAAATAGTTGTACTGTATGTATAAACAATTGTACTGTTTCCTTGTAGGAAGTAAAACCTTCCTTGCCAAAATCAGCTCTCATATTTTAAGGGTGGTAGGTAAGGAGTCGAAAATGGTTACATCGGTTATGTCATGTACATCTGAGTAAAGTAAAAAAAGAGACTCGCCCTCCCTAGATAATCTAATAAACAAGAAAAGACCTCCATTTATTCAAGTAGAACATGAAAAGGTAAATTGAATATGAGATAAGTTTGTTGTTTTATCTATGTCATCAGGTGAACATATTCAGTTGTGGTGGGATTGGGCTTAGCACAAGCATGACACACAAGATAATGGACTTTTATACCTATATGGTCTTTATAAAAGCATGGGCCGCAGCTGCTCGAGGTTCCCCAGAGACCATTTCACCAAGTTTTTGCGCTAATGAGGTCTTTCCGAAGGACCACTGCTTAGAATATACGCTGCCCAACGAGTTAAGGACTAGTGACTTGCTCCTTACAAAAAGATTTGTGTTTGATTCTACGTCTTTGACTCTCCTCAAGGCACAACTGGTTGACAACACATCACCTCCCTCAAAAAGACCAACTCGCATGGAGGCCACAACATCCATAATTTGGAAGGCGGCTGCAAAAGCGGCATCCACTGTCAGACCTTTCAGTCCACAGTCGCCTCATGTCCTGACATCAATAGTGAATCTCCGTAAAAGGGCATCACCTCCTTTTCCAGAGAACTCCATAGGAAACATAGTTATGACAGCCGGTGCGGTGTGTCTTCCTGAGAGCCAACCAAACTTGCCAACCCTTTTGGGTAAAATAAGAGAATCAGTGGCTACTGTAAACTCAGATTACATCGAGTCGCTGAAAGGGGAAAAGGGACATGAGATAGTTAAAGAGACGATGAAGGGGTTAAAATACCTGTTCATGAACAATGTGATTAAAGTAGAAGACTGCATTATTGCAAGCAGCATACTGAATAGTGGAGTATATGACTTGGATTTCGGGTGGGGAAAGCCAATATGGTTCTATCTCGTGAATCCGGATCTCATGAATTTCGTGGTTTTGAATGATACGCTGAAGGGTGGTGGTGTTGAAGCCATAGTCACATTGAGGCCGGATCAGATGGAGATATTCGAACGAGATCATGAGCTTCTATCCTATGTTACTGTCAATCCTAGTCCTCTACGATATCTAAACCATTGAATTACATAGATCTGAATCTTTCTGTGTTCATGTACTTTTTTCAAAGATTGGTGCAGTGTTTCATATGTCAACTATGGTGTGATGTCCAAATATTTTGATTCAGAAATAACAACTCTTCTCTACGGTAGATGTATAGTATTTCTTGTACTCTGGTAACATAATCTTTTCATATACTTCCTTCACGAATAATTCGGGCATTACATATATATCGTACCTTCTTAATGAGTAATGTATTCTTCTGATTCAAGATAGGAGTAAATAAGGACTTTCGAAACCTCCTTGAGGGTAATACAGATCTACTGATGCAAAATAGTTCTTATGTTCATAAACCTATTAATGGAATATCATGAGAGAATATATAGTGCTATTATCAATTTGAGATGCATAAATTTACTTTTGTGGACTCTTTTCATTCAGAATCAGAATCGTGATTTGCAGAAATATTGACCTATACGACATCTTTTCCTTCTCTTCAATTATACCTATACAACTAACATGAAATATTGACCACCATCATCAACATAATTGACGACCAGTGATGAATCTAGAATTAAACATAAGGGGTCCGATTTAACCAAAGCAACAAAATTACCAACTCAATTATTGATTTGGATAAATTAAAATAGATCTTTAACTTGTTATGTTCAAATAAAATAACTTACGTATTTTTGCCTCAATTTTATAACTACATTGAGTTTTTTTAAGACAAAAATGATACGAGTTCTATCGGGGTGGAGCTAGAAAATGTAAATGGAGGGAACAAAAAAAATTATTTTGTTCTTCTTTGTAGTTTTGAGGGGGCAGCTGCCCTCGCTACCCCCATTCTAGCTCCGCCCCTAAGTACTATATTTAGAAGTCAACATTCAATGCATTTAGTTTCTTTATCTTCGGTTATAATTAGTAAGCTATTTGACAAAGTCAACACACCTAATGTTATTTATAAACTCTAATTAATATATTATAAATATACTAGAAGTAGTTACAATTTTAACATACTAGCAAATTGTCTGCGCAATGCAGCGGTAAGTACTAACTTATGTAATTTCATTGTGATATTATGTTCTTTTGACCGCACTTTATCCTTGACTAAATATCTAAATGTCAAAGGAGTCAATCAAAAACACACATACAGAGTAATATGTAAAATGCAAAGAAGTACTAATGTTGAAAAAAAAAAATCATATTTGAAGTCATGTTTATCTATTAGTGTAATAGGGGTAGATTATGGTTAATATCGATAAAACATAATAATGTCACAATCATATATGATTCCCATCATCGTATAATATACCCAATTCTATCATTTTTCATCCTAACATTTTTTAATTTTCTTTTTAGAAAAGGCAATAAATAGTATTATCAACCAACAAATTTACTTATTTACATAAGTACATATGCAAACATGACTGCACGTCCAGGCTTCACACAAAACTAAATACAAAACATAACAAAATCCTACACCCAAAATTAGAACTATACACTACAAAACTACATAGCTAAATTACATTTATTTCTTTTATACAACCATCTAAAGCCCCACTAGATTTAGAACACAAAACTACAACAACCCTCTTTCCACAAACTTCACTAAATTGAAACATTAAAATATTTAATACTTCAAAGTCAAACTCTTATTATAGAAACTATAACAAAATATAATATTCCTACCTATATAAATTATTCACTCACAAAATCTCATATGGTACTAATATTTTAAATATGACATAGTTAATCAACTACAAAATTGAGATGACAGCTTTTATGATTTAAGTAGGGGCATGATAGGGATTTTCTATATCCCTTTTGCTAAGTTTAAGGCAAAAATAAGCAAATGCATTATAATGGTTTAAGATTTAAGGCAAAAATAAACAAATGCATTATAATAGTTTAAGATTAGTAGAACTTATTTCTTTATTACTCCGTATTAATTATTAATAGTATAATAAATAATAACATACACGTCTCTTTTTTACCAAATACCATTTTACATACATTTTGCATTAACTTGTACATCACAATACAAGTTAGTGATGCTTACTGAATTTAATATAGAGTAAATTACATCGTCGCTCTCTGTGATTGTCCCTATAGTACTATACAGTCCCAATCCTCGGGTCAAGTATTATGCAAATCCCATCCCTTGACCCAGATTTTTATTTCATTGCGAGTCCCTTTTTCGTATGAGCCCACATAATTTGACTAAAATGCCCTTAGTTTATTTAAATATTTATTCTTTTTATAAAAAAATAATAAGAAGAAAATAAAGCTTCATCCAATCATCCACCCTAATTCACTTGTTCCGTGTTGCATTTTCACTTGGATAACCCATTTAGGATTTTTACCAAAACTCAATCCACCATCTTCTAACACCATCAAAATCACTAAATTAAAATCGAAACTAAGATTAACTAACGCTTGCTCAGATTCATCACCGCTTGCTCAGATTCATCACTCCCACAACTGCACTTAACCAAAATCAATTTGTGTGTATCAATTTCACAAAAAATAAATACAAAACACAACTCAAAATTGAAAAGATATTATGACCATAATATCCCCAAAAATAAATGTAAAACACATGCTATAGATTTTTTTAGTAAAGTTGAATACCTTTAAAAATAATTATCCCTATGTGTGTGGACTTTCGAATTTTCTTATTATGTTATCGTGTAGAATTCCCCACTCTTCGTCACCAAACTAGGAATGATCAAGACATTGCCATGCGTTATAATGCTCAGGTATTCATCTCTGCATGCTAAGTGTTATTGAAGTTTCAGTTCTGGTTTTACACTGTGCTGAAAATTCATTATCTTTTCAGAAAAGAAAAGGTATTGCGGGCAGAGGCAGATTTAGAATTTTGGATTGGGGTATCCAAGATTAGTTCGGTTACGGTGGTAACAGTTAACCAAAATATGAAAAGTGCTTTATGTTACGACATAGCTATGTGAATTGTTTTTGGGCACTCTATCTATAAGAATAATTAAGTAAATAAATAGCTTAATAGCCTACTCCTATTTTATTAATCCTCTTATAAAGTGAACTAGTTTTAAACGCGTGAAATTCACGAAATTATACATATAGCTCTTTTGTTAATAGCATGAATTTATTATTTATGGGGTTTTGTGCGGGGCATGCACTTAACTTTGGTCTGATGTTTATAGTATGTATCAATTTTTTTTGATCTATTGTGTGCATCAATCTTTCAACTTTGGTTTAATGTGTGTATCCAATGACTAATTTGATAACGTGTCAAACATATAATTAGTCACGTCATCTAACACGTTATTGACACATCATCAAAAACGGATGCCACATCAGCCGGATACACACAATAGATCAACATTGAAAGGTTGATACATTCAATAGACCTAAATGAAGTTAGGTACATAATATAGACATCGGACTAAAGTTAATTAAGTGCATTCCCTTGCAGTGGCGTAGCTAGGAAATGTTGGAATAGTGTCCAAGATCATAACTAAATTGGTAAGACTATCATTAAAAGTAGAGTCCTTTTTGGGTCGCCCTCAATGAACAGTAATAGAAATAAACGAGAGATAGCTGATTATTGGATTGATTAGTGGAACATTCTGGAAAGTGGATCCAACCGCCGGTTGGAAGGTTCAACCGGCGGCTGGAGTCTAAAGGGTAAAGGCGGTGGAACGAACCAATAGAATATTCTGGAAACAGATTCAACCGCCGGTTGGAAGGTCCAACCGCCGGTTGGAATTCCTGGTGGTTTGTCCCACATCGGCCAAGGGATAAAACCCTAGGCCTCCTCCTTCACTATAAATAGGGACCTCCCCTATGCTTTCAGATTAATCCGAGAATTGAATAGAGTTCAATTCTTTCTCTCTTTCTCATTCCTACTCCTTGTAAGAGTTTACACGACTTAGAGTCGGGACCCTAGGAGTTTGGGAATTTCTCTTGGTTCGTGGGTGTGAAGCATTAGAGGTGTTCTGGTTTGGGCACTCGCCTCCAAAGCAAGAAGGTTCTGCAAGGTGGTCTACGCGTGAGAAATCGTTTTCTCAAAGGTTAGTAATTTCTTATTTGTCTTGTTGCTTTTATTTATTCAAGTTAAGATCCCTTAGGGTTTAGTTTCCTAATTGCATTAGATTAATTTTGTTATATTCCGCTGCGTATATTAATCTAGTTAGGGAATAGAAAACCCAACAGTGGTATCAGAGCCTTAGCTTGATAAATACTAGCATTTAATTATCTGCAATAGTATGTAGGTAAAGATAAATTGGAAATAGATTATCTAAATTGGTAAACAGAATTTACACTTTAGACCCTATATTTTGAATTGTTTAAAATATACCCTCAAATTTTAAAATGTTTTAAAATAGAACCGTAGACTTTAAGAGTTTAAAGAGAAACATTACATATATTATGAGCTATAGTTATATGTATCATTAAATGTAAATATATCGTCAGTCAATTGATAAATCGGCTCACCCATAGTGAACAAACTATAAGAGAGGTATAAGGCGGGTAGCTCAGCTTCCCTAAAGAAGTCAGGTTTTTAATAGGCTTCGCGCTGACCTGCTTCTCCGCTTCTTTGTGCGTTCAATGGAGCTACCGAGGACTTTTGATAGGATGATGTCAAGATCAAAAGTATGACCTAAAAGTACTAAAAACAAAATCCCATTCTAGATACTAAAATGTGAATAGTATGCTAATCCATGAAAATCGCACATCTTTCGTATGGTCTGTTTATGGAGCGTGTGTGGTTTACCGGCACATTAATATGAGAACATATTGAGAGGTGATGTGGAACTCGCGATTCTCGAGTGTACTCGGGCCGGGGACCACGCGGGTTTTGCATGGTTAAGTTCACCATCTTGTTCATGATCCTCGGCATACCAGTCATGAATGGTAGATGAGCATATCCGAGATTAACATGCCGTTGATAAGAATCAATGAATCTCAAAAGAACTAGGAGTTTCATAGAGAATGAACTGACAAAGGCATTGTCTACCTAAAATAAATTCGCAATATGATTACGGCAAACCTTTTCATAAAACGAATCTAAAATATGGATCCTATCCTTAATTTTGAAATTGGGTAATTAATTAAGGAATATTCAAACTAACTAAAACTATTTATCTTATAGATGTCTTCTACAAATGGTAATAATCCTCCCGTCCCCAATTCCGCACACAACTCGAACTTCTCACTTCTCTCAGTTCTTGGAAGGGAAAGACTGACTAGTCCAAACTATATGGATTGGATGCGTAACCTAAGGTTTACCTTGAGGTACGAGAACAAGGAGTATGTTCTCGATGAGCAGATTCCCGTGATTGATGAAGATTCAACCCAAGAGGAGATTGAGGCACACAGGAAACATTATGATGATGCGAATAAAGTGTCTTGTATCATGGCATCCTCCATGAGCCCCGAGTTGCAAAAGTTTTTTGAGAATACTTGGGCTTATGAAATGAACCAACAGCTTAAGGAAATATTCCAGGCAAAGGCGAGCAAAGAACGCCTTGATGTGGTTAAGTCACTCATGGCTTGCAAACCCAAACCTGAAGCATCTATCTGTGCTTTCGTCTTGGAGATGAAAGGGTACTTTGATAGGTTGGAATAATTGAATATGATGTTTGACACAGAGTTTCCATTGCCATAATTTTGTCTTGTCTGCCAGCTGTCTACAATCAGTTTGTAATATCATATCAGATGAATATGAATGAGAGAGAAGGCTCAATAATAGAACTCCATAATTTGCTGCAAACTGCTGAGCAAGGAATCAAAAAGGATGATGTGTCCTCTAACTCAGCAGCTCCTGTGTTGGCAATTGGTCAAACTGCAAAGAAAAGAAAGAGGTCAAATTGAAAAGCAAAGACTACGAATGGAAAGTCCAATCGTGGGTCCAAAAGAAAGACTGATTCTGATATTGCACCAGTGAATGATCCGAAGGAAGCAGTGTGCTTTTACTACAACACTAAGGGGCACTAGAAACGTAGCTGCCCGAAATACCTGAAAGACCTTGAAGATGGCAAGGTTGAAAAGAGTGTTCACTCAGGTATGTTCATGATCGAACTCCATAATACTACAACTTCTAATTCGTGGGTTCTGGAAACAGGGTGTGGTACTCACATTTGCACTGTATTGCAGGGTCTAAAGGAAAGTAGAAAGTTGAAGCATGGGGAGCTTAATCTAGTCATGGGAAACAGAGGGATCACGCCTGTTACCGAGATTGGAAAGTATGAGTTCGTGCTGAATTCTGGAGTTAGGATAGATTTGAATAATTGCTGTTATTCGTCAGAAATGACTAGAAACATTATTTCATTTTATGCTTTGTTTAAGGATGGTTATCGATTTTCATTTGATAATGAGAATGGTGATATTTTGGTTTATTTAAATGGTGGTTTTATTTTCAAAGCTTCTCCTTTCAATGACATATATGAAAATGTTGAATATGTTAGCAATTTGATTTTAAATGTTGATTCGTCTAATGAGCTTGATAAATCCAAATTGTGGCATTATCGTCTTGGGCACTCAAACAAGAAACGCATCGGCCAACTCCAAAAGGATGGAGTGTTGGAATCATTCGACCTCAAATCAGATGATGTATGCGAATCTTGTTTATTGGGCAAGATGACTAAATCACCATTCACCGGGTCGTGTGAAAGAGGTGAAGGACTGTTGGACTTGGTACACACAGATGTTTGTGGACCATTCCGATGCGCCACAAAAGATGGTAATCGATATTATGTTACATTTACTGATGACTACAGTAGATTTGGACATGTTTATCTGATTAAGCATAAGTCAGATACTTTTGAGATATTCAAAAGATATCAAAGCGAAGTAGAGAATCAATTGGGCAGAAAGATAAAGGTACTCCGATCCGATAGGGGAGGAGAATACCTTAGTATCGAGTTTCTCGATCATCTTAGAGATTGTGGAATAGTTTCATAATTAACTCCTCCTAGAACACCACAACTTAATGGAGTTGCTGAGAGGAGAAATAGAACCTTGTTGGACATGGTTCGGTCTATGATGAGTCGGGCTACACTTCCGATAAGTTTTTGGGGTTATGCATTAGAAACAGCCATTCGCATTTTAAATCTTTTACCCACCAAGAAGGTTTTAAAGACACCTTATGAGATGTGGAAGAGAAGACGTCCTTCTCTTGGTCACATCAAAATCTGGGGTTGTGAAGTTTTCGTTAGACAAGAAACTCAGGACAAACTAGACTCCAGATCTAAAAAGTGTCTTTTCGTCGGTTATCCACAAGAGTCGTTTGGATATCTGTTCTACAGACCCGCGGATAATGTGGTCTTTGTAGCTCGAAGAGGAGTATTCCTTGAGAGAGAAATGATATCTAAAGAGGACAGTGGGAGTAAGATAGATCTTGAAGAAATTCAAGAGTCGACCGATGAAGAACCTACAGTAAACACTGACGTTCAACAAGAGGTGGAAACACTTGTTGAACCTGAAGATATATCCTTACCCGTTCGCAGATCTTGTAGAGTTAGCAAGCCTCCTCAGTTCTATTATGGTTACCATGTAGAAGAAGAGAATAAAATTAGTGATGGTACACTAAATGACTTAGATGAACCTGCTAATTACAAGGAAGGGATGGCAGGCCCTGAGGCTGCCAAGTGGAAGGAAGCTATGAAAAGCGAAATTCAGTCCATGTATGACAACCAAGTTTGGAATTTGGTTGACACTACACCCGGTCTTAAGACGGTGGGTTGTAAGTGGATCTTCAAGAAGAAGACCGACATGGATGGGAAAGTACACACTTATAAAGCTAGGTTGGTAGCGAAGGGCTATACTCAAACTCACGGGATTGATTATGAGGAAACCTTCTCGCCAGTAGCTAAGATAAAGTCAATTAGGATTATGCTAGCCATAGCTGCATTTCATGATTATGAAATTTGGCAGATGGATGTCAAAACCGCCTTCCTTAACGAGAAACTGACAGAGGATGTGTTCATGGCACAACCGGAGGGTTTTGAAAATGCAAAGTATCCTAATAGAGTGTGCAAGCTTCAAAAGGCTATTTATGGACTTAAACAAGCCTCTCGTAGCTGGAATCTCTGCTTCCATGAAAAAGTCACAGAGTTTGGATTTTCTAGAAGCGAAGATGAGTCCTGTATATATGTCAAGTTCAGTGGGAGTGTCGTAGTCTTCCTAGTATTATATGTGGATGATATACTACTCATAGGAAACGATGTCCCAACATTACAAAGTGTAAATGATTGGTTGGGAAAATGTTTCGCTATGCAAGACTTGGGAGATGCAACATATATTCTTGGTATAAAGATTTATAGAGATAGGTCGAGACGTCTCATAGGACTTAGCCAGGACACATACTTAGATAAAATTTTGAAAAGATTCAAAATGGAGAACTCTAAGAAAGGGAATCTACCCTTACATCATGGCATTAAGATCAGTAAGGATCTTTGTCCAAAATCTAAGGAAGAATCTGATAGAATGAGTCGAGTCCCATATGCTTCAGCTATAGGATCAATCATGTATGCCATGACGTGTACGAGACCTGATGTCTCATTTGCTTTGAGCTTAGTGAGTCGACATCAGCAGAATCCTGGTGAAGGTCATTGGACAGCTGTAAAGAATATTCTTAAGTATCTGAGAAATACTAGGGACAGGTTCTTGGTTTATGGTGGAGAAGAAGAACTCAGAGTAACGGGTTATAGTGATGCAAGTTTCCAAACAGATAGAGATGATAGCCGTTCACAGTCTGGTTGGGTATACTTACTGAATGGGGGAGCGGTGACATGGAAAAGTTCCAAGCAAGATACGGTGGCAAACTCAATGTGCGAGTCTGAGTACATAGCGGCTTGCGAGGCTTCAAAGGAAGCCATCTGGATTAAGAATTTTATTGGAGATCTTGGAGTTGTTCCAACGGTTCAAGACCCCATTGAAATATTTTGTGATAACGAAAGTGCGATCGCCTTGAGTAGAGAACCCAAGGATCACGGAAAGTCAAAGCACATTGAGAGAAAATACCATTTTGTTCGAAGGAAAGTAGAAAAAGGACACGTGATTGTGAAGAGTATAAGATCAGAAGATAATCCGGCTGATCCGTTCACAAAGCCACTTGGAAAGTCCAAACATGATGAGCATGCTAGGAGCATAGGCTTAAGAGATAATGTAAAGTTTTAGTTGATAGTTTGATTTTGAAACATTGTAAACAATGATGGAAATTGATATAGACTTGGTGATTAAATAATGGAGATTTATTTATTGGAAGGAGTTCTGCCATTTACTATTGTTTGTCATTGTGTTTCAGTTTTGCATGTTTAGACACCACTTCCTGAGTAAAACAGTTTTTTTTATTCAAACCTCCTCAGTCGTTCACACTCTTGGAAGTAAGTGGTGAATCAAGACTGTCATGGAGTGTTAGTAGATTGTACATGGAGATTAGACATGACATAGAGAATGCTGCAACACTCATGGGTACTTGATGGGGATTTAAGTATAGGAGAGACCCGCACTCATGGAAGTTACTTCATGGATTGAAATCACGAGTAACTCTGAGATGATAATATCCTCTATTCTTAAAATGGAGATACATTGAGTTTCTAGTTTTTCAAGTCTGTTATACTGTAGTCTATTCAAACACTGTGCGTAACTGCCAGTCATAAAGGGTATGCTAGGTATGACATGATGAGTTGACTAGTAGTATGTAGTCAAAATTTATTTATTCCTTTTTGCCTAAATGGGAAAAGCGATATCTTGGGCCCTCTGATGATTAAAGATTGACTCCAAAGTGCTAGGCCTGGCCAAGACTAAGTTGATGGTTCAATAGTCTCATAAAGTCAATGTAATCGGAAATCAGAAAAACTAATCATGAATCTTGAGATAGATTAAAATCCATGTCTCGATTCATACGATATCAGTAGAACAATGGAATAGTTGATCACTTATCTAAAGGGCTAACTCTAAGATAAGAATCAGAGTTCGGCAGTTGCGTTGGATGGCACTCTCTAATTAGTTAATGGAATAGGCTTAGACCAATGGTAGTTGATGACTTGTTCAAGTGGGAGACTGTTGGAATAGTGTCAAAGATCATAACTAAATTGGTAAGACTATCATTAAAAGTAGAGTTCTTTTTGGGTCGTCCTCAATGAACAGTAAGAGAAATAAACGAGAGATAACTGATTATTGGATTAATTAGTGGAACATTCTGGAAAGTGGATAGTCTAAAGGGTAAAGGCGGTGGAACGAACCAATAGAATATTCTGGAAACAGATCCAACCGCCAGTTGGAAGGTCCAACCGCCGGTTGGAATTCCTGGTGGTTTGTCCCGCATCGGCCAAGAGATAAAACCCTAGATTAATTTTGTTATATTCCGCTGTGTATATTAATCTAGTTAGGGAATAGAAAACCCAACAGGAAAGTTACCTTAGGTGGGCCAAAAAAACAAACACCAATGTTGTCTAATAAAATTTGATAGTCTAAAAAGGTTAAAAGATGAAAATCAAATATAAGTTTTAGCGCCACACGATGCTTTTTTAGATCGTTTAAATCATCTAAATTTTGAATCTCAACTACATGTCTCATGCAACTTTTTTTTCACAATATAAAGAAGAGTAATAAGTTTGTAATTACTTAACGTGTTAACACCAATTGGGCATACCTTAAGTGGCACCGTTATCGCAAACGCTCAGACTCCATGTGTGTGACCGACAGGCTAGGTGTTCGAATGGGTGTCTTAGCACATGTGATGATTTGTGAATATGTACTCTAGAAATTACCTTTTTTTCCCCTTCTTAATGTGTTAACAAATAAAAATTAAAATAGTAGCTAGATCAACAAGTATATTAAAATTACGATACAAAATTAACAACCTAATATTGGTTGAATTGCAAATAGAAATAAGAAATTGAACAGAACTTAGAACCTGTTAGTTGCGGTAAAAACTCGCTCAGCGTTTCAGTTTCGAACTCTCGTTCGAAGGTTATTTTTAAACGTAAGGAGCACGTGTTTATTTTATGATGAAAGTGAATTTTTAATTTATTATTATTTATTATTAGAGAAAGAAAAGTAGTACGTATAAAACTTTACAACTAAAATGGACCATTTTGTTTCAATCTTAAATTTAGGATGGGCCAAGTATCCTTTTTACTTTCACATTTAGGTAGGCCAACAGTATTACGCAAAAAAATATACACTAGATACTATACAAATATACAATTAGTACATAAAATATCAAATCCAAGGTGGGCCTGGGCCCTCCTTCTGTCAAACGTGGCTACGCCAGTCGCCACTATTCCCATGCAATAATTTCTTATTTATATGTAAACGAAAACCCTATTATATAATAGGGTTGTGATATTTACACCATTGAATTTGATAAATTCATCATTACTGTGCATCACCTGTTTGTACAGGACAAGTACTTAATGCATAATTGTGATGAATTTATCAAATTTAATTGTGTAAATACCATCTTCCTATATAATAACATACTAAAATTTTGAATGGGTGACCTTAGACTCCTCCCAACCCTAAAACAAACTGACTGAAACTGATAGAGCCACCTCAGCGCCACCTCAGCTTTTTCAAAAACTGACTGACCACTCTCATCCTTGCTCCGTCACTTTAATTTTTAGGTCCCGCATTTACTAATTTACCTTTCATTTTACACACACAAAAGGAAAAAGAAAAAAAAGAAACCCGACACACTTCGGTTTACCGAAGCTCAAAACCGACGGAGGCAACCAACAAGGTGGTGCCATCCCCGTCGGTTCGTCACTCCTCGTCAGTTTCAAACCGAAGCAAACCGACTATGTGCGTTGGGAAGAGTCTTAGAAGTGTTCACTGCCATCATCATCATTATTCCGACATAAACTGTAAGTCCGTATGTATTAGGATCGATAATGAGGTTATCTTTAGGTATTAAGGTGCGGAATCCTTAATACTAAGTTTACGGATTGTAAATGGCCTGTTTCACAAGTATTAGTGAAATTGATTACTATTTAGCTTTGTATTGATTTAAACTAACGTTAATCTATCAATACCTAGCTCTTAGAATACTTAGAATAGCTCTAGAAACTCAGATGATTCGTATGGGTATTATGTCAAAAGTTAATTAAGTTTAAAACCTAATTTGCATAAATACTCGACTCGACTCGCAGGTTATGGGCTCTGCGAACCGACTCGGTTTGCAGCCCAGCTTGGCCCAGCGAGTCCACTCAGCTCGCCTCGCAGCTCTGCCTTGCGAATCCACTCGGTTCGCACCGCATATACGAAGTCAAACTTGGTCAACATTTTTCAGGTTTTAACATTTAACTCTAAAATGTTTTCCAACCAATATTTTTCATTACAATTCAAAATCATTTTACAAACTTGATTACAATAATCCCTAGTTCTATTACAAGCTAGATCTGTTGTCACAATAACATGTCCCAACAGACTCCCCCTTGACAATAGCTCTAGCGTCTATGTCTTCAAGTTGTCTTTGATAATCACTTGTAAATTTTACTTCCAGCATATATCTTCAGTTTAATGCAATTTTAACCATTAGCTAATAATCTCTTCCTAAATCTCCCCATCCTTCAATAGTAGTGATCATGTTCTTGTATAACATCAATAAGTCACTCTTGGAAAGATTCACTAAGTGTCGATGATCATATACTCTCAAAAGTTCTCTCTCACCACCTTCCACTTCATCATTAGCTTCAAAAATCACAGCTTCATCAGTTCCAGCTTCTACATGTCATCTCTTCATATTTCCCAGAATATCCTGAGGCATAAGCTTTAATGGTATCTGCTGTACGCATTTAACTGTTGGATATATCTTTTTACGCAGTTGTCTTCCTGTTCTTTGACTTCTTTCTTTTAACTTGATGGTCCTACCGACTCTTGGCTTAATACGTTTAAATTTCATTGACCAACCCTCAGTCTTGATTATCTTTTCGACATACCTTCCATAAGGATCATTACTAGGGTTCTTCATCTCCAATCTAGCCAAGTCCCGAATTTCAAACCTTGGTAAAGAACTGAAGACTGCAAGCTTTCTTTCAAAATATTGAACTCCGTCATATCTTTTGATTGTAAAAAGCTTCAGATCTGCGTCATAATACCATCCAATTATACATTTCTTAGTACATGTTTTCCAGTAATATCAACTTCTGATATCGAAGTCTTTGCCTTTTTCTTCTTCTCCAAAGGCTTAAACATCGGATTATCTTTATGACTATCAGGAAGATTTTCTTCAGAATCAGAATCAGTTGACTCATTTAGATATTCATCCAAATCTATAACTCTTTCTCCTTCTTCATCCTGAATAACCACATTAGTCCTTGAAAGGTTTATAATATGTTCATCAATATCAGCATCAAGATCAACACCTTCAACTAACCCAACATTAGTAATAGAAGTCCAATCTTCAGGAGGTACACATTCACCTTCCTCTAGATCATAATCAACTTCTACTTCGAGCTCATTGATAATCTCAATATCATAATCACTTTCAACATTTTTTTCTGTAATCAATTTAAATAACACGAATTAGATAATACAATATAAATCCTTTCATTGATTACCTTGAATCAATCTAAGAATTTCCTTATTTATCTCAATCGTATAATCACAACTAATTATTAATCTTATATAATTTTAACTTGTTATAAAACATATCAAGGCTAAATCTTATATCAACTTAACTTATATACTTACAAAAACATTAATCTTTCAAAGATTATAAATAATATTACAATCAATCTAAAATTACAAAAGTATATCAGTTTACTCTTACAAATCATAACTAATTCTCACCAGCTTCACCAACTCCACTTCCACTTGCACCAGCACCAACCGACTCAGACTCCCCCTGAATCGTAGCTTGCTCACTAGTCTTTGAAGGACCAGCCGGCTCACTATCTTTCTATACATCGGGATCATCATCTCTGTCATCTCTTTGCTTCTTCCTCAGCTCATCTTCCTTGCACGACGCATGGTATGCCAAGATCTCCCCCTGAGACGGCTTGTCCTTGTATAGATTCAGAACTAATCTCTCAAGATGATCAAGTTTTCTCTGGTTATCCTCAGCATCTCTAAGCAACATCTTATGTGCATTCAACAGGTCATTGTATGCCTGACCCTGAGTCGTAAATGCTTTGGAAAGAGTCACATGCCGAGCTTCGAGAGTATGAACGCGAGATTCCAAGCTAGAAACCCGTTCAGAAGCTTTCACCGGTGGCTGTGCAAGCGGAGCAACAGGCTGTGCAGATGCAGATCGTACTTGTTGTTGAACCAGTTGCTCAAATGCATCACTCAGCAAGCCCGCAGCAATACAACTAACCTTGTTAGTCAGAAACCAAGAAGTAGGAGTAGTAGAAACAGGCACCTATAAATAACTTAGATCAGTAAAAGTCACAGAATAATCTGTCTCAATCTCTGATTAAGCAAGCAATATCAACATGATACGTATCTCTAACCTTCTATGAGGTCTCAGACACAACAACAGTCAACCTTTGCCTCTTAGGTTTAGCCTGAGCATGTTGTCTTTTCCTATCAACTGGACGAGATAAATTCCCAATAGTTGGTTGGGTAGTAACTGTAACACCCCCAAATTTAATGTTTTGTGGAAGCACAATTTGGGTGTTACTAATTAATAATCAAAGCACATGGATATATAGCAAACAACTCTATATGCGTTGTTTTAACAAAACATATTGATACTAAAAGGTTTACAACAATTTGAACTCGTACATAGCTCGTGTTCGTAATATGAGAGATTTAAGTACATAATTATTTATGCAAAATCTAATAATGCAATGAAATCTCTGAGGTTTGCATGGAGACTCGAGCTAATATGCATCCTGATGGGCAGTCCAAATCTACTGCTGAGTACCTGTGATACATGCTAAAATGGGTCAGCTAACGCTGGTGAGCTCACAGGTTTAGGTATCAAATAATAGTGTGTGAACCGCAAGTTTTAAATGTTGATTTGCATCCAGCAAATGATAATAATAGTGTATACAACCATGAGCGCATAGTCTGAGCTTAACTTGAGGGTCGGGTCCCATATAGAGAATTCCAAGCGAGGTGCCTCCACGAGTGCCTAATCTACACTCGTTCTCCCAAATATTAGTACGTCCGTTGCAGAGGTTAGCGCGACTAACCCGGACGAGGTGGGTCAATCCTATATGGTACCATATACTAATATTCACCCTACTTTCGTATTACCAGACTATACTGACGGAGGACTTTGGTTTGATTAGTTGAAAACAACTCATGTAGTATATTGAAATATGTACGCTTTCACGTGTTAAAATAGAGCAATGTATCACACCCCTAGTAAAACAGTAAAAGAGGGGCCATGAGACTCACCTGAGCCTGAAGAGTTTATCTTAATAAACTGAAATCGATTAGCCAAGAACTGAAGTCCAAAGACTTGTAACCTGAGGGTGTCCACGATACGCGATGGTTATAAACATGTGAAGGTATCAAATAAGACTACCTTGTAGTTGTTTGTCCAACTAAAATGTCCAAATGGTTACAATTTGGTTGGTTGTCTAAGTGTTTAAAAATGTGTACGGCCCGTTGGTGATTGTTTGTGATAATGATCTTGATGTTATCAAATTGATTTCGAAGTGTTTGTACTTGAAAAACATGTCTTACAATATTTTAGGAGTCATATTGTATAAGTATTTGAGGTTGTATAAGTTCAACACTTAGTGTAAAAATAGTTTGAAACTTTCTGTTTTATGCGTCACTTATAGCGTTACTTGGGGCTTAGGCGTCACTTAGGAAGTGACGCATGAAATGGCAGAATTTGAGTGAGGGCGTCACTTATGGAAGTGACGCATAGCGAGGCGTCACTAAGGTAGTGTCGGGCGTAAGTGTCGGATAAGGGTTCTAGGCGTCACTTAGGAAGTGACGGAGGTAAGTGTCGGGAAAAAGGGGTTTTATGCGGCACTTATGCAAGTGACGCAAGATTAGGGCTTTTAGAGACACTCAATGCGTCACTTAAGTGACGCACGAAGTGACGCTATACTGCAGGCATCGTTGCGACACTTAAAGCTGTTGACGGATTTTTGAGCCAAAAATGAGTTTTTCGGTTTCCGTTTGGTCCGATTCTTTTACCCAACCCTTATATGGACATTTCCAAGTTAAAGGAACAACTATAACTCAAAAACACTAAGGATCGAGGAGTTGCGGGTTTTGTCAGAAACTTACAACTTTGCGCGTGAGAATTTCGGAGAGATGGAAATGTAGATCGTTGCGAGGTGGTCACTTTTCTCCAAACGAGCTTGACGATCCGGGTTCGTTTCATGGTGTTTTTAGTGGGTTTAGTGATGGTAGTGGTGGTAAGTTTTAGAGAGAAAAAGAGAGGAAGAAAGAGAAGGAGATGTGAAAAGTGAGGAGGAAGAAAAGGAAAAAGGAGGGAAGAAGGGGAAGGGGCCGGCTGGTGGGGTCCACCGAGTGTGGGCTTCACCAGGCTTTTCGTTCTCCCGCATCCGCGCTCTGTGCGGCATTCGTGTTTTGATCGTTTTGCTGTTGGGACATAGATTGTGACAACAGATCTAGCTTGAAATATGACTAGTGTAATTGTGATTGTATTGATATATTGGTTTATATTTGTAAATGCATATTCGTTTTGTTATTAATATTTCATATTAAAGATAGACGAAATAACGTATTTATATTATACGTTTGTTGCGAAGCGAGTCGAGATCTCAGGTCGCAGCAAGGTGAGCTGCGAGATGAGAACTGAACTCGTTATGGCTAAGCTGGGCTTGGGCTAAGCGAGGCGAGTTGGGCTGAACTCGCAGGCCCATGCGAGCCGAGCCGAGACAATATATATAAACGATTTTGTTGGCAAAATCGTGAACACTTTTGAACACTTTTGAACACTTTTGAACATTTTTAGGCATTCTCATTCATTCCTGCGAACTCAACTGTCCAGAGAAAACATAAGCTACGGCTAGACTTTGACGATTTATCGTATAAAGTTAAGTCATATTAAACGCAATTACGAACTTACTCGTTATTAGTAAGATAACCCCGTATTGAGGGATTCCGCACCTTAATACTACAGATAACGAAGTTATCGATCCTAGAACTAGGGACTTACATCTGGTATCAGAGATTTCGGGCTAAATACGAGTGTATTCGTGAGTTTTAGTGATATTGCATTTTGATTCGGGTTGTTTCTACGTGCATTATAGCAATATTAACGATCAAAATCATTCTCTGGATATTTTAGGGTTTGTTTACGGTTGAAATCGCTAGTTTCAGTCGTAAAAATACCTTAAACTTTCGCTTTCGGGTTTAACAGCCGTTTCGCGAGTTGAGATTAGGGTTCCAGCGTAGCTTGCGAGCCGAGTTGAACTTGCGAGCCGAGTCGAACTTGCGAGTTGAACTATCGAACCTGCGAGTTGAACTTTATTCTGCGAACCGAGATCTATTGCGAACCGAGATCACTTGCGAGTTGACATCACTGCGATCCGAACTGAGACTTGCGAACCGAGATTCTGCGAGTCGAGCTGAGATTGCGAGTTGAACTGAGTTCTGCGAATTGAGATTTTCTGATTTCGCGTAACAGTTTGAACTTACGTCTTTAAGATGTCTGACTTAAGTAAAATGATCGAAATGGAACATGAGGTGGGAAAATCAAATTCTCCACCTAAGTTGTTAAATATCGAGGATTACTATAACTGGAAGGACAGATTTGAATCTTACTGTAGATTCCATGATCTGTCAATCTGGATGTGTATCAAGACTGGATACACTGCACCTACTCAAACTGTTCAGAATGCCATTGTGACTCTTACCTATCAGAACATGAGTGATGAACAGAAGGAAGCATACAAAAATGAAAACAAATCACATTCGTGCATTAAGATGTGTCTTCCTAAGGATATCGCTCATCAACTGAAATCTTTTCATACTGCTAGAACGCTCTGGGAAGCTCTAGAGAAAAGAGGTGAAGGTAGTCCACAAATGAGAATTAGCAAGAAGAAGCTCCTTAAAAAGCAGTTTACTATGTTTAAAGCTTTAAAAGGGGAAAGTCTTGATGCTTATGTAACACGATTCTACCATCTGTTAAGTGAATTGGAATACAATGACATCACTGTAGAAGAAGTTGATAAAACCGACAAGTTTATTGAGGGTTTGCCTTCTAAGTGGGAAATGTATGGACTTATGATAACGGATAATGAAACCAGATATGCTACTATGACCTTAGAGCAAGTCATTGACAAGCTAAAAGGTTATGAGTTCTCCAAGAAGTCAAAAGATACTGATTCTGATCAGGTTCAGAACCCTGGGTTGTATCATGGAAAAACAAATCTTTCGACTGCATCTTCTAGTTCGACCACTGCACTGTTAGTTGGTGATACAGGTAGAAATGGAGAAATGATATCTGAAGATCTGTGCTTTATTTCCTCCTCTGGTGTTGAGACAAAGGTAAAGAATGCTGAGAAGTCATCTCAAGAGCATCAGAAGATGCCTATGAGTGTGAAATCTGCAGAGCAGCAACTGTCTGTTCTTGCTTCCTTTGTGGCATCATATGAGAACTACATTGAAGGGAAAATTAATGATCCTGTATTGTTTGATGAGGATTATGAGCAGATCGACCCGGATTATGTTGAGGAATTGGAACTTCAAGAGATGTTAGCATTAGTCTCTAGAAAAGTTAAAAATTTCCTCAAGAGAACTGGTAGAAAGGTGTTGGGCAATAGATCAGGGTTTGATAAAACCAAGGTCAAATGCTTTAACTGTCAAGGTATTGGTCATTTCGCGAGGGAATGCCAAAGACCTAAGGTAGATGCAAATAGGACACAAGGTTCGGGAAGTACTTTAGCTTCCAAAGCCTTAGTGGTAAAGCAGTTGGATGGCTCATATGACTGGAAAACTCAGTCAGAAGAAGAAGCCTTGATGGCTGAAATTGAAGAGACCACTGCTGGATCAATGTCCTACATGCCCACAGATGTTGAACAGAGAGTAGATGTGCCTGAGTCAGAAGTGAAGGCAAGTGATGATGATGTGCTGCATATGGATTTGACTCCAGACATGAGTCCTGAAGAATTCGTGGCACGAATGGCTGAAGTACAAACAGACAAGAAGAAGGTTTGTTTAGATATTCTTAATCTTGCTGATGTTTGTTACTTAGTTACTGACTTACAATCTCAGAATAGTGTATTAACTGTGTCTAATAGCAATTTGTCATCTCAATTGAATTTGGATAAAGAATCTTATAGGACTGTTAGATCTGAACTTGACCAAGCACTTATGGATATACGTAGATTAAGTGATGATAAACAGGCCTTAAAAGATAAAATTAAGTCTGATGTTTCGGATAAGACCAAACTTAGAGATACCATAAGTGAAAAATCTGTCATTATAGATGGACTCTATATGAACATCAAGGACTTGAATGAGACAATTGCTAGTAAGGATCAGGAAATAGTGAATCTGAATTTAAGGTTAATTGAGCAAAATCGTAAACTTGAGAACTATAGGACATCTCAAATGGATATACTATTAGATGCTCAACGTAGTGTAAAGGACAAGACTGGGTTAGGTTACAATGATGTATCCCCTCCTTTTAATGCCAATTACACTCCTATTCCTGAAGATTCTGAAATGACTGACGTTAATCCTGAGATTTCAGTAGCTGATAAACCTGAACAGTCAGAGGCACAGAAGGATGTTATTAAGAACTCTTCATCAGATGATAGTAAGGTTTCTCATCTCACCAAAATACATTTTGTATCGGGTGGAGTGATTAACAATGCTAACACTGATGATAATGTTAATAAGGAACATATTTCTAAACCTTTAGTGCCTAAGACTCCAGATGAGAAAGCAAAAGTGAGTAAATCACGCAAGCAGATGTCATGCTTTAAATGTCACCAAAAAGGACATGTGGCTTCGTGTTGTCCTAACAAAAAGCCAGAAGCATCACATAAGCTTGTGATTGATAAAAGGACACCGACCAACTCTAGTATGACTGTAGATAGGTTAGATACCAAATCTAGCTTAGGTATTAAACCTGTTAACATTCTTAAAAGAGAAGGTAAACATAGTGTCTCCCCTCCTAAACCTAAACGGACTTATATTCCAAGTGACAATACTGTTTATAAGCCTAGGGATATGACACCGTCGAGGTTTAGAAATCAAAGTAGAGGCCATAGTCTTAATGAAAGTGGTACTACTTCGCGATCTAATGAGTTTAATTATAACTATAATAATAGAGCTCAGAATATTGTGCCTAGGAGGTTCTCCTCAAATTCACCTCTTAAGGCTGATCGTCCACAAGCTCAAGTTTCTTCGAAAGTAACCAAAGCTCCTGATGGGAAGGATGGTTACTTTAAAGAACTTAAGTTTGTAGATGATAAGGGACAAACCAAGACCGTAATGGCTTGGGTCCCTCTTGACAACTGATCGTGTTATGTGTTATGTGCAGGAGCAGACTGTGAACAAGGAAAGCTGGTGGTATGTAGACAGTGGATGCTCACGGCACATGACAGGAGAGAGAAGTCTACTGACAGACTTCCAGGGTGGTCTCAAGCAAAAAGTCAATTTTGCAGGAGACAAAGGAGGAGTAATAACTGGGAAAGGAAAAGTTTCAAATGGAACTTTGACTCTTGAGGATGTGAATTACGTTGAAGAACTAACTCACAACCTAGTGAGTGTTTCCCAAGTCTGCGATAAAGGTCATCCAGTTCATTTTAATGAAAAGGAAGCCTTAGTCCTGAAGCCGGGATTTACGATACCCGACAATTGGATACTAATGAGGGCACCAAGGAGGAGGGATATCTATGCAATAAACATGGGTAATTCTAATTCCTCAATGGTTTCTACATGTTTGTTATCCAAGGCTTCAGAAGCAGACGCTTTATTATGGCATAGGAGAATGGCACACTTGAACTGGCGTAAAATGAATTATATAACCAAGAATGGTTTGGTTCTAGGTGTACCACAAAAACGTTTCGAGTCTGAAGATAAGTGTGTCCCTTGCATGAAGGGAAAGCAGCACAAGAAAACACACAGACCTAAGACTGAAAACTCAAACTCCTTACCATTTGATTTGCTACACATGGATCTCTTTGGCCCAATAAGCAAGAGAAGTCTAGGTGGCAAATGGTACTGTTTGGTTGTGACGGATGATTACTCTAGATTCTCGTGGGTATTCTTTTTGGGATCAAAGGATGAAACTCCGGTAATTCTAGTTGAATTCTTTGATCTAGTAGAGAATGTATACAAAACGAGAGTGAAGCGTATTCGTAGTGACAACGGAACAGAGTTTAAGAATTCAACGTTGAATCTATATTGCTTAAGCAAAGGGATTGTTCATCAATTCAGTGCACCATATGAACCTCAACAGAATGGTGTTGCTGAAAGGAAGAATCGAACGTTGATTGAAGCTGCGAGAACAATGCTTGCTGATTCAAAGCTTCCGGTCATATTTTGGGCAGAAGCAGTGAATACAGCTTGTCATGTTCTAAATAGGGTTCTTACGGTTAAGCAGCATAACAAGACTTGTTATGAGCTTCTAAACAAAAAGAAACCTAACTTAAAAGGGCTTGAACCCTTTGGAGTTTCATGCACAATTTTAAAGACTGGACATCAAGCAAAATTTGGTGAAAAGGACGACGAAGGTTTTTTCTTAGGTTACATGCCTAATTCACCAAACAAGAGGGTCTTTAATAAAGTCACAGGTCGTCTGGAAGTTGTGTATAATATTGAGGTTACTAGTTACACACCGGATGTACACAAGGGCTTAGATTGGCAATTTGATTATTCTGATCTTTTTGCATCTTTTAAAGTTCCTTTAAGTGACTATGTTCGTGATTCAGAGATTCCTGAACATGTGTTTACTGGAGATGAGGATACCGGCCACACTCAAATGACAAATGTTCAATCATCTACAATCCAGATTGTTGATCCAAACCAACCATCTACTAGTGGATCTCAAACGTCCAAAGTAGATATACCTTTAACTGATGAAGAGCATATGCAAAAGGTAGTGGATGATTTACTTACACCACTAAAAGAGTTAAGAATAACTTCGGATAATGATAACTCTCGGCTTTTCAGTAAAGAGGTACCAGATTTGGAAGAACCGTCTGAAGAACAAGAAATTGGTACTAACTTAGAAGATGAGATTCCTATTGAGACTAGTGTTACAACAAGAACGAGTAAGAATCACCCAATTGATAATATCATCGGTGACATTAATACTCCGGTTCAAACAAGGACTCAAACAAAAGCTAGTACTTCAAGTTATCCTAATGCGTATGCTGATAAGGATGACTTACAAAGCTTGTATGCTGCACTAAAGGAGACAGGCATTACTAATGAGTGTCTTTATGCTGGCTTTATCTCACAAATTGAGCCTAAGAACATTCAAATGGCTCTTAAAGAAAGTTCGTGGGTCGAGGCTATGCAAGAAGAACTGTCTCAATTTGAAAAGCTACAAGTCTGGGATTTGGTTGACCTTCCAAAGGGTGTTTATCCAATTGGAACTAGATGGGTATTTAAGTGCAAGAGAGATGATCGGGGAATCATTACTCGCAATAAAGCTCGTCTAGTGGTTCAAGGTTTTAACCAAGAAGAAGGTATTGATTATAATGAGGTGTTTGCACCAGTCGCTAGGCTAGAAGCTATTAGAATCTTCTTAGCATTTGCAACATTCAAAGGTATTAAAGTGTATCAGTTGGATGTTAAGAGTGCATTTTTGAATGGCAAAGTTGAAGAACTGGTGTATGTCGCACAACCTCCAGGGTTTACCAATCCTGAGTATCCGGATAGAGTATATCGTTTGAATAAGGCTCTATATGGATTACATCAAGCACCAAGGATGTGGTATGCGACACTGTCAACGTATCTACTTGATAATGGATTTACAAGAGGAGCGATTGATAGTACACTTTTTGTAAAGTGGAAGAAGAAAGACTTTCTCCTGGTGCAAGTTTATGTTGATGATATCATCTTTGGATCTTCTGATGAAAAGATGTGTCAAGAATTTGAGAAAGTCATGCAAAGAAGGTTTGAGATGTCTGCAATGGGAGAGTTAAAATTCTTCTTAGGATTACAAGTTGATCAAAAGAAGGATGGATTCTTTATTCATCAATCTAAATATGTTTATGAGCTATTAGAACGCTTCAAGATGGATGAAAGTAAGGTCTACAATACTCCGATTCCAGTCAATCACAAACTAGGTCCAGATACATCGAGTGATCAGGATGTGGATCCTACTCTTTACAGGGCCATGATTGGATCATTAATGTATTTGACTGCCTCTAGGCCTGACATAATGTTTGCTGTGTGTATTTGCGCAAGATATCAGGCTAATCCGAAAGAGTCACATATGCAAGCAGTTAAACGGATCTTCCGTTACCTCAAAGGGGAACCTAAGCTGGGACTTTGGTATCCTATTGGAGGAGACTTAGATCTGGAAGCATTTACTGATTCGGATTATGGAGGATGCAATCAGAATAGGAAATCTACGACCGGGGGATGTCAATTCCTAGGAGGTAGATTAGTGTCCTGGCAGTGCAAGAAGCAAAGCTCGGTAGCTATTTCTACATGTGAAGCTGAGTATGTTGCAGCTGGCAGCTGTTGCTCACAAGTTCTTTGGATACAACAGCAACTGCGGGATTATGGGTTAAACTTAACCAATACTCCTATGATGATTGATAACGAATCTACTATGTCGATAACCAATAATCCGGTGAAGCACAGTAAGACTAAACATATTGATATTCGCCATCATTTTATTAGAGACTGTGCTGAGAAGAAACTGATAAGGTTAGTTAAGGTTCCGACTGAGGATAACTTAGCAGACCTCTACACGAAGGCTTTCGACAGAGCAAGATTTGAAATGTTGGTTCAACGAAATGGAATGAGAAATCCAGAGTGATTGGTCTTCCAAGGGTATTTTTGTAATAGTTAGAAATTATTTTGTCGTTATTATTTAAAAAAAAAAAAAAAAAAAAAAAAAAAAGTTGGCGTATGGCATTCATTTGCTTGTTACCTAAGGGGAATCGCCTCCAATAAAAGAACAAAATGAAGTTCTTTTAGAAAATTTAAGTTTTTGTCTGCAAAAACCAAGGGAAATGATAGTACATTAGGAGAATAAGCTTAACAATAATAAGCTTAAGTCCTAAGGATGATGTGTTGGTAGATTCAAGTGAAGTTACTTTAGAACTACAGCAGTTCTATCAGGTATGTGTTTATATTTATTTGATTATACACCTATATCCACTGATTATAACTTGTCTTTTTACCTAACAAGTGATAAGAATAATTTATGGCTAGTCAGCTTCATTATACAATTTATTGGTAGGCAGGTTATGCTATGATTTCTGAGTAGTTAAGAAGTATAACTGTCGTGTGTACTATCTTATGTGATCTGTTATATAACGTATGACATATGTCTTAATTGTTGAATGATAGTACTATCATACACTGTGATCTAAAATAAAAGATTGTGAAATGATACAAAGTATCATAGTGTCAAAAGGTGAGTTATATGTTTCGAAAGGGCATCATTTAGTAACCTCTACCTTACATATGAAAGATACAAAGTATCTCGTGTCAAGTGTATGTTATATGCTTCTAAAGAACATCATTTAGTAATCTCAACCTTGATAATACAAGATACAGTGTTATGTGTTGTACTTGAATTCTTCAGTATGTTGTATAGTAGAATACACTAGATATTGTGCACATTAATAATAAAAGATTGACTCAGAAATCTGTGTGTAATTTGTTTATGTGGATCATAATACCGGTAATTGTCTTGAACTGTCTATGATACTTGAACTTTCACTTTTGTGAATAATAAGAAATCATAAGTTATATTTTAATGAAATGTTATATCCTGTGGATAAAGGTATCTAAGATATAATTTTATAAATATAAATGTGTAAATGATAAAATTAGTTGTAATTTTATTGTATTTTATTTGAATTTCATGAGGTATGTATACTAACAATCAACTTAGACCTTTAATAACTAATTAATTGCTTATTCTTTCTAATATGATCCCTAAGCAGATAAATTCTTATTCACTTTAGTATTTTATTTGATTTTATCTTTCAAGTAATTAATAAAATGGTACTTGATACCACTGTTTGTTTATATCATGTTGTGTGTTCGTATTTATTTTATTTTATTTTAATAGTTGTTACCCTTTGGAAATACATTATTCTGAATTATCTCAGTTCGTGTTGAACAAACATAGATTTTACAGGTGAAAGATATGTTTATTTTAGACTTGTAAAATAATGGGTTTTAATTTATACTTATCATTTAATTCGCAATTAATATTAATTCTGCGAGTTGACTTAGTCAACTTGCGAATCGAGATTATTTCTGCGAATCGAGTTTAAAGTATAAAGGATGGTCAAACGAGTCAACCAATCCACCGAACCCAGTTTGATTTGCGAGTTCACTACAACTCTGCGAGTCCAGACGAAGCGAAACGAGGCGAAACGAGATTTTCGTTTGATTTTGATTTTACGAAGCAAGGAACGAGTTTTTGAATCCGTAGCTTTTATACAACATTAGATTGCGAACATTTTGAGGTATATTACAACGGATTTCACTGTAAAATTAACGAGAACTCAATGTTTTTCTAAACTAAGGGTTTCGGTTAATAACTCGATTGATTAACGAACATTTAGGATGTTATTAGACATGAATCTGTAAGATTTATGTTAAACGAACATCAGTAAATGTATACAATCGATAGATCATGTTCAAATTAACGGATTAATCGATTTTGAAATTCATCTCGCGACGGTGGTTCATTGAACGAGTTGAGATTTCAATTCAACTCGCAGACCTCAACGAAGCGAGTTGAGCTAATTTAGCGAGTTGAGCTAAGTTGGCGAGTTGAATGGTTTGGCGAATTGACATGCGAGACGAGATGAACTCATCTCGCCACGCCAGATTTTGCGAATCCAAATTTAAAAAAAAAAAAAAAAAAAAAATGTGTGTTTCTCCTTTTTATTATGTAATGGATTCACATTTATATTATAGATTCACAATTTGATGTATATTAGACTTACGACTTTTTAGTAATAAGTTAAATATTTATATACGACTTGCGACTATTTTTGTAACAAGTTATATATAAATTGATAAACTAAGATGTTTGATGAATTTTAATTCATAATACATGATAGTTTCTACTAATGTTACTGCATTTTTTTTATGAAGCAATGGCATGGGATTTTGTTCAGCTTATGGATGGATGGATGTATCAGTGTTGATTGCTTCTGCCCAAAAGCATGTTACGACATGCGTCTTCACACCTTCTAGGATTGTCTCCTAGTTGTGGAGTTTTTTGTGTTGTCGGATGTTTTGCGTACTGATACAGTTGCTCAAGCGTCTGATAGTTCATATTTTTTGGGAGATCTTTATTTTGGTCTGGTGGGATACTCTCTTTGTCTTGGATTTTTGCTTTATTGTCCTGGATTTTGGCTTTATTGTCCTGAATCTTGGCTTTATGGCTTTGAATCTTGGATCCCACTCAGTTATTTTGGTTGAGAATTTTACTTCCTAAGAGTATTAGCTTGTGACTTGTTTTGCGAATGAAGTCAGGAAAGCCTGCTCAGGGGGAGATTGTTATCTAATAAAGATAGAGAGCAGACTTGTCCTTCAACGACTAGTGAGCAATTTAATCTTTAGGGGAAGTCGACTCAAGTCAAAAGATGAAGTAATATTGGTGAAGTTGTTAGTAAAATAGTGTGTAATATGTGTGATTAGATATTTGTAAAACTTGGATTGAATGTAATAACTTTATTTATTCAATGAAAGTTTTAAGTTTATTAAATCATAAGTTTATTAAATCATAAAGACGATGATCCCAATGCACCGAAAGATGGTGAGCAGACTGGTCCTTCAACGACTGGTCAGCAAGCTATGATTCATGGGGAGTCTGGTGATGGTGATGATGGAATTGGTACAAGTGCTGATAAAGATGCACCGGTTGATACAGAAGCTGGTAAGACAGCTTAGTATTAGCATAGTGTAGAATATTGTCTGTAACATTTTGTACTGAATAATTGTAACTTAATATTATGATTAATATATTCGACTTAATGTTATTATTATTTTAAGTAAAATATGTTTTAAATAATTTAAGTTAATAAATATGTTAAGATAAAATAGTGATCGAAAGTCTTCTGACTCAGTGAGTAGTCAAGCGGCGTATTCCGATTAGTTTTCGGCGGTCAAAATTTTATAATAACATATGCATTTTAGACTTGAGAGTTGATAACTAAAAAGTTAAAAATGTATTTGGTTTACTCGACAAATGATATATAATTTAAAAGTTATGTTGATAATAAGTTAAGATTGATTAAACTTAGAAATTATATAAGATAATTAATACTAAATTTAAATGTTTGGTGATTTTTCACAATACATTAGAATTTAAAATTAATTATTATTTGTTAAGTATTGTATAAGACTTTAGAGAATCTTAGATTGATTCAGGGAAATCAATAAAAGGTTTTTATAAGTTATATATATATATATTGCGTTTAAATTGAAGGTTTAATTTATACAAAAGAGTTGATAAAGAAATTCTTGGATTAATTCAGGGAAATTAGTAAAGAATTTAAATTATTAATATTGATTTGTATATGTGGTTTTTCTCTAGGATTAGAGATGCTTGATCTATCTGATTTAGAAGAAGATATTGTTGACGAGATAGATGAAGAAATAGATTTTGATCTTGAGGATGGAGAATTTCTACCACCTGCTGATTGGACTGCTGTTCCTGAGATTGTGCAAGACATAGGTGTAGATCCAGATGCAAATGTTGATGAACACCATGTAAGCCCATCTAGAACAGAAGTTGTTATTGAAAATGAGCAAGGTCCAACAGTGGTTGATATTGATGAAGATATTGAAGACTCAACCTCGGAAGATGAAGCAGAAGAGATAGTCTTTACAAATAATCCTGCAGTACAATATCGGAAACTTCCAAAACAGAAGAAGAAGATTGGAATTTCTGAAATTGATATGACAAAGAAACGCGTACCGCGTAAAGGGATTATTGGCTGGTACTTTGACTCTGAACTAAAGCTTTTTGCAATTAAAAGATATGACGGAGTTCAATACTTTGAAAGAAAGCTGGCAGTTTTTAGTTCCTTACCACGTTATGAAATACGTGATTTGGCTAGATTAGAGATCAACAACCCAAGTCGTGATGATTATGCTAATCGTGTTGAACGAATTATTAGACATGAGGTTGGTACAAATAAATTTGAGATGATAAAGCCAAGAAAGGGAAAGACTGTGAAACTACAGGAGAGAAGTCAAAGGACTGGAAGAAGAAGAAGGAAAAAGATTTATCCAGCTGTTAAATGTGTGCAGCAGATTCCATTGAAGACAATGCCACAGGATATTTTGGGAAATATGAAGAGTTGGCACGTGGATTCAAAGACTGGAGAAGCTGTTATGGTTGAAGCTGATGATGAGGTTGAAGGTGGTGAAAGAGAAATCTTCAGAGTTTATGACCATCGACACCTGATGAATATGTCGAGAAAGGATCTGTTAAAGTTAAAAGAGAACAGAATTTTGACGACTATTGAATGGGCTGATTTAGGGAGAGATTATCAAATGATGGTTAAAACTTGTATCAAGATGAAGATTTATGCAGGAAGCAAGATTTACAAATAAAGACCAAAGACAATTAAAAGATAAAGATACTAGAGCTATTGTCAAGGGGGAGTCTGTTGGGACATAGATTGTGACAACAGATCTAGCTTGAAATATGACTAGTGTAATTGTGATTGTATTGATATATTGGTTTATATTTGTAAATGCATATTCGTTTTGTTATTAATATTTCATATTAAAGATAGACGAAATAACGTATTTATATTATACGTTTGTTGCGAAGCGAGTCGAGATCTCAGGTCGCAGCAAGGTGAGCTGCGAGATGAGAACTGAACTCGTTATGGCTAAGCTGGGCTTGGGCTAAGCGAGGCGAGTTGGGCTGAACTCGCAGGCCCATGCGAGCCGAGCCGAGACAATATATATAAACGATTTTGTTGGCAAAATCGTGAACACTTTTGAACACTTTTGAACACTTTTGAACATTTTTAGGCATTCTCATTCATTCCTGCGAACTCAACTGTCCAGAGAAAACATAACCTACGGCTAGACTTTGACGATTTATCGTATAAAGTTAAGTCATATTAAACGCAATTACGAACTTACTCGTTATTAGTAAGATAACCCCGTATTGAGGGATTCCGCACCTTAATACTACAGATAACGAAGTTATCGATCCTAGAACTAGGGACTTACATTTGCGTTTAAATAGTGTTTTATGCGTTTAATTACATAATTTAAAATACGAATAATTTCTTGTCATTTTGTTGAAGTATTTTGTTAAACACTTAGTTATTGGTTTATAAACTGTGACTTGACAGCGTTTCGGTTTGTTTGCGCATTTAATATACTAATCGTGTAAACTTCATTTGCGCGATACGAAATAAGTACGAAATATTATTAACATAACATTTTGAGTATAATAGTTCTATTAAATAATGTTACATTATTTAATAAAAATGTTCACCAACGTCCGTGTTTACTTGAACCGAATTACATTCGATTTGAAACTTGTACGATTTAATCTAATCGCATACTTGTATATATTCAACAATATATATATTTCGATACATTAATTAGCCTAAAACCAACTAATTACATGTATTAAAAGAGAGTTAGACACTAATTACTAGTCCTAATTTGGCGGGTGTTACAGTAACAGAGCGTATACGCTTCCTGCATGATGTTACGAGAGGTGTATCCTCGTCATCCTCTGAATCCTCATCAATCAAATGATAATCAGGATCCTTCTCATCGGCTTTATTCTTGCCCTTGTTGGCTTGATCCATGAATACCCTTGATCCTTTCTTCATCATCCCCGAAGGAATACCCATAGGAAACCTGGGTCGAGGATCAGTATCATCATCCGTGTCCTCATCATCTAAATCAGATGCCGTGACACCCTCTTTACCCAAACTACCAGATGTCCCAGCATTCGGTCCAGTGTGCCTCAAATTGCCCTCAGGTCTAATAACCTCTGGGCCAGCATCCTCCTGTTATGTAGTATATTAAAACTTTTATGATTAGATATTAATCTCTATCATCTAATTTTCAATATAATTATATTTAATATAAAATTAACTACCCGAGGTTGATAATCCTCAATCTCTTGAAGTACTAGATCAGTAACATCATCTTGATGTCCCAGTACCTTCTGCACAACCCGATCTGCAATCTCAGGTATAACATGATGTTCCTGCTGACCAACTTGTATCAAAACATCCTCAAGCAGTTCCCGAGGCTCAGTTGCAGGTTGAGGTTATTGTGGTGCTTGAGCTAGAGGTTGAGCTCCTGCATCTATCCAACTATTGTTGGCCGGAGCAACATAATTCTCATCCAAAAGATAACCAAAAAGATCACAAGCTTCCGGCTTGATGTGATCAGGACACTTAGCAGAATTCTGAAAACATGCATTGTATGTTCTCAGCCCTATCCTATCAACATGCAGATCGGGTGCAAAAGCTGGCAGGTCAGGAATCTTGTGACGGATAATAAGCATGCAGAATCGAGGATAAAGCAAAAACTTCATTCTGACTGCCCTAGTAATCTGACCAATAAAGGAGCTGAAAATATAAGAAGATATATTGTATGGTTTGTTGTAAACCAGGGACAGTAAAGCAGACATCAGCTCAGGGCTCAGCTCATCATATCATGCCTTTTTGTTACCAAAGATAGTAACAATAATATGAAACGGGAATCTCCACTGTCCAAGCACAAAGGCCTTGATGAACTGACGGCCTCTCTTGGGACCAGAATATCCCATTTTACCCAAAGCTCCCTCAAGGGACCAGCTTCTTGATCAACAGTGCCTAGACGCAGAATCTGACGCAGGTCGTCAGCCGAAAAGACAATTGGATGTTGGTTAACCCTCATCCGAATCACCGAAGGGTTAGCCGTAGCATCGTACTCTATATTCTCCAAGAACTAGTTCAGAAGAATCTGAGAGATCGGTGGAGATTCCATAATGGCATATCTAATACGTGATCTAGCCAAATACGTCAAGATCCCAGTGAAGCGCTCAGCACCGCATTCATTTACGTCTAGATTCACCGAAATATTGTGAGTAGACGCAAAAGTTCTAGTAGCCATATCTGTAATCAAAAATTACACAAACGAAAATTAGCTTAACCTAACGAAAATTAGTTAATTTAAACTTCAATGTATTATGATCAAGTGATCATCAACCATCTAAGTTTACTATTAACTAGTAACTTAATTTATTGAACTTAATTGAACTGTTAAGTACAATTATTTTCCTAAAATCATATACCGTTCGTTAGTTACAAGCGAAAATTTAAGTTAGCATACCGCTGACAACAATCGGGACACGCCGCTCGACTACGCTATGATTCGGAAGACTTTCGATATGAAATAACCCAAAAGTTCATATATTATACATATTTTAACTTATAAATGTAAGTACTTAAGTATAAACATATAACACATAATTAACTTGTAAAATTAATCTCAAGTTAATTAAATAAGCATAACTTTGTAAACTAAATATTGAATAGGTCAAACATTCAGTTCACAAATCTAAGTGAAAAGATCAAAATTTTAAATTTGTTTTTCAAAGTCAACAAAAGTCAACTGGCTCAACTCGCTTCGCAAGTAGTGACTACGAGTCGAGTCTCAGCTCGCTTCAGTCAATGAAAGTCAATGATTTTAACTCACATTGCAAGTTTCAACTCGCTTCGTAGAGTCAATGGTTTCAACTCGCTTCGCAGAATGCAACAGCGAGTCGAGTTTCACCTCGTTACAGTCAACTTAGGTCTAAGCGAGTCAAACTTTCAACTCGATTCGCACTATGGATCTGCGAGTCGAGTTCTATATGATTCAACTCGCTTCACAAAACGTGCTGCGAGGTGAGTATGAATCCCACTTCGCAGGCGCGTCTGCAACCCAATTCAAAAATTAAAGGCGATGATCAATCAAGATGTTATGCAATTAATCACTTAAAACGCTTTCAATATAGATCGATCAACAATTTCTATAAGTATCAAGTTCTATCATTCACTAAATCTCATCGAATCCGTGAAAGATTAAACCGAAACCATTCCAAACATAAAATGATAGATTACTCCCTAAATACTCAGTGATATAGAATGAGTTATAGCTCAAATGATACGTAATCGAAAGTTGTATAATGTTCACGGAGTGAAAATCCTGTCCTCGTTCGTGAAAATCGAAAATCAAACAAAAAACACTCTCGGGTCGCATCGCAGATAATCGCCTCGTAGGTAGTTTGTTTCGCTTCGCAGAGTATGTGGAAAATGTGAAGTTTGACTCATTTGACTTGGCCCTTTTATACCCCAAACTCAATTCGCATGTTTGACTGGTCAACTTCGCAGCTTTGACAAAAAAAATGCAAATTTAGCTCTAAATATAAATTTAACTTTTATCTATTTTTACAAGTCAAAATCTTAGGTTTCCATTGCGTTTTTTGTCACATTTATTCAACACGGAATAATAAATTTTACTTTAACTTTAATTCTAAAGGATAACACAATACAAACTATAAAAATAAAACTTTATTAATTTATAACGCAAAAGAGTACAAGGTAAAAATAAACGTAAACATACTTACTAAACATAAACTATAAAAAATCCTATGCTCAAATGATTAAGAGTTTATCTGTTTAGGGATCATATTAGAAAGAAAAAACAAAACTTATTAGATTTTTAATAAGTCTAAGACGATTATTAGTATACATACCTCATGAAATTCATATAAGCACAATAAAATCACAACTTAACCAGTAATAAACTTATATTTATAAAATTATATCTTAGTTACCTTTATCCACACGATATAACATGTTATTGAAAAAATAACTTATTATTTCTTTAGAACTTAATATTCACGGAGGTGAATGTTTATTTGTATTAGATAGTTCAAGACGATTATTGATATTATAATCCACATAAACAAATTATACGCAAATTTCTGAGCAAGAATTTTATTGTTAATGTGAACAATATATAGTGTTTTCCACTATACGACATACTGAAGAACTCAAGTAAAACACATAACACCGTATCTTTTATTTATAAGGTAGAAGTTACTAAATGATGTCCTTTAAAAGAATATAACATACACTTGACACTAGATACTTTGTATCTTTCATATGTAAGGTAGAGGTTACTAAATGATGCTCTTTAGAAACATATAACTCACCTTTTGAAATTTTGATACTTTGTATCCTTTTGTTTTTATTTTAGATAACAGTTCATTGCAGTATCATTATTCAACAATTTAAGACTTAAGTCATACATCATATAGCAGTTTCACAAAAGATAAGACACATGAAATTAGCACTTCTTAACAGCTCAGAAATCTTAGCATAATCCGCCTACCAATATATCGTATAATGAAGCTGACTAGACTTTAGTTATTCTTAACACTTGTTTAATAAAAGACAAGTTATAATAAGTGGATATAGGTGTATAATAAGATAAATATAAGTCAAGTCCTAGTTAATATCGTTATCTTAGTGTGACTTATAGGAATCTACTAACACGTCGTACATAATACTTAAGGTAATTATTCTTAAGCTTATTCTCCTAATATACTATCATCTCCCAAGTTTTTGCAGATAAAAACTTAAACAATTTCTAAAAGAACTACTGTTGTTCTTTTATCGGAGGCGATTCCCCTAAGGTAACAAACAAATGAATGCCATACGCCCCCGTTTTTTTAATATAAGACATAAATAAACTTACAACTAACTATTATATATCCTTTTGAAGACTACTTATTCCGGATTACTCATTCCGTTCAGTTGAACCAATATCTCAAAACGAGTCCTGTCAAAAGCTTTTGTGTACAAGTCTGCCAAGTTATCCGTGGAAGGAACCTTGACTAACTTAATAAGCTTCTTTTTAGCACAGTCTCTTATGAAATGATGACGAATATCAATTTGCTTTGTGTTGCTGTGCTTTACAGGATTATTGGTAATTGAAATTGGTGGATTCATTATCAATCATCATCGAAGTGTTGGTCAATTTTAATCCATAATCTCTCATTTGCTGTTGAATCCACAGCACTTGAGAGCAACAGCTGTCTGCTGCAACATACTCAGCTTCACATGTAGAAATGGCTACTGAGGTCTGCTTCTTGCAATGCCAAGATACTAGTCTTCCTCCTAGAAACTGACATCCACCAGTTGTGGAATTTCTATTTTGATTGCATCCTCTATAATTAGAATAAGTGTAGGCAATAAAATCTAAGTCTCCTCCAGTCGGATACCAAAGTCCCTGCTTCGGTTTCCCTCTGAGGTAGCGAAAGATTCGTTTAACAGCTTGCATATGAGACTCTTTAGGAGTAGCTTGATATCTTGCGCAGATACATACTGCAAACATTATATCAGGCCTAGATGCAGTAAGATACATTATGACCCAATCATGGCCCTATAAAGAGAAGGATCCACATCTTTGTCACTCGATGTATCCGGACCAAGTGCATGATTTTCTGGATTAGGAGTATGATATGCACGCGTTTCATCCATCTTGAATCGTTCTAACAGTTCGTAAGTGTACTTCGTTTGATAAATGAACATATCATCTTCTTTTTGATCAACTTGTAATCCTAAGAAGAAATTCAACTCTCCCATAGCAGACATCTCGAACCTTTTTCGCATGACTTTATCAAATTCTTGACACATCTTTTCATCAGAAGACCCAAAAATAATGTCTTCAACATATACTTGAACAATCAGAAAGTCATTCTTTTTCCACTTAACGAAAAGTGTACTATCAATTGAACCTCTTGTAAATCCATTCTCAAGTAGGTACTTTGATAGCATCTCATACCATGCCCTAGGTGCTTGATGTAATCCGTATAGAGCCTTATTCAAACGATATACTCTATCTGGATAATCTGGATCAACAAACCCTGGTGGTTGAGAGACATACACCAATTCTTGTACTTTGCCATACAAAAAGGCACTCTTAACATCCAACTGATACACTTTTATTTCTTTGTAAGTTGCAAATGATAAGAATACCCTTATTGCTTCGAGCCTAGCAACTGGTGCAAACACTTCGTTATAATCGATTCCTTCTTCTTGATTGAAACCCTGAACCACTAAACAAGCTTTATTGCAAGTAACAATACCCCGATCATCTCTCTTGCACTTAAAGACCCATTTAGTTCCAATTGGATATTCACCCAAAGGTAAATCAACCAACTCCCAAACGTTCAGCTTTTTAAACTGAGACAATTTTCTTGCATAGCTTCTACCCAAGAGCTTTCCTTTAGCGCCAATTAAACATTTTTAGGTTCAACTTGAGAGATAAAGCATGCATAATGACATTTATTGGGGATCCCAGTTTCTTTGATTGACACGTATAAGCTGGTGTATTCAGAAATACTGGCTTTAGCTTAACTCCTTGTTAACATTGTAATATCTTGATCACCAATGATGTTTTCCAACGGATGATTCTTACTTGTTCGAGTCACAGTTACTGGCTCAACAAGTATCTCATCATCCAGTTTGGTGCCAATCTCCTCCAGTGGTGGCATATCCTCATCAGTACTGTACATCTCATCAGAAGTTATTCTTTCTCTCAATTCCCTTGTAGGGGTAAAGATATTATCCAATACCCTTTGAGTAACTTCCGACAACTTGTCTTTCTCTTGAGGTTTTTCCACTGAGGGCTCTTGTGAAGCACTAGTAGATGGTTTATCTGCAGACGTCCCATATGTAGAAGCATTCGATGTATGTGTAGGGCCAGTGTCCCCATCACCGTTCAATAAATGTTCCGGGATTTCCGAATTAACCACATAGTCACTTAGAGGAACTTTAAATGACTTAAAATAGATCTGAATAATCAAATTTCCAATCTAATCCCTTATGTTGGTCATGTGTATAACTTGTAACTTCAATGTTATAAACAGTTTCCACACGTCCAGTGACTTTATCAAAAACCTTCTTGTTTGGTGAATTAGGAACATAACCTAGGAAATATCCTTCGTCAGCCTTTTCCCCAAACTTAGGTTGATTACTAGTCTTCTATAAGGTGCATGATACACCAAAGGGCTTAAAACCCTTCAAATTAGGTTTCTTTTTGTTGAAAAGTTCATAACAAGTCTTGTTATGCTTTTTAACAGTCAGAACCCTATTCAGAACATGACATGTTGTATTCACCGCTTTTGCCCAAAAGATGACCGGAAGCCTTGAATCAGCAAGCATGGTTCTGCCCGCCTCAATTAGAGTTCTATTATTCCTTTCAGCAACACCATTTTGCTGGCTCATATGATGCACTGAGTTCATGTTGAATTCCTTTACTTAAGCAAAAAATATTCAACGTAGAATTTTTGAACTCTGTACCATTGTCACTACAAATCCTCTTCACTCTTGTCTTATAGACATTCTCTACTAAATCTAAGAACTCCATAAGCATTCCTGGAGTTTCAGAAAGAATACCCATGAGAATCTAGAGAAATCATCTGTAACAACCAAGCAGTACCATTTGCCACCTATGCTTCTCTTGCTTATTGGGCCAAAGAGATCCATATGTAGCAATTCAAATGGCGACGAGATTGAGTTTTCGGTTTTAGACTTGTGTGGTTTCTTATGTTATTTTCCTTTCACGCAAGAAACACACTTGTCTTCAAACTCAAAACGTTTCTTTGGCACACCCAGAACTAAGCCATTTTTGGTTATATAATTCATTTTCAGAAAGTTCAAGTGTGCCATTCTCCTATGCCATAAAATAGAGTAAGCTTCTGAAGCCTTGGATAATAAATATGTAGACTCCATTGAAGTAACCGGAGCACCCATGTTGATAGCATAGATGCCCTTCTTCCTTGGTGCCCTTATTAATATCCAATCTTAGCGAATAACAAATCTCGGCTTCAGGACTAAGGCTTCCTTTTCATTGAAATGAACCGGATGACCTTTATTGCAAACTTGGGAAACACTCACTAAGTTGTGAGTTAGTTGTTCAACATAATTCACATCTTCAAGAGTCAAAGTTCTATTCGAAACTTTTCCTTTCCCTGTAATTACTCCTCCTTTGTCACCAGCAAAGTTTACTCGTTGTTTCAATCCACCTTTGAAGTCCATCACTAGACTTCTTCCACCTGTCATGTGCCTCGAGCATTTATTGTACACATACCACCAACTATCCTTGTTCACAGTCTGCTCCTGCACATGACAAGTTGTACACAGTTAGTTTTCAAGAGGGACCCAAGCCATTACAGTCTTGGGTTGTCCCTTATCATCAACAATCTGAACTCTTTAAAGTAACCATAACTATTCCCATCGGGAGTCTTGGTGACTTTTACATGATGTTGAGCTTGTTGATGATTAATAGTCTTATGCCTATGAGGAGAGTGAGTAGAAAACCTCCTAGGCATATTACTATATTCTTGTGCACGTGAGGTAGAACCATTTTCAAATTGACTATGATTTCTACTAGGAGTCCTAAACTTCGAAGGTGTCTTATCTCTAGGTTTATTGAAAATATTATCATTTTGAGTATAATATCTCTTAGGTTTAGGTGGTGAGACACTATTTGTATTGTCTCTCTTCAACATGTTTACAGGTTTAGTCACATGTTTAATTCCCAACCCTGATTTAGCACTAGACCTGTCTACAACTTTTGGTTTTTCATTATTCACGGGCTTATGTATAGCTTCCAACTTCTTATTGGGACAACAAGAAGCCACATGCCGCTTTTGGTGGCACTTAAAGAAAGACATCTGCTTCCGTGACTTAACGTCTTTTGCCTTATTCTCAATCTGAGTCTTAGACACTAAAGGTGCATGAAGTTGTTCCTTAATAACCTTATCATCTACCTTGGTATCATTCACCATCCCACCCGAGACAAATTGTACATTGGTGGAAGATGATGTCTTACCAATATTAGATGATTGATCTTTAAATACATCATTCTGTATCTTAGAAACTTTAGATTCTTTAGGTATTTGATCATCAGAATTAGCAGTAGCATCAGTCATTTCTAAGTCAACATTAGTAGTAGTGTAATTTGAGTTAAGGGTGGAGGAACATCACTATATCCTAAACTAGTCTTGTCCTTTACACTACGTTGAGCATCAATTATTGAGTCCATAGTCAAAGAAGATGTTCCATAACTCTCAAACTTATGATTAAGCTCAACTAACTTAACCTTAGACTCAGCTAACTCTTTGTCTTTTTCAGCTACACCTTGATTTAAGTCTTTTAAGTTCAAATAAAGACCATCAATAGTCACAGATTGTTCATTAATAGTGTTTCTAAGTAAGGTCTTATCTGCCATATAGGACTTAATCTGTTTCTTAAGATCTAGCTTGTCCTCACTTAACCTACGTATGTCATTATTAGCCAATTCTAGTTCAGATGTTAAAGCCTTATGTGAATCAGCAAATACATTAACTTGAGCTTGTAAACTAGTCACTTGACATAAATCTATAAGAGTATGAACATCAAGACATACCCGTTTCTTATCAGTTTGGAGTTCAGGCATTTATGCCACTATGAGTGCCCCTAGCTATGGATCTAAGTGATTGATGACATCGATTGAATGGCATAAACAAACAATCACACTAAACAAATGTAAACACAAACCGAAACATGTATGTATTGATAATATGAATTTGTATTGATGAACGTAACCTATTAGCTTGATTACAGAGATGCAATTTCGACAAATGGTGTTAGGGTTTCGTCAACCCTAGCCTGAAACCCATAGGTTTGTATTTATACTAAACTAAAACCGGCAGACATGCGACACTTGACTAGTGACGCATGTGGCCACCTTCATGCATGACTTACCTAAGTGTCGCTATGCGTCACTAAGGCAAGTGTCACCTACTACTAAGCTTAAGTGCCGCTAAGTACAAAAATGACTTTTCTATTACAATTAACTAACGACACTTACAACTCAATAGACCAACTGACTGACACACTAAATGTACCAACAAACTCCCCCGTGTCATCAATTTGGTCTTCAAAATCTTAAATCTTCAGACATCTCTCATCAGCACCATCCTTCTGGGAATATTCCACCAGCATGAACACCCATTCTAACACAAACCTCGACAACCTTTATGAGTTTTACAGCTTCCTCATGATCGATCTGATTATATCTCATCTTATTTTTGTGGAGAGCTTTCAAATCATTCTTTGACATATTAATAAGGCTGAGTGGGTCAAAAACACGAACACTCTTACCAAGAGCTCCTTTGATATTCCATTCAGTCTTCTCTTTCTCAGACTCTTTCTTTGTAGAATATTCAATAACAACTTCTTGCGTATCAGAGTCAAACCACCAATACCGTAGATACTTGAGAAAATCCAGTGGTAGTGACTATAAGGGAACTTTCTTCAGACAAGCAGCTGGCGGATAATGATATTTCACTATTGGTTCCCGAGTTATCGGATCAATTTTCTTCTTATAACAGAAATGAACTCCTCGCACTGGTCTAATCCACATATATGTCTTGCTGTAGATCTCTTTCCTTAATAGCTTCTGAAACATATTTCCTCGAAGATTATTCATATGATTAACTATGTTCAGCTGAGCAAGACGATTTAATTCGAGCTTTGGCAACGTGCTGATATGATTAAATCTTGTTTTGAAATATTGCACGCCGTCTCTTCTTTTAATCAAAATCAAAAAAAATTCTGCATCAAATTTCCAACTTTTGATCAAACTTGTAAGTTCCCCTCGAACCTCGAAAAATTTGCACTTCTTCTATTCAGGTTCGGCTGGAAAATAACTCATATGTGGCTTTGTCGAATCTCGAATAACCAATTTTGAAGATTCGGCACTTTCGGAAATCGATTCAACCTCTGGTACTGAACGAGATGATGATTCAGGAACTAATTGAACAGTTGGTTGTTCCTGAATATTTTCAAACATGTGTTCTTCCTCATCTTCCTAAGAATCCGACTCAATGATTGGTGCATCAAAATTATATGGTTGAGCCGGTTGTTTCTGAATAGGTTCAGGTTCTCTCTCAGGTGCCGGTTCTTGATTCGGGTTTTCCATATAAACCTCATCCGGCCCTGAAACCTCTGCATCCATCTCTACATCATCAGGATCATCAGGATCAACTGATCTATCATCTTCATCAATCGGATTAATCAAACTTTGCAGATACGTGAGATTGATATTTGAGTACTCAACTGCAATCGGTCTCGGTTGACCTTGAACCTCAACAAAATAATCCAAAGCGATATTTTCATTAATTGTTGAATCTTGTACATTTTATGGTTCTGGGGGAGGTGTTACATTTGTTTCCAAGGTACGATGACCAGCCTCCCCCGAAACAATAGTAACAGACTCCATTTCTATCAACCTAGACTCAAGATCCTTAACATGAAGCTGCAATTCATCAACCTTAGATGCCTTGAGCTCTAAATCCTTTATCTTACCAGACTGAGCTTCAATAACGGCAACTTGATCGGCAAAATGCTTATTCATTAACTCCATCTGAGCAAGAATCTGCTCAAGAGCTACAGGCTGTGGTTGTTGTGGTGATTGCAGATCAGGTTCTTGAATCACAATCCCTGTTCTCTGGCGTCTTCATTGCGGAAAGTCAACATAGGAGGGAGTAGACCCAGCTGGCCGTTTTCCTGGATTTCTTGGCACATGAACCCTGCCCTCAGATATTCTTCTCAAAATACGCTTAAAGCGTCGAAGGTCAACTGATTGAATCACATCTAAAGTATTTTGAGGAGGCACATCACCCTCAGAATCGGTTGGTGTGGATCCCCCATCATCATCATCATCATCAACAACAACATCAACGCGCTGGACCTGTTCGATATCATCCAAATCCTGAGCAACCTCTGTATCAACCAAATCGTCCTCATTAACCGGGGGAATAACAATATCCTCAACCCCATCATTCGGCGGTGCAACATAGTTTTCTTTTACTATGTGCCCAAAGAAATCACGATCTGGTAGCACCGCTGAATCTTTCGGTGGCAATTTGCAGTCATTGAAAACACGTAACAACATCGGTGTCGGGACCAATAGTGACTGTTGATCCGGAGCAATACCCAAATCAAAGTCATTTAGAAGTAGCTGCACAAAACATGGATATTTCAGCCATTTATCCTTGACCGCCCTGATATTTTCGACTATATTCCCAAAAATGTATCCACTGAAGTTGTATGGCTTGTTGTAAATCAAAGCCAACATCAAAGACAAAGTGGAATGACTTGCAGCATCGTAATCTCCCTTCCTCGGAGATAAACAAACTATAATAATGTGGCACAAAAATCTCTAAACTCTGCAAAGATACTGTTTCCTGAAATCAACAAGTTGATCCTCTGGATAACCCATCCGCTGAAGACCCTCATAAATAAAAGTCGTCTCGAATTTGGTTGGCATCTCAGGCGTATCATGGAATTGAAGAACCCGGCGAATCATATCCTGGGTAATCTCAATCTGTTGTCCGAACATAGTGGATATGATACGCGGAAAATCATTATCTGTTCGGATAAGTACGTGATCATCAAACTCCTCGATCTGATTCATGTAAACTGGAGTAGAGGCTGTGATAGCATAGTAAATCCTCGATCGGCGAAGAAACTCAATCATTGGTCGGAATGGAATTGAGTTTTTATGCGTTGACTCCAGAAACGTAACGATGTTGTGTCCAGTATTCGTACGACGATAATAATCTTGCAGAGCTGCCATCTGTAAGCAAAAATACCGAAAAAGTAACCAGAAACATCGTTATAGAATTAGCACAAATATTCACTAAAATTGAAAATTCTGATTCAGGCATCACTTAGGAAGTGATGCATAAACACTACCGACACTTAAGGAGTGTCGCAGGAAACAGTGTTTGAAAATCAGAAATCAAGTTTAGCATCACTTAGGGTAAGTGACGCTATCAGGGCGTCACGTTTGTAAGTGACGTTGCCAAGGTATGCGTCATTGAACGCGACACTTAGGAAGTGTCGGTATAAATGCATGCGTCAGTAGAAGCGTCATTTAACAAGTGACGGTAAACCAGAGGCGTCACTTAAGGAAGTGACGCTTAGAAAGGCGTCACTCAGAAGAGTGACAGTACTAGTGACGGTATAGACCTAGGCGTCACTAGGGGAGTCACTTAAGGAAGTGACGCATAGTAAGGCGTCACTTAGACGAGTGACAGTATAAGTGACGGTAACTCAATCAAATTACCAAATAGCGTCACTTACAGGGAGTGACGCATGAAGTGACGCAATGATGAAGATCATCGTGTCACTGTTCACACCCAGAAATCACATCGACCCAAATTTGGGGCTTTTGAAAACCGTGGTTACCAAAGTGTGCGCATTATAACAACAAGTAAAACACACCATTTATTAGCATATAACATTAACAAAGTGATCCCCAAATCGAGTGATTTCTTTAAAAAGATAAAACCCGTAACCCTAATTTAAGAGTAAAACATGTATACGTAATGAAAAGGGTTAAAGTTTATACCTAATAAAGCGTATGAATGTGGGGAACAAGAATAGAACGGCCGATTGCACAAACGAAGCTTGAAACCCGCAAGAAAATCGAAAAAACCTCTAACTGTCGAAGTGACACAGAGACAACTTAAGTGACGCTATGTCAGAGGAAGTGACACTAATTCAATGATTAAAGTGATGGAGTTGAGTGTCATTTGGAAGGGTATTTATACCGAAACCCTAATATGCGTCACTCAACCCGACATTAGTAGCGTCACTGAGGGCGTCACTGGGGGCATCACTTATGAAGTGACGCAGAAGGTCACTTAGTGAAAATTTTGTAACTTTTGAGATTTTTTTCGATCATTTGTGTTTTGATTTTGGTACTTAAATTTGAAGGTAACTGTAACTTGGTTATAATACAAAATAAAAGTAAATAAGATAAAATAAATTAACACAGAATTAACGCAAAATTACAAATACAAAATTAACACATTCTTTTTGGTGACAGAGTTGATTGAGTGTGGTTAGGGATCATATCGGAATAACATGCAATTATTAAGAATAGTAAGTGTTATTTCGATCATCAGTATATTTGTCCACTTTAAATTTACTTGGCATGCTAAAAACACCTTTTATAAAAATTATTTCAAAACGATTATCAATATATTTGTCCTCTTAAACATATTACACTCACATCTAGGAGCTAATTTATTATTATTCGTATGGATATTTCTCTGTGATCCCCACCATAGATATACATCTTAACTTAAGACATAGACCATAGTTCCATTTACAGAAAGAATATAAGAAAATCAATTTTAAGAATCAAGTCAGCGGTGACAGGTCTGTACTTACGTACAACAGAGCGACATAGCTTGATTCAAGTTTAAGCAAAACCAGACTTGGTCAAACCATTTTGGCGACCTCGTTAGGTATCTTAATTTTAAAGACTCCGCAAGTACTTTGACCTGTGTTTGCTTAATTTTAAGTATATATTAACAGAAATCAGGTCTATACTTACGTATAACAGAGAAAACTATCAATATATACCCCAAAATGATATCAAATAAACTTCATCCACGAAAATATATCTAGCATAAGTAAGATATTAAGACTTTTGTCATACATCTGACGGTGTTATACCACTTGAAATAAACAAGTATATATTAGGCTTCTTAAAAGGACTCAAAGAATTTTGTGTAACATACCTACTAATACATCGTATGATGAAGATAATGTTCATAAAACTATTTTTAACATATCAGATAAATCTACTGACACATCCAAGATAAACCTTAAAATTCCATTTTGTGCATGTCACCCGATGTACTATCATATCCCAAGTTTTTTACAGACACAACTTCAACATCTATTTTAAAAAATGTAGCAACCGTGTATTTCTTTGATACTAAAGAGTATAAAGAGTGGTTGTTGCCATTTATTTTATTTTTTTATTTTTTTTAACACACATTAAAGCAGATAAATTTACATTCCAAGTTACAAGTTACTTTTTAGTCACGAAGAACCTTAAACCAATCATATTGATTAGTTCATCAAATCTTGTACGCGAAAAATCTTTGGTGAAAAGGTCGGCATTTTGCTTAAGGGTGTCTATTTGGACAAGGTCTATCAGGTGTTTTTCATAACAATCCTGTATATAGTGGAACCTAAGTTCTATGTGGTTAGTCTTAGAGTGCTGTACGGGATTGCGTGTGATAGATATGGCAACAGTGTTATCTATATGAATAGGAGTCATAGTAAGAAGTAACCCGTAATCACGCAGTTGATGCTGAATCCACAGAACCTGAGAACAGCAACTAGCAGCAGCAACGTACTCAGCCTCTACTGTTGAAAGAGAAACTGTAGTCTGCTTCTTGCATTGCCACGAGACCAAACGCGATCCGAGAAATTGGCATCCATTAGTTGTGGACTTCTTGTCTATGCTGCAGCCACCATGATCAGAATCTGAATAGGAAGTAAGAGCGAATGTTTTCTCATTTAGATACCATAGACCAAGATTGGGTCTATGTTTGAGATAACCAAAAATTCGCTTCACTGCCTTCATATGAGACACCTTGGGCTTAGCTTGATAGCGTGAGCAGATAGATACAGTGAACACGATATCCAGTCGAGAGGTAGTCAAATACATGAGAGAACCTATCATAGAACGATAGTCCTTTTCTTTACAATCTCTTCATCTTCAGCAAGTCTAAGATTGTTATTAATCTCGATGGGAGTCCCATAGGATTTACAATTGAACAAGTCATACCTAGTCAACATGTCATTGACATATGTTGACTGATGAATATAGATACCTTTGGCAGACTGCTCAACTTGTACACCTAAAAAGAATTTGAGCTCCCCCATCGCACTCATCTCAAACTCAGACTTCATGATTTGCTCGAAGTTCTTGCACATTGCCTCGTTTGTAGAACCGAAAATGATGTCATCCACATAAACCTGCACAAGTAACATATCTTCTCTATCCCCAGACTGTTCTCTACGGATGAATAGAGTGCTGTCAATGTTACCGCTAACAAAACCATGTTTCATCAAATGGGTAGTGAGCCACTCATACCAAAGCCTCAGAGCTTGATGAAGACCATACAACGCCTTGTTCAATTTGCAGACGTATTCTGGATGCAAAGGGTCTTCAAAACCTGGAGGCTGCTTAACATACACTTCCGTATCCACTTGCCCATACAGAAAGGCACTTTTAACATCAAGTTGATTGATGCGAAATCCTTTGTAGGAGGCGTATTCTAAGAAGATGCGAACTGACTCCAGTCGAGCAACAGGAGAGAATGCTTCATCATAATCCAAACCCTCAATCTGACGGAAGCCTTGAACTACCAAACGGGCTTTATTTTGAACCACAATGCCCCGATCATCCATCTTATTTCGATAAACCCAACGAGTGCCAGTCAGGTGGGCACCTTTGGGTAACGGAACTACCTCCCAAACGTGTAGTTTCTTAAATTGTTGTAGTTCCTCTTGTATGGCCTCAACCCAGGATGGATCTTTTAAGGCCTCATCAACCTTCTTCGGTTCAATTTGAGATAGATGACATGAATGTATTTGAGCAACAAGAGTTAACAGTTGCTGAGTTTGAGACTGTTTCACTTGTTGTCGTGTTTGAACCGAAGCATGAAGATCACCAATAATGTTTTCAATGGGATGATCCTTATGTATACGAGTCATTAGAATTGCATCCGGTGCAAGGACCAACTCCAAGTTGTTCAAATCACCCTCAGTTAGGGGGACATCTGTAGACTCAGGAACAATGGAAGTTTCAAGAAGCAAGGGTTCTTGTGGGGCCTCATCTTCTCCTTCATGAGTAAAGAAATGAGAATGGACCATTTCTTCTTCTTCTTCTTCTTCTTCTTCTTCTTCTAAAGGAGGCATGTTTGGATCATCAGGAAGATCGTCTACATTGATCGTTCATGAAGTAGAAGGAACATCTGAAGATGGGGTAGTGGGAGATGGTACAGTTGGAGTAGGTGATAGAGTGGGTGTTGTAGTGGGTGTTAAGGCATATGTTTGGTTGGATGTCGGTTCGGGTTTTGGGTCGGATGGTTTAAAGAAAAGATCAGGTGTTTCTTGAGAAATGCTGATTCCATGAAGCAGGGTGACCAACTCTTCCTCTTCTTCTTCTTCTGGTATGTTGAAAGAGTTAAAGACATCTGCATAATTGAAAAACCAATCCGGACCCGTTCCTTGAGGAAGATCCGTATAACGCAAACATTTGACCTCAAAATGCTCCTCTACTTGGTGTGTTGATTTGATGTAAACTCTTTTATTCGGAGAATTAACCGAATAGCCAAGAAAAATCCCTTCAACAACTTTCTCACCAAACTTTGAGACTTTATCTTTTGTAATCGTGATCAAACATGGACACCCAAACGGCTCTAGAAACTGCAGATTTGGCTTACGGTTATTAAAAAGTTCATAACATGTCATTGTTCTTTTTCTTAACCGTAAGCACCCGATTCAAAACATAACAAGCAGTGCTAACTGCCTCGGCCCAGAATATGATAGGTAAGTTTGAATCAGCTAACATATTCCGAGATGTCTCGATGATGGTACTATTCTTACGTTCTGCAACTCCATTCTGTTGAGGAGTTCTTGGAGCACTGATCTGATGATCAATCCATTTTGAAGCACAATATAACTGGAGAGTTGAGTTCTTGAATTCAGTTCCATTATCACTGCCTACTCTCTTCACCTTTAAGTTGCACAAATTTGCCAACTTATCAAACAAGTATACCAAAATATCTGTTGTCTCCCCCTTTGAAGCTAGAAAGTAAACCCACGAAAAATTTGAGTAGTCATCAGTAACTACCAAGCAATAAGATCTGCCACCAATGCTTTTGGTAGAAATGGGACTAAAAAGTTCCATGTGCAAAAGGTCCAGTGGTGCAGCAATAGAATTCACTGTTTTAGACTTATGAGACCTTTTGTAGAGTTTGCCCTTGTGGCAAGAAATACAGTTATCTTTTAAAGAAAAGGACTATTTTGGAACTCCATTTACTAAATTTTTAGTAATAAGAAAATTCATTTTGTGAAAATGAATACGTCTCATCCGTCTATGCCAAAGAAGTGATTCTTTTTCCGAAGCCTTTGAAAGGAGACAAGTATATTCGCTTGTCGTCTCCACTGTTCGCATATTCATCATATAAGTATCATTTTTCCTCGGTGCTCGCAAAAGCACTCATTCCTTAGGAATAACATAACCCGGCTTCAAAATCACACATTCAGTTTTTGTGAATGCGGTGGTAAAATCCTTATCACACACTTGTGAAACACTCAGCAAGTTGTGATTGAGTTGAGGCACATAATTCACATTTTCAAAGCTAACTTTCCCATTGGTTAGCATTCCTCTACCTGTAACTGTTCCTCCAGTATCTCCTACAAAGGCAACATGTCCTTCAACGCATGGTTTAATATCCGTCAAAAGAGACACATCGCCAGTCATGTGTCGCAGGCAGCCACTGTCCATATACCATTCACTATCTTTAACATGTTCAGACTGCTGCAACACATAAAAGTAAGGAGATTAGTGAGAAACGGTGACCCAAGCCTTTACAGAATTAGGTCTACTAAGGTCATCAACAATAAGCACATCAGTCAGAATTTTATCTTTCAACAAATCAGAATTTTCATTTGATGTGTTATTGTTGACGACATAAGAGTCAATTAAATGCTCTTTTCTTTTCCAAACTTTGGATGGTTCGGAAGTTGGCTTGAGAGAAATGTCGAGTTTTTGTTTTGGCAAAGGTTTTTGCCCAACATTTCTTTGCTTCTCTACAGGCTTGGGAGAGTTAGAATAACGCCTAGGTGGAGAATTTAAAAACAAATTTCTATAAAAGGATGTTCTAGGCATATCTCTCCAATAGCGCTGATGAGAAAGCTTTGGACAATCATGAATTAAATGTCTCTGTTTCTTGTAGTAGAAACAGGAACGGTTCTCAACAAAAAATTGAGGCTGAGGATTTTCCAACGGAGGTGGCGAAGCATTTTTAGAACATGCACATTGGGTACAGGTTTTAGAAGATGCTTTCCTCGGTTGATCAGTTGAAGTTAAAGTTGAAGGTTTATTACAAGAAACTTTTTCATTTTTAACAGTTAAATTACGTTTCAAAATCTTTACAGGTGTCTGTAAAGTTTGAGGTTTCTCATTTAAAACTTTTTTCTTGCCATTATCAGTTTGTACTTTAGGGGCAAGTTCCTTTGTTAAAGTCACCTTTTCAGATTGGACTTCAACTTTCTCAACCTTAGGATACTCCTGATCGGTAATATCCTCAATCTCAATAATCTCCTCAACACAAACTGGAGATACACTTTCAGTCTTAACAAACTTAGGCATGGGATACTCTGGCCTCTTGGTTTTCTCCTTTTCCTGTTTGTTTTGCTTAGTTTCCTTGGCTTTAATACCATATAACAATGCATAATCAACTGGAATCTCCTCAGTGCCTTCCTTAACAGGCATATGAAAATATTCAGTAGGAGGTGGGACTACAGTATAACCGAGTCCTGTCTTACAATTGTCACTTGTCCTTTGCTTGTTAATAATTTAATTAAAGACAACTGTTGCTGAAGACGAACCTAAGATTTTGTTCTTATAGTTATCGTACTCAATTTTTAAATCAAAAAGTTCTTTATTCAACAATTCAATTTCAGCGAGATAACTGTTAATAGCATCTTGTTGACTAAAAACTTTTGCTTTATATGTTTGAGTATCCAACTTATGAGCCTCAATATGCTTATCATATATATAACACCCCTCTTTTTAAAGATATTATTTTATTATTTTCAACTACGGAAGCGTTTAAAACAAAATATTATTTTATAAACTCATAATATTAACCGACACCATAGGTTCATTATTTACAAAAACATCATTTACATAATACAAACGGGGTATTATATTGTACAAAACATAGTTTTATATAAACTATATCAGAGTTTCCAAATATCAAACATTCTTCGTCCCCTTCTTGCAACCCACATATCAAAATAACACCTGCAAGAAGTAGATTGAGGGATTAGCACGAAGCTAAGTGAATGAATTTAACACCCACTAATCAACTTAGTATAATTCCTTGTTTACACCAAACAATATTATACATCAATATCAACAATCAATAATTCAACTATGAGGATCGGTGGTTCTTGAGAAATCCTACTACCACGGCGGCTCTCAAGAACACTTGTCCAACAATCGATATGGCCAATACAGAATAGACCGATAGCTAGTGTTTATTGTACTCAAACACAAGTCTTACACACAACAAATGAAGTAAGACTATGTGTAATTCACACAATAACCAACTAACTCAACCAACGTGTTGACCTCAAAACAACTTGTAATCACATTACAACTAGCACATAAGATTCAATCAATAACACAATTTAACTAATTCTATCAACATGACAACTATCACTTGTTGTAATCAAAGTGATTACAACTAAATCAAAGAGTGAGTTATAAATCCACTCACCGATACCTCTTTCACCTCCACACTCAGGATGTCTATATCACCGAGTCTTCTGTTTATCTGAGAATATAAAATCAACAAATTAATAACTTACTTCTTCCACTTAATAAACTTAAATACTAAGTATTTAAACAAGTAAAGAACTTTCATTCATAATCTAAATCAACTAAATCAAAATATAAGATTTTAACCAACCATTCAAATTTACTCTTGCATACACGATCCAAGAAATCTTAGCTGGATCGCGTAGCTCAGTTCAAATATTTCTGTTACCAAATTACACTTGCTTACGCGATCCAGGATCCATTTACAGTATCGCGTATCCAAGTGCATTTTCTTCTGTAACCATTTTACACTAACATACGCGATCCAGAAACTTTTATAGGATCGCGTATCCAAGGCAAACTTTGACACTTGGGACGATTTTAACTAGCTTACGCGATCCAGAAATCAAAAGCTGGGATCGCGTGACTAAGAAGAAAATAACCTGCACTCATTTCTGGAAAATCTCAGCTCGACTAAACACTAACCCAACAACACTTTTCAAATACAAATCGACAATACAATGTTTTTAACCTCAATAAACATTACTTTACTTATATTAGCATCAAACAACCTCATTTAACATCATTTCCATATCAAAATCCAATTAACTCACTTAGGTCAATCACTTGACTTCAAAATCACCATGGAAGAACTAAAACTCATAAAATTAAGCTACAAAATCAGTTTACAATCATATATAACATCAATATTTGTTATCAACAACTCAAACTCAAGAATTTACATAATTTCACACTTAACCTAACTAATAAAATCAAAGAGCTAAAATACTTATATTTTTGATAATGAACAAGATGATAACAATTAGAAGATAACTCTTTGTAAAGAATCACAACTCAAGATCATCAATCTTTGTTTAGATTCAAAGTTTCTAAAATTTAAAATTAAAATGAGTAGGTGTAGAGAGAGTGTTCTTCAATTTCAGGGAAAAGGGGATAATCACAAAGAAAGGAGGTCGGTCTTCCTAATGACCGACTCCCATTTGGGTATTTTTAATACCCGTACTAAATTTTCAGTCTGGAACCTAAAAACTGATTGCGAAAATAATTATTTTATTTTACTATCACCAATAACTATTTAAAACAAATAATATTACACTATTCACAATAAGTTTCACATAAGCAAATAATATTTAATTTACTTATAACTTATTAAATAATTATTAAAAGTCAAGAAATTACCAGACCGGTTTTGAGGACGTTACAAATCTCTCCTCCTTAAGAGGATTTTGTCCCCGAAATCTCATTACATTCAAACAATACAGGATATCGGGACTTCATACTCTCCTCTGTTTCCCAAGTAAGGTTTGCACCTAAACTATGCTTCCATTTTACTAACACCATGGGAATTTGCTTCTTTCTAAGTTTAGTAACCTTACGATCTAGGAGTTCAACTGGCTCTTCAACTAGTTTCTGACTCTGGTCTACACGAAGGTCTTGCAATGGAAGGATTTGGGATTGATCCTCCACATTACATTTTCTTAGGTATCAAATATTGAAAGTGTCGTGAATACCAGACAATTCAATAGGGAGATCTAAAGCAACTGTTTGATCATTTACTACTTGTCTAACTTTGAATGGACCAATATATCTAGGACCAAGCTTTCCTCGCTTTCCAAATCTAATCACGTCTTTCCAAGGGGAAACTTTGAGATAAACCATTTCACCCTTAGAAAATGACACTGGTCTTCTTTTCGGGTCTGCATACTGTTTCTGTCGATTACGTGCAACTTTCAATTTCTAACGTGCTATGGCTACTTTATCCGCCGTCATCTGAACAATGTCGGGCCCAGCAAACTGTTTTTCTCCTACTTCTAACCAACAAGTAGGCGTTCTACAACGACGCCCATATAACATTTCATACGGCGGCATACTGATACTGGAATGATAAGAATTATTGTAAGCAAATTCCACTTACGGTAAATGAGAATCCCAAGAACCACCATATTCCATTACACAAGCACGCAACATATCTTCAAGTGTCTGAATCGTTCTTTCTGACTGACCATCAGTTTGAGGATGGTATGCAGTACTTAAGTTCACACGTGTGCCTAACTCATTTTGTAAACTCTGCCAGAAATGTAAAATAAACCGAGAATCTCTATCTGAAACAATCGTCAATGGAATTCCATGTCTTGATACAACTTCGTTGACATACAACTGTGCAAGTTTACTTAAAGAAGCAGTTTCACTAGTAGCAAGAAAATGTGCACATTTAGTCAGACGGTCAACTATAACCCAAATCATATCATTTCCACGTGACGTTCTAGGAAGTTTGGTCACAAAATCCATAGTCAAATGTTCCCACTTCCATTCCGGAATCTCTAACTGTCTAAGTGATCCATACGGTTTCTGATGTTCAGCTTTAACCTGAGCACAAACATGACAAGAACCAACAAACTGTGCTATATCGGTTTTCATTGTAGGCCACCAATAGAAAGGTTTCAAATCATTATACATCTTGGTACTTCCGGGATGAACAGTTAATTTCGATTTATGAGCTTCAATCAAAATTATATCCTTACACCACCAACAAGAGGAATCCAAACTCGAGACTGAAAAGTTTTCAATCCTCTAGAATCATCAACCAAATCATCCTTTCTTTTCAACATGATTTCTGATTTCAAATTACTATCCAACAAAGCCTCTAATTGTGCAACTTTGATTTTATCCACTAACTCTGAAGAAATATCAACTCGTAGAAAATAAAGTTTATTAGAAGTACCTTTTTTACTTAAAGCATCCGCAACCACATTGGCTTTACCTGGATGGTATCGAATCTCACAGTCATAATCCTTGATTAATTCTAACCATCGCCGTTGTCGCATATTCAACTCTTTATGTGAAAACACGTACTGAAGACTCTTATGATCGGTATAGATAACACACTTTGTACCGTATAAGTAATGTCTCCAGATTTTCAATGCAAACACAACCGCTGCTAACTCTAAGTCATGAGTGGGATAATTCCTTTCATGAGGTTTCAACTGACAAGAAACATAGGCAGTAACTCTATCCCGTTGCATAAGAACACCACCCAATCCAACATATGATGCATCACAATAAGCAATAAAATCATCAGATCCACTTGGTAACGCTAACACTGGGGCCTGACACAATAATTGCTTTAAAGTTTGAAAAGCGTGTTCTTGTTGGTCACTCCACACAAACTTTTCATCTTTACGGGTCAATTTAGTCAACGGACTTGCAAGTTTAGAAAAATCTTTAATGAATTTCCTGTAATAACCCGCTAATCCCAAGAAACTCTTTATTTCAAATGCTGTCTTTGGAGCTTTCCAATTCATCACAGCTTCAATTTTAGAGGAATCAACTTTAACACCATCTTTACAGATTACATGACCCAGAAATTGCACTTCTCGAATCCAAAACTCACATTTAGAAAATTTAGCATATAATTGCTCTCTTCTTAAGGTTTCCAACACTGAGCTACAAAATCAGTTTACAATCATATATAACATCAATATTTGTTATCAACAACTCAAACTCAAGAATTTACATAATTTCACAGTTAACCTAACTAATAAAATCAAAGAGCTAAAATACTTACATTTTTGATAATGAACAAGATGATAACAATTAGAAGACAACTCTTTGTAAAGAATCACAACTCAAGATCATCAATCTTTGTTTAGATTCAAAGTTTCTAAATTTAAAATTAAAATGAGTAGGTGTAGAGAGAGTGTTCTTCAATTTCAGGGAAAATGGGATAATCACAAAGAAAGGAGGTCGGTCTTCCTAATGACCGACTCCCATTTGGGTATTTTTAATACCCGTACTAAATTTACAGTCTGGAACCTAAAAACCGATTGCGAAAATAATTATTTTATTTTACTATCACCAATAACTATTTAAAACAAATAATATTACACTATTCACAATAAGTTTCACATAAGCAAATAATATTTAATTTACTTATAACTTATTAAATAATTATTAAAAGTCAAGAAATTACCAGACCGGTTTTGAGGACGTTACAAATCTCTCCTCCTTAAGAGGATTTTGTCCCCGAAATCTCATTACATTCAAACAATACAGGATATCGGGACTTCATACTCTCCTCTGTTTCCCAAGTAAGGTTTGCACCTAAACTATGCTTCCATTTTACTAACACCATGGGAATTTGCTTCTTTCTAAGTTTAGTAACCTTACGATCTAGGAGTTCAACTGGCTCTTCAACTAGTTTCTGACTCTGGTCTACACGAAGGTCTTGCAATGGAAGGATTTGGGATTGATCCTCCACATTACATTTTCTTAGGTATCAAATATTGAAAGTGTCGTGAATACCAGACAATTCAATAGGGAGATCTAAAGCAACTGTTTGATCATTTACTACTTGTCTAACTTTGAATGGACCAATATATCTAGGACCAAGCTTTCCTCGCTTTCCAAATCTAATCACGTCTTTCCAAGGGGAAACTTTGAGATAAACCATTTCACCCTTAGAAAATGACACTGGTCTTCTTTTCGGGTCTGCATACTGTTTCTGTCGATTACGTGCAACTTTCAATTTCTAACGTGCTATGGCTACTTTATCCGCCGTCATCTGAACAATGTCGGGCCCAGCAAACTGTTTTTCTCCTACTTCTAACCAACAAGTAGGCGTTCTACAACGACGCCCATATAACATTTCATACGGCGGCATACTGATACTGGAATGATAAGAATTATTGTAAGCAAATTCCACTTACGGTAAATGAGAATCCTAAGAACCACCATATTCCATTACACAAGCACGCAACATATCTTCAAGTGTCTGAATCGTTCTTTCTGACTGACCATCAGTTTGAGGATGGTATGCAGTACTTAAGTTCACACGTGTGCCTAACTCATTTTGTAAACTCTGCCAGAAATGTAAAATAAACCGAGAATCTCTATCTGAAACAATCGTCAATGGAATTCCATGTCTTGATACAACTTCGTTGACATACAACTGTGCAAGTTTACTTAAAGAAGCAGTTTCACTAGTAGCAAGAAAATGTGCACATTTAGTCAGACGGTCAACTATAACCCAAATCATATCATTTCCACGTGACGTTCTAGGAAGTTTGGTCACAAAATCCATAGTCAAATGTTCCCACTTCCATTCCGGAATCTCTAACTGTCTAAGTGATCCATACGGTTTCTGATGTTCAGCTTTAACCTGAGCACAAACATGACAAGAACCAACAAACTGTGCTATATCGGTTTTCATTGTAGGCCACCAATAGAAAGGTTTCAAATCATTATACATCTTGGTACTTCCGGGATGAACAGTTAATTTCGATTTATGAGCTTCAATCAAAATTATATCCTTACACCACCAACAAGAGGAATCCAAACTCGAGACTGAAAAGTTTTCAATCCTCTAGAATCATCAACCAAATCATCCTTTCTTTTCAACATGATTTCTGATTTCAAATTACTATCCAACAAAGCCTCTAATTGTGCAACTTTGATTTTATCCACTAACTCTGAAGAAATATCAACTCGTAGAAAATAAAGTTTATTAGAAGTACCTTTTTTACTTAAAGCATCCGCAACCACATTGGCTTTACCTGGATGGTATCGAATCTCACAGTCATAATCCTTGATTAATTCTAACCATCGCCGTTGTCGCATATTCAACTCTTTATGTGAAAACACGTACTGAAGACTCTTATGATCGGTATAGATAACACACTTTGTACCGTATAAGTAATGTCTCCAGATTTTCAATGCAAACACAACCGCTGCTAACTCTAAGTCATGAGTGGGATAATTCCTTTCATGAGGTTTCAACTGACAAGAAACATAGGCAGTAACTCTATCCCGTTGCATAAGAACACCACCCAATCCAACATATGATGCATCACAATAAGCAATAAAATCATCAGATCCACTTGGTAACGCTAACACTGGGGCCTGACACAATAATTGCTTTAAAGTTTGAAAAGCGTGTTCTTGTTGGTCACTCCACACAAACTTTTCATCTTTACGGGTCAATTTAGTCAACGGACTTGCAAGTTTAGAAAAATATTTAATGAATTTCCTGTAATAACCCGCTAATCCCAAGAAACTCTTTATTTCAAATGCTGTCTTTGGAGCTTTCCAATTCATCACAGCTTCAATTTTAGAGGAATCAACTTTAACACCATCTTTACAGATTACATGACCCAGAAATTGCACTTCTCGAATCCAAAACTCACATTTAGAAAATTTAGCATATAATTGCTCTCTTTTTAAGGTTTCCAACACTAAGCTACTAAATCAGTTTACAATCATATATAACATCAATATTTGTTATCAACAACTCAAACTCAAGAATTTACATAATTTCACAGTTAACCTAACTAATAAAATCAAAGAGCTAAAATACTTACATTTTTGATAATGAACAAGATGATAACAATTAGAAGACAACTCTTTGTAAAGAATCACAACTCAAGATCATCAATCTTTGTTTAGATTCAAAGTTTCTAAATTTAAAATTAAAATGAGTAGGTGTAGAGAGAGTGTTCTTCAATTTCAGGGAAAAGGGGATAATCACAAAGAAAGGAGGTCGGTCTTCCTAATGACCGACTCCCATTTGGGTATTTTTAATACCCGTACTAAATTTACAGTCTGGAACCTAAAAACCGATTGCGAAAATAATTATTTTATTTTACTATCACCAATAACTATTTAAAACAAATAATATTACACTATTCACAATAAGTTTCACATAAGCAAATAATATTTAATTTACTTATAACTTATTAAATAATTATTAAAAGTCAAGAAATTACCAGACCGGTTTTGAGGACGTTACAAATCTCTCCTCCTTAAGAGGATTTTGTCCCCGAAATCTCATTACATTCAAACAATACAGGATATCGGGACTTCATACTCTCCTCTGTTTCCCAAGTAAGGTTTGCACCTAAACTATGCTTCCATTTTACTAACACCATGGGAATTTGCTTCTTTCTAAGTTTAGTAACCTTACGATCTAGGAGTTCAACTGGCTCTTCAACTAGTTTCTGACTCTGGTCTACACGAAGGTCTTGCAATGGAAGGATTTGGGATTGATCCTCCACATTACATTTTCTTAGGTATCAAATATTGAAAGTGTCGTGAATACCAGACAATTCAATAGGGAGATCTAAAGCAACTGTTTGATCATTTACTACTTGTCTAACTTTGAATGGACCAATATATCTAGGACCAAGCTTTCCTCGCTTTCCAAATCTAATCACGTCTTTCCAAGGGGAAACTTTGAGATAAACCATTTCACCCTTAGAAAATGACACTGGTCTTCTTTTCGGGTCTGCATACTGTTTCTGTCGATTACGTGCAACTTTCAATTTCTAACGTGCTATGGCTACTTTATCCGCCGTCATCTGAACAATGTCGGGCCCAGCAAACTGTTTTTCTCCTACTTCTAACCAACAAGTAGGCGTTCTACAACGACGCCCATATAACATTTCATACGGCGGCATACTGATACTGGAATGATAAGAATTATTGTAAGCAAATTCCACTTACGGTAAATGAGAATCCCAAGAACCACCATATTCCATTACACAAGCACGCAACATATCTTCAAGTGTCTGAATCGTTCTTTCTGACTGACCATCAGTTTGAGGATGGTATGCAGTACTTAAGTTCACACGTGTGCCTAACTCATTTTGTAAACTCTGCCAGAAATGTAAAATAAACCGAGAATCTCTATCTGAAACAATCGTCAATGGAATTCCATGTCTTGATACAACTTCGTTGACATACAACTGTGCAAGTTTACTTAAAGAAGCAGTTTCACTAGTAGCAAGAAAATGTGCACATTTAGTCAGACGGTCAACTATAACCCAAATCATATCATTTCCACGTGACGTTCTAGGAAGTTTGGTCACAAAATCCATAGTCAAATGTTCCCACTTCCATTCCGGAATCTCTAACTGTCTAAGTGATCCATACGGTTTCTGATGTTCAGCTTTAACCTGAGCACAAACATGACAAGAACCAACAAACTGTGCTATATCGGTTTTCATTGTAGGCCACCAATAGAAAGGTTTCAAATCATTATACATCTTGGTACTTCCGGGATGAACAGTTAATTTCGATTTATGAGCTTCAATCAAAATTATATCCTTACACCACCAACAAGAGGAATCCAAACTCGAGACTGAAAAGTTTTCAATCCTCTAGAATCATCAACCAAATCATCCTTTCTTTTCAACATGATTTCTGATTTCAAATTACTATCCAACAAAGCCTCTAATTGTGCAACTTTGATTTTATCCACTAACTCTGAAGAAATATCAACTCGTAGAAAATAAAGTTTATTAGAAGTACCTTTTTTACTTAAAGCATCCGCAACCACATTGGCTTTACCTGGATGGTATCGAATCTCACAGTCATAATCCTTGATTAATTCTAACCATCGCCGTTGTCGCATATTCAACTCTTTATGTGAAAACACGTACTGAAGACTCTTATGATCGGTATAGATAACACACTTTGTACCGTATAAGTAATGTCTCCAGATTTTCAATGCAAACACAACCGCTGCTAACTCTAAGTCATGAGTGGGATAATTCCTTTCATGAGGTTTCAACTGACAAGAAACATAGGCAGTAACTCTATCCCGTTGCATAAGAACACCACCCAATCCAACATATGATGCATCACAATAAGCAATAAAATCATCAGATCCACTTGGTAACGCTAACACTGGGGCCTGACACAATAATTGCTTTAAAGTTTGAAAAGCGTGTTCTTGTTGGTCACTCCACACAAACTTTTCATCTTTACGGGTCAATTTAGTCAACGGACTTGCAAGTTTAGAAAAATCTTTAATGAATTTCCTGTAATAACCCGCTAATCCCAAGAAACTCTTTATTTCAAATGCTGTCTTTGGAGCTTTCCAATTCATCACAGCTTCAATTTTAGAGGAATCAACTTTAACACCATCTTTACAGATTACATGACCCAGAAATTGCACTTCTCGAATCCAAAACTCACATTTAGAAAATTTAGCATATAATTGCTCTCTTCTTAAGGTTTCCAACACTGAGCTACAAAATCAGTTTACAATCATATATAACATCAATATTTGTTATCAACAACTCAAACTCAAGAATTTACATAATTTCACAGTTAACCTAACTAATAAAATCAAAGAGCTAAAATACTTACATTTTTGATAATGAACAAGATGATAACAATTAGAAGACAACTCTTTGTAAAGAATCACAACTCAAGATCATCAATCTTTGTTTAGATTCAAAGTTTCTAAATTTAAAATTAAAATGAGTAGGTGTAGAGAGAGTGTTCTTCAATTTCAGGGAAAATGGGATAATCACAAAGAAAGGAGGTCGGTCTTCCTAATGACCGACTCCCATTTGGGTATTTTTAATACCCGTACTAAATTTACAGTCTGGAACCTAAAAACCGATTGCGAAAATAATTATTTTATTTTACTATCACCAATAACTATTTAAAACAAATAATATTACACTATTCACAATAAGTTTCACATAAGCAAATAATATTTAATTTACTTATAACTTATTAAATAATTATTAAAAGTCAAGAAATTACCAGACCGGTTTTGAGGACGTTACAAATCTCTCCTCCTTAAGAGGATTTTGTCCCTGAAATCTCATTACATTCAAACAATACAGGATATCGGGACTTCATACTCTCCTCTGTTTCCCAAGTAAGGTTTGCACCTAAACTATGCTTCCATTTTACTAACACCATGGGAATTTGCTTCTTTCTAAGTTTAGTAACCTTACGATCTAGGAGTTCAACTGGCTCTTCAACTAGTTTCTGACTCTGGTCTACACGAAGGTCTTGCAATGGAAGGATTTGGGATTGATCCTCCACATTACATTTTCTTAGGTATCAAATATTGAAAGTGTCGTGAATACCAGACAATTCAATAGGGAGATCTAAAGCAACTGTTTGATCATTTACTACTTGTCTAACTTTGAATGGACCAATATATCTAGGACCAAGCTTTCCTCGCTTTCCAAATCTAATCACGTCTTTCCAAGGGGAAACTTTGAGATAAACCATTTCACCCTTAGAAAATGACACTGGTCTTCTTTTCGGGTCTGCATACTGTTTCTGTCGATTACGTGCAACTTTCAATTTCTAACGTGCTATGGCTACTTTATCCGCCGTCATCTGAACAATGTCGGGCCCAGCAAACTGTTTTTCTCCTACTTCTAACCAACAAGTAGGCGTTCTACAACGACGCCCATATAACATTTCATACGGCGGCATACTGATACTGGAATGATAAGAATTATTGTAAGCAAATTCCACTTACGGTAAATGAGAATCCCAAGAACCACCATATTCCATTACACAAGCACGCAACATATCTTCAAGTGTCTGAATCGTTCTTTCTGACTGACCATCAGTTTGAGGATGGTATGCAGTACTTAAGTTCACACGTGTGCCTAACTCATTTTGTAAACTCTGCCAGAAATGTAAAATAAACCGAGAATCTCTATCTGAAACAATCGTCAATGGAATTCCATGTCTTGATACAACTTCGTTGACATACAACTGTGCAAGTTTACTTAAAGAAGCAGTTTCACTAGTAGCAAGAAAATGTGCACATTTAGTCAGACGGTCAACTATAACCCAAATCATATCATTTCCACGTGACGTTCTAGGAAGTTTGGTCACAAAATCCATAGTCAAATGTTCCCACTTCCATTCCGGAATCTCTAACTGTCTAAGTGATCCATACGGTTTCTGATGTTCAGCTTTAACCTGAGCACAAACATGACAAGAACCAACAAACTGTGCTATATCGGTTTTCATTGTAGGCCACCAATAGAAAGGTTTCAAATCATTATACATCTTGGTACTTCCGGGATGAACAGTTAATTTCGATTTATGAGCTTCAATCAAAATTATATCCTTACACCACCAACAAGAGGAATCCAAACTCGAGACTGAAAAGTTTTCAATCCTCTAGAATCATCAACCAAATCATCCTTTCTTTTCAACATGATTTCTGATTTCAAATTACTATCCAACAAAGCCTCTAATTGTGCAACTTTGATTTTATCCACTAACTCTGAAGAAATATCAACTCGTAGAAAATAAAGTTTATTAGAAGTACCTTTTTTACTTAAAGCATCCGCAACCACATTGGCTTTACCTGGATGGTATCGAATCTCACAGTCATAATCCTTGATTAATTCTAACCATCGCCGTTGTCGCATATTCAACTCTTTATGTGAAAACACGTACTGAAGACTCTTATGATCGGTATAGATAACACACTTTGTACCGTATAAGTAATGTCTCCAGATTTTCAATGCAAACACAACCGCTGCTAACTCTAAGTCATGAGTGGGATAATTCCTTTCATGAGGTTTCAACTGACAAGAAACATAGGCAGTAACTCTATCCCGTTGCATAAGAACACCACCCAATCCAACATATGATGCATCACAATAAGCAATAAAATCATCAGATCCACTTGGTAACGCTAACACTGGGGCCTGACACAATAATTGCTTTAAAGTTTGAAAAGCGTGTTCTTGTTGGTCACTCCACACAAACTTTTCATCTTTACGGGTCAATTTAGTCAACGGACTTGCAAGTTTAGAAAAATCTTTAATGAATTTCCTGTAATAACCCGCTAATCCCAAGAAACTCTTTATTTCAAATGCTGTCTTTGGAGCTTTCCAATTCATCACAGCTTCAATTTTAGAGGAATCAACTTTAACACCATCTTTACAGATTACATGACCCAGAAATTGCACTTCTCGAATCCAAAACTCACATTTAGAAAATTTAGCATATAATTGCTCTCTTCTTAAGGTTTCCAACACTGAGCTACAAAATCAGTTTACAATCATATATAACATCAATATTTGTTATCAACAACTCAAACTCAAGAATTTACATAATTTCACAGTTAACCTAACTAATAAAATCAAAGAGCTAAAATACTTACATTTTTGATAATGAACAAGATGATAACAATTAGAAGACAACTCTTTGTAAAGAATCACAACTCAAGATCATCAATCTTTGTTTAGATTCAAAGTTTCTAAATTTAAAATTAAAATGAGTAGGTGTAGAGAGAGTGTTCTTCAATTTCAGGGAAAATGGGATAATCACAAAGAAAGGAGGTCGGTCTTCCTAATGACCGACTCCCATTTGGGTATTTTTAATACCCGTACTAAATTTACAGTCTGGAACCTAAAAACCGATTGCGAAAATAATTATTTTATTTTACTATCACCAATAACTATTTAAAACAAATAATATTACACTATTCACAATAAGTTTCACATAAGCAAATAATATTTAATTTACTTATAACTTATTAAATAATTATTAAAAGTCAAGAAATTACCAGACCGGTTTTGAGGACGTTACAAATCTCTCCTCCTTAAGAGGATTTTGTCCCCGAAATCTCATTACATTCAAACAATACAGGATATCGGGACTTCATACTCTCCTCTGTTTCCCAAGTAAGGTTTGCACCTAAACTATGCTTCCATTTTACTAACACCATGGGAATTTGCTTCTTTCTAAGTTTAGTAACCTTACGATCTAGGAGTTCAACTGGCTCTTCAACTAGTTTCTGACTCTGGTCTACACGAAGGTCTTGCAATGGAAGGATTTGGGATTGATCCTCCACATTACATTTTCTTAGGTATCAAATATTGAAAGTGTCGTGAATACCAGACAATTCAATAGGGAGATCTAAAGCAACTGTTTGATCATTTACTACTTGTCTAACTTTGAATGGACCAATATATCTAGGACCAAGCTTTCCTCGCTTTCCAAATCTAATCACGTCTTTCCAAGGGGAAACTTTGAGATAAACCATTTCACCCTTAGAAAATGACACTGGTCTTCTTTTCGGGTCTGCATACTGTTTCTGTCGATTACGTGCAACTTTCAATTTCTAACGTGCTATGGCTACTTTATCCGCCGTCATCTGAACAATGTCGGGCCCAGCAAACTGTTTTTCTCCTACTTCTAACCAACAAGTAGGCGTTCTACAACGACGCCCATATAACATTTCATACGGCGGCATACTGATACTGGAATGATAAGAATTATTGTAAGCAAATTCCACTTACGGTAAATGAGAATCCCAAGAACCACCATATTCCATTACACAAGCACGCAACATATCTTCAAGTGTCTGAATCGTTCTTTCTGACTGACCATCAGTTTGAGGATGGTATGCAGTACTTAAGTTCACACGTGTGCCTAACTCATTTTGTAAACTCTGCCAGAAATGTAAAATAAACCGAGAATCTCTATCTGAAACAATCGTCAATGGAATTCCATGTCTTGATACAACTTCGTTGACATACAACTGTGCAAGTTTACTTAAAGAAGCAGTTTCACTAGTAGCAAGAAAATGTGCACATTTAGTCAGACGGTCAACTATAACCCAAATCATATCATTTCCACGTGACGTTCTAGGAAGTTTGGTCACAAAATCCATAGTCAAATGTTCCCACTTCCATTCCGGAATCTCTAACTGTCTAAGTGATCCATACGGTTTCTGATGTTCAGCTTTAACCTGAGCACAAACATGACAAGAACCAACAAACTGTGCTATATCGGTTTTCATTGTAGGCCACCAATAGAAAGGTTTCAAATCATTATACATCTTGGTACTTCCGGGATGAACAGTTAATTTCGATTTATGAGCTTCAATCAAAATTATATCCTTACACCACCAACAAGAGGAATCCAAACTCGAGACTGAAAAGTTTTCAATCCTCTAGAATCATCAACCAAATCATCCTTTCTTTTCAACATGATTTCTGATTTCAAATTACTATCCAACAAAGCCTCTAATTGTGCAACTTTGATTTTATCCACTAACTCTGAAGAAATATCAACTCGTAGAAAATAAAGTTTATTAGAAGTACCTTTTTTACTTAAAGCATCCGCAACCACATTGGCTTTACCTGGATGGTATCGAATCTCACAGTCATAATCCTTGATTAATTCTAACCATCGCCGTTGTCGCATATTCAACTCTTTATGTGAAAACACGTACTGAAGACTCTTATGATCGGTATAGATAACACACTTTGTACCGTATAAGTAATGTCTCCAGATTTTCAATGCAAACACAACCGCTGCTAACTCTAAGTCATGAGTGGGATAATTCCTTTCATGAGGTTTCAACTGACAAGAAACATAGGCAGTAACTCTATCCCGTTGCATAAGAACACCACCCAATCCAACATATGATGCATCACAATAAGCAATAAAATCATCAGATCCACTTGGTAACGCTAACACTGGGGCCTGACACAATAATTGCTTTAAAGTTTGAAAAGCGTGTTCTTGTTGGTCACTCCACACAAACTTTTCATCTTTACGGGTCAATTTAGTCAACGGACTTGCAAGTTTAGAAAAATCTTTAATGAATTTCCTGTAATAACCCGCTAATCCCAAGAAACTCTTTATTTCAAATGCTGTCTTTGGAGCTTTCCAATTCATCACAGCTTCAATTTTAGAGGAATCAACTTTAACACCATCTTTACAGATTACATGACCCAGAAATTGCACTTCTCGAATCCAAAACTCACATTTAGAAAATTTAGCATATAATTGCTCTCTTCTTAAGGTTTCCAACACTAAGCTACAAAATCAGTTTACAATCATATATAACATCAATATTTGTTATCAACAACTCAAACTCAAGAATTTACATAATTTCACAGTTAACCTAACTAATAAAATCAAAGAGCTAAAATACTTACATTTTTGATAATGAACAAGATGATAACAATTAGAAGACAACTCTTTGTAAAGAATCACAACTCAAGATCATCAATCTTTGTTTAGATTCAAAGTTTCTAAATTTAAAATTAAAATGAGTAGTTGTAGAGAGAGTGTTCTTCAATTTCAGGGAAAATGGGATAATCACAAAGAAAGGAGGTCGGTCTTCCTAATGACCGACTCCCATTTGGGTATTTTTAATACCCGTACTAAATTTACAGTCTGGAACCTAAAAACCGATTGCGAAAATAATTATTTTATTTTACTATCACCAATAACTATTTAAAACAAATAATATTACACTATTCACAATAAGTTTCACATAAGCAAATAATATTTAATTTACTTATAACTTATTAAATAATTATTAAAAGTCAAGAAATTACCAGACCGGTTTTGAGGACGTTACAATATAAATGTTCATTTGCTTTTAAATATTTATTAGACTCCGTAAGTTTCACAACCTTTTCTCTTAAATCAAAGTTGTCCTTTTGAAAACTCTTCAAAGATTCAGATAAATTAATGCATGAAATACAGTTTAGAGGTTCATCAAGTTCATTTTGTACCTCATTAGTAATGTGAGCCATGAGACACTGCTGATACTTCTCAGCTTGCGCACTCCTGATCGCGCCCAAACGGTCAGTCGGGTTTGTCACCCCGTCGTCGGACCTTCCGTCCAGACGCGGATCAGGAGTTAAAAGATTTATTTTTATTTTGCTGGGCCTAAGTATACTAAAGCTATAGATAGGTATAGCGATAGGTATGACCTAGGGTCGTTCTTCAAACTACAACGGGCATGGGATCTAGGACTTTAGTTATCTACGGGAATTTAGCTGGGGTTTTAAAAGAAGTTTTGGTTTGGTTTGGTTTTAACTACTACTAATTATCTAAAATTTAAACTAATTAAAAGTAAAGTGGGGTGGAGGTGGCAACGAGAACCTATAGGTGAAGCGAGTGTTTACTATGATAATTACTCATGCTATTTAGGGGTAGTTAATGAGGTAAAGCCTTAGTTAAGATGACATTAATATTTCCTAATGAGCCATAACTACTAGCCTATTATCTATCTAACGTAGAGTTGTCCGCAATCAGATAAATAATATGTCACATGGATAACAGTTATGGAATGTAAACTACACCGGAAGTTGTCCCAAATGTAGCAACCAATTTAACCAACAACCATCCTCGAGTCTTGTCCCCCAATCTCGGACATTTGAGATATCCGAATCATGACATGAATTGTTGAATAAACAAAAACATGAACAGGGGTTTCCCACCGGGACAAGTTGGGATGGTCTGGTCTAACGGCCGATTAAATTGTTCATCATTATTTCATATAAATCATTTTAACTATTCTATGCATGTTAAACTGGCATATGCAATTGATAGATATTCGAAAACCTAATCATGTAACTAATCAGCATAACAGATACTAGCATGCAAACCCTAAGCAACAATCAAACAAGAACATGCAAAAAGGCAGCATAGCAGGGATCAATTTATGCAGAGTGACAGGGACATGGTCAAGTCACAAGTGCCCCGAAAGTTCTCTCTAAGACACTTGTTAAATGGCCTGAATCTAATCTATCTCTAATCCTACGCTCCGTGTCTCCCTCCGGTAATATTTCAACCAGGAGAACACCGGCCATGTCGAGTTCAACGATCATCAGACACAGAATAATTAGTGGCATACAACTAGCAATTGGCCAAGCCTAGAAGGATGTCCCTAACCACAGCATAAGTTGGATAGATAAACACTTGAGATTCAATTCATAGATTCAAATATAATTCAACCGCATACAAACAGAGTAACAGCATGATTTAAGTATAACTACCCTAGCATGGCAACTATCATAGCAAACACAGATTTGTCTAGCTAAGCATGGAAATAATCCTAGCAAATAATTCTAAACAAGTATAGCAACAGCACAACATTATTTAAAATAACAAGATAGAGATTATAATAAAACCTGACAAAGCTGTATTACAAATCGTGCGACACCGTAGTCTCGGAGCACCTCCGTTACAATTAAGCTACTAATCTACTAGCTTAACTAATCTAATTAACTAACTAACTAATTTAGAGAGAGAGTAGTGAGAGAAAGTGTGTGTAGGAGTGTGTTGGATGTAAGGTGTGTTGAAATGATGAAATGAGGCTAGTATTTATAGAGAATGCTCAACCGTATCCGTAGACCGTATCCAAACCACAAAATGCACAACCGTATCGCAAGGGCAAATAAAAATCAGATTTTTATCGCCCAAACGCACGATACGGCTGAGTTAGGGTGAATACGGGCAAACTGGACCGTATACGGCTGTGCATAGGGTGAATACGGGCAAACTGGACCGTATACGGCCAGGCACTGGCCGTATACGGCCTACACAGACCGTATACGGTCTAGGTCCAGCCGTATACGGCCTGGTTCAGCCGTATCCGGCTCCCTCGGTTCTTCGTTTCTTCGTTCGGGCGTAACTTCTTCGTCGTTTATCCGTTTTGAGCGTTCTTTATACCCACGCGATCGTAATTTCCTAACGAAGAAAATGACATAAGTTAGAGGTCATAATTCTTTGTGGAACTCATAAAGTGCTAAGATGAGTGAACGAGGACGCTTGTGATCGTATTCGTTAGATTTTTCGTGTTTTTCGATCATTTTAGATGACTTTTGAAACATTGTCTATATTTTGGCCCATGTGACGAGTTTTAATGATAAAGTATCTATTTTGATTAGTTTCGTCAAATATTGGGCCAAAAAGGTGAGATTAATGCACGCAAAAACATGACTTTTTGCGTTTCATCAAATATCCCACACTTAGACATTTGCTTGTCCTCAAGCAAACTTACCCTTTTACCATAGAAAATATTTGATTTCTAACCACAACAAAGAATTCACACAGATTGGAAACAAGCATTTCCCGTTAGATAAATAAGAGGTGTTCACATGACGTATTTAAAAGTTGTTCAAGATGGTTCACTTAGGCAAACTTTCAATTCTCAAATTGTGGAATATACACGACTGGGCGATCTCACTGGTGGTCACTCAATTCACTCAAAGTGTATCGGGGTTCCTATTATCCTAAGCCAAATGAAAAATCGCTCAAATACCAGTCGTGCAGCATTCGTCGTCATAGGCTTGCCCGAGGATCAAATATTCATCACTTAGACAGGGACGGTACTGATTATCCCAGGACATTCAGATGGGTTGTAATGTTTGGTGTGGGTTTAAAAAGGGTATGGATAGATTGGGGGGTATCTAGGTTTCTAAGGGTGTTTGCTTATCTTTGGCACTTTCGAAAAAAAAGTTTTATCTAGATATCCTTTTTAATGAAAACGGAAACGGATAACTCATTTGGGGTTAAGATAGCTATTTTGACTTCTATCTTTTGAAAACACAGAATGATATTTCTTTTGAAGAGTCGAGTTTTTCGAGAGAGTCGAAGCACTTAGCTTTATTTCAGCTATTTTCTTTTCTTTTTCTTTTCTTTTCTTTTCTATTTCTATTTTTTTTGGGCTTAGATTTTTCTTGCCAAGAAATTTCTAAGGGATTTTCTTTTATTTCCCTTTTTGAGATCCTTTCTTATTTTCATTTCTCAATCCTTTGATGATTTTTGGGTTTACTTTGGTGCCAATTTTTCGCACCACACGACTCTCGATTTCTTTTATATAGATCAATAAAACGCACACGAGAAGTTTTAGTAAACTTTATTTGTGATTTTTGGAGTGAAAGCAAAAAGGAATATCCAAATATCTCTTTTCTCAAAAATACTAAGATAAGTTTTCTGGTGGGTAGGGGAATAAGGGGTTTTTTTTAAAAAAAAATTTTGGGTGAATGAAAGAAAAATAGGCTAAGGCTCAACAGGGTTTTCTAAGCGGATCATCAACACTATGATTGAGTGTTGGAAGGGTTTTTGGCTTGAAAAGATATGTGAAAAGGGGTTTAAATCCTAAGGAATGTCAAGGTCCTCTAATCGTACCTATGTCACGTATGACACCTGTCAATGTGATCTCGAAATGTATACCTGGGGCAAGTTCTAATTCAGAAATGCGTGCACCGGTCACACACAACAAACGAACAGTGAAGCATTTAAAATGAATGCTTATAAGGCTCAAATTCCTCACCGCAAAAATGGGTTATATGTGTCCAGTCGTGCGATGCCCCTCTTAGATCCTCATCTTAATATTGTTTAGAATTCGTCATGATTTCGACCTTATATTTACCAACTTTTGAAATACTTGTAGAAAAAAATCTGTATTCATTCTTGAAAAACTCATTGGTCAACTGAATGAGTGACAATTTCACTGTCGAAGTAAAACTGTTTAGGTTTTACTGAATGAGTGACAATTTCACTGTCGAAGTTTTAACCAATTTGCTTTTATTGTGACTAAAAAGAGTTTAAAATTTTTGAAAATTTTGGCAAAATAAGGGTTTGAAAATTTACTTTGAAGACTAGCATGTTTCTAGATCATCTTAAACAGATATTTTGACAGACGAGAGATATACCGCTATCCCACACTTAGAAATAAACATTGTCCCCATTGTTTCTACACTAAGTAGAGAGAAAATCCCACACTTAGGGTTTTGGTTTAGGAAAAATGTGAATTTAAAAGTTATCAGCGAGGGGGATCCCACACTTAGAGATTTAAGTGGTCAATAGGCATATCGAAGTTATACTAAAGTAGGAAGAACGGGTTTAGGAGAGATACTTCCCTACGGACAGTGGGGACCATATTCGTGTAGGGTTGGTGTGAATAATTTGCTGGATTGTGAGAACCAGACTCTTTTCAAAGCTCATCCAATTCCTACGAAGATAAGGTCTGCAATGTCATACAATACCATCATAATCATCAGTTTAACAACATAATAAGTCTAATTAAAAATAAAGATAACTAAAGATAAAAATAAGCTAGAAATCGTCTAGTAAATCATCCATGTCTGGATCAAATGCTGCAAGTGCGTCAGGATCTGGATCTGAAGTGCGTGATACGGCAGCAGTGTGATCAGACACCATGGGTGCATCAGTGGGATTTTGAGGTGGCCTAGAATAAGCAACAGCAGTGGGAGGAACAGTCTGTGGTGGGGCAGCTGGGAAGAAGGACAACGGTGTGAGAGCTGGCCTGGGACCCTGACCAAGCTGATACGGCTGGTCGGCGAGTTTCGGCAGTCCCATCGCTTCTCTGATCTCGGACTGAGAGCTACGCTGAATCGAAAGCTCACTGAGCATCGCCCAAGTCACTATCGGATCTGAAGTGGTGACTCCGAAATCGAAAAGTGGGGCAGATACAGGAGCAGCCTGAGCATGCTCATCAGTCGTGGTGGTCGTCTTCTTTCTTTTTCCTCTGCGGGTCCTCTTTTTCTGCTGTTTCTGAATAGCTTGTCCTGAGGTCTCAGCTGAAGCGTCCATCCTGAAACATAAAGATAAACAGGTAATGCTATAGTTTTACAATGGGTATACAAATGCAAAACAATCAGATGACTTCGAGAAATGTTTGTTTAGATGTTAAAGCTTTGCGAGGTCATCTGTTCATTCGCGTTTGTATACTATGAATAAAACTTATCTGATGTATGTGTAGGCGTGTAGTATTGTCAGATACTTGGGTTATCCTGCATCGTTAGTTTAGGGATGATAATACTAAAGCAAAAATAACTAAGAAATAAAATAAGATAAGCAATGTGGTGCCTCCCAAGAGCGCTTGTTTAGAGAGTCTCTAGCTTGACTCTTTTTACCTACTAGTCGGCTCAAGGTGGTTCAAAGATAAAGACTTCCTCACCAGGGGGGAAATCTTCGATGTAGTGCTTTAAGCGATGGCCATTGACTTTAAAATTACCGTCCGGGGCTTCTAGTTCGACAGCTCCGTAGGTAAAGACTTTTGCTATAACAAATGGTCCGCTCCACCTTGATCTGAATTTGCCGGAGAATTTCTTGAAGCGCGAATTGAAGAGAAGAACTTTGTCTCCGGGTTTGAACTTAGAATATTTGAGTTTTGCATCATGAGTATTCTTTGTTCGTTCCTTGAAGTGTAGAGAGCTATCATATGCTTGGTCTCTTAATTCGGCTAGTTCATTCAGTTGCATTTTCCGATGTGATCCAATTGCAGAAGGGTCTAAATTACAACCTCTTAGCGCCCAGTGAGCTTTATACTCCAACTCTATCGGTAGATGACACGCTTTTCCGTAGACTAGTCTGTAGGGCGTGGTTCCTAGTGGTGATTTATATGCGGTTCTGAACGCCCACAGAGCATCGTCTAATTTTTCAGCCCATCTTTCCCTATGATTAACCACGGTTCGTTCTAAAATTCTCTTGAGCGCTCGATTCGTCACTTCGGCTTGCCCATTCGTCTGCGGGTGGTAAGCCGTAGAGGTCTTATGGGTGACACCATAATATTGTAATGTCCTCATAAACTGAGCATTACAGAAGTGCGTGCCTCGATCACTAATGATCGCTTTTGGAGTACCGAAACGTGAGAAGAGCTGCTTTAAAAATTTTACTACTACTCGGGAATCATTTGTAGTAAATGCTTGGGCTTCGGCCCATCTGGAGACGTAGTCGACAGCAACCAGAATATACTCTTTCCCATATGATTTTGGGAATGGTCCCATAAATTCCAACCCCCATATATCAAAGATCTCGCAAGCTTGGATGTTAGTAAGTGGCATTTCACTTCTCGATGAAATACTTCCAAACCTTTGGCAAGCATCACAGCGTTTCACCAAGTCGTGAGCGTCTCTGAATATAGTAGGCCAGTAGAAGCCAGAGTCATATACCTTTCTTGCAGTCATATTTGCTCCGTGATGTCCTCCAGTTGGTCCGTGATGACTTTGGTGAAGAATGTTCCTTGCCTCCTTCTCGTCTGCGCATCTTCTGATAATTTGGTCCGGGCATACTTTGAATAAGTATGGATCGTCCCAATAGTAGTTCTTTACGTCTCTAAAGAATTTGCGCTTTCTAGAAGTGGGCAATCCTTTTGGCACAATTCCTCCAACCAGATAATTTGCGTAGTCTGCATACCAAGGGTCGTAAGTGAATTGAGATCCCCTTTGGTATCCTCCGATATTCATGAGTTGTTCTTCAGGAAACTGGTCTTGAATCTCTCTCTCATCAAGATTTTCCATCGACGGATTTTCCAGTCGACTAAGATGATCTGCTGCGACATTCTCGGCTCCCTTTTTATCCTTGATTTCTATGTCAAATTCTTGGAGGAGGAGAATCCATCTAAGCAGTCTTGGCTTAGCGTCTTGCTTTTTGAAGAGATACTTCAAGGCTGAGTGATCTGTATAGACAATAGTTTTGGACAATATTAAATAAGAACGAAATTTATCAAAAGCGAATACTACCGCAAGAAGCTCTTTTTCTGTCGTGGTGTAATTCTCTTGTGCATCAGTGAGTGTCTTGCTGGCGTAGTAGATCGGCTGAAAATGCTTCTCCTTCCTTTGCCCTAAGACAGCTCCAACAGCGAAGTCACTAGCATCGCACATGATTTCAAATGGAAGACTCCAATCGGGGGCGACCATGATCGGTGCATGTGTGAGCTGATCCTTTAAAATGTTGAAAGCTTTAAGACAGTCATCTGAAAAGACAAACGGAGTGTCCTTCTCGAGAAGGTGCGTCATAGGTCGAGAGATCTTAGAGAAATCCTTGATAAAGCGACGGTAGAATCCGGCGTGACCTAGAAAACTGCGAATGGCTTTAACAGAGGTAGGTGGCGGAAGTTTGGCAATGGTCTCAACTTTGGCTTTGTCAACTTCGATTCCAGATTTTGATATTCGATGCCCTAAAACTATTCCTTCTTTCACCATAAAGTGGCACTTTTCCCAGTTTAAGACAAGATTTGATTCTTCGCATCGGGTTAGCATCCGTTCAAGGTTGGAAAGACAAGATGTGAAGGAATCACCGAAGACTGAGAAGTCGTCCATGAATACCTCCATACATTGTTCAATCATGTCATGGAATATTGCCACCATACACCTTTGAAATGTTGCAGGCGCATTGCATAAACCGAATGGCATGCGGCGGTAGGCAAATGTACCATATGGGCATGTGAATGTCGTCTTTTCCTGGTCCTTTGGATCGAGAGGAATCTGAAAATAGCCGGAGAAACCATCGAGGAAACAGTAATATTCATTCCCCGATAATCTTTCCAACATCTGATCGATGAACGGCAGAGGGAAGTGATCTTTCCGAGTGGCTTCATTTAATTTCCGGTAGTCGATACACACCCTCCAACCGGTGACGGTTCGTGTAGGAATCAATTCATTGTTTTCGTTAGCGATGACCGTCATTCCTCCTTTCTTTGGGACAACCTGAACTGGGCTGACCCATGGGGAATCTGAGATAGGATAGATCAAACCAGCATCCAAGAGTTTGATAACCTCTTTCTTGACCACGTCTTGAATCTTCGGGTTTACTCTCCTCTGTCTCTGTATAGAAGGTTTGAAGTCGTTTTCCATGAGTATCTTGTGCGTGCAGTAGTTTGGACTAATCCCTTGTATATCAGAAATCTTCCATGCAATCGCCTTCTTGTGTGACTTCAAAACCTGGATAAGTCTTGCTTTCTCTTTTGGTGAAAGACCTTTGGAAATTATGACGGGTAGGTGTGAGGTTCCTTCGAGAAAAGCATATTCCAAGTGAGAGGGTAATTCCTTCAGCTCCAATTCTGGTGGTTCTTCGATAGAGGGTTTCATTCGAGCGATCTCGTCTCTTTGTAACTCGTCATACTCCTTTTGGAACTCTAATTCTTCTGGAGATGAGTCGGCTGTAGTGGCTGATGCTATTTCTACTAGTTCTGTCTCATTGGAAAGCACGTTCTTGGTGATTTCTGGATTCACTTTTGCACAACCTTCAGATAGTTGTGGCAAGGTACCGGAATCCATCTCCTCGAAAGATTTGAGAATTTCAGCTACAGTCGGAGATGATTCGGGTATCGGAAAAGACTGATTTCTCCTTAAAAGTGGAATAGGGATGCCTTCGCCTAAAGGAACAGCAACAACAGAGTTGTTCGTGGAAGAGTAGTTAGGCGGTGCTAAAGGATTTTTCATTTCAGGTAAAGGAAATAGCAGCTCTCCGGAAGGTGCTGATTTGTCAGAGATAGCCGAGCAGAGTCCGATGTCATCCGGGTAAAGTCTTCTTTTGGTGATGACAGTGCTGGAGAAAGGTTCGTAACTGCTGACTGCTAGAATCTCCTCCAAATGCTCATCATATATTTCCTGCATGGAATCCACAAAACCAAGATCTTCTCCCATAGGGTGCTTCATCAACTTATCGATATTAAAGGTGACTTCCTCCGCTCCGATCCTCAGTTTTAAAGATTTTTCGTTTACATCAATCACAGCCTTGGCAGTGTTTAGGAAAGGTCTGCCAAGGATGAGGGGAACGTGGGCATCTTCCTCAATATCCATAATGACAAAGTCAACTGGGAAGATAAATTTACCGACTCGGACCATTATATCTTCAGCAATTCCTCGGGGGAGTTTAACTGATCTATCAGCTAATTGGATGGTCATTTGAGTGGGTAGCAGTTCACCTAATCCTAGTTTCTTATAGAGAGAGTAAGGCATAAGATTGATACTAGCTCCTAGGTCAGCTAAGGCGTTACTAACTTGGATATTTTGAAGAAAACAGGGAATAGTGAAACGGCCAGTATCTCCTAGTTTGGGTGGAAGGCCATGTAACATGATTGCTGAGCATTCAGCATCTAAGGGTAAACTAACTATTTGTCTTAATTTTTCTTTATTTGAAATGAGTTCTTTGAAAAACTTAGCACAGCTAGGCATCTCTACTAAAGCGTCTAACAGTTTAACGTTTAAGTGCAGGCTTTTAAACATTTCAAGATATTTCCCAAATTGTGCTTCATGTTTCTCTTTCTTAAGCCTACCAGGGAAGGGTATTCTAGTTCGCGGAATGACTTCTGGGGCTTTAGGTGATACTGGATTTGGTGCAGTGACAGGGGTGTCACTAGGCACTGGATCAGTGGTCGGTTCAGAGATAGGAAGTTGATTTGAAGAATTATCTGAAGACTTCTCATTTCTGGTTTCTTTACCTCCTCTAGTGATGACCATGATTCCTCCTTGGTTCTCAACTTTTAAAAACAGTTGTTTAAGACTGACTTCCAGGTTTTTGATCAAATCTTCTGATATTTTAAGTAAAGCATCAATTTTATCTTGAAAATCTATTACTTGTTTGTTTATGTTTATTTGATCAACCATGAAATTAGTCAAAGTTTCATTATAGTGTTGTTGAGAATTTACGGTGGAATCTGACATATTAGAGGATGAAGGTTGCAGAAAATGAGTAGGTGGGTTATTGGTTGGCCGCTGAATGAAAGGTTTAGAATGAAAGTTCGATTCAGGGCTTTCAACAGTGGTGACAAGAATTTCTTCCATACCTTTGCAAGGTTGAGGCGTAGAAGATTGAAGTTCCTTGAAGACTCTGGAGAGATTGTCCACTTGAGCTTGCAGAGCTTCAAAGGATAGGCTTGAAGTACTAGTTACTTCCTTAGCCGGTTCGCCAAACTCCCAGTCATGTTGATGCATTGCTATCGTCTCAACTAGCTCCCAGGCTTCTTCAGAAGTATGTGACATGAAATTTCCTTGAGAAGCAGTATCGAGGGTTGACTTGTGCTGAAGAGTCAGACCATTGTAGAATATGCAGATTAGGTTCGTCTTACCCATTCGATGATTCGGACATCTGTTAAGCATTTTCTTAAATCGTTCCCATGCTAGATAGAATGATTCCTTGGTTTCTTGTCGGAAACTAACAATATCATCCTTGAGCTTGGTTTGTTTGGAAAGAGGGAAAAACTTAGCCATAAACTTAGTAGCCAACTCTTCCCAAGTATGAATCGAATTGGGTTCGAGTTCATCAAACCAGGTTCGAGCACGCGAAGATAAAGAATAGGGAAAAAGATATAGTCGGGAGACTTCTCTCGGAATCCCTGATTGCTCACAGGAATCAGAAAGATTAATGAATTTATCCAAATGTGAATTTGGATCATCGAGCGGAAAACCGTGAAATTGGCAGAAGGTTTTGAGTAACTTGAAAACGCTAGGCTTAATTTCGAAGTTTTCGTCGGGTAGCACGATAGGTCCTCCTCTTCCCTCCAGTAGTGGTACACAGGTCGAGGCGAGAGTAATACGATTCGTCATAGCTGAAGTTTGGGTTTGGTAGAAAAGAGAGTTTTGGAAAGGAAAGAACAGAAAAGGAACTTTCGGATGATATTGATCTTCCGAAAGGATCGCTAAATAACTAAGATAACTAAATTCCTAAATCGGTCGTTGTAGTCCCCGGCAGCGGCGCCAAAAGCTTGATCGCGCCCAAACGGTCAGTCGGGTTTGTCACCCCGTCGTCGGACCTTCCGTCCAGACGCGGATCAGGAGTTAAAAGATTTATTTTTATTTTGCTGGGCCTAAGTATACTAAAGCTATAGATAGGTATAGCGATAGGTATGACCTAGGGTCGTTCTTCAAACTACAACGGGCATGGGATCTAGGACTTTAGTTATCTACGGGAATTTAGCTGGGGTTTTAAAAGAAGTTTTGGTTTGGTTTGGTTTTAACTACTACTAATTATCTAAAATTTAAACTAATTAAAAGTAAAGTGGGGTGGAGGTGGCAACGAGAACCTATAGGTGAAGCGAGTGTTTACTATGATAATTACTCATGCTATTTAGGGGTAGTTAATGAGGTAAAGCCTTAGTTAAGATGACATTAATATTTCCTAATGAGCCATAACTACTAGCCTATTATCTATCTAACGTAGAGTTGTCCGCAATCAGATAAATAATATGTCACATGGATAACAGTTATGGAATGTAAACTACACCGGAAGTTGTCCCAAATGTAGCAACCAATTTAACCAACAACCATCCTCGAGTCTTGTCCCCCAATCTCGGACATTTGAGATATCCGAATCATGACATGAATTGTTGAATAAACAAAAACATGAACAGGGGTTTCCCACCGGGACAAGTTGGGATGGTCTGGTCTAACGGCCGATTAAATTGTTCATCATTATTTCATATAAATCATTTTAACTATTCTATGCATGTTAAACTGGCATATGCAATTGATAGATATTCGAAAACCTAATCATGTAACTAATCAGCATAACAGATACTAGCATGCAAACCCTAAGCAACAATCAAACAAGAACATGCAAAAAGGCAGCATAGCAGGGATCAATTTATGCAGAGTGACAGGGTACATGGTCAAGTCACAAGTGCCCCGAAAGTTCTCTCTAAGACACTTGTTAAATGGCCTGAATCTAATCTATCTCTAATCCTACGCTCCGTGTCTCCCTCCGGTAATATTTCAACCAGGAGAACACCGGCCATGTCGAGTTCAACGATCATCAGACACAGAATAATTAGTGGCATACAACTAGCAATTGGCCAAGCCTAGAAGGATGTCCCTAACCACAGCATAAGTTGGATAGATAAACACTTGAGATTCAATTCATAGATTCAAATATAATTCAACCGCATACAAACAGAGTAACAGCATGATTTAAGTATAACTACCCTAGCATGGCAACTATCATAGCAAACACAGATTTGTCTAGCTAAGCATGGCAATAATCCTAGCAAATAATTCTAAACAAGTATAGCAACAGCACAACATTATTTAAAATAACAAGATAGAGATTATAATAAAACCTGACAAAGCTGTATTACAAATCGTGCGACACCGCAGTCTCGGAGCACCTCCATTACAATTAAGCTACTAATCTACTTGCTTAACTAATCTAATTAACTAACTAACTAATTTAGAGAGAGAGTAGTGAGAGAAAGTGTGTGTAGGAGTGTGTTGGATGTAAGGTGTGTTGAAATGATGAAATGAGGCTAGTATTTATAGAGAATGCTCAACCGTATCCGTAGACCGTATCCAAACCACAAAATGCACAACCGTATCGCAAGGGCAAATAAAAATCAGATTTTTATCGCCCAAACGCACGATACGGCTGAGTTAGGGTGAATACGGGCAAACTGGACCGTATACGGCTGTGCATAGGGTGAATACGGGCAAACTGGACCGTATACGGCCAGGCACAGGCCGTATACGGCCTACACAGACCGTATACGGTCTAGGTCCAGCCGTATACGGCCTGGTTCAGCCGTATCCGGCTCCCTCGGTTCTTCGTTTCTTCGTTCGGGCGTAACTTCTTCGTCGTTTATCCGTTTTGAGCGTTCTTTATACCCACGCGATCGTATTTTCCTAACGAAGAAAATGACATAAGTTAGAGGTCATAATTCTTTGTGGAACTCATAAAGTGCTAAGATGAGTGAACGAGGACGCTTGTGATCGTATTCGTTAGATTTTTCGTGTTTTTCGATCATTTTAGATGACTTTTGAAACATTGTCTATATTTTGGCCCATGTGACGAGTTTTAATGATAAAGTATCTATTTTGATTAGTTTCATCAAATATTGGGCCAAAAAGGTGAGATTAATGCACGCAAAAACATGACTTTTTGCGTGTCATCAACTCCAATCAGTATTTGTCGGCTCAAAAACAACCAAAGCATCAGTTGTCGCCAACTTCGCTTCCTCTTTTCCTTGAGCTTGAAGAGCATCAGGCTTTGTAAGACCCGATGGAGGAATTTTGGGTTTCTCACATTCCCTTGCAAAATGTCCCAAATTTTGACAATTATAACACCGGACCTTGCTCTTGTCGAAACCAAAGCTGGATTTACCATTTCCTTCCAAACTCTTCTGTCCAGTCCTTTGCAAGAATTTTTGCACTCTTCTTGCAATCATGGCGATATTCCAGTTCAAATCCATTTGCTCAAGATCATCATCATCCAGTTGAGCGTAGTCTTCTTTTGCAAGTTCCAATGTGGTATTTGGTTGAGAAACCAAATCCTTGTAAGAGCTCAGAAAAGTTGTATAGATGACAACATGTTCTTCAATAGCTGGAGAAATCTTAACTTGTTGTTGTGAACCTAGTGAAGGTCCAGAAGCATAGAATGGATGATGAGCACCAGTGGAATGAGATGGTGGACTAGTATCATAAATGAAAGTCATTCTACCATACGCCTTTCTGGTATTTATCTTTCCTCCATATAATGTTGGGTCTTGAACAAACCCACCCTACTTACACTCCTTTTTCTTCAACTCCATTGCGTGAGCTTGAAGAACACCAATCAACTCATCCAAGTTCATTCTGGCTAACTCTTGGTTTTCCTTTAGAAATTGCACTTTTACATCCTAAGTACTGGGCAACACATCTAACAGCTTCTTATTCACCTCAATCTGAGGGAAATTGTAACATCCCTCGGTTAACTCACTAACCAACTGTGAGTACCTTGTGAATAGCCCAAATGCAGTTTCATTAGGGAGAATATCAAATAGGTCATATTATTTCTTGATTAATTCTAGTTTGGCCTCCTTATACTTTTCATTTCCTCCAAATTGTGTTTCAATGGCCTTCCACAGATCATAGGTGATGTCATGAGTTTTGAAAAGTCATAAAACATCCTTATTTAGGCACATACAGATAGCAGAATGAGCCTTTCTCTCGATGTCATACTCCTTTCTTTCCTCAGGTGTCATAGCTTTATATGTCTTGGCCGGAGGAATATCACGATATTTTCCTTCAGCAACTGGAGCCTCATATCTTTCTCTAAGTGGACCCCAAAGCTCTGGACAGTGAAAATTTACATATTGTTCAAATCTATCACGTCAGTAAGTATAATCCATATCCGCGGTAAACAAAGGAGGTTTACTGCTAGAACCAACATCATGATTCTGTTTAATCGTCTCTCTAATTCCCCTAATATCCTCTTTATCAGCAGCCATTAAAGAAAAACCTGAAAAATAAGCTTAAAACAAAACTAGGAAGCTGATCACTAACTAAGGCGTCACTTAGTAAGTGACGCACAGAAGTGTCGCAAAGATTAGCGACACTCAGTGACGTAGTATGACACTAGAGGTTAGTGTCGGTCAACTAAGCAAGTGACGCACTTGAGTGACGCAAAAGAGTAACGGGCGTCACTAATGGAAGTGACGCGTAACACACAAGTGACGTGCTTAAGTGACACACGTGAGTGTCGGTAGGTTAAAACAAACGACACTAGAAACAAGTGTCGTGTACCACAAAAATGACTCTCTAAGTGACGCACTTGAGTGTCGGCAAAACCCTAATTGGAACTTACAAAGTTTCGCTTGAAGTGTCGCTCGAAGTGACATTCGAAGTGACGCAGCGAGTGATGCAAAAACGGCTATGAAGTTCCAAAAACCCTAAAAATCGAATTTTCGAAAACCTAACAAAAATTCTTCGATTCCAATCGAACAAAACCTGTAAATATTGATTCAAAACGTCTGAATAGCACCCAATTGATCCAAATAACTAGATTGTTCTTGATTTTCTTCACAAAGCAAACCGAAAACAAGCAAATACGTGATCAATTCGTCAATCAAACCACCTTGAGGCTCTGATACCAGTTGTGAGTGCCCCTAGCTGTGGATCTAAGTGATTGATGACAACAACTGAATGGCGGAAACAAACAATAACACTAAACAAATGTAAACACAAACCGAAACATGTATGTATTGATAATGTGAATTTGTATTGATGAACGTAACCTATTAGCTTGATTACAGAGATGCAATTTCGACAAATGGTGCTAGGGTTTCGTCAACCCTAGCCTGAAACCCGTAGGTTTGTATTTATACTAAACTAAAACCGGCAGACATGCGATACTTGACTAGTGACGCATGTGGCCGCCTTCATGCGTCACTTACCTAAGTGTCACTATGCGTCACTAAGGCAAGTGTCGCCTACTACTAAACTTAAGTGTCGCCTACTACTAAACTTAAGTGTCGCTAAGTACAAAAATGAGTTTTCTATTACAATTAACTAACGACACTTACAATTCAATAGACCAACTGACTGACACACTAAATGTACCAACAACCACAAAGTCTTCCGGACAAAGATCTTTAGTTGATCCCAAGTCTAACACATCATCTTCAGCTGCTGGAATCTTCATCTCAGGAATTTTCATGTGATAATCCTCAACAGTAGGCATGTAAGATGGTGTCTCATCATTCTTAACTGGATCTTCAATTTCAACCATAAGAGCTTCTTCAGTCAAAGCTTTTTAGTCATAAGAACAATCCAGTTGTTGAACAACCAAGGCTTTAGAAGACAAAGTAGCACTTGATTTTTCAAAATTTGCTGTTTTCTCAGATTTGGGTCTTTGACATTCCCTAGCAAAATGTCTATAACCTTGACAGTTAAAACATTTCACTTTGAACTTATCAAACCCAACTTTATTTCCCACCAGCTTTCTACCAGTACGCTTCAAGAAATTTTTAACTCTCCTTGACACCATAGCAAGTTGCCACTTGAGATCCATTTCTTCTAAGTCGTCTGGGTCGACTTGATCATAATCCTCATCAAAAGTAGCTGGATCATTGATCTTACCCTGGATGTAGTTTTCATATGAAGCAACGAATGAAGCAAGAACTGATAGTTGTTGTTCAGCTGATTTCACACTCATGGGAATTTTGTGATGCTCTTGAGTTGACTTCACAGTTGTCTTGCTTTTTGCTTCACCTCCAGATGAAGTTATAAATCATAAATCTTCAGATATCATTTCACCAGTTTCTCCCGTATCACCAACCAGTAAAACTGTGGTCGAACTGGACGAACTATTCGAGAGAGTAGATCTTCCATGATAAAGCCCAGGATCCTGTACCTAATCAAAATCAATATCTCTCGATTTCTTTGTGAAATCATATCCGCGGAGCTTATCAATAGCCTGCTCCAATGACATATCAGCATAACGTTCATCATTATCCTTGAGCATAACTCCATACATTTCCCATTTCGAAGGCGGACGCTCAATAAACTTGTCAGTCTTCTCCGTATTAGTATATGAAATGTCATGGTCATCTAACTCACTTAACAGATGGTAGTATCTGGTGGTGTATGCATCAAGATCTTCACCTTTCATAGCTTTGAAGACTATGAATTGTTTCTTCAAGAGATTACACCTTCCTGCCTTAACCTGAGGACTTCCATCACATCTTTTTTCTAGAGCTTCCCATAGTTGTTTAGCCTAATGAAAAGACTTTAACTGATGGTTGATCTCTTTTGGAAGACTCATCTTAATTGAAGAGTGAGCTTTATTTTCAACTTCATAATCTTTCTTTTCCTGATCACTCATCTGATTATAAGCAAGGGCCACAGTTTTATTACCAACTGTAGCAGTAGGTGCAGTATACCCATTCTTGATATACATCCAGATTGACAAATCATGGAATCGACAGTGTGATTCGAACCTGTCTTTCCATCCATAGTAGTCTTCAAGTCGGAGCAATTTAGGTGGAACATTAGACTTTCCAACCTCATGTTCCATCTCAATCATCTTACTTATGTCAGACATTTTTGCAAATCCCAGAAATTTAAAAATCATGAAAAAAATCAGTAAGTTCAGTTCGCAGAAAACTCAACTCGCAGGACAAATTCAGTTCGCACAACAGAACTCAGTTCGCAGGTCAAACTCAATTCGCCAAGCCAAACTCAGTTCGCAGGTCAAACTCAGTTCGCAAGGCAGACTCAGTTCGCAGGACAGACTCAGTTCGCCAACTCAGTTCGTTTCGCAGACTCGGTTCGCTTCGCAACTCAGTTCGCAGAATCGGCTGAAAACCCTAAAAACGAAAACTTTAGACTTTTGAACGTCCAAATACTAAGATTTCCGATGTAAACTAACCTAAAAACTTCCAGAGACTAATTTTGATTGTTTTTACGCAAAAAATCATGTACAAACAACCCTAAATCAACCGTTATTACCCGAATAACCTCAAAACTACGCGTATTTAGCCGTAGGCTCTGATACCAATTGTAAGTCCGTATGTATTAGGATCGATAATGAGGTTATCTTTAGGTATTAAGGTGCGGAATCCCTTAATACTAAGTTTACGGATTGTAAACGTTTATTTCACAAGTATTAGTGAAATTGATTACTATTTAGCTTTGTATTGATTAAAACTAATGTTAATCTATCAATACCTAGCTCTTAGAATACTTAGAATAGTTCTGGAAACTCAGATAATTCGTACGGGTATTATGGCAAAAGTTAATTAGGTTTAAAACCTAATTTGCATAAATACTCGACTCAACTCGCAGGTTATGGGCTCTGCGAACCGACTCGGTTCGCAGCCCAGCTTGGCCCAACGAGTCCACTCAGCTCGCCTTGCAACTCTGCCTTGCCAATCCACTCGGTTCGCACCGCATATGCGAAATCAAACTTGATCAACATTTTTAAGCTTTTAACATTTAATTCTAAAATGTTTTCCAACCAATATTTTTCATTACAATTCAAAATCAATTTACAAACTTGATTACAATAATCCCTAGTTCTATTACAAGCTAGATTTGTTATCACAATAACATGTCCCAACATAAACCAATCAATCAAATATCAAATTAAACCTTCCTTTTAAGATAAAGTGTTTACCACGGTGTAAAAGTATCACTAAGGGTAGAAGTATTACGTAGTATAAAATAGGTGACTTAAGTAATAATCAGCCGAAGGCCGAAGCGTGGGTTCTGTCAAGGTAAATTAATCATCAACTAAAAAAAATTCAAGCTTCATTATTACCAATTTGTAAATACATTAAGATTGCTACTTGGAACCAAAACTTCGTACGATTCAAAAACTCGAGATAATTTCAGTAAAGATTAAGACATTCGAGTATTTCAAGAAAGAAAAATTATCATTAACAAATAGCAATAAGACTAATTATATACAAAAGATGAACAATAATTAATCTGAACCAAACTTCAATAAATCCAGTGCCAAACACGTCATCCAATTCGGTACAAGGCACATATATATTCTGAAACTAATGATCGAAGTTAATTTTCATGTCGCGGCTTGCCTCAATGTCCTACTAGAAAAAACTGTCATCTCCAACGATCAAAAATTGTTGCCAATCACTGTTAGCAACGAATTTCCGCGTCGTTGATATATTTGGATTATTAGTTAGTCGTTGCTAATTCTGAAAATAGCCACAATAATATGTACGTTGCTATTATTCCAGTAGTTGATGTTTTCACATCAGGAGGTGATTTATACACCACCAATTTTTATCCATACACCACTAAACATGCTTTATGATGTTGTACTGTACAACACCTGTAAAGCAGAAAAGTGGTGTATTGATAAAAATTAGTGTGTACGAATCACCACCCTTTCACATCTAGATATCAACGACTTAATCGTTGCTAAGTTAATAAATTTCAATAAATATATATGAAAAGTTTCATATAATCCATTTACATAACCTGTCTAAACACGATGCCAGATACAATTACCGAAAATCGAGATCTCCATATAAATTTCAACCGAGTACATCATACGAATCAATTCACGATTCATCTAGCCTTCATTACAAAACAACCCATCGAAAATTAGTAAGGTAGCTATAGTTACAAAAGGATTACATTATTAGCTGCCATAGGTTAGTACTAATATACCAAAAAGGTTTGTTAGGCAACAACAGATTATTCGCTAGAGGGCATGAAGTTTCGTAGATCATTCAACGTTTTCTTCATTTGCTCCATCTTAACCCTCGCTACTTCCAATGATTCAAGTAGGGCTCCAACTCTCACATCAACTCGCGATTCAATAACAGCTTCATCATGAGAGGAGCTTGGCTGCCCATAAGCAATTTTCATGGCCTCGATATACCTTGAGGCAACTTTTTTCAACTTTACATTGCACCGGTTGTCTCCACCTTTGTTTAGTTTCTGCAATTCATCAATTATGCTAGTACGTACGAGTGCATTTTCAATTAGGTAGATTAAATTTCACATGGTCTTTCTCTTGATAACACAAATCAAAAATTAACTCAAAGATACGTATGCATCTTCAATTATGTTGAGCATAACCCTATATCAACAATAAAATAAAATCAAGCATACTCAACAATATCTCACAATACTTATCTATTTTAAGTTCTCTAATTATAGATACATAAAGTTTGACTACTGTAAATTCGAAATCATAAAATATACTCTCATTATTGTGTCTTGAAGTCATGACTCAAAAGCTAGCATGAAAATGCACACTGCAACATGTTTCATCTCATGTATGATATGAAAATCATCAATGGCGAACACATGATCATATTTTGAATACAATTATCGCTTAATGTTTGATGTGTTTACTTCAAAAATAGTTATAGTGTGTGAGACGTTAGTCTTAGCGTCTAAAGCCTAGCCTTTCCCTTAGAGCCCATCGCCTTTTAGAACCATGGTCGATCCTTGAACTAGGTGCTCGCACATCATCAAACTATCTTGGTTATGAATAGTTCACCCTAACATAAAAAGTTACTTTTATTCTTGACCCATAATATAGTCTATGGACAAATATCATAAAATCACTGTGTCTCATTTGTTTTACTTAAACATTATCTCACATTGATGTCCCACTCACATGTCGTTGATTTTCTAACGATGAGCATTCTATAAATATGTTATAATATTTATATTCAACTCGGGGCCTATACCTATGAACTACCTAGTAGCACTAGGTTGGCGGCTGGCCGAAATTGGTTGGGTAGCTTCGTGGATTGGCTAGGCGGTTTAGTGGACCGGTGGGCATTAGTCGGATCCCGTGGGCAGCAGGCTGGTCCGGTTCACGTAGTTTGGACTCTGTTCGATTTATGTTTTGCGTCATATTTTCTTTTTACGTCTGATTGGGTCGATCATTTTTTTAACATCCTCTTCAGTGGTCTGGTAATTCCTAAATTTAAAATTTAGTATTTAATTGTTTTAGGAATTACTTGATATTATTATTTATTTGTGAAACTTAGATAAATAAGTCCCATGACTTATTGTGAATTGTGAAATATTACTTGTTTAAATTATTATAATTGACGGTATTATAAAGTAATATTTATCGCGAAAGATTTTTAGGTTCCAAACAATAGAATTAAGGCGGGTATAAAATACCCAAATGTTAGAGTCGGGTTATAGGGAGAGCCGACCTCCTTTATTGTTATTTTCCCCAAATCATAACTCAAAAACCTATAGAATTTATACACTTCAAAATTGAAACACAAGTTTGGAAGTGTGAATTTGAATCAATCCATATCATCACCTTCTTGTTCATCTTTCAAGTGTAAGTTTTGATTCTTGAAAATTTGATTGATTTGAAAATTTAGTTTAATGATGTATGTATGAAATTGATATGATATATGATGTTATATGAGGTTAAGTAGATAATATATGATGTTCCTTTGGTGTTAGAAACCTAGTTATATTAATTTGGTAGCAGAATTGTTTGTGAATAGTGAGTTTAGTTCGAGCTGCAAATCGATGAACAGACCAAGGTTTCTGGGTCTGGACCAGGTAGCCGATCGGCTAACCACCTTAACCGATCGGTTATATGTGTTTGAGCCGAACGGCTAAAATTAGCCAATCGGGTATTTTAGTTTAAAATCGTCACAGAAAGTGAGCTTTGAATTTTAAGCAGAAGTTCTTCATGCTAGCCCATCGGGTTAGGGTGAGCCGGTCGGGCCGATCGGCTATGATTAGCCAGCCGATCGGGTATGGACTAAAACAGGATCAAATCAGTTTTCATTTTGTGTTATATTCACAATGCATAGATATGTTTGGAAAGTTAATAGATGATATGTTCATAGTGGTGTGATTAACTGTATAACATTATAATTTCATTAAGGTTATTGATCGATGACAAGCTACTAACTTGTGTGTTATGTGATGTTTCAGATACCCCAAAGACTCAGTGATTTGAAGCTAAGTATGGTGACTCCTGAGGTATCGGTTAGTGGATTTGAAACTCGCCGTTTAATTTAGTTGTAACTGTTTGATTCCAACAAGTAAACATAGATGTGTTTATTAGACTATTTAGTCTTAATTACTGAATTAATCTACATGACATGTGAACCTTTGTGTATCAGTGTTATTGAGGTCAACGTGTTAGTTGGGCTATTTGGTTATTGTATGAATTACACATGGTCTTGATTCATTCGTTGTGTATAGAACCTGATTTTGATTATAATAACCATTAGCTATCGGTCTCGTCCGTTATGACCATACGGATATGTACGATAAGTGTTCTTGGGGAATCCCCGGGTATTATGATATCCCAAGAGCCACCGATCCTCATTGAAATGTGTGTGTTTATGGTTATTTGATGTAAACTCACAGTTATGCTAAGTTGAATTGTGTGTGACAAGTTCATTCACTTAGCTATACGCTAATCCCTCATCCTACTTCCTGCAGGTTTTGCTAAGTATGTGGGTGTCTAAAAAGGATGCTATAATACGAGGAATGTTTTGACTTTGTGCTAACTCTGATATGGTTTTATTATAAACCTTATTGAAATTCTATAACACCCATTTTTTATGATACTTGGGTTGTGATTTAATATCTTTAGTTTAGTGTGTATCATATGTTTCAAACAGGTTGTGTACATTTTATGAAATGTTTAATTATATAGTTTGTTTTAACTAACGCTTCCGAGATAAATAATATAATATTTCCATACTGAAAGAGGGATGTCATAAGTTGGTATCAGAGTATAGATTTGGGTGAATTGAGCATTGTAAAGTGTTCAATCCCAAATCTAAACAGTGTTATGTCAAACATTCCTAGGTATGGGATTTAGCATGGTGTATGAAATTGTTAGTAGATAGGTACTAACGATTAACAAATTTCAAGTGTTGTGTTGATGACAGATAAGACTGATAACGCGCAACCGACCACCAACCCTAAAAATGCCTCTAGGATCGATGTTCCTCCTTTTGATGTAACACATTGCGAGGAAGAATCTAAGGTTTCATATGTAGTTCAATGTCTTAAAGATGAAGCTTTGATTTGGTGGGATTCTATCACTGGTCATTTAACTCAACAACTGAAAGAAGCCATTCGATGGCCCAATTTTCATCAAGAAGTTTGTAATCAATATTGTTCAGATTTTGACATGGCTTGAATTAGACGAGAGTTTACCAATTTGCAATTAACTGATAAAATGACAATTGATGAATTGATTTCACAGTTTTCTGAAAAGTTGAGGTTTCTTCAGCAGTGGGTTCCTGATGAGAAAACCAGAGTTGAATAGTTTGTCGGTACTCTACCTCTGATTTACCGTACTACAGTGAGGTTAGCTGGTTCTTTATCTCAGGCTTTCACTTTGGCACATTCTGTTGATAGTGATACGAGAGCTTCGGGTTTTCAAATTAAAGATACTTTTTCTTCGGGTTTTAAAACTGATTCTTCAGGTATAGGAAAGTTTAGATGGCAAGGTAACAGACAAAACAAAAAGTTTGGCACTAAAAGTAGTTCATCTGGGAATTCTAATTTGTGTAGTTCTTGTAGATCCAAACATACTGACCCATGTACAGTTCAGACAATTAAATGTGTTAAATGTGGAGAACTTGGTCATGAATTTAAGAATTGAAATTTTCTGAATTTTGTGTGTTGGAATTGTAAGAAAGAAGGTCATCGGGTTGTTCAATGTCCTGAGGCGGGGAGACAGGGTTCGGGTTCGGTCGGGAGTTCGTCATCTTCCGGTCAAAAGCGGAAGAATCCTCCGCCAACTGTGAGTAGGGCATTTCAGATGACAGTCGACGAGGCTGTCCATACAGATGATGTTATAACTGGTACATTTCTTATAAACTATGTACCAGCACATGTTTTATTTGATTCTGGAGCAAACTGCTCTTTTATCTCTATGTGTTTCTGTGAAAAGTTGAAATTAATCCCTACTGTGATAACAAAGCCTGTAGAAGTAGAAATTGTTAGTGGCAAGTTAGTTTCTGTTAACACCTCAGTGATTGGAGCTAGTATTGTGATAGATAACCAGACTTTCCCAGTCTCATTTTTGTTGATGACGATACCTAGTTTTGATATGATTATTGGTATGGATTGGTTGAGTCAAAATAAAGTGAGTATAGATTGTCACCAAAAGTTGATAAGAATCCCAATTTCTGAAGAGTCATATGTCGTGGCTCGAGGAGAACGGTATAGTGGTCATATTCCTCTGATTAGTATGATGAAAGCTAGGAAATCTTAGTTTAAAGGTTGTGAGTCATACCTAGCTTACGTGGTTGATGCCAAGTTAGAAAAAGAAATCCATTTCTGATGTTCCGGTTGTTTCTGAATATCCGGAAGTGTTTCCTAATGAATTACCTGGTTTGCCACTGGTTAGGGAAGTTGAATACCATATTGATCTTGTTCCTGGCTCATCACCTGTAGCTAAAGCTCCCTATAGACTAGCTCCTTCTGAAATACGTGAAATGATGAATCAAATACAGGAATTATTGGATAAAGGGTTCATTAGACCGAGTTCCTCTCCCATGGGTGCCCTGGTTTTATTTGTGAAAAAGAAGGATAAGTCTTTTAGAATGTGTATTGACTATCGGGAACTGAATAAAAGAACAGCAAAGAATAAATATCCTCTGCCTCGAATAGATGATTTATTTGATGAGTTGCAAGGATCTTCTGTTTATTCTAAAATTGATTTGAGATCAGGTTATCATCAAATTCGTGTTCGTGAACAGGATATTTTTAAGACTGTTTTTCATACAAGGTATGATCATTATGAATTTATGGTTATGCCTTTTGTGTTAACAAATGCTCCAGCAGTTTTTATGAATTTGATGAACCGAATATGTAGACCTTTTCTTGACAAATTTGTGATTGTCTTTATTGATGATATTCTGGTATATTCTAAATCCGAATCAAAACATGAAATGCATTTGAGGTTAGTGTTGGAAACCTTGAAAAGAGAATACTTATATGCAAAATTTTCTAAATGTGAATTCTGGATTCGGGAGGTACAGTTTCTGGGTCATGTAATTTGTAATGATAGTGTTAAAGTAGATCCGTCAAAAGTTGAAGCGGTCATGAATTGGAAAGCTCCAAAGAATGCTTCTGAAACTAAAAGTTTTCTGGGTTTAGCTGGTTATTATCGGAAGTTCATTAAAGATTTTTCTAAAATTGTCGATCCGTTAACAAAGTTGACACGTAAATATGTTAAGTTTCAGTGGGATGCGTCACAAGAGGTAGCTTTTCAGACTCTGAAACAATTATTATGTCAGGCACCAGTTTTGACATTACCTGATGGGTCTGAGGATTTTGTTGTTTACTGTGATGCTTCTTATTCTGGTTTGGGTAGTGTTCTTATGCAAAGAGATAGAGTTATTGCCTATGCTTCTCGGCAGTTGAAACAACATGAAAGAAATTACCCCACTCATGACTTAGAATTGGCAGATGTTGTGTATGCGTTGAAAATCTGGAGACATTATCTTTATGGTACAAGGTGTATTATCTGTACAGATCATAAGAGTCTTCAGTATATGTTTTCTCAGAAAGAGTTGAATATGCGTCAGAGACGATGGTTAGAGTTAATCAAAGATTATGATTGTGAAATTCGTTACCATCTGGGAAAGGCGAATCTGGTTGCTGATGCGTTAAGCCGAAAAGGTACCTCTGACCGAATTTATTATTTGAAAGTTAATGTTTCTTCTGACTTAGTGGATAAATTAAAGATGCACAGTTAGAAGCTTTATTAGATCATAATCTAAAGTCGGAAATCATGTTAAAAAGGAAAGATTTGTTGGTTGACGATTCTAGAGGATTAAAGACTTTTCAGTCTCGCGTGTGGATTCCTCTTATTGGTGGTATTCGGGATACGATTTTGACTGAAGCTCATAAGTCTAGATTATCTGTACATCCTAGAAGTACTTGAATGTATAATGATTGGAAACCATTTTATTGGTGGCCTACGATGAAATGATATTGCTCAGTTTGTTAGTAATTGTCATATTTGTGCTCAAGTTAAAGCCGAACATCAGAAGCCATATGGGTCACTGAAATAATTGGAAATTCCTGAATGGAAGTGGGAACACTTAACGATGGATTTTGTAACTAAACTTACACGTACATCTCGAGGAAATGAGATGATTTGGGTCATTGTTGATCGTTTGACCAAAAGTGCACATTTTCTGGCTACGAGTGAAATGACATCTTTGAGTAAGCTTGTATAGTTGTATGTTAATGAAATTGCCTCGAGACATGGAATTCCTTTGTCGATTGTGTCAGATAGAGATTCTCGGTTTATTTCCCTTTTTGGTAAAGCTTACAGCAAGAGTTCGGTACACGTGTGAATCTTAGTACAGCGTATCATCCTCAAACAGATGATCAGTCAGAATGTACGATTCAGACACTTGAGGATATGCTTTGAGCTTGTGTTATTGAATATGGCGGTTCTTGGGATTCTCACTTACCATTAGTTGAATTTGCATAATTCATATCACTCCAGTATTGGTATGCCTCCATATGAGATGCTATATGGTAGACGTTGTAGAACGCCTACTTGTTAGTTAGAGGCTGGAGAAAAGCAATTTGCGAGTCCAGACATTGTTCAGATAACAGCTAACAAAGTGGCAATTGCACGTGAAAAGTTGAAAGTTGCACGTGACACACAAAAGCGATATGCAGATCCACGTAGACGACCAATATCATTTAATGAAGGTGAACTTGTTTATCTTAAAGTTTCTCCGTGAAAGGGTGTTATTCGGTTTGGAAAACGAGGTAAACTCGCTCCTCGGTATATCGGCCCATTCAAAATTTGCCAAGTGGTTAACGATCAATCGGTTACATTGGATCATCCTTCAGAACTTGCTGGTATTCAAGACACATTTAACGTGTATTATTTGAGAAAATGCAACGTTGAAGATCAGTCTCAGATTCTTCCGTTACAAGAATTGAAGGTTGACCAAAATCAGAAATTAGTTAAGGAACCTGTTGAAATTGTTGACCGAAAAGTGACTAAACTTACGAAGAAACGAATACCTATGGTCTTAGTAAAGTGGAGACACAGTTTAGGTTCCAACTTGACTTGGGAGACCGAGGAGTATATGAAATCCAGATATCCTGGATTGTTTGATCATGGTGAGATTTCGAGGACGAAATCTCTTTAAGGAGGGGAGATTTGTAACATCCTCTCCAGTGGTCTAGTAATTCCTAAATTTAAAATCTAGTATCTATTTGTTTTAGGAATTACCTGATATTATTATTTATTTGTGAAACTTAGATAAATAAGTCCCATGACTTATTGTGAATTGTGAAATATTACTTGTTTTAAATTATTATAATTGACGGTATTATAAAGTAATATTTATCACGAAAGATTTTTAGGTTCCAGACAATAGAATTAAGGCGGGTATAAAATACCCAAATGTTAGAGTCGGGTTATAGGGAGAGCCGACCTCCTTTATTGTTATTTTCCCCAAATCATAACTCAAAAACCTAAAGAACTTATACACTTCAAAATTGAAACACAAGTTTGGAAGTGTGAATCTGAATCAATCCATCATCATCACCTTCTTGTTCATCTTTCAACTGTAAGTTTTGATTCTTGAAAATTTAATTGATTTGGAAATTTAGGTTAATGACGTATGTATGAAATTGATATGATATATGATGTTATATGAGGTTAAGTAGATAATATTTGATGTTCCTTTGGTGTTAGAAACCTTGTTAAATTAATTTGGTAGCAGAATTGTTTGTGAATAGTGAGTTTAGTTCGCGCTGCAAGTCGATGAACAGCCCAAGGTTTCTGGGTCTGGACCAGGTAGCAAATTGGCTAACCACCTTAACCGGTCGGGTATATGTGTTTGAGCTGAACGGCTAAAATTAGCCAATCGGGCATTTTAGTTTAAAATCATCACAGAAAGTGAGCTTTGAATTTTAAGCAGAAAATCTTTATGCTAGCCAATCGGGTTAGGGTGAGCCTATCGAGTATAAAGGTTTAGCCGATCGGCTATGATTAGACAGCCGATCGGGTATGGACTAAAACAGGATCAAATCAGTTTTCATTTTGTGTTATATTCACAATGCATAGATATGTTTGGAAAGTTAATAGATGATATGTTCATAGTGGTGTGATTAACTGTATAACATTATAATTTCATTAAGGTTATTGATCGATGACAAGTTACTAACTTGTGTGTTATGTGATGTTTCAGATACCCCAAAGACTCAGTGATTTGAAGCTGAGTGTGGTGACTCCTGAGGTATCGGTGAGTGGATTTGAAACTCACCGTTTAATGTAGTTGTAACTGTTTGATTGCAACAACTAAACGTAGATGTGTTTATTAGACTATTTAGTCTTAATTACTGAATTAATCTACGTGATATGTGAACCTTTGTGTATCAGTGTTATTGAGGTCAACGCGTTAGTTGGGCTATTTGGTTATTGTATGAATTACACAGGGTCTTGATACATTTGTTGTGTATAGAACCTGTGTTTGATTATAATAACCATTAGCTATCGGTCTCATCCGTTATGGCCATACGGATATGTACGATAAGTGTTCTTGGGGAATCCCCAGGTATTATGATATCCCAAGAGCCACCGATCCTCATTGAAATATGTGTGTTTACGGTTATTTGATGTAAACTCTTAGTTATGCTAAGTTGAATTGTGTGTGACAAGTTCATTCACTTAGCTATGTGCTAATCCCTCATCCTACTTCCTGCAGGTGTTGCTAAGTATGTGAGTGTCAGGAAAGGATGCTTTAATATGAGGAATGTTTTGACGTTGTGCTAACTTTGATATGGTTTTATTATAAACCTTGTTGAAATTCTATAACATCCGTTTTGTATAATACTTGGGTTGCGATTTAATATCTTTAGTTTAGTGTGTATCAGATGTTTCAAACAGGTTGTGTACATTTTATGAAATGTTTAATAATATAATTTGTTTTAACTAACGCTTCCGAAATAAATAATATAATATTTCCATACTGAAAGAGGGGTTTTATAATTTTTATTGGATCCATCTCATCGAAACGAAGATTTTGACGCCAAACTATCTTTGGTATCACTGTCAAATCTTGTCGAAGCAAGATAGTAAGTATTTAAACTTCGATGCATCTTGGAATCTTTATTACTTGGCCGATTCGCTTGATTCTTTTTGCATTGGTTTCAATTTTTCAAAATGAACATTCCATAACCAATAAATACGTGAGATCAGCCCCTAGATTGGTAAAGTAAGGTCGCTAGTCTCTGATCTTGAATTAGCTCTAACATCTTCGTTTTTTTGATCGTTTTACTTGATTCTTTTTGCACCAAATTTGTTTTAACCTTCTTAACAAAATAACACGAATAAACATAGTATTTGAAGTAATTTGATAAATAAAGTTTGTAAAAGGAAGAGATATCGGAGGTTAAAATATAACCTTTTACGCGATATCACATAAACCGTAATATATATATATATATATATATATATATATATATATAGTTAGTTAGTTAGTTAGTTAGTTAGTCAGGTTCAAACGAGAACTACAAAAAGGTACAGAACTGTTAGAACTTTTAAATTACATCATTTTTATACATGTTAAAACAACAAATTACGTATAAACGATATTTAAAGTTCATATTATTATCAAGCAAAAGTTAAAAAACCCAAAATGCATGTCAAATTATAAGATTCATAAAATGTTCACATGTGCATAGATTAAATGTGCAAGTGAACAAAAAATATAATTATGGTTTTAAAGGTTATTTTAATGTTTTCACAAATTATTTTTCTTTTAACCTTAATTTTCATCAATATTCATATGTGATTGAATCATTAAGCATGTGAAAATCCTTATAATTTAAAAGTTCTCGTAATTCTGTACCTTTTGTGGTTCTCATTTGAACTTTTAACTATATATATATATACATATATATATATATATATATATATATATATATAATCTAGAGGGAACTGCATGTTTTGGTGGAAGGGGGAAACGTTAGTATTCATCAAAACGTTTTTGATTGATAATTGTAATATGTACTTTGTGAAGCATTTTATTTTTACAATGTAGCTACAAATTTAATTTGTTAATTTTAGATTTTTTTTGCTTTACAAAGATTTCTTATACACTGAAGCTAAAATTATGACATTTACAAAAGGAACTTGTGTAAAACAATTTACTTTTACACTGAAGCTAATATTTTATTTGTTAATATTAGGGTTTTTTTTTTACTTCACAAAGATTTCTTATACAATAAAGCTGAAATTTTAACATTCACAAAAGGAAACCGATGTAAAGCAATGCATATGTACTATGTAAAGCTATTTATTTTATTATGTGTTAAGTAATAGAATGTAAACATTCATTACTCTAAATTTAGTGTCAACCAAAAATAAATAAATCTTCATCATATAAAAAATTGTGTGAAAAAAAAAACTCACACCAGCACTCTTATGTGAAGCCGTGAAAATGAAAAAAAAAAAAAAAAAAACCTTCACACCAGCACCCTTATGTGAAGCCGCGAAAATGAAAAAAAACCAACACCCTTATTGAAAGCCGCACAAATCACACTTTATAGTATTTACAAAAATGTCATCTTAAAAATGTGATATTTTGATCAAACAAAGATGGGTTATTAAGATGTGTTCTCACAGTTCTCACATAATCATTGTGTTCTCACATGATCTCATACACACAAAAAATAAAGGATGATTAAAATTGGTTTTATCCACATCTTGAGAGAAAAATGTTGACAAAAAATGGACCAAAACTAATGCAACTTTTTTCTGGATTTCGTTAGTGTACATGGTCATGTAAAAACTGATATAGTAAAAACGAAATCGAATGTATATAAAATCTGAAAAGGATAACGAAACCGAGGCTTGTGTTTAACACACTTCCCTTAAAATATATTCGCGTATGTTTCCGAGGGTACAACGGTTAAAGCCGTGATGTACAGCCAGAGATGAACTTGCCTGGAAAATTCACAAGCTGGAACAAAACGAGGCATGTACAAGCTCAAGAATTTCGGAGCTGCATTCGTGTCCGCATGCATTGGTTCACAAGCTCAAACCCAAATTTCCCACGATTTGCACCCCCTCTCTACGCGTGCGTAGGCAAGGGTGTAAAACACACCAAAAGAGATCACATCTTAGCCTCCACACTTTAGCTTATAAATTGTTAAAAGTTTTATCTCATTTCCTATGTGGGACAACTTCCCACTCATTTCTTAGCTTTTATTTTTTTCATTTCAAGTAGCTCACTTTACGACTCGATATCTCATTCATTTTAACTCCGTTTTGGACATATCTTAGCTCGTTGCAAAGCTCTCTTCAAGGAATACAAACCCATAAAGAATTAACTATGCGTATAAGATATACTTATAGTTATTTATGTCCAAAGTTGATTAAGATTATAGATTTTCAATCAACATTTTCCAACTAGTCATACCCATTTCTTTTCTGTAAGTTATTTCGAGGGAAAACCAACCATCAACCCATTAAATTACCAGATTTTCAACTAGGTTTCACATGCATCCGTGGGTTCTTTCAATTCAAAATTATAGGGCTTAGTGTTCTGAAATGCAACCAACTTTGGTCGCATGTCTATTGTGTGTAACTATCTAAAAGGTTAGTGAAAGAATGTAAGAAACCTGCTAAAATGGTTTTTTGATGTAGGTTACCTATAAAAAGGTGATGTCAAACTGGTAACAATTTTTTTTGACATGTAATATGCCACGTATATACCATGTGGCTAGATAAAAAAAAGGAAAAAAATTATCTTCTTTATATAGCTTCCCTCTGTATCTTCACCACCATTCCCGCTCTTTTTTCCCCTTTTTCCCTCTTTCTCTGTGTAAGAATGGAGGCATCGTCATCTTCTCAAAATCAAATCGTTGAACCCCAATTTCACTTCTACTCTTGTGGAGAGAAGATGTACGTTCACACTTCCTTGACCGATATCAACCCGGCCTGTTGATTCGTGAAATGCTCAAATGTAAGGTTCAACCTAATTACTTTTTTTTTGTTCTAATCTTTGTTTGGTATTTATTTTAATTAATAAACCTAGAATTCTATTCCAGTTAGTAACTAATGTGTAATACTTTTATCAACGGTTAATAAACATTGAAGGTTAAGTCCCGTTTTTGTACAAAATATCGTTTTCTTGATCCGGAGCTTCCAAGCGAGTATTACAAGAAGATTTGGTACCAGTTAAGGTTGGAAGTCAAAAATTAAGGTTGGAAGTCAAAAACAAGCCGATAAAGAATGAAATGGAAGAAGATGCAGAATCAAATCTGGTGTTCGTGAAGAATATTGAAGAATTGACTTTGATAAAGTCAAAGTTAAGGATGCTTGACCAACTCTTGGCACTTTCAATTGTTGTTGTATCACTGTTGGTTGTAGTGATAGTTGTTGTAGTCTTGAAGTAATTTCAAATGTGTAATGGTATTTTGGGGTTAGATGGTAGGTAATGATATGTAATGGTATGCTTGACAATGGTTATATAATGATAATTTCTTTAATGTACTGCAAGAAGTAATGTTATACTTTTGTCAATGGTAATGTACTGAAGGAAGTACTTTGTCATTTGTTATGTACTACAAGAGTATTCCAAAGTCAGGTGATACATTACCAGAATTACACAAGACCAAATCCATAAGACCAAATCAATTACATTACACAAGTAATGATACGTTAACATTACATAAGACCAAATCCATTACAGTACACAAGTAGTGATACATTACCTTAAAGCATTGTCATACCAAATAGATACCTTACATTACCAGGTTTACACTAGTGACCCCTGTACATTACATAATTAATAGATACCAAAGTTTGATCCATAAACAACCCAAATTACACAAAACATGCCATAAGATACAAAAGGTCTAAAAAAGTGGGATCAACTTCCAAAAACCACAGCAACAGCTGCTCTTCTAATCAAGATCCATTGCATTGTCATTGCTGCTTCCTGGTCCAGGAACTATTTTGGCCAGTTTCTTGTTGGCATTTCTTTCACTTGCCTTTATTTTTTTGGGCACACCTTCATTATGGGATTCCTGAGTAGCAATCACTGCTGGATTTTCATCTGTGAATTCAGATATAGAATCTGTTGGTGAGCAATTGGGTAGGGCAGATGAGGCCTTGTTTCCAACCATAGTCCCGGATGATCCTAATCCACTACTGAACCATGTCATTGTGTTGCCAAAACCAACCTTTTTCTTACCTTTGGCTGGTCTACCTCTTTTGGTTGTTTTCCCCAAAGTACCATTGGTGGCAGCAGCATTATCTATCTCAGATACTATATTATCACACGCATAACAATAAGATGTTACAATAAACATAACATAACAATTAATGGCCATAACTAATTTATACTCAACTAATAATAACTTGCATGCTTTTGTTTTCTTTGATGAAGTTGGTTTCCCAAAACAACCCCACGTGTTAATGGTTGCTTACTTGCAGGCACACATTTAGGTGGTTTAGGTGGTTTACCACAGTCCATTGAAGTAACTGAAAATGAAAATAATTGTACATGATAAGATATAATATTACCAAACAAAATAAATTGAACTAAATATGAGGTAAAATTTTGATTTATGAACTTTCTTTGTTTGTTTAAGTGGTGATCCATTTGAGGACCATCTGAAATCACATTTTGTCACTCCAAGTGGTGACATACCAAGAACATTTTTGCTTCCATTACTTGACCCAGCTGCTTCTTTTGTTGTATTGCTAGACCCAGCTGCTTCTTTTGTGATATTGCTTGGCTCAGGTGCTTCTTCTCTTGCATTGCTTACCTCGGAGACTTCTTCTGCCTCAGAGACATCTTCTTCATCAAGTAGTCTTGTTCTTACTTTCCTAGGCCTTCTTGACTGCATCTCAACCTCCTTTTCTTCCTTCCAGCTTTCTTCTTAGGTAGTTTTTCTCTGATCACCTTTTCATTACTACAACCCCTGAAATTATGACCTTCTTGAAAGCAATTTTTACATGTCATTATAACATCATGCTTAGTAACCCTTGTTTTCCCTACCCTTGGCTCATTAGCTGATCCGTGTCTCTTTTTCTTAGGCCTTCCAGGCATTCTTTTAGCTAAAGGAGGTAAGGGCTTGTTTTGTTGGAGCTCAGGCCAAAATTCCATTCCAGGCATTGGAGTTAAATGATACTGGTAAGCTTGCAAATACATCTCCATTCTAAACCAATAAGATACATGATCTTCTGGTAGTTGGTCACATTTAAGGATAGAAGCCACTGCATGTACATAAGGTACCCCACTTAACTCCCATAACCTACATGAACACTTACTCTTTTCTATGTCAACTGCCCATGAATTCCCATGCATTCTAACTTCAAACTGACTACCACCAGCATGTATGACTAAGTACTCACCAATCTGATTTTTAATAAAATTCAACTTCTTCCTAATACTTGGTGTGACATCCTGACCATCTAAGTCCCATTTGTCACTGATTGCCCTAATTGATTCCATTCTAATCATAACAATAACTCTAATTGCCTCAAGCATTGTGATTATAGGCTTGTTCCTCACTCTTAATAGAACAGAATTCCAACACTCACTAAATCCATTCTCTACTGCTTCACACCCAGTGTACAACCAAAAAAATGCTCTAGACCAAGATCTGGGATTTCTATCCATTAAGTACTGCTTTCACCAACCTAAAAAATCATAGTGTAATTTGTTATGCATTACCTGTTGAACATATGTAAATGACATTTTGGTAACAAAATGTACACTTACTACTACTTTATTTAGTTATACTACTTTATTTAGGAGCTTTTAATCTCCAGAGTGTTAATGTGTCATGAATTGGATATTTCTCCAATGGTGGTTCAGGAACAGGCATTGGATCAGCTGGAACTTCATCATCACATTTTGGTTTCAAGGCTTCAATTAATTCTTTAATAAAGTCTTCATGCTCAGAGTACACAATCATCTGGATATCTTCATCACCTTCTACCTTAGAAGTAGGATTTCCTAGTTGTGGTAGATGCTTACTTTCTGGAATTCTGAGAATGGGATTACCCTCCTAACCTCAGCTACTTCATCTTCACCTTCACTTAGATGGTCAAGTGAATAAGCAGAAGCATCACTATCAGAAGAATCACTATCACTATATGAAGAATCATCATCAGGTTTACCCTCTGTTTTCCTATTACTTTTGTCACCTACATTACCACCTTACTCTACAACCCCCAACCATCTGTAAGCTTAATACTTTTGTCACCTACATCTTTTAATGGCTTACCAGACACTTTACCAACACCAAATCCTACATTAGGTGCATCATCACCCACATCTTTACTACTCTGCTCTAGAACAAAAGCTTGTTTTCCTTTTTTACTAGACACATCATTATTCTCATTAGTCTCCTATGCAACTTCACTAATAGCATCCTTATTGTTTTGTATATGATCACCTAACTCCAACATCAAATGATCTATATACACATAGACTCTACCATAACTTTCAATTATGTCAAAAAATGTAACTAAATCATCATTATTTTCTATGATCATCATGTTTTCAAACCCACTATCCGGTAACAGGTAATAAGCATTTGAAAATGGTGCCCCAGTTTGTTGCATGATTAACTCAACAAACTCGTCAAAGGTACATCTTTTAACTAATACATCGATTTGTTCATCTTCTACATACATCAATGGTTGGAAGAAAAAAGCCCTTGCGTAGTGAATTGTAATCGGAAACAATAGAAATTCACCCTCCATTTCTGTAAATAAACACACCAACACAAAAATTTCTTACAAATATGAACATAAAATAAGTGTGAACACCATACACAAATTTTAAAAAATTTTTTCATTTCGTTTATAAACCCTAATTTTAGAATAGAAATACGTTGTTACAAACATCTAAATGCGAGATACAAGTTAATCATACCTTATCGCAGCTTCAGATCACAAAAACGAGCAAAGATCCACCATCAATTTTGATGTTATTGAAAGATGAAACAAGGTAGTTGGTTCGTGTAAGAAACTTTTGGGTGGAGTATGTTTGATGTAAGTGAGAGAATGCATGGCATTTTTAATAACACCCGTCCTTTTTTAATTGTGAAAGAAAAGTGATAATACGTGGAAAAAATATATCAACCGTGTATTGCCACGTATCATCTAACATACAAACACACACTTCTTCACCGGTTACCGGAGCTAAAGGTAAAAAATTACATCAAAAACACGTTTTTGAGAGTTAGGTGCTTTCTTTCACTAACCCTTTGGATAGTTACACACAATAGACATGTGACCAAAGTTGGTTGCATTTCAGGACATTATGCCCAAAATTTTAAGGGTTAATAATGGTTTAATACTCAAACATTCAACTTTTTTTCGTTTTAACACCTCAACCTTTTTTTTAACGTTTTACCACTCCAACTTTGTAACACACTCCAAATTCGCAAGGCTATATATATATATATATATATATATATATATATATATATATATATATATATATATATATATATATATATATTTTAAAACATAACGGAAGCGAAAATTAATAATCACAACATGGTTTACCATTTAAATCAAAAGTGCAAACCACATAACATTATGCAACATTTAACTTAATACAAACATTTAAATATTACGCCTTATTGTTATTAAATCCAACAGGATGATAAACTATTAACATGAATGACCAAAACAGAGTAAGCGGTGTTAAACATTCTTTTCCCAAACTCTTGCCAACCCACATACAAAAGATCACCTGCAAGGAGTTAGGAGGAGGGATTAGCACAAAGCTAAGTGAATAGATCAATAACTATTAACCTAACTCAGATTAACAATTGTTTACAGCTAAGCATCATAAACAACTAACGTCAAGAGGATCGGTGGTCCTTGAGGAACCCTACTGCCGTGGTGGCCCCAAAGCAACACTTACAACCATTGAAGGCCAATTCAGTATTCTAACCGATAGTTGGGTACTATTACTTCTTACAACATTATTTCAATAAACAACACATGTACAAAGCACTAATGTTGTCCAAGTAATAGTATCCCAACCCAATCTCAATTGACCTCTGAAGAAATCACATAATTCATAATCATCATGACAATATGTAAATATAAATGGTAAAACTACATTACCCGTTGTAACCAAATTGTTACAACTAACTTAGATCGTAAGTCATAGATCTACTCACCCTTAATACCAAAGTCTTCACTCAAAGTTCTTATATTATTGAGTCTTCGGTTTATCTGAGAACAGAAACAAATAACGAATTAGGAATCCATTTTAAATAATGCAACTCATCTAAAACTACATTACTTAATAATAATCATAACGTTCCACATTCATTGTCTTTTATTAACTTTGTTTAACATATGCATGTATATAGTACTTAAAATACACTACAACACAAAAGCATCCATGTTCATACTTATACCCGATCGGCTCAAACATCCCAGCCGATCGGCTAAGTGCTTTACCCGATCGGCTCAAGTTGAACCGATCGGTTACTCCTTGATCAAATCGTGACACAAGTTCAGGGGTGAGTTGCTGATCGAATTTTGAACTACTCCAGCCTAACGGCTTATTTTACCCGATCGGCTGTCTATACCTAGCCGATCGGCTGAACTAGTTATAGCCGAACGGCTATGACCAATTAACCAGATCAGTTCATGTTTCTGCACATATCAGCTTCGAACCAAAACTCCAAAAACATGAAATGCACATTCCAAACACGAATTTACCTAAAAATTAACCTCAAACATTATCCATGAACATAGTATAACAACAAACAACAACATCTAACCTCAAAATTCACACATGCATCATGTATTTAACCCAATTACAACCTGAACCCAAAATCATTCAATTTCACAACTTGAAGAACTCTAATAATTCATTCAATAAGCATGAAATCAGTTTGTCAAGATCATACAAATACATTCAAGTACAAAGTAACTATAATTTATCATATTCTCAATTAAATCAATTAAACTCATGTATAATTATAAGAACACTTACAACTTCTTGATGAACACAATGGTGATGTTAAGATGAGAAAGATGAAGAACAATGTAGAATCCAAATCACAACTACAAGTTGCTAGATGATTACTCTTTGATTTCTTTCTTTGATTTTTGAATGTGTGTGTTCTTAGGGTTTTTAGGTACAAATCAGAGAATGAAGGAAATGAGGTCGACATACACCCTTAACTCAAGTATCATTTAGTGTATTTTAATCCCCTTCTAAACCTATTGTCTAGAACCTAAAATCATTTGCGAGAAAATACATTTTATTATACTGTCATCTAAATTAGTTTAAAAGAAGCAATAATTCATTTATCACTATAAGTCGTTTGACCAATTGACCTATTAATTTAATTATCCAAATAATGCCAAGTATTTGTAAATACAATTTAAATAACGAAATAAATAAAGGAAAAATACCGTAATTCTACTAGGCCCAAGTGGAGTGTAACACCCGCCAAATTAGGACTAGTAATTAGTTCCTAATTAACAGTTAATACATGTAATTAGTTGGTTTTAGGCTAATTAATGTATTGAAATATATATATATTAATGAATATATACGAACATCCGATTTGATTAAATCGTACGCAATCTCAAATCGAATATAATTCGATTCAATTTATACGGACGTTGGTGAACATTTTTATTAAACAATATAATATTATTTAATACAACTATTATACCCAAAATATTATGTTAATAATATTTCATATTTATTTCGTATCGTGCGAACAAGTATTTCGCGGTTAAAAGTAACAAGCACGCAAACAAAATGAAACAAATTAAGTTATATTTTATAACTCAATTATTAAATATGTGGTAAAATACTTCAACAAAAATATGGGGTGATTATTCATATTTTAAAACGCATATTAAAACACACAAAATAATTATCTAACGTTTAAACAATCGGGAAAACGAACACCGTACGGAGCGCAAACGCGAGGAACAAGTTTGGGACACACCCACATGGGGTGGGCCCCACAAAAAAATCTGCCAAAAGGGGTGAGGTCACCACCTCCCCACCCCATTTTCACTTTACTCTTCTCTCTCTCTTCCTCTCTTTTCTCTCTAAATCACAAACCACCACCACCTCACTAAATCCTAAAATAACACCTCCAAACGACCTCGAATCTTCACACTCGTTTGGAAGAAAATAACCACGAAGCAACGATCTACACTTCCATCTTTTCGGAATTTTCATCCGACAAATTGTAAGTTTCCGACAAATCCTGAAACATATAGATTTCGAGTGTTTTTAGCAAGTAGTTGTTTCTTTAAGCTTAAAATGTTCAAATATGGGTTGGGTAAAAGTTTCGGGCCAAACGGAAACCGAAAAACTCGTTTTTGGCTCAAAAATCCGTCATCAGACTTAAGTGTCGCATAGACAGCGGCAGCTATGCGTCACTTCGTGCGTCACATAAGTGACGCATTGAGTGTCGCATAAAACCCTCTTTTCCCGACACTCCTACTGTCACTTGACTAGTGACGCACAACAACTTTAACCGAAACTTCTAGCGACACTTCCTAAGTGACGCCTAGACCCATACCCGACACTTATAGCGACACTTCCTAAGTGACGCCTAGACCCATACCCGACACTTATACCGACACTTACCTTAGTGATGCCCTACCATGCGTCACTTCCCCTAAGTGACGCACATGCTCTGATTTACTATTTTTAGCGACACTTCCCAAGTGTCGCCCAAGCCCTAAGTGACGCTATAAGTGACGCATAAACAGAAAGTTTCAAACTAATTTTACACTAAGTTTTGAGGCCAAAATTTGACGCCCCATTTCACCTAAATTCAAGTCCAGGTGCGTTTTTCATCAAAGCAATATAGTAGAAATAAAAATTTTCCTAGGTGACGCCCCATTTCACCCAAATTCAAGTCCAGTATTGCGTCACTTCATGCGTCACTTAAGTGACGCATGAAACCCTAATTTTGCCTAAAAGCCGCATAAAGCCCCTTTTTCCCGACACTTCAACCATCACTTGCTTAGTGACGCCTAGGACCCTTACCGTCACTAATAACCCAACACTGCTTTAGTGACGCCCAAGTATGCGTCACTCCTTTAAGTGACGCCTAACCGACACTTACACCCGTCACTTACCTTAGTGACGCCCTACCATGCGTCACTTCCCCTAAGTGACGCACATGCTCAGATTTATTTTTATTTTTTTTTGCGACACTTCCTAAGTGACGCCCAAGCCACCCAGTGACGCCTCACTATGCGTCACTTTCATAAGTGACGCCCAGCCCCTAAGTGACGCTATAAGTGACGCATAAACAGAAAGTTTTAACTAATTTTACACTAAGTTTTGAGACCCAAATTTGACGCCCCATTTCACCCAAATTCGAGTCCAGATGCGTTTTTCACCAAAGCAATATAGTAGAAATAAAAATTTTCCGAGCTGACCTGGCAGCTCGACCCTTGCCAGGGGCTCTGCCCCTTGGACCCCGCTAGGGGCTGCCGCCCCTTGGGCCCCGCTACCAGGGGCGCTGCCCCCGGACCCCCGTCATTAACGGGCTTCGCCCTTACCCTAGGTCCACGAATAACGGTGTTACATCTAAACTTTCACACAAAGTGTTAAACTTGTACAACATCAAACACGAATGCGACACAACTACTAAAACACATTGGAACTTACTTTTAGGTATAACACTTCAAAATCATCAAAATAATAATGTGGGATTATTATTACAAACAATCACCAACGGGCCGTACACATTTTCAAATACTTAAACAAACAACCAAATCATGGTAATTTGGACATTCTAGTTGGACAAACAACTACAAGGTAGTCTTATTAGATGCCTTCACATGTTTATAACCATCGCGTGTCGTGGACACCCTCGGGTTTCAAGTCTTTGGACTTCGATTCTTGGCTAATCAATCTCAGTTTATTTAGATAAACTCTTCAGGCTCAGGTGAGTCTCATGGCCCCTCTTTTTTACTGTTTTACTAGGGGTGTGATACATTGCTCTGTTTTTAACACATGAACGCGAGTACATATTTCAATATACTACATGAGTTGTTTTCAACTAATCAAATCAAAGTCCTCCGTCAGTATAGTCTGGTAATACGAAAGTAGCGTGAATATTAGTATATGGTACCATATAGGATTGACCCTCCTCGTCCGGGTTAGCAAGCACTAACCGGGTAAACGGACGTACTAATATTTGGGAAGACGAGTGTGGATTAGGCACTCGTGGAGGCACCTCGCTCGGAATTCTCTATATGGGACCCGACCCTCGAGTTAAGCTCAGACTATGCGCTCATGGTTGTATACATTATCTGTAACTTTATTTGCTGGATGCAAATCAATACTTGAATCTTGCGGTTCATAGAATATTATCTGATACTCAAACCTGTGAGCTCACCAGCGTTAGCTGACCCATTTTAGCATGTATCACAGGTACTCAGCAGTAGATTTGGACTGCCCATCAGGATGCATCTTAGCTCGAGTCTTCATGCAAACTTCAGAGATTTCATTGCATTATTAGATTTTGTATAACTAATTATGTACTTAAATCTCTCATATTACGATCACGAGCTATGTATAAGTTCAAACTGTTGTAAACCTTTTAATATTAATATATTTTGTTAAAACGATGCATATAGAGTCGTTTGCTATATATATGTGTGCTTTGATTCTTGATTAGTAACACCCAAAGTATGCTTCCGCGATTCATTAAATTTGGGGGTGTTACATCGAGGATGTTACAAATCTTCCCTCCTTAAGGAGATTTCGTCCCTGAAATCTCGCCACTCTCAAAGAGATTAGGATAACGCGTCCTCATGCTAGACTCGGTTTCCCACGTAAGGTTCGGACCCAAACTATGATTCCACTTAAACAACACCATAGGTATATCCTTCTTTCGAAGTTTAGTCACCTTACGGTCTAAAATCTCTACGGGCTCTTCTATAAGTTTTTGATTTAGGTCAACATGCAAGTCTTGCAATGGAAGAACTTGGGATCGGTCCTCCACATTGCATTTCCTTAAATAGCACACACTAAAAGTATCATGAATACCCGCTAATTCCGGAGGAAGATCCAATGACACCGTTTGATCATTGACTACATATCGGATTCTAAATGGTCCAATGAATCTAGGAGCTAGTTTTCCACGCTTCCCAAACCGAATAACACCCTTCCAAGGTGAAACTTTCAAATAAACCAATTCACCCTCTATAAATGAAATGGGTCGACGACGTGGATCGGCATATTATTTCTGTCTATCACGGGCAGCTTTTTTCCTATCACGAGCTATAGCTACCTTATCGACTGTAATTTGTACTATATCAGGACCCGCAAACTGTTTCTCACCTGCCTCTAACCAACAATTGGGTGTTCTACACTTACGGCCATACAACATCTCATGGGGTGGCATGCCTATACTAGAATGAAAAGAATTATTATAGGCAAATTCAAACAAAGGTAAGTGAGAATCTCAAGACCCGCCAAACTCTAAAACACAAGCCCGTAACATGTCTTCTAAGGTCTGAATAGTCCGCTTAGACTGACCATCAGTCTGAGGATGATAAGTTGTACTCAAGTTAATTCTAGTACCCAATTCCCTTTGTAAACTCTGCCAAAAACCCGATACAAACCGAGAATCTCTGTCAGAAATAATGGACAACGGAATTCCATGTCTAGAAACAACCTCATTAATGTACAATTGTGCCAACTTACTCAACGATGCCGATTCACAAGTAGCAAAAAAATGAGCACTTTTGGTCAATCTATCGACAATTACCTAGATCATATCATTACCTTTAACTGTTCTAGGTAATTTGGTTACAAAATCCATGGTTATATGCTCCCATTTCCACTCGGGAATATCAAGTTGTTTCAATGATCCATAAGGATTCTGATGTTCGCCTTTTACCTGAGAACAAATATGACAAGATTCTACAAACCGAGCTACATCCAATTTCAAAGTAGGCCACCAATATAATGGTTTCAAATCATGATACATCTTAGTACTTCCAGGATGAACCGTCAATCTAGATTTATGAGCCTCCATCAAAATTACATCCCGAAGACCACCAAGTAAAGGAACCCAAACACGCGACTGAAAGGTCTTTAATCCACGAGAATCATCAATCAACAAATCCTTTCTTTTAATCATTACCTTGGATTTCAAGTTATTATCCATCAAAGCCTCCATTTGTGCTAATTTCAATTGATCAATCAAATCTGAAGAAACCTCCAAACACATAAAACAAAAAAATTCGGATTTTCCTTTTCGACTTAACGCATCCGCCACAACATTGGCTTTACCCGGGTGGTAACGAATCTCACAGTCATAATCTTTGATCAATTCTAACCATCGCCTCTATCGCATATTGAGCTCTTTCTGAGTGAACATATATTGAAGACTTTTGTGATCCATACAAATGACACATTTCGTGCCATAAAGATAGTGTCTCCAAATTTTCAAGGCGAAAACCACTGCCGCAAGTTCTAAGTCATGGGTAGGATAATTTATCTCATGAGGTTTCAATTGACGCGACGCATAAGCAATAACACGGTATCGTTGCATTAATACACAACCTAAACCCGTAGAAGAAGCATCACAATAAACTATGAAATCATCGGATCCTTTAGGTAATGTTAATACCGGAGCCTGACATAATAGTTGTTTCAATGTCTGAAAAGCCGATTCCTGTTGTTCATTCCACTGAAACTTAACATCTTTTCGGGTTAATTTCGTCAAAGGACCCGTAAGTTTGGAGAAATCCTTAATGAACTTTCGGTAATAACCCGCCAACCCAAGAAAGCTCTTAATCTCAGTAGCAGATTTAGGTGCTTGCCAATTCACAACTGCCTCAACCTTGGATGGATTTACCTTAACTCCATCTTTACAAATGACATGTCCCAAAAACTGTACCTCCCAAAGCCAAAACTCGCATTTGGAAAATTTTCCATACAACTGTTCCTTTCTCAAAATGTCAAGAACCAAACGCAAATGCATTTCATGATCGGATTCAGATTTAGAATACACCAAAATATCATCAATAAACACAATAACAAACTTATCAAGAAAAGGTCGACATACCCTATTCATCAAATCCATGAAAATCGCCGGTGCATTAGTCAACCCAAAAGGCATAACAAGAAATTCATAATGACCATATCTAGTGCGAAAGGCAGTCTTAGGAATATCCTCCTGACAAACCCGCACTTGGTGATAACCGACCTCAAATCAATCTTAGAGAAATAGGAAGACCCTTGTAATTGATCAAATAATTCATCTATTCGAGGCAAAGGTACTTATTCTTAATGGTTCTCTTATTCAACTCCCTATAGTCAATACACATACGAAAGGTGCCATCTTTCTTTTTAACAAATAATACATGTGCACCCCATGGAGAAGAGCTGGGCCTAACAAAACCCTTATCTAACAACTCCTGAATTTGACTCATCATTTCACGAATTTCTGAGGGAGCTAATCTATAAGGAGCTTTAGCTATAGGAGCAGAACCAGGAATTAAATCAATTTTATACTCTACTTCTCTAATGGGAGGTAGGCCAGGCAATTCATCAGGGAATACTTCCGAGTATTCAGAGACCACACGGACATCGGAAACGGTTTTCTTTTCTAACTTAGCATCAATGACATAGGCCAAGTACGATTCACACCCTTTAGCTAACGATTTTCTAGCTTTCAATAAAGAGATAAAAGGAATACCTCCAGTCTCCCGTTCCCCTCGAGCCACGACATGTGACTCATCCGAGATTGGGATTTTTATCAACTTTCTATGGCAATCTATATTAGCCTTATTCTTACTTAACCAATCCATTCCCAAAACCGCATCAAAATCGGGAATATGCATCAAAAGGAAAGAAACAGGGAAACTATGGCCATCAATCAAAATATTAGCTCCAGTCACCGATGTGGTAATCGGAATCATTTTACCATCTGCTACATCAACCTCAATAGGATTTGTAATAACAGTGGGCATCAATTTCAGTTTATCACAGAAAAACATGGATATAAACGAACAATTTGCTCCTAAATCAAATAGAACACATGCCGGTACAGAATTGATAAGAAAAGTACCGGTTATGACATCCTCTGTCCTGACAGCTTCATCAGCTGTCATCTGAAATGCCCTACCGGATGCTGATGGTGCATTCTTTCTTTTCTAGCCAGACGATGAAGACCCTCCGACCGTACCTGTTCTCTGTCTGTTAGCCTCAGTACATTGTCCTGCTCGGTGACCCTCTTTATGACAGTTCCAACATACATTATTGGGAAAAGTACAATCTTTAAAATCATGTCCAAACTGACCACACTTGACACATCTGCGAGTCTGAGGAGTACAAGGTCCTGTGTGCTTGGATTTACAACTTCGACACCAATTAGCTCTATCCACAACATCACCACCACCAGAACTTTGTTTCTTACCTTGCGGGGATCCATGCCACTTTTTCTTTCTTTGATTCACCGAGGAATCACCTTTAGATTTATAAGAAGATCTTCCTTTAATTTCCAAGTCATGCGCCCGAATATCACCATCCACCGAACGGGCTAATTCGAAAGCTTGAGTAAGAGAACCCGCTAATCTCACCGTTGTTCGATAATTATGTGGCAACATCCCAACAAAATGGTCAATCTTAGTCTTTTCATCCGGAACCCATTGTTGCACAAACCTTAACTTATCAGAAAACTGAGAAATAAGCTCATCCATGGTCATATCATTCGTCAAATGCATATCCATAAACTCACGTCGAATACGAGTCATGTCGAATTCGGAACAATATTTCTTACATACCTCACTATAAAAATCAAGCCATCTAATGGACTTCCTTTGTTGTGGTGTCAAAGGTAGTGTAATAGAATCCCACCATGCCATAGCCGGACCTTTTAGAAGTTGAACCGCATATGAAACCTTTATCTCATCCTCACACCGACAAACCTCAAACTTCATTTCCACATCCCTTAACCAATCAAGAGTGACTGAAGGATTGGTACTACCACAAAATTCAGATGGTCCACTTGATTTAAAAGTCTTAAAAGAACATAGTTTAGGTTGTAGTTGCTGGGATGACCGGGCTTGTTGATCACGCAATGATTGTTGTAAGCCTCTAAGTTTTAGTACTTCCTCCTCTAACCGTAAGATATAGTCATCACGATCTAAATAACCCGCGGAAAAAGATGTACCAGTTGAAAGTGCGTATAGCTAGGATCTAGATGACAATTGACTTACTATTGAAAGGCGGAATCAATCAATTGCATATATCAACAATAAACACAAACCGAAACGAAAGTTATTCACTAAGTAAACAAAGAAATCGGCTTGTATATTGATTTAGGAACGATTACAGAGATGCTATTTCGACAAATGGTGCTAGGGTTTCGTCAACCCTAGCCTAAAACCCGTAGGTTTCTATTTATACTAAAAACACAGCCGACATGCGTCACTTGGGTAAGTGTCGCATGTGGCCGCCTTAATGCGTCACTTACCTAAGTGTCGCTATGCGTCACTTAATCAAGTGTCGCTATGCGTCACTCAGACAAGTGTCGCCTAAACCAAAACACGAGTGTCGCATTAACAAAAACTATATTTCTATTAATTAACAAACGACACTAATTACAATTCGATAGACCAACTGACAGACACTCAAAGATGCATCAACAAACTCCCCCGTGTCTTCAGCTTGGTCTTCAAAATCTTCAAACTCTTTTGAATCTTCACTTCCAACCAGCAGGAAATACACCACCAGCATGTACTCCGTTGGCTACACAAATATCAATAATCTTTTGAAATTTAATCGCTTCAGCTCTGTCTCTTTCTTTAAACTGAATTCTATTCTGATGTAATCTTTTCATATCGTATTCAGAGAGATTAATCAAACTCAACGGATCGAATACACAAAATATCTTTCTTTTAAGACCCCATGTAGACCTTTTCTTAGGTTGAACAACATCCCATGCTGTTTTCTCTTCAACCTCCGATTCTACGTTCATAATCTCCGAATCCGTATCTGGTTCCGATTTTGGAATAAATACAATTACAGCTTCACCAGTAATATCATCATATTCCCAGTACTCCAACCTATTCAAAAAATCTATCGGAATGATCTCCAAAGGTATCTTCTGTAGACACTTTGCTGGTGGATAGATCATCTTCACAATAGGTTGACGAGTGATCGGATCTAACTTCTTCTTAAACTTATATCGCATACCCAACGTCGGCTTTATCAGGTTATATTTTTTACTATTCATCTCTCGACGTATGATCACCTGGAAGAAATCTGCTCGTGAGTCTCGTGATCGGTTTATCAAGGGTATCTGCGCTAATCTTTGAAGCTCACACTTCGGCAAAGTACTTATTTTATAAAACTTCATATTGAAGTACTGAATGCCGTCGCTTCTCTTTATCATGAAAACAGAGTGATTCTCATCAAACTTCCAACTCTTAATCAATCCCGTGTAATCAGATCTAACTTTGTAGCTTTTACACGTAACCGGTACCTCGATAATCGGTTTGAGCACTATATCCGGTTTAGTTGTAGAAGTTGATGGCTCGTTCGTCTCTTTGTCTGATTCATCTTCAGACGAATCCGATTCTATTATGGGAGCATCATCATAACATTCATCGCTGTGCAACTGCTCCCCCTCAACTTCAACTTCATCATTTTCCTCAAAGAGATAATCCTCTTGTACAGGATCATCCATCACTCTTCCTCAGGCCGCGAGTTGTTATCATTCATCAGATTTTGCAGATATGTGAGATCTACATAAGAATAATCAACCGCAATAGGTCTTGCCTGACCTTGAACCTCCACAAAATAATCTAAACTTATATTTTCATTGATAGCTGAGATGGAAGTACATTTTCTGGTTCCGGGGAAGGAGTTACATTTGTTTCTAACTCACTAGGACCTACCTCCCCCGAAACAATTGTGACGGATTCCAACTCTAACAACCTAGCAGACAGAGACGTCACTTGAGACTGTAGAGAGTCAACCGTAGCAGCTCTAGCTTCCAAATCCCTGATCTGAGAGGCTTGAGCTTCAATGATAGCCTTCTGATCATCAAATCGTTTGGCCAAAAGCTCCATCTGAGACAAAACCATCTGAAGAGACGGCATGTCAGACGTTGGGGGTGGTTGTTGTTGTTGAGAGGTGGGCTCCTCAGTAACCACCGAAGTCCGCTGGCGTCTTCGATGTGGTAAATCTGCATATGAAGGCGAAGATCCAGCAGGACGCTTGCCAGGATTCCTCGGGACATGAACCCGACCAGAAGAAATCCGGCGCAAAATACGCTTGAAGCGTTGGGGATTAGTCAATTGAATCCCCTCAAAAGCCGATTGCGGTGGCACGTCACCCTCAGAATCAGGAGGAGTGGGCCCACCGTCGTCAGATTCTGCCTCAACTCGATCAACTTGATCAATATCTTCGAGATCTTGAGCAATATTGGCATCAACTAAGTCGTCCTCGTTGACCGGAGGCACGACATTATCCAAAAAACCATGATCGTGCGGCGCAACGTAGTTTTCGTTTACTACGTGCCCGAAAAGGTCACGATCGGCCAAAACTGGCTCGCCCTTTGGCGCGAGCTTGCAGTCATTAAAGACTCGCAGCATCGGCGTTGGGACCAAAAGAGACCTCTGATCTGGTGCAATACCGAGATCCAGGTCATTTAGCAGGAGCTGCACAAAACGAGGATATTGTAGCCATTTATCCTTCCCAGCCCTGATGTTTTCCACCATATTCCCAAAAATATAGCCGCTAAAGTTATACGGCTTATTATATACTAGAGCTAACATAAGCGACAAAGTCAGATGACTTGCCGCATCATACCCTCCCTTCCTCGGAGATAAGCAAACGATAATAATATGACACAGATACCTCCAAACCCTGCAGAGGTATTGCTTCCTGAATTCGGAAAGCTGGTTTGCTGGATAACCCATCCGTTGAAGTCCCCCGTAGATAAACGTGGTGGGGAAGATGGTGGGCATCGTGGAGTTGTCATCAAAACGAAGAACCCGTCTAATCGAGTTTTCGGTTATCTCGATTTCCTCCCCAAACATATTCGAAACTATGCGGGGAACATCACCCTGAACCCTGATCACGGCGTGATCATAAAATTCCTCTATTTGGTTCATATATACCGGGGTCGATGCCGTAATCGCATAAAAGATCCTTGATCTGCGTAGAAATTCGATCATAGGCCTGAACGGCGCTGAATTCGCATGAGTAAACTCAAGGAATGCCGTAATATTATGTCGGGTGTTGGTACGGCGGTAATAATCCTGTAACCCGGCCATCTGTAAGCTAAAAAGACAAATAAAAAAAATAACCGAAGACGTTAGAAAGTTAGCCCGAACACAGAAAGGTTGGAAAACAAATTTTGACTTTAGGCGTCACTTAGGGTAAGTGACGCATGGCCACTACCGTCACTTAGGAAGTGTCGTAATGTACAGTGTTTAAAATTGAAATCAATTTGTAGCGTCACTTACTGGAAGTGACGCTATTAAGCGTCACTGATGGAAGTGACGTTTGAAATTTGAAGTTTAAAGTATACGACACTTGGCAAGTGACGGGTGAAGAACATGCGACATTTAAACTAGTGACGGTATCCTAAGTCAGTCACTTAAGAAGTGACGGTATAAGTGACGGATATACATAAGCGTCACTTAGACAGTCACTTGGGGTAGTGACGCATGTAAAGGCGTCACTGGAAGGAGTGACGGGTTAAACGGTTAAAACAAGTATATGCGTCACTACATGAGTCACTTAAGAAGTGACGCAATATCAAGCGTCACTTGTGAAGTGACGGTATGGGTTACCAAATTACCAAGTAGCGTCACTTGAGATAAGTGACGCAGGAAGTGTCGCAACGATGAAGATCATCGTGCACTGTTCATACCCAGAATTCAAAATTTAGGGGTTTTGAAAAACAAAATAACTGGGGTGTGCGCAAGGTAGAAACCAATAATACACACCCTTTATTACATCAAAACACTAACATATAAGCATTTAATCGAACGATTTACTTAGCGAAACCCTAACCGTAACCCTAATTTAAATTTACAGAAAAATTAAAAAGAGAAAAAGGTTAAGGTTAATAACAAATGGATCGTAGGAGTGAGGAGAACAAGTATGTATAAACAAAGCACACTAGCAATCCGTAGAAAGCACGAATCAATCGACGAAAGAACGCACAGTGTAAGTGACGCAGAGACAATGAGAGTGTCGGTGTGTCAGTGGAAGTGACGGTATATGTTTTTGAAAAGTGGTGAGGTTGAGTGTCGTGGGGAAGGGGTATTTATACACCGACCCTTGTATGCGTCACTCAACCCGACACTTATAGCGTAACTTATCCCGGCACTGACTGCGTCACTTGAGTGAGTGACGCAATATCGTATGCGTCACTCGGAGCGTCACTTATGAAAGTGACGCACAGTTCACTTAAAGTGAAAAATTTTCGATTTCTTCGATGGTTTCGCGTTATGATTTCGGTACTTAAATTTGAAAATGTAATTGCAACTTGGATAATAACTAAATTACACTAACTTAGAGAGAATAAGACATATACAAGAAAATGTAAATTAACAATTATTCTTATAACTGATACCACATGTAGGTATTGAGATAACGATCCGATAGATCAGAGATAAGGGAACCTCTTCACTTTAAATTAACCACTTAGAGAATTAACACGTTCTTTTTGGTGACGGAGTTGATAAAGTCTGATTAGGGATCATATCGGAATAACATGCATTTATTAGGAACAGTAAGTGTTATTTCAATCATCAGTATGTTTGTCCTCGTTAAATTTACTTGATATACTAAAAACACTGCTTATAAAAATTATTTCAAAAACGATTATTAGTATATTTGTCCACTTAAACATGTTATACGTACGACTAAGAGGTATTGTATTATTATTGGTATGTTTATTTCGCTGTGGTTCCCATCATAGATATACATCTTAACTTAAAACATAGACCATGTTTTGAGTTACAGATAGAATATATAAGAAAATCAATTTTAAGAATCAAGTCAGCGGTGACAGGTCTGTACTTACGTACAACAGAGCGACATAACTTGATCCAGGTTTAAGCAAAACCAAACTTGGTCAAACCTTTTTGGCGACCTTGTAAGGTATCTTAATTTTTTAAAGACTTTTCAAGTACTTTGACTTGTGTTTGCTTAATTTTAAAATATATATTAACAGAAACCAGGTCTATACTTACGTATAACAGAGGAGACTGTCAATATATACCCCCAAATGAAATCATATAGACATCGTTCACAAAAACATGTCTAGTATAAGTAAGAATTTAAGACTTTTTGTCATACATCTAATAATGTTGTACCACTTGAAATAGACAATTATTGATTAAGCTTCTTAGGACATCTCAAAGTGTTCTGTATAACATGCCTACTAATAGATCGTATGATGAAGATACTGTTTATAAAAACTGTTTTTAATACGTCAGATAAATCTACTGACACATCAAAGATAAACCTTAAAAATTCCATTTTTATGCATGTCACCCGATGTACTATCATATCCCAAGTTGTTTACAGACACAACTTCAACGTCTATTTTTAAAATGTAGCAACCTTGTATTTCCTACATACTAGTAAGTATAAAGAGTGGCAGTTGCGTTTTTTTTTTTTTTTTTTTTTTTTTTATATATAAAACAGTACTTTTAAACATATCCAAGTCACAAATTACTTTTTCGTGGTAAAGAACCTAAGACCGATCATGTTGACTAATTCATCAAAGCGGGCTCTTGAGAAAGCCTTAGTGAATAAGTCGGCGTTTTGTTTCAGGGTGTCAATATGGACAAGGTCAATGAGGTGTTTCTCATAGCAATCCCGTATAAAGTGAAACCTAATTTCTATGTGTTTGGTTTTAGAATGTTGTACGGGATTGCGTGTGATAGATATGGCAGCAGTGTTATCAATATAAATAGGAGTTAAAGTTAAGAGTAACCCGTAGTCGCGCAGTTGATGCTGAATCCAAAGAACTTGAGAGCAGCAGCTTGCAGCAGCAATGTACTCGGCCTCAGCTGTGGAAGTAGAAACCGTAGTCTGCTTTTTGCATTGCCATGACACCAAGCGGGTTCCAAGAAACTGACATCCTCCTGTGGTAGACTTCTTATTGATGTTGCAGCCGCCATAATCTGAATCGGAGTAGGCAGAGAGCGTGAAGTCCTTCTCATTTGAATACCATAGACCAAGTGTAGGTCTATATTTGAGATAACCAAAAATCTGCTTCACCGCCTTCATATGAGAAACCTTTGGTCGTGCCTGATATCGTGAACAAATGGAGACAGCAAAAACGATATCAGGTCTTGAGGCAGTGAGGTACATAAGAGAACCTATCATCGAACGATAATCCTTTTCTTTGCAGTCCTCATCATCCTCAGCAGGTCCAAGATTATGGTTGAGTTCAATAGGAGTTCCATAAGGTTTACAAGTGAGCATATCATATCGTGTCAACATGTCATGGACATATTTTGACTGATGAATATACATGCCTTTGGATGACTGCTCCACTTGCACACCTAAGAAAAAGGTAAGATCTCCCATTGCACTCATCTCGAAAGCTGATTTCATGACCTCTTCAAATTCTTTACATAGAGCCTCATTCAACGATCCAAAGATGATATCATCGACATATACTTGAACAAGTAACAAATCATCGCCTTTTCCTTTTGTGTAAAGGGTACTGTCGATGGTGCCTCGTGTAAAGCCATTGTCCAGCAGATGAGTAGCTAGCCTATCATACCATAGGCGTGGAGATTGATGAAGTCCATACAATGCCTTATTGAGTTTGTAGACATAATTTGGATGCACCGAATCTTCAAAGCCTGGAGGCTGTTGAACATAAACTTCCGTATCAATTTTACCATAAAGGAAAGCGCTTTTAACGTCAAGTTGCTTGACGCGAATCCCTTTAAATGATGCAAATGCTAAAAAGATACGGACGGACTCCAATCTGGCGACAGGGGCAAAAACCTCATCATAATCAAGTCCTTCAATTTGAGTATACCCTTGAACAACTAGTCTTGCTTTGTTCCTCGTGACAACTCCTCTATCATCCTTCTTGACGCGATATACCCAGCGAGTGCCTTTCGGATCGGCACCTTTGGGTAAGGGAACAAGCGTCCACACTTGCAGCTTGTGAAATTGCTGCAGTTCATCTTGCATGGCCTCGACCCAGGATGGGTCTTGCAAGGCCTCCGCTACTTTCTTCGGTTCAGTTTGGGAAAGATGGCAAGAGTTGACGGTTGCCATAAATCCCAAAACCTGATTAGCTGAAGTATCCGTATCTTCAGCAGTTTGCTTCGCCTGACGTCTAGTTTGAACAGAGGAATGGGGATCACCAATGATGTTTTCAACAGGGTGATTCCTATGTATCCTAGTAACTGGAATAGCATCTGGCACAAGATTTAATTCCAAGTTATTCAGATTCCCTTCAGTGGCAGAAGCATCTTCGTTTTCTTCATTAGAGAAGAAGTGAGAATATTCCATGTCTGCTGCATCCTCCAATGGAGGCATATTAGGATCATTTGGAAGATCCTCGGTATTAACGGGGTTTGAAGCAGATGGAATAGTGGTTATTTGTGGTGAAGGTGTAGCAACAGATGCAGGAGAAGCAGTGGATGTTGAGGCAGGCATATCTGGTGTTGGAGTAGGTGAAGGAGTGGATGTTGTATCAGGTATAGGATTGGATGTAGAAGAAGAAGATGTTTGTTGAAAAACATCGAGTCCATGAAGCATTGTGATTAAATCTTCAGTGACATCATCCTCCGGAACATTAAAAGAGCTGAAAAGATTCCCATAATTAAAGAACCAATCCGGACCCTTTCCTTGAGGTGGTTCCGTATACCGTAGGCATTTGACCTCAAAGTGTTCCTCGATCTCGTTCGTTGATTTGTTGTATACCCGTTTGTTTGGAGAGTTGACCGAATATCCGAGAAAAATTCCTTCAACGGCTTTATCGCCAAACTTAGGGACACGATCTTTAGTAATCATAATCAGACACGGACATCCAAAGGGTTCCAGAAACTGCAGATTCGGCTTGCGATTGTTGAAAAGCTCATAGCAAGTCTTATTCTTCTTTTTAACTGAAAGAACCCGATTCAATACATAGCAAGCAGTATTTACTGCTTCAGCCCAGAAGATAATAGGTAATTTGGAATCCGCTAACATGGTGCGAGCGGTTTCAATAATTGTTCTATTCTTCCGTTCAGCAACTCCATTTTGTTGAGGTGTTCTCGGAGCACTAAATTGATGTTCAATACCTCGAGAAGCACAAAATAACTCAAGAGTTGAGTTCTTGAATTCGGTTCCGTTATCGCTCCGCAGCCTCTTCACTTTTAAGTTGCACAAATTTGCCAACTTATCCAACAAATAGACTAAAATACTCGCTGTCTCATCCTTAGTTGCGAGAAAGTAGACCCACGAAAAGCGTGAGTAGTCATCTGTTACCACTAAACAATAAGAACGACCACCTATGCTCTTTGTAGACACAGGACCAAAAAGATCCATGTGCAGTAGTTCTAACGGAGCATTTATGGAATTCACTACCTTAGACTTATGGGACTTCTTGTGGAGTTTGCCCTTGTGGCAAGAAACACAGTCATCTTTCAAGGCGAAAGACTGTTTCGGAACTCCACGGACCAAGTCGTTGTTGACTAGGAAATTCATTTTACGGAAATGAATGTGTCCCATACGTCTGTGCCAAATGAGTGATTCCTTCTCTGAAGCCTTCGAAAGGAGACAGGTGTATTCGCTGGTTGTCTCTATGGTTCGCATATTCATTATGTAAGTGTCATTTCTTCTAGGAGCACGCATTACCACCCATTCTTCTGGAATGACATACCCCGGCTTCAATATGACACATTCAGTCTTGGTAAAAGATGTGGTGTAATCCTTATCACACACTTGTGATACACTTAACAGATTATGCTGAAGCTCGGCCACATAATTTACGTTTTCAAAACTAACCTTTCCATTGGTTAGCGTTCCTCTCCCCGAAATCGTCCCTCCCGTATCTCCAGCAAAAGCAACGTGACCTCCCGCATATGGTTTAATATCCACTAAAAGAGACACGTCACCCGTCATGTGTCGCGAGCAGCCACTATCCATGAACCATTCGCTATCTTTTATCCTTTCAGACTGCTGCAACACATTAATATGAGGAGATTAGTGAGAAACGGTGACCCAAGCCTTTACAGACTTAGGTCGACCATAGTCATCAACAATAATCACATCAGATAAAATTCTATTTTTAAACAAATCAGATTTTAAATCTGATGTGTTATCATTGATGACTTTGGAGTCCGTAATAGACTCCTTTAACTTCCAAACTTTTGCTGGTTCGGAATTTGGCTTTGAAATAGTGTTGGACTTTGGTTTTAACAAAATATTTTGTCCAACACTAACAACTTTCTTTGCCGGCTTGGGAGAGTCAGAGTGATGCCTAGGAGGTGATTTCGAAAAAGAATTTCGATAGAAAGATGTCCTAGGCATATCTCTCCCATACCGCTGATGAGAAAGTTTGGGACAATGACGGATCAAATGTCCTTGTTTCTTACAATAGAAACAAGAACGAGTCTCATGAATTTGTAGAAACGGAGGGTGTTCTGAAGAATGTGACACAACATTTTTAGAACATGAACAGGCTGTACATGTTTTAGAAAGTGCTGGTCTTGGTTTAGAGGGTGAGGCTAAAGTTTTATTAACTTGAACTTTTTCACTTGTCACCTTATGTTTTAAAACATTTGTCGGTGACTTTTGAAGTTTCTCATTTAAAAACTTATTTTCCTTTTTATTTTGAACCTTGTTTACAGGTTCAACTTTCAAAATCTGTTTTTCAGGTTTAGCCTCAACCTTCTTAAACTCAGGATATTCCTGATCAGTAATATCCTCTATCTCAACAAAGTCATCAGGATGAATTTGAGACTCACTTGCAGCTTTAACAAACTGAGGCAATGGATACTCTTGCCACTTGGTTTTCTCCAATGTCTGTTTGTTAAGCTTGGCTTCTTTGGCCTTAATACCATATAGTTTGGTATAATCGACTGAAATCTCCTCAAAGCCTTGTTTAGTAATTGAGGGACAATATTCAGCATTAGAAGGTGGTGGTACTTGATTATAGCCAAGACCTTCCTTCTTTTTGCCACTTGCACCCTGCTTACTAACAATCTCATTAAAGACTTGTGTTGCGGATGTTGAACCCAAGATTTTACTTTTATGATTTTCAAACTCATCTTTTAAATCAGATAATTCTTTAGTCAACAATTCAATCTCAGTAAGATAACTTTTAATTGCATCTTGCTGGCTAAAGACCTTTGCCTTAAAGGTTTCAGTATCTAATTTATGAGCTTCAAGATGTTGTTCATAAAGTTTTTCATTTTCTAATAAAAAATTATTAGATTCATTAAGCTTAACTATCTTGTCCCGCAAATTTTGATTGTCTTTTTGATAGACCTCAAGGGATTCAGTCAGATTAATACACGAAACACAATTAAAAGGCTCAACAGGTTCAGTTGTTACCTCAGGAGTGATGTGAGCCATTAGACATTGAAACTTTTCAGCTTGTGCACTCCAATCAAAGGTAGTTGGCTCAAAAACGATCAAAGCATTGTCTGCCGCCAACGATTTTGCTTCCTCTTTCTCAGTTGCTTTGGGAGGATCTGGCTTTGTAAAACCTGATGATGGCATCCTAGGTTTCTCACATTCCCTTGCAAAATGACCAAGGTTCTGACAGTTATAGTATCGAACCTTACTCTTATCAAACCCGAACCCAGTCTTCCCATTTCCTTCCAAACTTTTTCTGCCCGTTCGCTGCAAAAACTTTTGAACTCTTCTGGAAATCATCGCTATGTTCCAGTTCAAATCCATCTGCTCCAAATCATCATCATCCAGTTGAGCATAGTCTTCTTTGGTCATTTCCAATGTAGTATTTGGTTGAGTAACCAAATCCTTATAAGAGCTAATAAAAGCTGTATAAATCGCAGCTTGCTCTTGAATTGCTGGTGATGCTGAAACCGGTTGTTGGATTCCTTGATTTGTGCAAGCAGTACCGGAAACGTACGCCGCATGAGTCTCCACAGCTGAATATGATGAAGAATTCGTATCTGACATAAATGCCATTCCTCCATAACTTTTACCCGTATTTACTTGGCTTCCATACAGAGAAGGATTTTGTACAAATCCAGTTGACTTGCATTCCTTTTTCTTCAATTCCATAGCATGGGCTTGAAGAACTCCAATGAGTTGATCCAAAGTCATCCCAGATAATTCTTGATTTTCCTTCAAGAATTGAACTTTCACATCCCATGCACTAGGTAAAACATCCAATAGCTTTTTATTAATCTCCAGTGCAGTGAGAGTATATCCTCCTTCAGTCAATTCACTCACAAGTTGTGAGTATCGAGTAAACAATCCAGCCGTCGTTTCATTAGGTAAGGAGTCAAATAAATCATACTGTTTCTTAATTAATTCCAGCTTTGCCTCCTTATATTTTTCATTTCCCCCGCACCTTGTCTCTATCGCTTTCCATAAATCATAGGTTATGTCATGAGTTTTGAACAGTCTCATGACATCCTTTGTCAAACACAGACATATGGCTGAATGTGCTTTCCTTTCCAGTTGATAATCTTTCTTTTCCTGAGGTGTCATAGCAGTGAAAGATTTTGGCGGAGGAACACCACGATAGTTTCCTTCAGATACAGGAGCCTCATATCTTTGTTTCAATGGACCCCACAATTCCGGACAGTGAAAGTCCACAAACTGTTCAAATCTATCCCTCCAATAAGCATACTCCATATCTGCGGTAAAAAGAGGAGGTTTATTATTTGAACCAATATCATTGCCCTGTTTTAACATTTCTCGTATTCCCCTAATATCTTCCTTATCCGTTGCCATTGAAGATATACCTGAGAATGTACGCAAAAACAAGAACTCGAAAAATATTAGTACTTAAGGCGTCACTTAGTAAGTGACGCACTGAAGTGTCGCAACGACTAGCGTCACTAGGTTAGTGACGCTATCGAGTGACGGGTGAAGTGACTGATGACACTAAAAATAAGTGTCGCTCAATCAACCAAGTGACGCACTCAAGTGACGTACTTGAGTGACGTATTAAGCGGAGCGTCACCAAAGAAAGTGACGCAAGAAAAACAAACAGGCGTCACTAAAGGAAGTGACGCTAAAAAGTCAAGTGACGTGCAACAGTGACGCACGTTAGTGACGGTGGATTAGGGTAGACGACACTTAAGTGAAGTGTCGTATAAACCTCAAGTGACGCTTCAAGTGACGCGTTCAAGTGACGGTATAACCCTAATTTGAAATTAGCTAGTGCCGCAGGAAGTGACGCGTCTTAGTGACGGGTCGAGTGTCGCAAAACGGCTGTAAAATTCCAAAACCCTAAAAATTTCGTATTTTTCGTAAACGAAACTCAAATTTGTTGAACCCTAATGGACGAAACCTGTGAATGTTGATGAATATTGACTGAGATTCGCCTTTGCACCTCAAAATCTGTATTAATTCGCAATTCTTAAATCAATCAAAACCGAAATCAATCCAAAATAGCTTCTAAAACGTCAATTTGATCACCGCAAGGCTCTGATACCAGTTGAAAGTGCGTATAGCTAGGATCTAGATGACAATTGACTTACTATTGAAAGGCGGAATCAATCAATTGCATATATCAACAATAAACACAAACCGAAACGAAAGTTATTCACTAAGTAAACAAAGAAATCGGCTTGTATATTGATTTAGGAACGATTACAGAGATGCTATTTCGACAAATGGTGCTAGGGTTTCGTCAACCCTAGCCTAAAACCCGTAGGTTTCTATTTATACTAAAAACACAGCCGACATGCGTCACTTGGGTAAGTGTCGCATGTGGCCGCCTTAATGCGTCACTTACCTAAGTGTCGCTATGCGTCACTTAATCAAGTGTCGCTATGCGTCACTCAGACAAGTGTCGCCTAAACCAAAACACGAGTGTCGCATTAACAAAAACTATATTTCTATTAATTAACAAACGACACTAATTACAATTCGATAGACCAACTGACAGACACTCAAAGATGCATCAACAAACCGATCGGTTACCCCTTGATCAAATCGTGACACAAGTTCAGGGGTGAGTTGCTGATCGAATTTTGAGCTACTCCATCCTAACGGCTTATTTTACCCGATCGGCTGTCTATACCTAGCCGATCGGCTGAACTAGTTATAGTCGAACGGCTATGACCAATTAACCAGATCAGTTCATGTTTCTGCACATATCAGCTTCGAACCAAAACTCCAAAAACATGAAATGCACATTCCAAACACGAATTTATCTAAAAATTAACCTCAAACATTATCCATGAATATAGTATAACAACAAACAACAACATCTAACCTCAAAATTCACACATGCATCATGTATTTAACCCAATTACAACCTGAACCCAAAATCATTCAATTTCACAACTTGAAGAACTCTAATAATTCATTCAATAAGCATGAAATCAGTTTGTCAAGATCATACAAATACATTCAAGTACAAAGTAACTCTAATTTATCATATTCTCAATTAAATCAATTAAACTCATGTATAATTATAAGAACACTTACAACTTCTTGATGAACACAATGGTGATGTTAAGATGAGAAAGATGAAGAACAATGTAGAATCCAAATCACAACTACAAGTTGCTAGATGATTACTCTTTGATTTCTTTCTTTGATTTTTGAATGTGTGTGTTCTTAGGGTTTTTAGGTACAAATCAGAGAATGAAGGAAATGAGGTCGACATACACCCTTAACTCAAGTATCATTCAGTGTATTTTAATCCCCTTCTAAACCTATTGTCTAGAACCTAAAATCATTTGCGAGAAAATACATTTTATTATACTGTCATCTAAATTAGTTTAAAAGAAGCAATAATTCATTTATCACTATAAGTCGTTTGACCAATTGACCTATTAATTTAATTATCCAAATAATGCCAAGTATTTGTAAATACAATTTAAATAACGAAATAAATAAAGGAAAAATACCGTAATTCTACTAGGCCCAAGTCGAGGATGTTACAAACTTATAGTGTGACCAAAACTTAATACCCAAACTTTCAAAAAAATTTCGTTTTAACACCTCAACTTCTTTTTAACGTTTTAACACTCTAACTTATAGTTTGACCATAATTTAATCCCTTTAGTTTGTTTGTCCGTTTAAAATTACACTTCTGGATTATTATTTTTTTGTTAATTCTTTAGTTTGAAATAATCAAGATTCGATTTGAATACACTAGAAATTCTTCTTATGTGTTGTCTATTTAATATGTATTCTATTAATCCTTCAAAGAATACTAAGATTAGCTAACCTCGTGATCTCGATTGTTATTAACCTCTTAATTATAGTTTATTATTGTTATAATTGTAACTTATTACCTGGTCAGATTTTAATCAGAGTATTTATAACTGGTAACCTGCTAAATAGGTAATGTTGAAATAATTGACTAGAAATACCCATTTATCGTTTAATACCAATTTATCATTTTTTAGCAACATGCATTCACTAAAATATTTAAATTCGAGCATTCATAAAACGTTGAAAAAAATTGAGGTGTTAAAACGAAAAAAAGTTGAAAGTTTGGGTATTAAACCATTATTAACCCAAATTATAATCATATTGATTTAATTAAAATATTTAAATTCGAGCATTCATAACATAAATTCATTTTGCATGAAATCGACAAACTGTATACTTATATCAGATTGTTTTGAGTATATTCGATCATAAACTCATGCAAAATTGCTAGAAATACTTCCGAATAAAATAAGGGCAACCGTCAAAATCAAAATTTCACATGTTTCAGGGTTTGATACTTGGATTTTACATTTATACAATTACTCTATTTAACATTTAACAAATTAAATAATCCAGCAAACAATCCCAAATTAACATGCATTAAAATAAACATTTCGAAAGTCCATCGAATTCAGATGATGGTCAAACACTTTCTGATAAATTATTACAATATATTACATGTTTAATTAAAAAACACGTATATAGTCGTAATATTTAATGTGTCATTTCATTACACTCTGATTTATCCACGTAGAGTCATAAAATAGATATTCATAAATTCTTTGTTCACATTTCACAAAAGTGGAAGAACCTATTTTAAATTTTTTCAAAAATCAGAATCCTCACATATTGGGTTTTCATATCCATAATATAATTCACTCAACAATTTATTCACAAGTCAAATGTTTACAAGTCAGAAATGCGTACCAGAACCGTTCAATACCAATGATTCTTTTGTTCAATTTGTGACCGGACACTCTGATGAAACGCTAGTGATTTTTCAACGCCCACACGATATTTCGCAACACCATTATTCACATGATATTGCTTATTTGATTACCCGAACTTAGACTCGTATTTAACGATTCAAGCACGTATGTACATGATTATCACCAACGAAGATACTTTATTGATTTGTTGGTAAATAAGGGTGCTTGATGATAATCATAAATAACTTGGATATTCTTGTAATCGTGTAAACACACTTTATCAATAAAGTATTTCGACCCTTTATTGCCTTGGGTTCACGAAATCAATATTGGGATAAGACTAATAACGCACAAGAATCTAGGCAGATAAACCAAACAAAACATAGAAGGTTTTTGTATTTGTTCATATGATCAATAGTCACAACGTTTAATGAATGGTTATATACTTTAGTGAAAAGTCATCGTACCCTTTCAAGAGATTCTGACGAACTTAGTGATAGTTAATCCTGAACCGTCGGTATTTGTACCCTTTAAATAGACGTCTGTCCATTAGTGACACTCCAGCAACAACAATTATTTCAGTCACATAATCAATAGTCACATATTTTGAACCTTGGTGATATATTAGTGTTTACACAATTTTGGAACTTATTATACCAATCAAAATCACACCTCTTGATCCACTTTCACATTATTTAACATTCATCAAACTTAGGATCAAGTTAATTTATAGATGTGTGCACCCGCACCTCCTAATTCTTAATTAATTATTACTACATCCTGTAATCTGTAATGCCCATATGCAGGGGAGGAGACAAGGCGTGGGCAGTCACCTCTAAAAAAATTTTTAAATTAGGTAAAAAGAAAAAATTTAAGTTTGTAATAACATTTCAAAAATTTCACCCTCACAAAATATTGCAAAAATAAAATAAAAAAATTCGCCCACTCCATTTAGATTTCCTTTGCCACATGCGTGAAACTAATATATTTTTGAAAGCATCTGTATACTCTAAGGAGATGGTTTCGTATATAATGAATATCTTTTTATAATGTAGATCAAATGTCTACATCATGAGGAATTAAAGATTCAAGATGGGAGATTTATCTAAGCTCACCTTAACCAAGTATTACCTGAACACATGAAGATAAAATCGCACATAATTCAATTATACTAATAATTAAGTAGTATGCTTAATGATTACTTGAGATATCACAAATTCATATCGTTTAACTGTCATATATCTGTTATCACATACGCATTCCTAAAATCTCAAATATGTCCTTGTAGACATTCATGAACTTTCATCTATTAGATACTACATTAGGTTAAGATAGTATTCAGGTCTGACCATTGTTGAGATATGATCACGTAAAAATAAACGTATGTCTGATAAATATTTAAGCCTACGGGGTCACATGTATTGACACTTATACTTAATATAATTAATTAATATATATGTGAGATATAATACGTTCACAAATAATAATAATTAATAAACGTTTGTTAGAATGTTAATTGTACGCTTATAAATTAAGGAAATTAAAAGAGAGGAACTTAGACTTAAATTGGGAACTTGAAAAATTCTAGAATGTTCCAGAATACCCTAGGAGGCCGGCCCAAAGGGTTTAGGATAAACCCCTAACTTGTTTTTCAAGTTACCAATACCCTATAAATAGAGAGGCAAAGAACCCTAACAAATTCATTTTTCAATTCTCTCCTCTCCTCTCTCTTGTATTCGGCCGAACAAACCCTTGGGGTTTTGTATTCGGTTTTTGTGGTTCGACCAAGAAGGAAATGCACAAGGGTTGTGGACGTTGTGAACGGGTACTAGCATACGTATTCGAGTGGCTGTCGTGTGTGCGATCGTAAATGGGTTTTACTTTAAACCCTAAACTATATACTTATAGTTTTATTGGAGCTTTGCTAAAAGGTACAATATAATTCTATCTTAATTAATTACATATACGTGTTTATATGCTTCCACGATTGTGTGACAATTTGAATATAATAGTATCATATACTATAACAATGGTATCAGAGCAAAACGTATGTGTTGTAATTAGTTAGATCTATTAGACATAAAATTTGGTGGGGTATTTGTTGTTAGTATGTGTTGTAATAGAGAGGCAAAGAACCTTAACAAATTCATTTTTCAATTCTCTCCTCTCTTGTATTCGGCTGAACAAACCATTGGGGTTTCATGTTCGGTTTTTGTGGTTCGACCTAGAAGGAAACACACAAGGGTTGTGGACGTTGTGAATGGATACTAGCATACATATTCGAGCGGCTGTCGTATGTGCGATAGTAGAGGGGTTTACTTTAAACCCTAAACTATATACTTATAGTTTATTGGAGCTTTGATAAAAGGTATAATTCTATCTTAATTAATTACATATACGTGTTTATATGCTTCCACGATTGTGTGACAATTTGAATATAATAGTATCGTATACTCTAACAATGGTAGCAGAGCGACACATATGTGTTGTAATTAGTTAGATATGTTAAACATAAAATTTAGTGGGGTATTTGTTGTTATTTTTGACTATTATAAAGAAAACTGTTTTCTTTGTGTGGATTACAAGTCGAAAAATAAGAAAAATGATATTTAGTTCCAACAAGCGGTTGGATGTTTCAACCGGCGGTTAGACCTTGGAATCTAGAGTTATAAAGTCGACGAAACTGGAAACTAAAATTTGGTCCCAACCGGCGGTTGGAACTTAAACCCTAATTTTTTTTATCGGTTAAATTGTTGAATGTTAGAAATCCCATTGCAAATTTAATGTTTAACAAGAATAATAACATGTTTAATGTAAAATTTTTTTGTTATAATTAGTGTACTTTTAGTTAAATGGAGAGATGGTATCCATGAAATTTATGCATAATTTGTCATGGAGATCACTTTGATATATTGATATGCTAGTTAAGAATTAATTGTTAATAGAGAAAGCTATATAATGTGCTATTTATTTAAAATTATTTAATTGACAAGTTGCCGTTTAAAATTGTTTAATTGACAAGGTGTCCCTAGTTGGCCATATTTTAGGGTTAAATCATCAAATGTTGCATGAGAATTAATTTTTAATTGTTTAGTAGTTTATTTATTTTGCTTATTATTGTAACTTGTAAAGCAAATTTGTTTTACGAAAAAAATAAAATGGACTAATAACTATGAAATAAGATTTATTATTTTCTTGCAAATCTTATGTGTCAACTTGGGTTGGGCTCACATACCGTAATGTTTCCCACGGCAAGATTTGCAAGTTAATAATTTGTTTTAAACCACGACTAGGAGCTTGTATAAGAGAGGTATCTTAGGCTTGGTGTCTAAAACGACGAGTTGGATAAACGATGTAAAGATCCTAGCCCCTCGAGTGGCCTCTTCATGGTATGTAATGCATATATGTGCTTATGTAATTAATAATGCTTTGAATGGAATTTAATATGCTACTACTATTTTTGACTTATGGGGCTCAAAGAAAGCTATTTTTTTGCAGTTTTTTTAGCTAGATATGTATCTATTTTTTTGCAGTTTTTGGCTAATAGTATGTTGTTTTGTTGGAGTACTCTATATAGTTTTAAAGCTAAGTAATGATGTTTTTCTGCAGTATGTATGTTGTTTTCATGCTATATTTATGCAGTGTTTTACTATTGTGCTGATACAGAAACTGGAAAAGCATCGAAAAATGATCAAAAAGAAAAACCTAGGTTTATTTGTGCTTTCTATGACCGTTGGATGAAATGACCAAATCTTAATTTGGTTGTTGTGCTTTATCCTGAGGAGGTCTTTGTGCCTAGCGTGTGTAAGGAATATATTTTTACCTCCGGTGATCTTATGTGTCTTCTAACAAATGGTTAGCTCGATATGTCAATTGTAATGTATTACGCCATGTAAGTACATTTTTTTGTATTCTACAACCATAATTCGATACTCATACTGTTTTTATTCTAAAAAATCTCTGTATATTAACATCTACTTAGGTCCCTACATAAGAGTATACAAAAGCCTAGAAATATATGTGCATTGTTGAACCCGTATGAGATTCGAGGCACCCATTGTGAGAACGATATGTCCAGGGTCACTGATTGTAACACCCGGTCAAAAAGGTCAATTTTCATGCCCAATTTTTACTTCCAATTAATCGTACTTAGTACGTAATTATAACAAAGTATTCGAAAACTTTATATATATATAATTATATATATGTAATGCAAGATGATTATTTCATAATCACTAGGAAACAAATCTAATAAAACGCATTTTAATTATTTGAAACTGCACGAAATTTAGTTATAAAACTTTAAACCAAACATTTTATTTTTATAAAATGTTTCAACTCGAAAATATTCGAAAATATATATGAGAATTTTATAAATTAAAAATATTATTTATTTTGCGATCGGATACAAAAATACGGGTATTTTGTACTGTGGTTGGAGACCACAGTCCCCAAATTGGGGATCTGAGTTTTGACAAAACCCAAACCCCCTCCTCATTTCATTTCATTTCCTCCTCCTCCCTTTCCATCTTTTTCTCTCAACTCATCAAACAACAACAACAACAACAACAACAACATTATTATCATCAAATCGAAAATCATTATAATCATCATCATCTTCAAGGAAAAGGAAGCTACTAACAACAACACTATCATCATCTACATCTTCATCTTCTTCATCAAGATCATTATCAAGTTCATCATCATCCTCAAACCTTTGATCTTCAAATCGTAAGGAATTACCCACTTTTTCTTGCTATTTCTTGTTAAAAACACTTAATATATCATGTATTAACATTATATCAACAAGATTTGGTCCAAAAATAGGTTAGATCTTGATTTTGGGGAAAAAATCATCGAACAGACCTAAGTGACGCACGGCCAAAAACAGTATTGCATCACTTCCTTAAGTGGCGCATTAAGTGTCGCATAAAACCCTAATCTTGCGTCACTTGTCTAAGTGCCGCATAAAACCCTCTTTTTACGTTACTACCTAAGTGACGCAAATTCAACAACCGACACTTGAATCCGACACTTACACCCGAAACTTGCTTAAGTGTCGCCCCTTACGCGTCACTTCCCCAAGTGACGCTAGCACTTCAGAATTTCCCATTTCATGCGACACTTCCTGAGTGTCGCATACCCCTAAGTGTCGCTATAAGTGTCGTTAAAAACAGAAAGTTTACAACTCATTTTTCAATAAGTGTCGAGACTCTATTTTACCACCTAATTTTGCTCCAAAATGGAATTTCGAAGCGTTTTCACTACACCAACATAACAGAAATAAAAAATTTTCGAGCTGACCTGGCACCTCGACCCCAGCCAGGGGCGGGGTTGCCACCCCTTGGACCCCGCTACCAGGGGTGCTGCCCCCGGACTCCCGTACACGGTTTCCAAACTTGAACGACAAATGAATACTTACACAACTCGCTTAGACAAACTGATTTGTCTCGTACTCATATAACCTCGCGTGTTTAGGATACTAGGAGGTTACCCATCGGACGACGCACGTATCGTAGAATCGCTAACTCATCAGGTGAGTTCATAGCCACACTCTTTCAATTGTTTTACTGTTTTCGGGGTGAGATACATGCGCAACTACTATTTTGAATTATAATGATAAACTTTTATAATTCACACTTATCTACTATACTGTATGTAATACGAAATATGTAATGTTTAGGATTACACCCATCATATTGTCGTAGAACAATATCAATACTTAACCTAGGTAGGTTACAATTGTACTTCACTAGAGCTTAAACAATGACTACCATTTTATAACCTAATTAGGTTATCACTACACTTTGACCGTATTGTTGCGGGACAACCTTATCGAATAAACTAGAACTGATTAATTCTACCTACACTGGATGACAGCTAGACTTTTATAGGATTAGTCTTCCTTTTAGGAACTAAAACTGCCAATACACTCTATGAGTATTAGAATGGAAATGGTACTTAAGTGAACATTTCCCCGAGACCTCAATATACTTGCTAGGCTGAGGCTAGGAGTATACGTAAGTAACACACATTAGTATAGCTCTTTATACTATTACCAAACAACTAGGTGATGAGTTATTCATACCTAGGATTACTGTGCTACACCTTATATCTAAGTATTGTGTATACATATTTAGATATAATTTTTATGCAAACACAATTACTATAGTTGGGCATGTCGTGGTACTGTCGGCTCTCAATTACCCTAGTCGGACATGTCGTAGTACTGTCGGCTCTCATTTACTTAAGTCAGGCATGTCGTGGTACTACTGACTCTCATACATTGCTTGTGAGCAATCAAGTCGATGCCAAATGGGCACAAAACGATGCCACGGTTAGAGTGGGAACAAAACGATATCGCGGTAAAGCGATACAAATCAAAAACACATGGATCGGTGAGCTTAGGCTTGAGATTCGCACTCATTCACGGATCGGCGAGCTTAGGCTCGAGATTCACACTCATTCACGGATCGGCGAGTTTACACTCGAGATTCGCATTAGTTAACGGATCGGTGAGCTTTCACACAAGGTCGTTAACTCAGTATTTAATTTAAATACTCAATCATAGTTCTGCGGGACTACAATTTCATGTTGCTGGAGGCAACACAATATGCTAGGGGGCACGCTAACACCTTACTACTGAATAAGTAATATTAATACTTGTAACGATATGATGTGGTTATACACATACTCAAATTGTACTTAGGCATGGATTACCACACCCTTGATATGACTATATCATACACACACTTGTTAGTATCTAGGCATGGATTGCCTGACATCATCATAGACATACCATTACCTGATAGGTAACAAGCCATGGATTGCCGTTTTCCTCGATGTACTTATGTACACTACTAAATCATTCAGGTACGAGATACCTCGATAGGTGTATTACACACGGATTTTACAATACTATAACAATACAAATCAAAATCGTGGATTTTGAATCATTTTCCAAAAACATACAGGGTTTATACTTCATGTTTTCAACTAACAATCCTATGAACTCACCAGCTTAATAGCTGACTCATTTTAGCATGTGTTCTTAGGTGCCCAGCAGGATTAGGATTACTACAAGACATGCTAGCTCGAGTCACATATTTTCAAACATCTGGATTTCTCTGCATAACTTTTGTATTACAAAATTATGTATTGAAATTATTTTGTGAACTCGCAACTTGTATACACTTTTATTTTGGAAATGTATAACTATTTTCAAACGTCTCATTTAGAGTTATTCATTATGTACCTTTGTGCTTGTGATATTTGATTTGGTAACACCCGACCCAGCCGCTTCCGCAACCCAAATTTTGGGGGTGTTACACTGATTATCTCTTGAATGCAATCAAAATAGGTGAGAAGGAAAAATCTTTTTTTCTCGCCACCTACTATGAACAGTATGTACCACAAGTAACTTTTTGTTTTAATTTTACCTATGCTCACTGTGTATACTAAAAGGGTGACAGTTTTATTAGCGACCACTCGGTGTTGTTCATAATTTTCCCTCACAACAACACGGGGTACATTTTGGATTCACTTATGTTACAGAGGAACATAACGAACGAAGAGAGCTACTTACTCGCAACCCCTTTGCAATTGTAAGAGTTTATTTATTGTTATACAATTCAATTATAGTTTGTTCCTGAAATTTTAACACATCGATATTGCACACTTGGATAGGATACTTGGAGATATTCGTTCTATTTTTCCTGAGGTAAATCATCTCACTCTGTATATACACACATATATATTATAGGTGTATTGTTAATTGGGTCAGGTAGTTTGGGTTTCGGATCAACTTGGGTAGTGTGACCTGTTTGGGTTATTTGTGTGCACTCTTGCGTACAAGTTGATTTGGATTATTCACTAATGAATATACTTGTTATTTTAAATTTAGTGCCACCAACAAAAGGGTGGTTGGGAGTGTGGTTTTTATGTGATTCGGTGGATGCACAAGTTTGTCAAATTTCAACAAGATGATTTCCCACAAACGGTAAGTATTTGTTAAGTCATTTATATCTAAAGAACGATTATTAATATTTTGTTTTTTCCTATATATAGATCCCTTGGAAACATACGAATTCATACGAAGTAAAAGACTTAGATAATATTGTCGGTTCATGGCTATCATATTTTGTGAATATTTGTGATAACTAGTTTTGTGGTACCATTATCATTTGAGTGTATTATGGTATCTTTAATTTGTTTCTATGTATGTCAAATGTAATGATGGAATTGAACTTGTAATCTATTTATATAAAAGATTGTGTTTTTGTTTCTATTCCGATACTGTTTACTGGGTTGTTGTGCCTCCTTAGTTTCAATATATGCAGTTACAATTGTTTAGCTATAAGTGATGATATCGTGCTCTTATAGAATAACTTGAATTATATATATTCAGCAACTAGCTTTTATTAGGGCAGTGACTTTAGCTATTATCCTTTTGAAGATGTAAAACTCGAGCTGCTAGTCTTGAAATCAGCGATAGACAAAGTTAAGTTTTAATCTTTCTCAGCATATCAGCTTCCTTGAGTATAATGAACAACGACCGGTAAGTACATACTTCAGTGACATCAGCTTTGACTTAATTATTTCCTTCATCAAGTTTATTATTGAGTTGGTCAGTGACCAGTGACTCAACAGTGTACGTATACATGCCTGAGCATGTTATAACAGTTAACGAGAAATAATTATACTCCCTCCGTCCCAATATAATTGTCCCCTTTTAACTTTTCAAATTCTTTATTTCCCAACTTTGACCTTAAAGTATTTTGTATGTGATATATAATACTTGATGAAAATTATACCAATAGAAATACATTTAAAACTCAATTCATTCGTATACTTTGCAACAATGATTATAAAACACAAACAAAAATATTTAAAATCAAAGTAAAAAATGGAAGACTTAAAAAAGTCAAAACTGGACAATTATTATGGTACAGAGGTAGTATAAAATTAATTAAAGATAATATCACATAATACACACACACACACACACACACACACACACACACACACACACATATATATATATATATATATATATATATATATACCCAATAATATTTTACCAAATCGTTTGTTGCCTTCTCTGGGACATCCGTAAAGTCATTCACTCTGGTTTCCTTGTTTTCCCGTACTCTCGGCAGAATATACAAAATCGAGCGCTCACACTTCATATCCTTAAATATGGGGTATCTTTTCTCCAATTTGGCTCTCTCTCTCTCTCTCTCTCTCTCTCTCTCTCTCTCTCTCTCTCCCTGATAGTACTCCAACAAACCAGCATAGCCCGCTCGTCCAACTCTGGCAGGTCTATATTCTTACCGGCACTTTCCTTGGCTTTAGCACTTTTTGCCTTCACAAATAAAGAACAAAAAAACAAAGTAATTAATTAGTAAATCTTGTCGAATAATCAAATCTAACCACAACAGTTTAAAGTTATTGATCGGATATATATGACAAACCAAGAACTCAGTTGAATTTCGCTTCACTGTAAACCGAATATATCCCAAGTCTCTCTGGGCATAAAGGTGTATGTTTCGAATGGGGATATCCCTTTCCTTATGAAATTTGTAGTAAGCTCACTCTTAAACCCCTCTATGACTTATTAACCTTTCTCAACATGGTAGAAACACCTATAAGATGTTTTCACCAAATTTAAGTTCAATAATTGCAGAATAATGTACATAAAAAAAGACATTTTACATTACATCACAAAGGACTATACGTGTTCCAGAGAAGTTGTGTCTAAATGTAGAATCAGAGGAACACATGTTAGGAGATTTTAATGAACCTTCTAATTTCAAAGCTGCATTATTAGATCTAAAATCTGAAAAATGGCTTGAAGCTGCTAATGTGGAAACGAAATCTATGAAAGATAATCAATTCTGGCGCTTGATTGATCTTCCACCCAATGGTAAAACCGTTGGGTGTATAAGGCTCTTCAAGAAGAAAACCGGCATGGATGAAAATGTACACACCTATAAAGCTCCTCTCATAGCGAAGGGTTATATTAAAATCTATGGAGTTGACTATCATGAAACCTTTTCTCCTGTAGCAGACATTAGGGCTATTAGGAATCTCTTAGCCATAGCATCGTACTATAACTATGAGATTTGGGAAATGAATGTCAAGGCTGTCTTCTTGAATGGTTACTTAGACGAGGATGTCTATATGGTTCAACCTGAAGGCTTTATTGATCCAAAATATTTAAGCATATTATGCAAGCTTCAAAGGTCCATTTATGGACTAAATTAAGCAAGCATCGAGAAGCTAAAACAAGAGGTTTGATGAGGAAATCAAAAAGTTTGGATTTACTCAAAACCCTGACGAGCCATGTGTATATCAAAAGGCTAGTGGGAGTAATGTTATTTTTCTTGTCTTATATGTTGATGACATATTGCTCATAGGAAATCACATTCCAATGTTACAAGATGTAAAATCCTACCTTAAAAAGTGTTTCACTATGAAAGACTTGGGAGAAGCAACATTTTTTCTTGGAATCAAGAACTATAGAGATAGGGCAAAACGGTTAATTGGACTAAGTCAAAATGTATATATTGATAAGTTCTTAAAAATATTTAAGATGGAAAATTCTAAGCGTGAAAATGTTTCGATGCAAGAAAGACTTGACTTAAATAGCAAACGGTGTGTTTTCACACCTGAGGAGATGGAGCGTATGCAAAGGGTTCCTCATGCTTCGGCTGTTGGATCTATTATGTATGCGGTAAGATGCACTAGACATGATGTGGCATTGGCACAGAATATAGCCAACCGTTTTCAACAAACTCTAGATGAAAGTCATTAGACTATTGTGAAGAATATTCTCAAGTACCTAAGAGCTACTAGAGATATGTTAACTGCCAAGTCTACAACTGAATCAGAGTACATAGCATCTTCGAAAACTGCAATGAAGCTGTCTGGATCAGAAAATTTATTTCTGGGCTTGACGTGGTACCCACAAATAAAAATCCCATGGAGTTATATTGCGATAACTCAGGAGCAATTATCATTGCCCATGAACCAGGAGTTCAGAAAGGGGCCAGACATTATCCTAGAAGATATCACTATGTTCGAGTGCAAATCAAAATAGGTGACATTAAGTTACTCAATGTTCACACAGATGATAACCTAGTGGATTCATTTACGAAGGTTTTACCTAAGGGGAAGCTTAATCAACATGCCGATGGCATAGGACTTCGTTTTGCTAGTTGTTTCATGGAACTTCGTGTTTAAGTATTTGGATAAAGGATGTGAAACAATTATTATATAAAAAAATATATATGCCCCTTCTATTTGGATTTTCTAGCTCTGCCCTTGCCACATGCATGAAAACAATATATTATTGAAAGCATTTGTATATTCTAAGGAGCTGTTCCGTATATAATGAATATCTCTTTATAATGTAGATTAAATGTTTACATCATGATAAATTAAATATTCAAGATGGGAGATTTATCTAAGCTCACATTAACCAAGTATTACCTGAACACATGAAGATAAATTCACACATAATTCAGTTATACTAATAGTCAAGTAGTATATTAATGATTACTTGAGATATCACAAATTGATATTGTTTAACTGTCATATACTTTTGTTATCACATACGCATGCCTAAAATCCCCAATATGTCATTGTAGACATTCATGAACTTCCATCTATTAGATAGTAGATTAGGTTAAGATACTAATCGGGTTTGACCATTGTTGAGATATGATCACGTAAAAATAAACGTATGTCTGGAAAATATTTAAGCCTACGGAGTCATATGTATTGACACTTATGCTCAATATAATTAATTCTTATAAATGTGAGATATATTAATTAATACGTTCATGAATAATTAATAAACGTTTCTTAAAATGTTAATTGTACATTTATGAATTAAAGAAACTAAAAGAGAGGGACTTAAATGTAAATTGAGAACTTGAAAAATTCAGGAATATTCCTGAATACCCTAGGAGGCCGGCCCAAAGGGTTTACGATAAACCCTAAACTTGTTTTCCAAGTTACCTATACCCTATATATAGAGAGGCAAAAACCCTAACAAATTCATTTTCAATTCTCTCCTCTCTTCTCTCTTGTATTCGGTCAAACAAACCCTTGGGGTTTCGTGTTCGGTTTTTGTGGTTCGACCAAGAAGGAAGCGCACAAGGGTTGTGAGCGTTGTGAACGGCTACTAGCATACGTATTTGAGCGCGCGGTTGTCGTGTGTGCGATCGTAGAGGGGTTTTACTTTAAACCATAAACTATATACTTATAGTTTTATTGGAACTTTGTTAAATGGTACATATCTATCTTAACTAATTACATTTACGTGTTTATATACTTCCGCGATTATGTTATAGTTTGAATATATCTATATCGTATATTCTAACAACCATACAATCTTATCCTAATCTACATTCTAATACCGTCCGGTCATTTCCGGTCTTCCACAAGATGATGTACTGTTGGAATGAGCTTTCACCTCATGGTCTAGGATGTAATGAAATTGTAGTGGCAAAATGATACAGATATCTTTGCTAATAGCTCAATATAATCATTCTTCGGAGTCTTTGCCTTTGTAATATTTTGCAAGAAAATAAAAGGCAAAAAAGAAAAAGAAGTATTATGCGGCTTATACATGGCTTATTCTGACAAACTATTAAAACATAACATACTGATAGACTACATTCAATCTGACTTGAACTCGTAACTTACTTGAACCTGTAACTTACTGATAGACTAATGTCCCTTTGGTTTCAGTTAAACTATACATGGCTTGGAACTTTTGTTACGTACTTGAATTTTGAATCGAGTACTTCAAGGACAATTACGTAGACGTCGTCCTTGATTATATAATGGATTTTCCAACTTTTCTTATTAAATGGGATGTCTTTAAAATCTTGTATAAACCTAGATAACCGACGATAATTCTAATCGGCCCACAAACCCTGCTATGAGCTATGAGGACAATGTAATGTCTTTAGAATCTAAATACTTGTTAATAATATATTTACGTTCTATAATGTGTCAAAATCTTATTATTTCTTTAGATTCAAGCAACTATTTGATTAAGCAACAATGCTGACGGGGGTTGTCTGTTAATGTAGGGGGTTAAAGATATAAATTAGCAATGTAATTACCTTTTTATATTAAGGTAATGTACTCATTTTATTATCAATGTGAGTAACCAACTCTTAAGTTTTGTTTAATTATAGGTTATATGGTACTTTAGTCGTCGTTTAATTATCAACATTGCTCACATATTACTGACATGTATACTTTTAATGACTTGACATGACAAGTTAGATATATTATTTAGTGTTCTTAAACTTTATTTCTTGATGAAATTCGTTTGTAACCTTTTTTTTTCCACAACCCGTCTTTTGTGTTGAATTTAACTTATAAAATTACGGTTACACTTGAATTTTATCAAGAAATAAAGTTTAAGTACACTAAATATATCTAACGTGTCGTGTCATGTTTGAATAAATTATGCATGTCATCGAAATGTGAGCAATGCTGATAATTAAATTATGACTAAAGTATTATGTTAGAAACATTTGAACAAAACTTAAGAATTACCGACTCATATTTACTTACTCATATTGGAACAAAACTTAAAAGTCGGTTACTCATACTGATAACAAAATAGGTACGTTATTCACATTGATACATTAAGGTAACTACGGTGCTACTTTATAGTTTAATCCGTTGATGTAGAGATTTAGAAGCAACATTGTTTAAATTCTCTCATTTTAAACTCAATATATGGACCCTCCCTAATTAACGCCCCGCCCATCATGTTTCAAATGTTTTGTATGAATTTACATTTTATTTTTGATTTTTTTTGTACATACTTTTATATACATTTCATGCATAAAGAGAATAATTTGATATTTACTTGCACGGAAGTAATAAATTTAGGATAACACTGAAAGTAGATATATCTAAATTAAATATTTGAATAATGTACATTCAAAGTAGATTTAGGTGCTTCTGAAATACTCCCTCCGTCCCAAATCTATTGTCTCCTTGTTGACTTTGGAGTCTTTCCTTTTCAACTTTGACCTTCAATATTTTTGTTTGTGTTATATAATATTTGATGCAAAATATATGAATTGATTGAATTTTGAATGTATTTTCATTGGTATAATTTGCATCAAGTATTATATAACACCAATAAAAATATTTAAGGTCAAAGTTGTCAAACAAAGACTCCAAAGTCAACGAGGGGACAATAGATTTGGGACGGAGGGAGTACAAGAAACCATACTCGAAAATCTATTGGTCAAACTTCCAATATATCTTTTAAGAATATCTAACTTTTATTGTTAATCGTATGTAATTTTTAATAAGACAATTTATATAGGTGCGATGTGGAGTTCATATATGACACGTCTACATAGGTGCGATGTGGAGTTCATATAATATAAATATTGATTAAAATTAAGGTTGATACACAAAATAGGAATTCTGAAAATTCGATATACACAATAGATTTTCGGTAATAATTTGTTAAATTTTATGCACTTAACCCTCGAAAGTAATTCATTTGCTCATGGAAACAATAGCCTACCAATTGTAACCACGTTACATTGTTTTGCGATTGTAAATAGGGATTTATACATGGCCATACACTTATCTTTAGCTCAAACTCTACAACGTGTATTCAACTTTATTTTGGTATATTGCATGTATTCATCTTTCAAACATCTCTATTGTATGCATATAAAAGTACTTATACCAATGTGGAGTGTTATATGCATAAGGTGACACATGTCATCCATATAAGTTGTTACATTATCAAAAATATCTAATACACAGTATATAAAATTTAGATACACACGTTAGACCAAAATGAAGTTAAATATACACTATAGAGTTATGGATAAAGTTGAGTTCATTCGAACAAACTAATCCCTTAAAGTATGACGTAAGACCCGCAAAAGATATACGTAGCCGTCTGGAAAAGATCATTGTTATGGAATCTGGATTGAGATGTTTACGACTAAGAAAGATGAGTTTTGGATCGATCTAATTATCGATAACGAAAAGAATTGAAGAATATAATTTTGTGATGGTTGAACAACTATTGAGATATCCCCTAAACTTTTGATGACAACCATACAAATCATATATCCCACCTTTTTTCACTACATATCAATAATCAATAATACTACTCCGTATATAATACATTAACACTCTCTTTCCTCAAAAAATTTTAAGACTATTTATTCTCCATTAACTACATTTTTCATCAATCAAATATTAAATCTACCCACTATAATTTTTTTTGATTAAATAATAAAATGAACACTTATAGTGGGACATCCCAAAATAGTAATTTGGACATTTTGTATGAGATAGACGGAATACAATATCTTTTTATTTTAAAACATTCATTCGCACCTCCATCCACCGTCACCACTTTCACCGCTGCATTGCGCGGGTATAATGCTAATATACATACATACATACATACATACATACATACATACATACATACATACATACATACATATATATATGGATGAGTTCTGGTGAAAACAATGGGATAAAAAAAACAGTGAAAACACATCTCCACCCTCCATCTAATCTAACACACACACACACACACACATATATATATATATATATATATAGAGGTGGGGATAAAAAAAAACCCGGTGAAAACACTTTTTGATTCACAATTTTTTTAAGTTGTGAACTTCCATTTTTTTTGTGAACCCTTGTATTTTCTTTATTCACATAAAATTTTCGTCATAAATCTTTATTTTTTTTTTTGCTTCACACAAAGTTTTTAACCTTTTTAAAACCTTATTTTTTTCACATAATTTTTTTTGTAAGTTTTTTCACAAAAAATTTTTAAGTTTTTTTTATTGTGAACTTATATTTTTTTTTTGTTCACGAAAAGTTGTTAGCTTTTTCAACTGTGAACTCAAAATTTTTACGGAAAGTTTTTAACTTTTTCAACTGTGAGCCTTAGTTTTTTTTAGATTCACGGAAAGTTTTAAAAAATTTCAATTGTGAACCTTTATTTTTTCAACTGTGAAACTTAAATTTTTTTGAGTTCACAGAAAGTTTTTTACTTTTTCAATTGTGAACATTATTTTTTTTTATTCACGGAAAGTTTTTAACTTTTTTAATTGTGAACCTTTTATTTCCAACTGTGAACCTTAATTTTTTTGAGGGTTCACAACAAGTTTTTAACCTTTTCAATTGTGAATCTTATTTTTTTTGTTTTGGGTTCACAAAAGTTTTTAAGTTTTTCAATTGTGAACCTTAATTTATTTTTTTTGTTTCAGATTTGACTTTATTTTATTTGTTTCAAAAAAAAAAACACTCAAAAAATATTTTTTTGTGTGAACCTTAAATTTTATGTTTTACTTCAAAATAAAAAAAAAGGTTCACACCTTAAAATTTTTGTGAATCAAAAAGTGTTTACACCATTTTTTTTATCCTCACCCCTTTTTTATATATATATAAGTTAGATTAAATGAAGGGTGGAGATGTGTTTTCACTGTTTATTTTTTATTTCCTTATTTTTACAGGATCTCATTGCTATATATATATAACAAAAATTTAACAACTAAAACTCTGTTTTTCTCCTTTCTTAAATAAATGGCATGTCCACAAATGGATTCTGGTATTGTTGTTTGCATATATTTGATTAAATAGAAGTTTTGAAGGCACAAATCAAAGTGGAAGGAAAAATCAAGAGTTACTTTTTTATTGTATTTATTATAATTTTATTATAAATTATGTATGGACAAAAGCATAATGACAATCTACAATCATAATACTAAGTAAATGTATAAATAAATGCCATTGGCCATGAAGCTGGTCTAATAACTAATCAAGTTATGTATTCTTAATACATATACATATGCATATTAAATATGAATACGTTAAGTTATTATTCTAATAAAATGTCATCATCCAATCCAATAAATATAAATACATATATATATATATACACAATATACATATACAAATAAATTTAAAAGAAAGATGGATGGCGTGAGGGAAAATTAGAGGGCATCGCATCGTGCGTTACTCGATAACTGTTCCTCTTTGGGTGAATGATAGAGTGACTCGTGAACCAACTTGTCGTTTTCTTTTTATTTTCCATTTTAGTTTCAAAAAATAATGTCAATTAAAAAAAAAAGAATTTGACAAAATTATACTTAATTCTATGATAATTTAACATAAATTATACTTCAAAAATATATAATATAAAAATTACTCCATCTGTTCGCCACCTCTCGGTTGCTAGTTGCAAGGCCTACATTGCGACGGGTGGATTACGAGTTCAGAGTTCGAGCTCGTGGCCAAGAGATGGATAGTGAGGTACGAAGTCGTGGTTTGAGTAGCCAAGTCGTTGCGAGATAAATCGTTAGAACTTTAAACGATCATAACTTTTGAAGTGTTAGAGGTTGTGTGACGTGCCATTCACGATAAACATGATAGCAGATAACTAAAGTCTTCAATTTTAATATTTCCCCAAATTTACAAATTTTTATGTGTCTTAAAAAATTTAAAAATTAAACATATGTGTTACGGAATCAAAATTCTACACCTTTCTTTATAAGTTTAATTTTGTTTTTATGTTGTCGATCTATATACTCGACAACTTAATTTTTGTCAAATTCTAGTTATATTTTGATGTATGATAAACTAAATGTTATGGGTAGTGTACTAATGGTTGATATATCTATAATCTATAACTACTTATAAAGTATGTTTTGTGTTGAATCTTAGAATTCTTAAAAATAATCAAAGTTTCAAAATTACCCTTCAACATAACTACATCTATTTACTTAATTCCTACAACTAACACAATTTTACCAAGATACCAAAAATAAAATAAATCACAAAACTAATCACAATCAAATCCATGCATTTTTTTTCAAGGATAAAAAAAGAAAACAAATCAAAAGCAACACAATTATTTACATAAACTATTCAACTTTTATCGTTTATATGCATTCTCGATTTGACATGGTGTCTATTATTATCCTTGTCATAAAATAACATTCTTTTATAAATTCCGTACCGCAACGGGTACTCTACTAGTTTTATTGGAAGTGTGACTGTGAATTTATTTGCCATCTACAAAGGAATTGACTCACTATTGGCATTCGGGTTTTAGTTCCTTTCTCTCCTTTTCTCTATCTGATGAGCATTTTTTTAACTATGGAAGTCAATACTATTGGTGAGCTTGGTACCATACCGGTACCGATTGGTTGATAACGGGTTTTTTTTGTCTACACATCAAATACCGAATACTGATACCACTTGTATCGGTCGGTACCGGTTCGGTCCGGTACCGGTCGATTTCGGTTCGATTTAGGTATTTTGTGTGCATTGTACTATACCGGTACCGAATCGGTACCGACTAGTTGGTACCGTTTTTTTTGTCCTCAAATCAAATACCGGTACCATTTGTATCGGTCGGTACCGGTTCAGTACGGGACCGGTTCGATTCGGTACCGGTACTTCGGTCTAAATGCTCATCCCTAGTCAATACATATATCACAAAATATTTACATGAAAAGTAGCAACTGTCAAGGGAAAAAAAAACCAAACAACAATAGTATAATCGAGGAGGATACTGACACAATAAACAATAAACGAATATATAATTGTTAACCTAACCATTAAAACAAAGCAACAATACAATGATATGACACACGGATTTAAAATGGTTATGTTCAATCTCCGATCTTGAAAATTGTTTTAGTTCACGGGGTTTGACCAGAGAGTTTTTTTTTTTTTTTTTAATTTCGAACCACAGATTACATTTACTAGGGTTTTCTTGTAATAGGTAAGTTAATCACCAAGATAACGGCCACTTCTACCGACATGATGTGCGCGTCGCGATTCCCATACAAACTCCAGATCCATTGCCATTATAACCGGTCACGTCACAAAATTCCTACCGCGGGCAACTCGTGTTTTCTGATTCATTATGCATCACAAATCTCAAAGGTTTCATGATGCTCAATTCAACTCGGATTGTTAACTTCGCAATCATGATATACAAGTCTTTAAAGCCATTACTTTCTTTCGTTTTTTACTAAAACCAAAAGTAAATCCTGAATTTCCCATTGCCGATCAACAATGTTGAACAGAGCAAGAAAAATACCTTAATGCCTATGTGTTTTGCATCCCGAATGTAAACAAACCGAGCCAGAGAAAGAAAACAACATAACTCTCCATGAGAGTAACCGTGATATTTGAACCTAGCTATCAGACATCTTAATCACATTGATCAGAAAGCGCTAGCAACAAGATAGATCACTTTTTTACTTATTATTTTTTCACTTCTCTAGCAGAAGCTCACATCTTCCTTACACACCGCCACTTATTAAGCGATTTAATCAAGGTGACGTGTACATACTGACGTTAAATAGCCATTATCCTTGGAGAACACTATCACTATAAGTTGACAGCAAGTGAAAATAACATAAGAAATACCACTAATTTTGATGTTTACTTGTTGATCATGGAGTTGTCACTATCTATAAGACCCTTTACAAATCGGCCTAAGCTTAATATTATGCTTTCTTTCTTTAACATAGTAATTAACTTCCCCACTACTAAAATCATTTGAAACAAATCGTTGTTTAGAAAAACCCAACTATTTTGAGGTTTTTAATAAAACCTAACTTCATCATTATTGTTTGTTAAAGGAATTGATCAATTTGGGTAACGTTTGTCTTAATATATTCTTGTGATTTTAAAGATCGAATTTGAAAGGTGACTTGTACACTTCCTTTTTTTGATTTGAACACCACAGATGTGCATTACAACTTAGTTTGTACATTTATTCTTTTCTTTTTATCTTGATAATAATAATAAAAACCTTACGTTTGAACATTCTTGTGTGATTTCCTTTGAATCACTATTCCGCACTAGCTTTTAAAGTTTGTTGGTTTTTTTCGAAACACCAAAGAATTGTATCTCCAACGTAGCTAAATGTAATATGGATTTGAACATTATTATCTATGGGGTAAGATATATTTATTTGAACTCTACTTTACTATTTATATCATGAACATAACATATTTTGTAGATGCTAGCTTAAGATGTATAGTTTCTTGACCGCAAATAATGGGGCTATGCATTCTTTGTGTATACGGTTAAGATTTAAACATAAAATGATACTTCGTAATTAGATAAGGAATTAAATCATCAACTATAATTATAAGTGTAGGGCTCGAGAATATTGTCAAACATTCACACAGTCCTAATATCATTGACAAGAACAAGTAATAACCCACAATTTCGTTATTTTTCATTGGGTAAGTGCATAAAAATGCAATTAATTATTACATGATATTCATAGTTTGTATTGTTCGAGCTTCAATTATGTGTAAGAAACTAATTATTTAATGTTATTGTATATATTTTTCTGTATTTTTTCCACGTGTCATCTAGATTAGGTCCCACGTGTCATCCTTACAAGTTGACACGTCATCAAAATACATATAATGGCAAGAAATGACTAATTCCTTATACACAATGGAAGCCCGAATAGTTAAGTACATGCTATGAATGTTAGGTTACAGTTAATTGCATTTTTATGTATTTACCCTTTTTCATTCTTCAAGTTTAATATCACTTGATGTTGCATATAAATATGTGGGAATGTATGTATTTTTTATTTTTTTTTGAGCGAGTGAATGTACTTGATCTTCATTAAGATGCAAATGAGAGTTTCTTCACTATGAATGTCATTATGATAACTCACGAAATGGTTCTAATTATCCATAATATCTTGATTTGAATTGAAGATCAAGTTATTAAGGTAACATGTTACATGGAGGACAAGAATTGCGGTTTACCTATAAGTTGTATGAGATCGAGACTCGATTGTAACAAATAGACACTTAATTGCACCAAATCACAGCTCTATTGTAAAGGATCTTGACTCGATTGTACAAGATCGCCAATCGATCCTTATGTCGGCAAGAAATGTGATTTTCTTGTTTGACGAGAGTGTTGAGAGTTGAGTGTCTCAAACTTGTAAGATCTTTAACGTATAATGGATGTTAAGTAGCCTACGGATCTCGTGATTTTTTTACTTTCCTTTAAGAGTTTTTTCATCAAAATATTGTATGTTATTACTTTTTCTCTGTTTTGCGATGTATTATTATTGGCTTATACTGAGTTAGGTTTATGATATTATTTTTTTTGGGTGGTGATCGATTACAACGAGTATATCTAAATTTGATTTGGAATTAAAATTCTTTCGATACATTGTTTGTAGATCTGAATTTACCATATATCTGATTTAAGTAATCAGCTTATAAGAAAGACAACTAAACAATTTAAAACAAATCAAATAGTTCTGTTTCGAGTAATGCTACACAGACCTACTTAGATGAACCTAAAATTAGGTCTAATGTATTATTTGGTTAACATCCCTCCTAATCTTATTGGTTCAACTTAACACATGCTGCTCTTACATTTTTAGGTCTCCATTAGGTCTATCTAATTAGGTCTCTCAATCATTTTCCGTTTCAAAATAAGTAACATCATATCCACTTATCAGATTAATTTCAATGTATAACCGGCCCAAACCGAGTCATTCCCACGTACACCTTATTAATTTATTACTCCCTCCGTCCCAAAATAATTGTCCACCGACAAAAAACACGCAGTTTAATAAAAGCATAATCATTACTGTTTTCTCTTTCTTACTTTTTGCAGAATGACAGTTTTACCCTTAAACAATTAATTACTACATTCTTTAAAGTTTGTAATAATTATTCAAAGTATGAATAATATGATAATCATGATCAAAACTTTCGATCTATTTTTAAAAGTGGATAATTAATTTAGGACTCATAAATTTTGGAATGGAGGTAGTATATTACTATTAGTAAAGTTAATTGTCTCATCCCTTTGGTGTACACAAATGTGTACTATCAGTTCACAGTACTTTAATTTATGAGTTAAGAGTCTAAAAAGTTAAACGTTGTTGCGCACTTACCTTCGCTAAATCTAACAAAAGAACCGTTAAATGTATTCAAATGAGTGAATGACCATAATACTCATACTTTCTATTTTTCATTCATTTCCCTATTTTAGTTCTCTAAATAATTTTAAAAATAAATAAATAAGGGTATTTGGTCACTTAAACATATATACCAGTTGAATCGATAAATTTAACAGACGAGGAAGTGAACGCGCAACGACTTTTGGGTTTTGAACTGCCAAGCAAAACATAAAATATAATAATCGGTGGTGCAAATGTGTGCGAACAATAAAGACTAACAATGCAATTGACTCTTATTAATGTATTATTTCGATTTACAGTGAGACTAGTAAATGGTGGCCGGAAGAAGGTCGGTTGTCGTTTTATTATAGTTATTATAAATTATAATTTAAAATAGTTATTATTACATTTGAGAATTTAAAAGCATTGTAAATATAACAAACTCAATTCATCGTTATTACTCCCTCCGTCTCAGTTAAAATGTTACATTTGATCGGGTTCAAAGTTTTAGAATGCTCCATTAACTACAGTTTTCATTAATCATGTATCTTATCTACCTATTAAATTCTATTTTGATAAGTAGAAATATGAAATGAACATTAATATTATTGAGATAATCATAACTAGAAATGACGACACGTATTATTTTTGATACAATTTATCGAACTTATTACCACTATTTATGAACCATGTGCAATTGTGCACGTACATACACTTTTTTGCCCTTTGAAAACTTTAATTGATTCACAGTTTGACACATGCCATAAGCGAATTGAGTTCACCCAAGGTGCGTTTCATAGAAAAGCAACAATTGAGTTGTGTACGAACACAATAAGTTTACTACGTGGCAGCTGATGTGGCAAGAAAATCCTACGTGGAGTGAAGGTTAGTGGGCTCACTTTGCACACGTGGACGCCCGCATTTACAGTATGGTTAAAGAGAGTGTGTCGGACAGGCTTAAGTCGTGTATTTTCACGCCCCTTTGAAAGTAACAACTCATACCCACCCACCTTAGTATTTAATTATTCATTAATTTCTTACTTCGGTTGACCCGTTGACCATTTTAGCTAATTACCATTTTGCCCTTTATTTAATTTGTTGATTTAAAGCTAATTCGCATTCAGAAAAGAGAATTTATGTCTTTCTTTTGTTTAAGGTTTTTTATAACAATTATTCTATGTATGAATTTTAATATCATTTTATGTTGGTTAGTGTTAAAAACTAATTTTAATACGATTACATTTAAGTAATTATAAATTCCCATAATGATTGATTTATTATTATCATATAATTAGTAAAAAGCTACGTAGTATTAAAATTGATTTATTCGTCCTATGTTCCTGTCAACAAAGACGTACGTTTGTAATTTAAGATAAAAGTAATCATTGGAATAGGTAGTTATGAAAATGTCATTTTTACCATTTAATTAAAAACAAGTTTGACTTGCATAAACTATCATAAAGTAAAACAAAATAAACAGTTATTTATAAGTAATTATTTATTTATTGAAAGAATCCGATTACTATTAATTACAAAATAATAATAATTACATATATAATATATAATGAAAATGAGACAAAAGAAGTAAAATAACAAAAGATGTTATCATCAAATCAAAACTATAATACACACACACAAAAGACCAAAAAGATAACTTAAACAAAGATCTCAAAGCAAGGGCAAATTAGTAACTTCACACTAACCTCCATCTCTTTCTCTCTCCTATAAAAACATGTCCTGTCCAAAAGCATATCTCAAAGTGAGTGAGCTTTCTAAAATGGCATCCAAAAACGACACCGTTGAAAAACAAATTCCACCACCCTCCGAATGTACGGTCGAAGAAGTGGCGTTAGTCGTACCGGAAACCGACGATCCGTCGTTACCGGTGATGACATTCCGTGCATGGACACTTGGTTTAGGTTCATGCATAGTTTTGATATTTCTAAACACTTTTTTTATATATCGGACGCAACCATTGGCAATATCCGCAATTTTAATGCAAATTGCGGTATTGCCAATTGGTAAGTTTATGGCTGCAACTTTACCAACAAAGGAGTATAGCTTGTTGGGACGGAAATTTAGTTTGAACCCGGGTCCGTTTAACATGAAAGAGCATGTTATAATTACGGTTTTCGCGAATTGTGGTGTTTCAACCGGTGGCGGTGATGCGTATTCGATCGGTGCGATTACGGTTATGAAAGCTTATTATAGACAAAGTTTGAGTTTCTTGTGTGGGTTGATTATTGTCTTGACAACTCAGGTATGTTTATTGATTTGGTTAATTATGATTTTAATTCAAGTGTTTTGATAATGACAGTCCTAAAAGCTGAAGCTGAATCGAAATTTAAAGTTTTTTTTACTAGATAATTAATTATTACTATTTCAAGGTGGTTGATTGTCTTAGAAAAAATAGTACACTTAATTATTTGGTATTTATTGTTCCTTTTTATGAGTACTTTTTTATTTTATATGTCATTTGAATTTAGAGTTGCATGTGGGGGGTGAAATGATATTGATAAGGCTTTAAAGAAAGTGTTTGTGTGGACAGTTAATTAGTAATTTTACTAAATAATACATTTGAATTTTTATTATTTTCTATCTTTTATATGATGATATGATATGATTGGATAAGATTTACAACCTCAAACGTTACATCCAATTATGTATCTTGTTTGACAATGAATAGACAATAGTATTCTATCTGATTTTGCTTTGTGAATGTACCTAAATGATGAATCATAATTTGAGGAATGTGTAACTTTATTAGTACAAATCTGTAGCCCGTTCTGGGACACGAAGTTCCACGCTATTTAGCACAAGATTTTGAGTCTCAAGTGCTATGAAGATAATATGTTTCGTACATTTTTACTGGAGTAGTAATTTAACATATATTAGAGGTAGAAATATATTATATTTTCCGAAAAATCTAGAAAGAGTTTATGTTCATGTTTTTCAAAAAGTAACAAAATAATTTAGCCGACCCCAAAATTATTGGTCATTAAACAAATACATATAAGTTGACAAAATATAATTAATGCACTTTTGGTGAACAAAATGACAATTGTACCCGTTAAGCCTTTCTCCACATCTATATGTTCATTTGGAATTTGTGTTAGCTGTTATGATTAGGATAATATAGGAAATTTAATCGATTGATTTTAGTAAACAAGTCACTTAAAAAAAATAAAAGAGTAAACTGGACAATACATTTGAGACGGAGAAAAATGTATAATAAGTGTATTGTTGCAATAATTTAAGTGAACAGTTTAATTGGATTTGTGTCCAATTTCAGGTATATTAATATAAAATTGATTAAAATGCATATTAATAAGAATTATCAGTCCTGATTTAAATTTATGCATATAATAAAAGAATAATGTTGTTGTTTGTTGTTTTGTGATAGATATTGGGGTATGGATGGGCAGGCATGCTAAGAAGGTATCTGGTTGATCCAGTGGAGATGTGGTGGCCTGCAAACCTTGCTCAAGTTTCTCTTTTTAGGTTTGTACCACTTTCCTTGATAATAAATTTAGTAATATTTGTTTAATAAAATGAGCTTATTATAATATAATTTTAATAGTTGATAACTATTTTTGAGGCTAATTTCAATAGTTGATAAATAATGATCTTTTTGAAAATGTGGAAAAGTTGGAGACATGTATGTGTCAAAGATTCGTTTTAACTTCAATGAAAGAATTTCAAACACTTTATCAAAAAGTTATGAGGCTAATTTTATTGTGTATATCAATTTGAGAATAAGGATAAAAGGGAAATCGAATCTGTCCGATAGGTTAAAACGATTGGTCGTTTCATTTTGTTCGATTTTCCTGTCATCCACACATTGATGTTCACCTAGCTACTAGCATGGTACGCGCACTATGTTGTGGGAATTCATGAAAAGTGCCGCTTGCATCCTCCTTTAGATCCAAGACAGTATAATAGGCGACGATAATAATGAATAGCACATGATGCTATAAGTTGATCAAGACAGACCAGTAAAACTAAATGAATAATGAATAGCACATGATGCTATACGATCTCCTAAATATTGAATAAGTGGGACACGATTATATATTTGTACGGTTTTACGAAGTAGAGTGTATGTATTACTGTAAAAGTAATTAGGTACGTCTTAACTTTATTTACGAGAAAAGGTGAAATCTTTATTTAAAGAAACAATTTCAATCAAAAGATCATGAATTAGTTGTTCGTATAGTGTTTTTCTGTTACAGCAAATTCCAAAAAGGGAACGCTATGTCCAAAAAGAGGTGTAAGGGAAACGTATGTATGTCCATTTGCACGTTAAAAGTTGATCTAGTCATTTTTAATGTGAAAATGGACTTGCGTTCGCCTTATGAAGCTTTTTTGGAACTTGGGTTACCCTTTTTCAAAAATTTGCCTTAAAATTTAAGTCACTAACAGGTAACAACTTGTCTAAGTGATTTATGATGTAGTATTGATTACAAGGTAAATATATTGGAACTTACTAACTAATTTTAATTTTTACCTTCAATTTTAATTTCAGAGCATTGCACGAAAAGGAAACGAAAGCGCAAGGCATGACAAGGATGCGTTTTTTCTTGATTTTCCTTGTTCTAAGTTTTGCGTACTATGCACTTCCTGGCTACCTATTCCCAATCTTGACATTCTTCTCATGGGTTTGCTGGGCTTGGCCACACAGTATAACCGCACAGCAAATTGGGTCGGGTTACCATGGTTTGGGCTTAGGCGCATTCACACTTGATTGGGCAGGAATTTCAGCTTACCATGGCAGCCCATTAGTCACACCTTGGACATCCATTGTCAATGTTGGAGTAGGATTCATTATGTTCATTTACATAATCGTTCCACTTTGTTACTGGAAGTACGACACATTTGATGCCCGAAAGTTTCCGATATTTTCTAACAAACTGTTTACTAGAACAGGTCATGAGTACGACACTACTAGAATCTTGACCCCTCAATTTGATCTAAACATTGCTGCTTACGACAATTATGGGAAACTTTATTTGAGTCCTCTATTTGCACTTTCAATTGGGTCGGGATTCGCAAGGTTCACTGCAACGCTCACCCATGTGGCCCTGTTTCATGGCGGGTAATTTAACCTCTATCAACTCAACTTATGTTTTACCTTGAAAGTTGAATCAAATTATTCATTTCACCTGCTTTTTTTTTTTTTTTTTTGAAGTGATATTTGGAAGCAGAGTAAATCAGCAGTGCAGAACGCGAAAATTGACATACATGCAAAACTGATGAAGAGTTATAAGCAAGTGCCACAATGGTGGTATTTGGTGTTACTCATAGGAAGCATCGTGTTATCACTCGTAATGTGTTTTGTTTACAAAGAAGATGTGCAGCTTCCATGGTGGGGTTTTCTCTTCGCTTTTGCTCTGGCTTTTATTGTTACGCTACCAATTGGGGTTATTCAAGCTACTACTAATCAGGTATACTAGTTATAATATTTTGAATTTAAGGTCTATTAAATATGATGTGTTAAATTAGTTAAAAGTTATAGTTTTACTGATACTGTGATGCAGCAACCTGGATATGACATTATAGCGCAGTTCATATTTGGGTATATATTGCCTGGCAAACCTATAGCAAACTTGCTTTTCAAGATCTACGGACGAATCAGTACAATTCATGCTCTTTCTTTCTTATCGGATCTTAAGCTTGGACACTACATGAAGATCCCTCCTCGATGCATGTTTACGGCACAGGTTTGTTTAATTACTAATGAACATGGCAAACTGCAAACAATCGTTGTGGAATAAATCTAATATGGACCGAAATAGTTATAGGAACTAATATGAACCAATCATTTAAAAAAGTGTATTCATATACATCCACTCATACGTGCATCAGAAAATGATAGGTCCAAATCAGTTCTTATTCTTGCTCAGTCCCTATAATTTGGTTAGTAATCTAATGTTTGTGAAAAAATTACATTGCCAGCTGGCGGGAACTCTAGTTTCTGGGACGGTGAATCTAGCAGTATCATGGTGGATGCTGGAAAATATTGAAAACTTATGTGATATCGATGGACTTCATCCAGAGAGTCCATGGACATGCCCTAAGTTCAAGGTGACGTTTGATGCTTCCGTCATATGGGGACTCATTGGACCACAACGACTCTTTGGACCAGGCGGTTTATATAGAAACCTAGTATGGTTGTTCCTAGTTGGAGCATTGTTGCCCGTACCGGTGTGGATAATGAGCAAAATATTCCCAGAAAAAAAATGGATTCCATTGATTAACATACCCGTTATATCCTACGGTTTTGCTGGAATGCCACCAGCTACCCCAACAAATATAGCTAGCTGGCTTGTCACTGGAATGATCTTCAATTACTTCGTTTTCAAGTACAAGAAACATTGGTGGCAAAAGTACAATTACGTCCTATCGGCTGCGCTTGATGCAGGGACGGCTTTCATGGGAGTCTTATTGTTCTTTGCTTTTCAAAATGAGGGCGTTGATTTGAAGTGGTGGGGGGCAAAGCCAGACCATTGTCCTTTAGCGACTTGCCCCACGGCTCCCGGGATTAATGTCACAGGCTGCCCCATTTTCTAGCTTAGGCTTTTGGACACCAGTAAGCGTAATTGGTATGAAAGGTGATTTTTACACCATCTTTTTTAATGCCGCACTAAAATATATGTGAAGTTGTACCATGTTCATCAACGATGTGATATACTAGGTTATGCTTTAAAAGAAATGGTGTAAATATCACCTTGCAGTATGGTATTGTTAGATAGAATAAGAGGAATTGAATATGCATATTTATGGATGTAGTTTTGGGCTAACAAATTGATGTGCATTGTTTGTAAAAAAATTTAACTAGACATTGAATTCAAAGAAGGTTTGTTGGATTCCAAAATGCTTATATGTTTATATAGACTTTAATACTATAAGTCGATCTATAACTACGATTTTATACGTTAGAGTTAATCAAGAGGGGGTGGGAAAAGAAGGTAAAGATAACACTCGTACTCAAACATAAAAAATACATATATAGAGTTGATTTCTGATGAGAACAAGTGAGAACGATGAAAACAAAAAAATGAAAGTAATATAATCAAACCAAAGTAATATATCATACTCATAGCTACTTGTTACCGAATTATATATAAAAGTTACATATCCACCATGAACTAGGATCTAGGGAGAAGGTTTTTAAGAAGAGAAGAGGGAGAAGGATTTTTTATTACTATGATTCATATCTTTATTTTAAGATTCAAATGTTTATTACTATAACTTTCGAACATAGCAACAAAAGACCTAATCTTATTAATAAATTATTAAACAAAATTAATAAAATATAGAAATATATTAATAAAAAATTGAACTTTAACAATAAAACATTGAATTATAGTAATTAAAAATCAATATCCCTCTTATCTCCCTAAAATATCTTCTTTTTTATTCAGTTACTATCCAATCTTAACTTATATTTCAACAAATAAAATCTCACCCGGATTCAATGATTCACATCCACAAAAACAGTCAATCGACAACAAAAATGAACTTAATAATACTAGATTAGCCAAACCGGATTATAAACTTAAAAACAAGACTAAATTCTCATTGGAGACACTAAAACCGTAAATGATCAATCAACCAGCACTAATGATCCTAAATCACTCAAAGAATAATAAACTAATTTCGAGTTGATACAGAGATCGAAAGAGAGAGTGTATTAAGCATGAAAACATTACAAAATAATAATACAACATTATTGACATTAATAATTTTAAAATAATAGAAAAAGCACACATTACTTAAAGCACAAAAGTTGATATATTGACAACTCCATCTTCAGGATTAGAACAAAACATATTTTTCATTTTGAATACTTGGTTACTCAACTTGAATATTTCACTCCAACATTTTAAATCACATGTGATTATATTATAAAACTCAAAAAAAAAATCATCAAAAGTGTATCTTGTGAGATCTCTAATCGAAGACAAAAGACGTTGATTCTGAATATGTAATTTGTATAATTTATGGACATACTATTTGTAAGATATTTGCTTTTATGGATAAATTAAAAAATGAGTTTCGTAGAGGAATGAAGAAATCCTATTGGTTCTCTCATCCTCTACTTTTTTGTCATACTTATTTAAACCCATATATATATATATATATATATATATATATATATATATATATATATATATATATACTAGTATAATTCTCGTGTAATGCAGTGGGATACGACACATTTTTATAAACAATCTAGGTTATAGATGATTGCCCTAAAAGTTGGTACGAAATGTTCAACTGCAATGGAGGAGAAACAACACATTAACAACTCTTAATATAAATATTCTAATGATAAAGAATTATGATTTATTTTATAACATAACATCTAGATAGATTGTGATGTGGTATTTGTTTTTATGTTTAAATTAAACCTAAAATTTTGTTTATAATGTATTAATATATAACAGTTAATTTAATTTGTATAATTTTTTTTCTTGAATACAATTAAGTTGTCTAATTAACAATTAACATAAATATGTTTGACTTATAAAGAGTGGATGATCAATTTTCTATACCATATTACTAAATACTAAGTTTTAAGCCTATATAGTGAAATGCTTTATAAGGGTTTACATATATATATAGAGGTAGAGACTGAGGTATTAAAAAACTTAATAACAAACATGAAATGATAATACCCTATACATATACTAAGTTTCACGTGTTATAATAATTTAATCCCACGCATATATGCATCGGAAAATAAATAAATACTTTAAAAGATATTGTAGAGACTGAGGTATTAAAAAACTTAATAACAAACATGAAATGATAATACCCTATACATATACTAAGTTTCACGTGTTATAATAATTTAATCCCACGCATATATGCATCGGAAAATAAATAAATACTTTAAAAGATATTGAATATCTACACATTTAAAACATAAATTCAAATATTTTTCGTCAACATATAGATTACGGCAGATATCACATGAACACCTTACAATTTCACGAACTTAAATGGTCTTTGAGGTGATTAACTACTCACTTATTTTATAGGCAATGGTATGCGTCGAAGGTTGAAAAAGGGTCGACACATTAACTACTCATTAGCAAGTTCATATGAGATGATTTACATTAATTTATCATTTAAAAGTTTAGGTTTTACGCTTTAGGTCGTAAACGCTAAATTAATACCGCACATATTAGAAAATAAACTCTAAACCATAAACGAAAAAAAAGCCAAAGCTCAAAAGATAAAAAACATTGATGAAGAAATGTCGTTACCGTATAGTATGGAAAAGTTTTTTTTCCATTTTACATCCAAATCAAAAAATCAAAACTTTTGACGACGACATGTCATTGTGAAAGGCCGATCGTCGCCAAAACTGCTTGGGAAATATTTTCATTTTGGAGCCAAAATGAAAAATCAAAATAAAATTATAAAACATTCGCAACGACATCTCATCTTCAAAAGTCATCACCAATAGTAGGTGGGAAGTTATCCTTTTTGTTAACCCCCCAAAAATATGACTTCAAAACATTTAAAAAATTGTCATCTCCAAAATTAGGGTTTTTATCAAAAAACAGATGGCTAAGATGTGTTTCCCATGACTGATGAAGATTTCATCCTTCTACTGCTTCACTTGTAACACCAAGAAGAAAGTTAATTCTCCCTTTGAGCTCATCTTAAACTTCTGATGCATTAATGATTCAAACTCCTTGCATAAACTATCACTTGTAGAACCGAAAATAATATCATCTACATAGACTTGAACTAGTAGGATATCATTCTTAGTTCTTTTAGTGAATAATGTTTTGTCTATTGCACCCCTTTTTAATCCATTATCCAGCAGATAGACTGATAGAGTCTCATACCATGCTCTAGGTGCTTGATATAAGCTATAAAGAGCTTTGTCCAATCTGTAAACTCTGTCAGGATGTTTTGAATCTTCAAACCCTGGTGGTTGATATACATATACTTCTCCAAGAACAACCTGATTGCCTTTATCCTAGCCACAGAAGCAAAAACCTCATTATAATCAATAACTACTTCTGGTGTATACCCTTGTGCTACCAATCTAACTTTGTTTTCTAATAACAAACCCTCTCTCATCTTTCTTGTTCTGAACACCCACTTAGTATCCATTGCCCTTTTTCCTTTAGGTAGATCCATCAACGTCCAAACTTCCTTAATTTTGAATTGAAGTAATTCCTTCTGCATAGCTTCAATCTAGCTTAGATCTTTCAAAGCTTTAGTCACTTTCTTGGGCTCCATCTAAGATAAGAAACAAACAAATAAAGAAGTATTGAGTTCTTCTTCATTGTCTTTGGTCTGCTGCCTTATTTGCACAGCAGATCCAATGTTATCAATTACATTCTTAAGAGGATGATCTCTATGAGGAATGTATATTGATGTAGGAGTGACCTGTATCTCAGATTCCATATTGGTATAGTTCTAATCAGCTCCACTATTGGACCCATCCAATGATAATCTTTCTGGTAAAGTCCTTGTAGGTTCAAAGATGTGATCCATTATCTTTGCAGTAATCTGATCTTCTAATCTGTGTTCATCTTCACTTTCTTCCAAAGGTCTCATATTAGGATCATCAGGAAAAACACATGGGTGTTTTATCACTATCATTAACACCTTGACTTGATCTACTGGCATTTGAACCCTGTGCATGATGTTGTGGATCTGTTTGAAACACCTCAGGAGGATCAGGTGATCACACTGGAAATAGAACATATTTTGTAGAACTGTTCTTCTTTAACTTTGATGTACTTGCACCTGTATCACCCTGTACCTACACTAGATTGCACATCTGGATATCTAAAAGCATGGATTAGTGCATCAATATCAAACAAATAGTCGGGACCTTCTCCCACATCATTTTCATTGTGTTCATTAAAGGTCACATTCATTGACTCTTCTATAATCCTAGTTCTTTGATTGAATACTCTATAAGTCTTGCTTTGATATGAATATCCAACAAAGACACCTTTATCTACTTTGCTCTCAAATTTACCTAAGTGATCTTTGGTATTTAAGATAGCACAAGGATACCAAAAAGGTATATGGGAAACTAACCAATAGTTTTCTCTTAAAGAACAGTTCATATGGTGTCTTGTTGTGAGGTTTCACAACTAATACCCTATTCTAAACATAACAAGCAGTTCTAAATGCTTCTGCCCAGAAAGTTATAGGTAACTTAGCATCTGCTAACATGGTTCTAGCAGCCTCAATTAATATCCTATTTCTTCTTTTTGCTACTCCATTCTGTTGAGGAGTCCTAGGTATACTAAACTGTCTTTATATACCTTTAACTTCAATTCGCAGAATTTAATCTCCTGATTCTTAAACTTTGTTCCATTATCACTTCTAATGATTTTAACCTTTTGATTATTCTGGTTTTCTATATTAGTTATGAATGATCTAGTTAGGTATTTCACATGCTTCATCTTTTGTCCTAAGAAATAATACCCAACTAAACCTGCTATAATCATCAATGACCACTAAACCGTAAGATTTCTTCCATATACTACTCACATTGGTTGGTCCAAATAAGTCCATATGCAGTAAGTGTAAGGGTGAGCAATTTCACAGTTTTGGACTTAAAAGAAGACTTGTGTTGCTTGTCTTTTTGACCGGCAAAACAATGATCATCACATGAATACATCTTATCTGGTAAACCTCTTACAAGTTTGCTTTTATCAAGTTTATTAATAGTTCTATAATTCACGTGACACATCCTTCTATGCCAAAGTTCATATTCATCAACAGTTACCTTAAAAATAAGTCTGTTTAAATTCTTTTGAGGTTCCTATTTGCTAAGTCACTATAGTATACATCATTCTTTCTTGGAATTTTCATTAAAATCATGTTTTCAGGTATTTTAAATTTCTCAGAAAGAATAAGGCGTTTTGTGTCAGTAAAATAAACTGGGTTCTTTTTATCAGTGATTTGACTCACACTTAGCAAATTGTACCTCAATTGTTCAACAAAGTAAACATCATTAAAACTCATCTTATCACTGTTTGTTGACTGTGCCTTTTCCATTAATCTTTCCACCTTTGGGAGTGCTTCCAAAAGCTACATATCCACCATCAAATGGCTTGAAGTCCTGTAACTTGTTCCCGTCACCATTCATGCTTCTTGAGCAGCCACTATCAATATGCCATAAACTCTTTTGCTTTCTCTGCACATATAATCAAAAGAAATTCAATTTCTCTTGGGAACCCAAACCTAGGTGGTCTTGGGTCTCCTAAGTGTATCAATATAATCAACTCTTTTAAAGATCATTAATTGTGATACACTGTTGGTATCAGAAACTTTTAAATTTATAGAATTTACAGGTTTCTAAATCCAACTTATGTTCGACCTGACAGTAGAAACTGGCTTGGCAGTATTAATTGATAATCCAATGTTAATTAACCTAGCAGTATTAAAACTATTGACAGTGTTAATATGCCTAGCAGTACTAATTACTCTAGTAGTCTTAACTGAACTACTAGTATTACTGGTGGAACAGTCTTAAGTGAAGGAGAAGTAGTAAAATACTTGGGATTTTTAACATTGGTGGATGTATTAAAATGTCCGGCAGTATTAACTTTTACCACTATATTGGTCTTTTTAATATTGTTGGCTATTTTTCTGGTTAGTGTTGTTGTAGTAGTTTGAGCTGTAGCAGCGTTAACCTTATTAGCCTTACAATTCATCTTCTTGACAATAGCAACATGACTAATATTTGATTTAAATTTTGTTTATTGATCATATTTGCAGTTGTCCATGATTGTTTGTCAATCCTTTGAATATTCTTGGGATTATGATAACAATCATGTTGATGATGATTTATTTTACCACAGATAAAACAAGATTTCTCTTTTACCACAGTAAAACTATTTCTCAATTTTTGTGAAACTATTTGATTCCAATTTCTTTTATTTTCTCTGAGAATTTGTTTGTTAAAATTTGGTGAAGAAGAAATACTTGCTTTACAGTTACAGTTAACACAGTTATTATTCACATAATTCTTATGCACAGATTTCTTAACTGTGTAACTAGTGTACTAACATAACCTAGCCCATCCATATATTTATTAGCTGTGGTTTTCATTTGTTAAGTTTATCTTGTTCTTTTCTTGAAGTAGCTTTTTACCCTCTTCTAGTTTTTCACTCTTAAGTTCTGAAACTAGACCACTATTAGCTACTTTTTCACTCTCAGATGATAACACAGACCTATAAGATGATTCAGTTTTTATGCTATTATCACTCTCAGATGTGGAATCACTATCATCTTCCTAAGTCCACTCTCTAATCTCAACCTTATAAAGATTCAGATCTTCTTCTAAACTCTTGATTGGATCAGTCTTTATAACATCATCTGACATTTCTTCCTTAAGATTGTTAAGATCAAAATCAGTTTTAGGAGGAAAGTATGAAACCCCTCGAAATTTAGAACCATTTTTTTAAACTTAAACAATGTATCGATGTAATGTTTATTTCATTGCATTAGTTTTTATTATATACAATATAAGTTGGACTCAAAAGATAAACAAAGTCAAGAAAAATGAACATTACGCGATCCTGAGAAACTTCACGCAATCGCGTGTTATATGGGAATATGCTATCCCCCATATTTCCTCGGATCGCGTATTAGTTCTTGGAAAATCGACTATTGCCAAAAACAACTGAGTTACGCGATCCTGCAAATTTATCGAATCACATATTAACCGTAAACTAAAGTACGCGATCCTGCAACAGCATACGTGATCGCGTATTATAGACTTTTTAGCCCAGCTGCTGTAGACCCAGTTTCTAAATACCACAATGCAAACGTCAAACCTACATAATTTCTTACTCGTTAAACATTTAAACACCAAAAGTTGCAGTCGCTTCCTTTATACCAAAACAAAGCTTTCACTCTTTACACTTTTCTAAATTTCGCACTTTATCACAAATTGAACCAAAAATTCATTTTATGACCATTTTTGGTACTTTTTCAAACTAACCAAGTTTAACTCTTTAACATTAGACTTTGAATCTATACCAATTTATTCAACAATACAATTCAACTCTATTATAACAATAACCATTAATTTACAACAACTATAACTTATTTTGACACTTAGACACACTGGTGACCCATTTGGGCACTAAATGACCCATTTGAGTTTACAACCAGTTTAACTACTTCACCTTCACCATTCCTTACCATATAAAGTCAAAGTCTAACTTTTATATTATCATTACTCAAATTTATACCTTCACATATCTATGACCTTTAAAATACAAACTAGTCATACTTCACAAAATTCATTCAAACTTCAATCTCACTACATGACTTGAACATAACACTTACAAAACAATACTTATAACTCATGAGTGAGATTTAATGTGTCAAAATATACTTTTCAAGGTTTTACAAAAGGGGTGCAACATAGTAATTGAGCATGATTCAAGAGATAGAACTTGTTACCGCCTAGCAACAAGTCACCGTTAGGTCCCCATTGGCTTTTTTCTCAATTCAATCATTCTTTCACTTTGCTCACCTACAACATTTTAAACTTAACACAATAAGCAAATTGCTTAGTAAGTAATGGATATTTAACTTAACACAAAAACTTCCACATATTAAGGATCCTTAACACTTTCACATGTTAATTATTAATAATTAACATCTTAACACAAGTGATGTCATGATCATTACTTTACTAGCATCAAGCTAATGCCATGACCATCACTTCTTTCACAATTGTCCATTTACTTACCTTTTGTTTGATTATCACAAGTTCTTGAATTAACTTCCACACCTTGACCACCTAATCACATATGCACATAATCCAAAATTACTTATCAACATAACTTAAACTCTTAACCATACCACTTACCTACTAAACATGTTTCATACATATTTACTTATTTCTTTTACACACAAATGGGTGTTTGATTCATTTTCTTTACTTAAAATCATTAGCTTTCATCAATAATCATAACACTTAGCCTTTACTTACATTCATGATTCATCAAACATCCATGAGTATGAAAATTAAACTCTTTTAGTTAATAATTATTCAAATAGCATTCATTATAACCAACAACATGTATGAAACATTATTTATATCACTTAACTCATCTTTCTCAAAAACCTAAAGTTAGGGTTTATGTCGACTTATTCAGTTCACCAAATTAAACCATGTAAGAAGTTAGTAGTACCTTACAAATGATAATTTGATGATTACAAACCTAATTAGCTTAGACCTTAATGTAATTTGATTTCCTTCCTTGTGTTCTTGCTTCCCTTTTCACGACCATACACACACAAACATACACCGTATAAATTTAATTTTTTATGTATTTGGATGGAATTAGAATGTGCCAGAGTTCTATTTGATTATTTTTTTATAATCTTCCCTCATCTTTACTCCTCAACACTTTCTACCCTCAATAGCCAATTATTTTATTTGACTAGTCCTAACAATCAAATATATATACAATAACCCTTCTAGTCAATATTACTTAACATTCTTAGTCCTACTAGCTTATTTCTTGTATACACATATGTTGTAAACTTATTACACATTTAACATATCATATACTTATAACTTAACAATAAAACTAATATTATACGATTTAAAACTTATGAATTTAGGGGCGTTACAAAGTTGTTGTTGTTATAAGGTGGAGGTACATTATTGTAACCTAATCCAATCTTGAGTTTATCATGAATTTGTGATTTGAATAGGTGTTGTACACTCTTTGATGCATTCCTAGATCACTCACATTCAGTTTAATGTTATCTCTCTCACATGTGACCTTAGAAAGTTTCTTAGTTAAATTTTCTACTTTATCTTTTATTACATTTCTCTCTCTCTTACCTAGCATATGTAATGTCATAATTAAACTGAGTTTCATTGACCTGATATGCTTTTATCAAATTTTCCAGATAATCTATTGCAGTCGTGGTGTTCTTACTTCTAATTTCACATTGATCTAGTTCCTCATACACTTTTATATAATAATCCCTGTAATGCTTAACAGTTTTCTTACACACAGAAGATCCTAATTTAACTTGTACCTCATAATGAACATCACTGTTTTTCTCTGATTCAGCGATGGCCATTAGAGCTTGATTATGCACTTAATGTTCAGCTTGATCACTCCAATCAGACCCTAAACCATATTGTGACACCAATGCATTAGAAGTACCACCCTGAATTTGTACATTCCTTCTTTGTACCCCACTGTAGTTGCCATTCCTTTGAACATTTTCGTCTTGATTAACTGTGTTTTTGCATTCCCTGACAAAGTGTCCCATCTTGTGACACTTAAAACACTCAACTTTGCTCTTGTCAAATCCAGCACCATCCTCTCTCTTATAAGCAAATTTTCTTCTGCAGTCCTCTGCATGAACCTTCTTGCCCTCAAAGTAATCATGGCCATCTTCCACCTAATATCCATCTCTTCTAAGTCATCAGCATTGACTTGTTCCAAATCTTCATTAGTCAAGGAAGAGTTTACATGGCTAACAAAGAATGTTTCCAAGATTTTATCATTAGATCTATCCCGTGATGAACTACAACCTCTTGAAGTGTAAGTAGATCCATGTTAATTTGCATCAGCTTGAGATCCACCCATGGACATAAAAGCAGCATTATGTGTATTCTGGTTCAAAGGACCTAAAATCATTATATAAATGTTCAAGCTCTTTTTCCTCCAAATCTGTACTTTGCCTTAATTCTACAATGTACATGATGCATTCATCTCCTAATGATCTTAAGAACTTCCTATTCTAATTATCCTTGTCAATCTTCACCTTATGATTTTCCAACTCACTAAGTTTGAGAACCTATCAAAAGTCTGAGTTATTGTCTCTGACTTAACAGAACCAAAGTTCTCAAATTGTTGCTTGAGAAAAGATCTTTTGTTCTTCTTGGTGCTTGCATTACCACCAAACCTTTACTATATTGCTTCCATAAGAACTTTTGCATCCTCACAACTTTCAAATCTTCTCTGTTATTCACTGGGTATTGACAACACCAATGTGCTAAGAGCTTTATATTCAGTTGCTCTTTATCTCCTCTCTGCATCTGCAATTGGTGGTGTCCTAGGTAATTTATTACCATCACCGTCAAGAGTATACTTGGGACCATTGACAACCACATCCCATATCTAATAATCAGTAAGCAACATATACTGCTTGATCCGATTCTTCCATAAATCAAACTCGTCAGGTTTGAGGATGGGAATTTTGCAACCTGGATTCCATCATTATTCTCTGACGTCGTCATGATTAAATCTTAAAAACAATACGAAAACCTTAAAACTTCAATTCAACAGTGCTCCAAGATCTTCCTGTATTAAAAGCTTTCCAAGCTCTAATACCACTTGACGGTCTTGTTTAACTATCTAAATATTTAGCTTTGAACTTTATTGAGAAGTTGTGAAATCACACTCAATAATATTAAGAAGATCAAGAATACTGAATAATATAAATAATTTGAAGCACACGAATTAATACTCAAAGCTTCAATCTTATTAATTATTGAATAAGACGCATACACATATTGTATTAGGGTTTATAACCTTGAAGCTACGTAAATTCATTAACCTAATCTAGGTTCTAAAGATCTCTAATTATATCATATAGAGTCCTGTACAATCGCGTATAACTATGGAAGTTATCACATTCCATGTATAACTCTAACTTGCAGCCGACGTATTGCAATATCACTAGTAGTACTAATTACTACATTTGAACCTACATTAGTAATTTACAATAACAGTAGTAGTAACTGCTTTAATTAAAATATTTTCCTAAGTATATTACAGACAGTACTAACTGCTTCTAATAACAATAGCAGTAGTAATTATACACTAGTAGTAGTAACTATTACATAGATAGTACTAACTACTTACATAATTATAACTAATAGTAGTAACCTTCAAGTAGCAGTAGTATCTTCAACTTTAGTAAAGACAATAGTAATCTTAGCAGTAGTAATCACTTCTTCACATCAACTTGATCTAACAGTAGTAATTACTTGTAGCAATTCTGACCAATATCATTTTTAAACCAACAAACACAATCCAAAGAAAACACCACCACCGATTGACTTTTCCGACAACCACAATCAGTCACCGGATTCGAATACTGTTGGTTGGCTCATCTTTTTATCGTCCATCATTGCAACCTGATTCTTCTATTTCACTAGCAATTCAAATTCATAGATCTGGGAAGGAGAAGGCAACCAGTGTTTAGATTGTTGTTTGATGGTGCTGAGGGAAATTTCCTTTCCTTGGTGATAATCGATTTGGAGGGGAAGTGTTTAGGGTTTGACCACCGAACAAATGCGCTTTTTTATTGTTAGTTTATACTCCCTCCGTTCCAAATTATTTTTTATGTTTTGACTTTGTGATCGAAGTCTTTCTTTTTCAACTTCAGCCTTAAATATATTTATTTGTAATATATAATACTTGATGAAAATGATACAAATGAAAATAGTTTTAAAACTCCATCCATTCATATATTTTGTATCAAGTATTATATAATAAAAACGTAAATATATAACGTCAAAGTTGAAAAAGAGATGTTTTAAAAAGTCAAAATTGTACAATTATTCGAGGATGAGGTAGTATTGAATATGTAATAAATAAACAAATAAAAATATTAAAATAAAATATTAGAATAAGGGTATTTTAGTCATATTAGGTGAACGAGGATCATCTTCTAGTAAAATGTAAACTTATTATTGGACTGAAAAACTGAAAAGAAAAAGTTCAGGGATAAATTTTATACATTGGTATAAACCGCATGGACCATTTAAGAATTTACTGTTTTTTAGTTTTCTTAGCCAACTTGTTTTTAATTTTTGATCAAGTTTTGTTATTTTATAAATATTGGCAATCAAATTTCACAACTATGATCCAATGATTATATTGACCGATGATGTTGTGTGTATAATTTGATATTATGATACATTATATTGTATTTTGTTAAGAAGCAAGGTGCAGTTTTTTTTGTACCGATGATGCATTGTGTTGATATTAAAAAAGTATGATGCAGTATTTTTATACCAATAATGCAGTGCTTTTTATCGTTGATGCTATGTGTTTAATTTGATAGCATGATGAAATATATTTAGTATATAAGCATTTTGAAATGTTTTCTCATCGATGATGTGTTGTGTTTTTATTGAAAAAGCATGATGCAGTGCTTTTTACTTATCGATGATGTAGTGTTTTTAATTTAAAATTATGATGTAGTGGTTGTATTTATACACTACATTTTACATTCATTAACATCGTAACGAATATGTAGACTTATCTTATAATGCATCACAATAGAATTCTACTACATCATGTAATCAAGTTCTACTTACTAGTCATAAATAATGCAAATTCACACTAGTGCATATTAATTGCACTGCATATAAATTTCACCAGATTTTACATTCATCACATTAAATAATAAATTCCTCATAATTTAATAGTGATATTGACACGTATAGCAGTACTGCATCTTAATTTCACTCCATGTAAATTCTCATGCTATCGGAAATAAAATGTTAAAACAAAAAAAAATAACAAAAAATGAGGGGGCGAGAATCCAGCACGATGGCTAGCCAGCTACGACATAAGCTAACTAACATCGGGTGGTCGATGGTGGTGGGTAAAAGAGAATAATAATAAACAAGGAAAAAGTTTAGTGGAATAAAATGTGTAGCCAAAAATTGGAGGGGGCAATATGAAAATTATTCCGGTCTTTTCCCTTATAACTAGACAAGAGACTTCCCCTCTCTTGAACCTTACCTTTTATTAAGAGCATCCCTAATGAGCATTTTTCAAAAGCTTTTCTAGGTCATTTTCTCTTAAGCTTTTTGAAGAAAACTTAAAAAAAAAAAAAAAAAAAAGAAAGTTTTTCCTCAATTAAAAATTATATACATGGATATTAGAGAGTGAAAAGAATTGAGATTTGTCTAAGTCATTACTATTTCTTATCTTGTTTTTATATAGTATTTAATTTGTGAAAAGCCTTTTCTTTAATAGAGTTAAAACCTTTTCTAAATCTTATTTGAAAAAGCTTTAGAAAAGTATTAGAAAAATATTCATTTGAGATCTCTAATTATGACTAATCAAAACTCAAAGCTCTTGCTACAATTGTCCAGTTAATAGTTTGTGGGGGGTGTTTTATCATGTTCAAATAATCAAATTAGAGATGATAATACATTTTCAATCTTCATTAAAAACTCACGTTAAGTATCTATCTATATCTATATATACTGTATCTATATCTATCTATAGCCCTTTATTAAGCATTCTCATGTGTTGATCTTATGTCATATGGGAAATCCCCATAATACCCTTCTATTTAATCTTAAATAAAAAATTAATGTTAACACAAATGACTTTTTCTATTTTGGCAAGTCAACTATACAATAACTCTACAAAATCAATTACACCAAAACATTCACTACTCAATCAATTACAAAATCACTACACAAAAAAAAACATAGTAAAATTAATACTATATAAACGTATTTGTAGTCATGAAAAATATACCAATCTATTCATGTGTGTTTGGATTTTGCTATTTGAAGTTTAATTTATTTTCATTTATCTATTATATAATTTTTTCACGTAATCATATGAATATGACATTTTATAATGCACACATCTTAGACACGCAGTGTTTTTTTAATTTGTTATAGTGGTGTTCATCATATTACTTCGTATTATTATTATTATTTGCTTGATTTAAGTCGTATATTTTATATCAATTTTTCAACTGCTCTTTCACCACCTTTTTCACGAATTTCAAATATATTTCCGCCGCATTGCGCGGGTTATCGGCTAGTATACTATAATGCATTTGTCACTTTTATTTTTCGTAACTTTAATTTCAACATTTTCATTTTTAACTTAAACATTCATTGTACATATAACTATTTATTTATTAATTCAATGGTTTAGGATCGGGTCAGACATTCAGAGAGGATGAGGGGTATGCAATTTCAACCCTTAATTTTTGATTTACGGTCTACATTTACTATATATAAGTATATTTTATCTTTAAAACACAATATCTTAATACTACTGTATTTTACCCAAACAAATTTTCCCTAAAATGTACTTAGTTGTTTCGTGTGCCACTGCTTCCCTTTCTAAGACACCATTACTATTTCCTTTGAAGTGCACCCTAATTCAATTAAGCATTCTTTTCAACTTCCCTACAATCATATTCGAGTTCATTCACAATTAATTGTTTTAAAATATAGATAATTATTTCAATTTGAATCAATACACATTTAAATTACAACTAAAATCATCAAACTACACAAGGAAAGTGATCGAAAAACTATAGAATCGTAAGATCTTAATTAATAATTGATATCAAGTTACCATTTTTTAATACCATCGTCACATTTCGCGGATATGATGCTAATGTGATAAAAAAGTATGATTAATCGATTTTTATTCAATATTTAATTGTTTGTTCATCGTCTTCTTTTGACTCCTTTTATAAAATCTTGTGGTACTGTTGTAAATTATAATTAAAACGTGGATTCCTAGCTTTAAGATGGATAATAAATAAATTAATTAATTAATTAACATGTCTTTAAGTTTTATATACTAGTTTAAGATCCGCAAAATTTGCGGGTTGACTTTATGATATGTCTCATTTGGATGTATTATATGAATTTAATAAGTGGTTTGGTGTTGGTGTACGATACATCGGTTTGTATTGTTTTAATATTACATACATAATGTATTAACGATTTAAATCGTGATAGATTTTGGATTGATGAGTCCAAATAAATAAATTAATTAATAGAGATAATATTGTGTATGATATCACTTTTTTATTTGTATTGATATTTAATAATACTATATTATTTAAAAATCACACGGATATGTTTTTCCAAATAATAGTATTTACCGGTCCAGCAGGTAAATATTATTTTGTACGATTAAAAATTTAAATTGTTAGCTATAAGATTTTAAAAATCTTGTAATTCAGTATCGTTTTTTTACGTGTTTCCAATTTACGTTGTATTTTCAATAACTACTTTGTTTTTGTTTTGCCAAAGTTACATATATGAGGATAACCGAAACCCGTGAATAAATATGAAAAACCGGTGGATAATACTAACTGGGTACCCAATGGGTATTGTGCTGGGTATCAGTACGAATATTCTAAATCAGTATGTGTACAGATACACTAAAACTCGCCAGAAACTGACCCGTTGGCATCCATAATTCAAGCATTGTAAATTATAAATTGATAAAAGAATTCAACGAATGCGGTAGTATGGGTACAAATACACTAAAATCCACCGGAACCTGAACTCGTTGGTATCCATGATCCAAGAATTATAAATTAGAAATTGATAAAATCGTTCAAAATAGTAGGTCGTATAAGAATTTAAATCACCAGGCGATCGAATAAATTGTGAAAAATAATTATTTTGGCTTTTTTGAGAAAAAATAAATAAATAAGATTGTAGGATGAGTTTGAATTATAGAAGAAATAATAAATTATAAATATTTAGAGGATTATCTAAAATCAAAGAAAAAATAGAGGATTTATATTGTAAATATTGAAAGGTTTACATTGTAAATATAGAATGGTATATTAGTCTTTTAGTCATATAATAATAGAATTAATGATGTTATGAAATAAATCAAGGGTTTGATCTTAATTGTTGATCTTCATCTAATCATCCTTATTCTTATAATATTTTTCTTTTAATATATAAAGATAGATAGCACACAAATAGGTAATAAACAATTCTAATTTTTTTGCAAACTACCCGTAGTATTGTTGTTTTATATTCTATCATGAAAATTGAGATAATTTAGGGTTTTATTTTTTAATTAAGTGACATTGAAGGACTAAATTTATTTATTAATCATTAAACAATCTTTGATGATATTATAAAGGTGTTTCACATGATTCGTTGATTTTTAATATGAAATTTTTTATTTAGTATCTTGATTCTAATAATAAAGTGTGTAAGGTTATATTAAGCGTTTATTTGGTTTGATGATAATATTACTTAAAACACCCACAACAAAGACTTTCTTTCCAAAGCTTTTATACAATTTTTACAAATTGTTGTCATAGCTTAGTTGCAAAATCCTTTAGAAAAAGCTATTGATCCAATGATAAAAAACTTTTTATCATCTAAATTCATTAAAAACCTATAAAATGAGTCAAACAGATAATGCAAAAACTTAGAGAAATCTCAAGCTATTGCACCATCTTTCATCCTCATTATATAATATACTTGATTAAATGGTAAATGACTTTTTAAATTTAGCTAGGGATCTTAATTTAAATTTACCAAAATTAAAAAATTATATTGATAAATTAAAAATTAATTAGAATGATTACATTATAAAAATGTTTCTTATATTATATTATTTGTAACGGGAGAGATATTGGTATGGGCAATATTGAGTGAAAAGTCAAAGTTATCTTTATATATATATATATATAAAACAGAATACTATGAAGGATTTTGGACACTTCGATGAATTCCTCTCTTAAGATCTAACGGTGTATATTAAATTATCATAATTACACTTTCCTCCTCCAATCAATATATCAATTACAAATAATTATTATTTTAATTATTAATTAATATAAAACAACGCAGTCAAATTTAGTGAACATAAATTTAATTCCTCAAGTGCTTTCCAAATCCTTGAGTTATTATTTATGTATCTCAAGTAATATTATATCTATTTTATAGTTTTCCCTACTTTTGCAATTTATTAATTTTGTTGTTCAATATTAATATTAAACTTTGATGCCCACATTCATATCATTAAACCCATCTTTTTTAAAAATGTATTGTCATTACATCTTAACCTATACAGGCCAAAACCATTATAATAACATGAAAAGGTCCAATTATTATCTAAAAATGAGAAGAAGAAAAATATAGTTTTTCCTACTTTTGCAATATACTAATTTTGTTGTTCAATATTAATATTAAACTTTGATGCCCACATTCATTTCATTAAACCCATCTTTCTTTAAAAAAAAATGTATCATTACATCTTACCTATACAGGCCAATAAGACCATTATAATAACAGTGAAAGGTCCAATTATTATTTGAAAATGGGTCAAAAAATTATTATGAAAAGCTTTGTAGTGCACCCCATTCTATCATTACCCAAAGGCAATGAAGACTTCGTGGTATACTGCGATGCGTCACACCAAGGCCTTGGTTGCGTGTTAATGCAATGAGACAAGGTTATTGCCTACGCTTCCCGACAACTCAAAGATCACGAGAAGAACTACACCACTCATGATCTCGAACTAGGAGTCGTAGTGTTTGCACTCAAAATCTGGAGACACTATCTGTATGGCACAAAATTTACCATCTTCACCGATCATAAAAGCCTCCAGCATATATTCGATCATAAGGATCTCAACATGAGGCAACGTCGCTGGGTCGAGTTGCTTACCGATTATGACTGCGAGATCAAATACCATCTGGGCAAAGCAAATGTTCTTGCTGATGCCCTAAGTCGAAAGGAACACGCCAAACCACTTCGAGTCAGAGCCCTTAGTATTACCATTCATAATGATCTTATCATTCAAATCCTCGCAGCTCAACTCTAAGCATTGAACCCTGAGAACCTGAAAAATGAGGCCTTGCGTAACATGGAAAAACAACTCGAAACCAAACCCAATGGGGTCAAATACTTCGCTAATCGAATATGGTTACCTAGCTTTGGGAACCTTCGAGACTTAGTGATGCATGAAGCTCACAAGTCCAAATACTCTATACATCTTGGATCGGACAAGATGTATCATGGCATCAAGGGATTATACTGGTGGCCAAACATGAAAGCTGATATCGCTACATACGTCAGCAAGTGCCTCACATGTTCTAAAGTCAAAGCTGAATATCAGAAGCCCTCCGGTCTGCTACAGCAATCGGACATTCCTGAATGGAAATGGGAGCAAATCGCTATGGATTTCATCACTAAACTCCCGAGAACATCAAGAGGTTGCGATAATCGACTCACCAAATCAACCCATTTCCTTACCATCAAGGAAACTGACAAAATGTAATGTCTCACGCGAGTCTATTTGAAGGAGATCGTATCAAGACACGGCGTTCCTATCTCTATTATCTCTGACAAAGATAGTCGTTTCACTTCTCAGTTTTGGAGATCATTACAGAAATCGTTTGGTACTCGTCTGGATATGAGTATTGCGTATCATCCTCAAACCGATGGCCAAAGTTAAAGGACAATTCAAACACTGGAAGATATGCTATGCGCTTGCGTAATTGACTTCGGTGCAAATTGGGAACATCACTTACCATTGTGCGAATTCTCGTACAACAACAGCTATCATACCAGCATTGGAGCTGCGCCATTCGAGGCACTGTACGGCTGTAAGTGCCGGTCGCCCATCTGTTGGACCGATGTAGGAGACAGTCAACTCACTGGTCCTGAAATCATTCATGAAACCACCGAGAAGATCGTTGGTATCCAGCAACGGTTGAAAGCCGCACGTGATCGTCAGAAGAGTTATGTTGACGTGAGACGCAAGCATCTCGAGTTCCATTTTGGGGATCGAGTATTGCTCAAGGTATCACCCTGGAAAGGTGTTATCCGTTTCGGCAAACGCGGAAAGCTAAACCCTAGATACATTGGACCTTTTGAGATCCTTGAAAGGATAGGTCCAGCGATATATCGATTACAGCTACCACCCGAACTCAATAGCGTGCATCCCACATTTCACATTTCTAACCTTAAAAAATGCCTATCTGATGAGACGCTCATTATCCCGCTCGAGGAGATTCAAATCGACGACAAACTTCATTTTGTCGAGACACCAGTGGAGATCATGGACCGTGAGGTCAAACAGCTTAAGCAAAGTCGTATTCCTATCGTCAGAGTTCGGTGGAATTCACGGCATGGCCCGGAATTCACCTGGGAATGGGAAGACCAGATGCGACTCAAATATCCACATCTATTTCCAAACTCCACTCATGCCCCGACTTCGAGCTGGATTTCGGGATGAAATTCTCTTAACAAAGGGAGAATGTGACACCCATCAAATTAGGACTAGTTATTAGTTTCTAATCATTTAGTAATACATGTAATTAGTGCTATGTATTAGGCTAATTGTGTGTATCAATATGTATGTTGTTATATATATATATATATCAGTACGCGATTAAATTTAATCGTGTATTATCAAATCGGCCAAATTCTGATTCATTTATAAGGGCATTGGTGAACACAAATACTAAGTAATATAAAATTATTATTTAATACAGCTCATTATTTATTATATATTATTTTGATAATACATAAAGTATTTCGTATCGTACAACTCAAGATATTCGTGACACAACTTATAAATAATGTAATATTATTGAAAATTATAATTATTATTTACTCAAATGAAAGTAAAACATGTTCGTTTTATTCAAATTTACTCAAACGCGACGAAACCATTCGAATCATATCCGTCAATCAAACTTAAAACAAAGTTATATTTATATAACTTTCATTTGAAAACATTATACTACTTTACGACCGGGTACAAAAAGACGAGTATTTTGTACTACGAACGAGAGCCCAACTGACTCCAATTATTGGAGTCGGATGAATAAACCACCAAACACCCCTTTCCTTTCTCATTTTCATCTCTATCTCATCTCTACTCTCTCTCAGTCTCTACTTCTCCAACATCAACAACAACCCAAGTATCATCATCATCTTTGGAATCAACATCATCTCCATCGTGATCATCATCTTCATCATCAATCTCGGGTCATCATCATCATCATCATTCTCGGGTCATCATCATCATAATCATCACCACGGTTTCCATTTTTATACGTAAGAAATCGTCCACCTTTTCTTTATGATTTCGTGTTTAAATTCCATATATAAGCATGCTATGATGATCTATTAACTGATTATGTCCAAAATCAAACCCTAATTTGCTGTGTTTAATTTGCTGATACGAACAGACCAATATTTGGCCTTCGATCCGGCGGATCATGCCAAGGATCCGGCGGATCCACCCCAAAAACACTTCAATCCGGCGGATTGATATTGAATCCGGCGGATTCATTTAAAATGTTACGGATTCGGCGGATCCATCTAGGATCCGGCGGATTGGACCTCTGATCCGGCAGATTGTTTTCTTGATCCAGCGGATCCATTTCAAATACAAAGAATCCGGCGGATCCAATACGCATCCGGCGGATACAACCCAACTCAGTGTGTTTTTATTCTGTAAAAGTACACAATTGTGTGATGATTTTATAACAGTGTATTTTGTTAAAAATTGAATCTCGTGTGATGATATTATCATCGACCCTAGCCAGGGGCCAGCCCCTTGGACCCCACCAGGGGTTGCCACCCCTGGGACCCCGCTAACCAGGGGCGCTGCCCCCGGACCCTCGTCTTTCACAAACTTGTAACAAATTTTTACACTAAGTATCTAACATCACGAAATCCTTAATACTTATATGATACGACATTTAAACATTTCAAACATACTTTATAAGTATATCATTTCAATAATACTTGAAATTATTATTCAAACTCACCAACGGGCCGTATTTGTTTTCCAATCATAACTAATCAAATAAATTCATTGGACATAACTAGTTGAGGGAACAACTAGCATAGATGATCTGTGGAGACATTAATTCATTTATCAAAAACCTTGCGCGTTTAATATGCCTGGCAGGTTTCAACATCTAATCATTTATCAAAAACCTTGCGCGTTTAATACGCCCGGCAGGTATCTACATCTAATCATTTATCAGAACCTTGCGCGTCTAAGAAGCCCTGCAGGTTTCAGTCGATTGAACGACATCATTTCTCTTGTATACCCTCATTTGTGCTTTATAGCATCTCACTAGACTCGGGTGAGTCTCATAGCCCCTATTTTACCGTTTTTACTCATGGAGTGAGAATACATGCTGTTTTGTTTTACATGTGAACGCAAGTATCAAATATCGCTATATTCTGCAGGAGTTTCATCTAATTATCATAAGTCCTCAATAGCATAGTTTGGTAATACTTTGTAGCGTGAATGTTAGTGTATGGTATCATATGGATTGACAATCCCCGTCCGGGTCAGCAAGCACTAACTGGTCAAACGGACACATTATCATTTGTTCATACGTGTCTTGATTAGGCACATGCATAGAGGGCCCCTCGCTCAGGCACTTGATTGTGATTCTGACACCTCAGTTAAGCTCAGACTATGTGCTCATGGCAGTTATATATATCATTTATCATTTACTTATTTGCTTAATTGCAAAATATCACATTAAATCTTGCGGTTCATACATTATACTTGATCATTAAACCTGTGAGCTCACCAGCTTTTTAGCTGACCATTTAGCATATATACTCAGGTTCTCAGCATCAGTAGGTTTGCTTACTCAGGATGCCTATTAGCTCGAGTCGCATACAGACATCAGGAGATTCCTTTGCATTTCTATATTTTGTATAATTAGATATGTCCTAGAATCTCTATCATTTGGCTCACGAGCTTTTGTAAACTATATTATGGTGTAAGACTTCTATAATATCAATGTATTTGTAAATGACGCATGTAGAGTCGTTCACTTTATCTTATGTGCTTTGTTTATTGATTAGTAGCACCCCAAAGTATGCTTCCGCTCAACAGTAAATTTGGGGGTGTTACACATGCAAAAAGAGAACCATCTCTTTTACCCGGTTGCAACTTTTACAACGCATATGATTCATTTACTTTCGGCTCTCGATACTGAACATTAAATAACTTTAGCTTATGTAGCTTTCCTTTCATTTTATTTGAATTTATATAATGCAACTAATTCAATCGTGATTACAAAGACGACAAACGAGATTAAACATAATAAATTAATAAACTCGCATTGTCGTGGGTCTTTCACCTAGTCCTTTGTATATCAAAAAGCCCTTAGATATCGTACATGAGAAAATGATGATAAACTCTTTAATATCTCATATATGTTTGCAGATTGAATAAATGTAGTAATAAGTTACCTTTTTCTTAAAAAAAATGAAAAAAAATTAATAGGGTTAATAATGGTTTAATACTCAAACTTTCAAAAAAAATTCATTTTAACACCTCAACTTTTTTTTAACGTTTTAACACTCCAACTTATAGTTTGACCAAAATTTAATACCCAAACTTTCAAATAAATTTCGTTTTAACACCTCAACTTCTTTTTTAACGTTTTAACACTCCAACTTATAGTTTGACCATAATTCAATCCCTTTAGTTTGTTTGTCCATTTAAAATTACGCTTCTGGATTTTTTTTGTTAACTCTTTAGTTTGAAATAATCAAGATTCGATTTGAATACCTTAGAAATTCTTCTTATGTGTTGTCTATTTAATATGTATTCTATTAATCCTTCAAAGAATACTAAGATTAGCTAACCTCGTGATCTCGAATGTTATTAACCTCTTAATTATAGTTTATTATTGTTATAATTCTAACTTATTACCTGGTCAGATTTTAATCAGTGTATTTATAACTGGTAACCTGCTGAATAGGTAATGTTGAAATAATTGACTAGAAATACCCATTTATTGTTTAATACCCATTTATCATTTTTTAGCAACATCCATTCATTATAAATAGCTGTTCATATAACTAAAAATATTATACACGAAAATATTATAAAAATATATCGCTATCAAAATAAAACAATATAAAATTAATTGTGGAGACACGTTACAATTAATTTATAAGCATTTAAATCATATATATATGTACGTATCAAAAAAAATCCAGAAGTGTAATTTTAAACGGACAAAAAAACTATAGGGATTAAATTGTGGTCAAACTATAAGTTGGAGTGTTAAAACGTTAAAAAAGAAGTTGAGGTGTTAAAACGGAAAAAAGTTGAAAGTTTGGGTATTAAGTTTTGGTCAAACTATAAGTTGGAGTGTTAAAACGTTAAAAAAAAAAGTTGAGGTGTTAAAACGAAAAAAAGTTAAAAATTTAGGTATTAAACCATTATTAATCCAAACTGATATGTTATTCTTGTTAATTTTTCATAATAGACGCTTAATTAACACAATAACACTTTGTATATTAACATGAAAGATCGGATTTCTTCATACATCCAAATCAAAGTAGATAGATTACAATTTTATTTAATCTTCATAGTTCATACGAATTTTTGTAAGGTATCAATGACGATTAAAAATTTGGTCCGACAAACGTATAAAACATATAAAAATAATTTTTTTTCGCAATACCTAATTCTGCCCCGTTCACGTGCATTAAACCTTCGAAGAATATTGCAACGACATCATATGATATCTATCCATGTGCCATAGAGATTAAAGTATTGTAATCAACTACCAAATTGATCCCCAGTCGCTTATAAGTAGTTCAAATTCGATGGAGCAAGAGTCCATAATATAATATATAAGCTTAATATAAAGTATCAATATATTTCGATCGCTTTATCGTTGTAAAGATGAGATGGTTTCGGGAAGCAACCAAATTCAACCAAAAGTATGTCCTGAAATCTCATTTATCGCGTAAAACATATGCAACCTCGGCACCATATGTTCACCGGTCCTCCCAATGTGCATCCGGTCGCACTTATGCTACTGAGGAATCGTCGTACAGGTTCGCAACACTTGCATCCTTGTATTAATTCTATGTCACTACTGCAAATATATGTTGATTATTCTTTACAGCATATGAAAATTAATGATTAAAAAGGTTATTGATTTCACTAATAAATGCGTAGAAATTAAAGATATAAGACTCTGCACTACGTACTAGAGAAAGTTGGAACTTTTAGGATGGTTTTGTAATGGATTTCAGACGTTACAACGAAATGTTATCAATCTTATCAAATTTTCAACTCACTCCGTCCCATAAAAATTGTCTTTCAACAATTATTGGAGGGGATTAATATAGATTGAGTAATGTTAATTTTGCACTTATATTCAAAATATGTTTGACTGAATTTATTTAAGATTATAAACGAATGAGATTAAAAATGAGAGTAATATAAGAAGTTTAATGATATTTAATAGTTATTTTGCAAGTGGATAATTATTTTGTGAGAGATATAAATAGTCATGTGGACTGTGATAGAGGGCGTATGTATTTATATATAATACTCAATGTCGTTAACATATTATTCCTTCTAGAATGTTTACCAACGAGCCTATTAGTAACGGACAAATCCGTCGGCAAATGCTTATTGCGACGGATTTCTTATGGAACTTGCTTCAAGAAAATGAGATTTTCCTAGTAGTATTAATCGGTGATCGGAAATGGAGGAGGTTAAAAACTTTGAAATCTAGCACAAACATTCATGTCACACACTTGAAAGAAATGTTTTGAAAACCAGTCAAACCAGACCGGTCCGATCAAGAACCAGAGCCCTTCCGGCCGGTACAAAACCGGTTTTGATCAAGGTTTGACTGGTCAACGAACCGGACGGTTCGGTCAAAACCGGACGGGTGTTCAACCGGATTTTTGATTTTTTTTTTTTTTAAAGAAAAAAAAACGTGTTCTAGCCGGTTTTGGGGTGGTTCGGCCGGACCGGTTTGACCGGAACCAGAGCCCTTTCCAGTCCGATTCGGTTTTCGGTTTTAAGAACATGGATTTAAAAGTTGTGATCGTGATCAAATTAATAAATGGGTCCACGACTTTAAACATATATATATTCTATCTTGTTTTACTGTATGTTTAAAATTTTAAGGTGACACAATTACCTCTAATATATCTACGACACATTTTGTGTTTAAACCGCAATATGTCAAAAATTAAAGCATCAATATACCTTTTTTTTATCATTATCTGCAGACTAGTGAATAATAATTATGGTAAAGATGAAAGCGTGGATCTTGAAATAATATCAAGAGCAAGCATAAAACCAGCTTCTCCAACTCCACATCATTTGAGAACCTTCGGTCTATCAGTTATCGATCAATTTATACCCGGTTACTACACCCCTATGATCCTATTTCTTCCTAACGCCGATAAAATTTGTGCTTCAGATGTTGCAACCATACGAACAAAACGTTTAAAGGAGTCGTTATCCGAGCTATTAACACAATACTATCCTTTTGCTGGAGAAATCAGGGATAGTTTCCATATTGAGTGTAATGACAAAGGGGTCTATTTCGTTGAGGCTCGAGTCAATCAAACTCTCGAAGAATTTCTCAGTCAACCTGATGATCGAAAAGTGAGAGGTTTGAATCCGAAACACCCTACCCCCTCAACGTCATCATCATTTGGGAACCACATACTAAGTGTTCAGGTGAGTCCATTTAATCATTATGATATGGTTTTTATTTATTTTTTATGAACAAAAATTACTAATCAAGTGAATTGGAGTTTGCACACCCACGACTATTCGGTTAGTGGACCACCTTAGAGTTGCTGGATCAAAAGTCTGTTATCGGATCGTTAACGTACTTCAGTTTTTTATATAAGAAGTAAGTAACGAACTCATTTTATTACTAATACAAATAATAAATTTAGGGTTAATGATACAGATCGACAATGTACTTTAAATTTTTATATAAAGAGTTAAATCAAGAACTCATTTTATTACTGATACTAGTAATGAATTTGTTGTTTTTGTATTATTGAGGTAAGAAACGAACTTTTTTTACGGGTTTCATTTTGATAATGCTTACACTGTGCCAAATCACTTCATTAAACTAACAGGGTTGCCACATTCGCGAAAATGTAGAAGCAAGCATCATCAACATCACTTTATATATTGGCCACTTCATTTCCGGATCTATGTTATATCATCCTTTCATGCATTTGTTTCTTGGGATAAGTACTTGTGAATGCACTCAACTTGTCTCATATGTCTATTGTGTGTACCTAACTTACGGGTGCCCTATTTAATGCACCTAACTTTCAAAAATGGTTATTGCTTGTACTTTGATGATGTATTGTCCGTTTAATATGTCACATGACATCCTTAGAAGATAACACGTCATTGGCATGTCAACAAAGTACACACAATAACCGTTTTTGAAAGTTTGATGTATTAAATATGGCACCCGTAAGTTATGTACACACAATAAACATTTAGGACAAGTAAAGTACATTCCTAGGTACTTATCCCTTATTTCTTTGACCATCAATTAACATCACAAAACACCACCATGAACTACCACCATATAACAAAGAAAACTAGTAATGATCTAATCTTTCAACATACAACTTTTGAAGATGTTAAAATCGTTAAACCCTTAAAAGAGTAGAATCATTATAATATATAAACTTATCAAAGGGTTAAATCGTTAAACTTTTGAAAGTTAGATGATCAAATTAGATACTTAAAAGAGTAGAATCATTATAATATATAAACTTAAGAGATTAAACCATTAAATTTATCAAGTATAAAGAGCGAATATCCCCATCAATGATTAAATCACTAATATTTTGAAACTTAAAGATTTAAAGAATGAGAAAGAAACTTAAATGATTATAACGAAGAGGTGGGTTTTCTTAAGAATGTTAAAAAGTAGAGAATTGGAGAACCAACATTTCTCTACAAAACTCACTTCTATTTTTTATCCCCTTGGTTAATTATCTCCCAAACAGTAATTCCATAAATTATAAAAATTACATATTTAGAACCGTCTAACTTTTCTTACGGTATTGATTCTCGACCTAAAGTCCTTAACTCGAACAGGACATTAATGGCATGAGGTATCTATTCTGAAGTATCGAGAGCGTATTCCATAAGAGTCTGGTGAACCGGCTATAGCTCAATTGTGTAACCGAATGGGATGTCTCCTTATCCATAAGTCCCTGAGATCCAATTCATTGAGAATACATAAGCCTAGGCAACAAAAAGAGAATGAATTCCAACGCGTTTTTCTCTTCGATTAGAGATGTCATAAGATATACTTTTGACCAAATTTTTTTCTTCGCTTTTTTTACCGGATTTGACAATATAATCACATGTGATTTATGATGGAAAAAAATTTGTTCACGATTATTTATTCATGGTATTTGCTACTTAACACATGATTATAACTTAATATTCACCCACATTGATAGTTATAAATAAAAAATAAAAAATTGCAATAGTTTTCATTAAAAATCACATGTGATTGTTATTTATACACTTAATCACAAGTGATTTGTTATATAATCACATATGATTTTTATTTAAAATTTGATATTTGATGAGAAATTTACCGATATATGATAACTCATGTATGATTTCAACTTGATTTTTACTTAATTGTATGATTATAGTTAATGATTTGAAAATTCGCATTTGATTACCCTTTAATCACATGTGGTTGATACTTTGATGTTCAATCGCATGTGATTACAACTTAGTTTTTCATGTTTGAATCTCTTTATATCATCAATGATTTGAATTAGAAGTTTACGGGTATGATTATTTTTTAGTATTAAATCACATGTGATTTCATATTATAACCCAAAAAAATGGAAAAAAAAAAAAACTTTGTCGAAAGTATATCTTGTTAGATCTAGTATCAAAGAGAAAAAGACGCTGATTCCGAATATGCACTTTTTATAATTTATAGACATACGATTTGTGAGATATTTAACTTTAAAAAAAAAGGTGGAAATGAATTTTTAAAATGAAGCAATCCTATTGATTCATTCATTCTCTAATTTTTTACCATTCTTTTTTGAACTTTAAATAATGAACCATTATTAATCCTAATAATAAAAATACCCTACCATTTTTCATCTCCGATAAACTTTCCATGTTTGTGTGTGCGTGTGTGTAAAGTATCACCATTTTCCGGCAAAATTTCAAGTGACCAAATTTTTTCAGCGAGACTTCCTGCAAAAATAATATAAGTGAAAAAACAAAATTAACGATGAAGCGGTTTCTCATATTACCTTGAACCCTTATTTCTTTTCCCTCTTCTTAAAAAGTTAATACAGGAACAAGTATAAATGTGATAAGGGTTTGGAAATGCATATATTCAACTCGTCCCTAATATTTATTGTGTGTACCTAACATTAATTATATTTGTTATTTTTGATGCATCCAACTTTCAAATAATGCATTTTTAATGTATAACATAGTACTTTTTATGATGTGTCGAGTTCTATGTATGTCACATCACTGACATAGATTAATATCGATTTTTAAAAATTGAAAGCATTAATAATAGGGTTAATTACCTAAAATTACCACCAACTTTCAAATTCGTCCCTTTTATTTCATTCTACTTTCTTATGTCCTATTTCACCATTCTACTTAATCTTGTCCCTTTTTTCCCAACCTACTTAATTATGTCCTATTTTTTCATCATATTTTTACATCTTGTCCCTTTTTTTCAATTTGTTACTTGAAAACCTACTGCAACATGTTGTATAACATCGGCATTAAAAAGAAAGAAAATCATACCCACAACTGAACTTTTCCATCGCCATTTCAAACAATTATTTTAGACCTTTGATACACACAAAAAAAAAAAAAAAATTATGTGCGGAAGTAGGATGGACAAATAGAACATAGAAAACGTAGGATAAAAAATAATGGACAAGATGTAAAAGTAGGATAAAATATAGTACGTGAAAGTATGATGGGGAAAAGTGACAAATTTGAAAATGGGATGTTCTAAAATAAAGGGTTAATTCACGACATAAAATTCACGCCCATCTCATAAAAAGCTCAAGACTGTAAAAGAACGGGCTTAATCAAATTCACGCCCATCTTATCAAAACCCGGTTAACGGCCCATTAGCAGGCGCAAACTTCCTCGAATCCGCTATCATCATCATACGGCATCAACTAATCGATTAAGCATATCAGTTTTAATGCATCTGCATACGATATATGTCATAATAAAAAGATGATATTGGTTTGGTAAATATTTATCAAAACATAATTAATAATCTTCGTATAAGCACCTCGTTGGAAAAACGAAAAGAACAAAAAAAATATAAAAAGTAACAGATGTAAATTGAAAAAGCCATCACCGCTATCATGCCATCCATGGAGACCCCGTCTCTTGTTGGAAGCAAAACGTAAAAATAAAGTGAGTTAAAATTAGAAAATGGATCTTCAATTAGCTTCTTCAACACAAAAATAATAAGTTCGTTAATTACATTAGTGATAAAGAGTAGGGTTCAAATAAGTATAGCAATTTTGAGCGAGAATAGGCGAATCAATCTCAACCACTCATTTTCATCAAATACCCATTCCCCTCACATTTTTAAAAACTCAAATATCTCACAAACGGTAAGTAGAAAAATCATGAAAATTGCACCATAAAATTTAACGTTTTCTCCTCTTCGATTTGCCATCACTCAAAGGCATACTTTTGACAACTTTTTTTCCATTTTCTGTAGGTTTTACAAATTACCAACACATTGTTAGTGATTTGTTGTACATTTAATTTGTGGCTAGGGTTTAGGTTTTGTATGATTAATGGTTTAGTATGATTTAGGATTTAGTAAGATTTAGGGTTTAAAGTTATAAAGTGTTTAGGGTTTGGGGTGTAGGAGTTAGGTTTTAGGGTTTAGGGTTTGAGGTTTGGAGTTTCGGGGAGAAACCCTAAATCTTAAACCCTAACCCATACACTTCAAACCTTAAACCCTAAACGCAACATTAATACGTGTGTTACTTATTTGTAAACCCACCAAAAAAAGGAAAAAAAATGGTCAAAAGTATGCATTGAGATTTTTAATTTTAAAAAAGATGGTGGAAATGAGTATTTGATGAAAATGAATGACTGGGATTGATTCTCGCATTATCACATAAATTCCTATTCTTATTTCAACTCCACCTAGAATTTAAATAGATTCGTTACCTAATTTTGTATAAATGTGAATTCTCGAACCCCACCCTAGGATTTAAAGAGATTGATTCTCGAACTTTTGTTTAATAGCATGTGAGCAATTTGCATCCGGCAAATTAATTTAGAAAGTCAGTTTTCACGGAACTTGATTATAAAGAAAAAACTTTATAGATATGCAACTTTGTCATGTGGTATGCAACTTTACCTTTATATAAGTAACAAATTAACTTTCAATTTTTGCATGAATGTGTGCAACTTACACTCTTAAAGCTTAGTGTACAAGCAAAGTATAGCGCCGTCACAAATTTCAAAGAGTTGTACTCCACACTTCAATGATTGTAAGTTGCACACATGTAAACAAAAGTTCGTAATTACATATATAATGACGATGGGATAAGTAATTGATGATGCATGCAACTAGTTTCTAATGTTTATTGTATGTATGATACTTACTATTGCTATTTTTAGAGCATCTTATTTTTCTGATGTATGTCGTGACGATTCGTTTAATGGAGTTATAACTTGAACTTGGCATGCCTCTAAATTTTAATTTAATTTAATTAAAAAATACATATTTCAAAATAATTTTTTATTAACTAAAAAAACAATAAATAACTAGCTTCTCCTTCCCACCCAACAAAATATTCTTTATTCTAAAGGAAATACATTATTACATTTGAAATTAATGCAAAAGTATAACGGTACGTTTGATTTGTAGAATGTTTAAGATATAATTGAAAGTTTATCAAAGAAATTTAAATTTTATGTACTGTGAATTTGATTGAGTGAAGGAATTTGATGACCACCATATTAATTCATTTGTGGACCAAACACTCTTATATGTTTCATACGTTTAAAGTATAAAATATGACATGTCATCAAAATTCAAAAATATTACATCAAAAATGGTTTTTAAAAGTTGAATGCATATTCTCAAACACATATCCCATAATAAGATCGTTGACGGCTCCTCATATGTCACCTTTATCAAGGCCTGGGCAGCTGTTGCTAGAGGTTTGTCTCCAGCTCCTCCGAGTTTTGTGGCTTCTAAGATCTTCCCCAACGACCCCGACTTACAATATGTATTGCCTTCCAAGTTAGTTACAACCAAATTACCAACTACAAAAAGATTCGTGTTTGATTCCGTAGCTTTGGCTTCCCTCAAGTCCCGACATTTTGCCAGCACCAACAAACACGACCCATCGTTGCCATCGCGTCCCCCAACACGCACTGAGGTTACCACAGCCCTGATTTGGAAGGCTGTAGCCAAAGCTGCATCAACTGTGAGATCGTTTAGTCCACAATCACCGCATGCTTTAATGGCATTGGTAAATATGCGAACAAGGGCCTCACCTCCTTTGCCTAATGAGTCCATTGGAAACCTTATAGATGCAGCCATTGTGATCTGTTTTCCTTACAAAGAACCCAGTATGAGGACTCTGATTGGTGAAATTAGAGAATCAATAGCCGGAGTAAGCTCGGAATATATTGAATCGCTGAAAGGTGAAAACGGGCATAAGGCTTATACTGAGAAACTAAAGGTTTTGAACGAGTTGTCGAATGGGACTGACGAAAGAGACTGGCTTATGACTACTGGGCTGTTGAATAGTGGAATATATGACATAGATTTTGGTTGGGGAAAGCCTATATGGTACTATCATATGAACCCGGGGCTCAGTTGTGGTGTCGTTTCTTTTCATGAAATGAGAAAAGGTGGTGGCGTCGAAGCTATTGTCTCGTTGACTTCCCAAGAAATGGAGATTTTCGAGAGTGATCCCGAAGTTTTGTCCCACGCCACTCTCAACCCTAGTCCTCTTCAATGTCTTGATTAATTAAGGGCGTGTTTGTTTTACATTCCATCAAGTGTTGCATACTTGCTGCATCAATAGAGCTCGAGTACTACTGTGTTGTGTGGATATGATAATAAAAATCTGGTTGTGGTTGTTATTATTTTTAATTAAATAACAGTTGTTTGTTTATATTGCAAGAATGGTAGAGAAATGATCATTTAAATCCTAACATTCTGAATTTGTTTTTATATTTTTTTTTCATTTTGTTCAATGTTCAAGCGTAAAAACACTTGATTACAACGATGAAGATGATGAATGAGGAACCAAGCCTATCACACTCCGATTAACGTGCAAACCCAGTATCGAGACTTGGTCGATCGAGGGTGGTGAGGGCTTGATTCTGTGTGAGCAATCGGTTGGAGATTACTCTAGGATTTTATGAGGTGTTTTCTTGAAATGGAAGCAAAACACTAGTATTTATAGTCAAACCCTAATCCGACGTTGAGGGTTTGGTCGTGGGGGAGCAGGACAACTACTGTACCCAAGCTGACGTGGACCAATCGGATGGGCCGACCAGGTAAGTAGGTAAGTCATGCTAATACATCTGGATATAACAGCTGCCGAGTGTACCTTTTGTCAGAGAATGTCGATTCTATGAGGTACGGATTGCTTTATTGTTTTACCGCTGCCTTCGTGAGTAAAGCTCATGGTGATTAGGCTCTAGGTCCGGGACGGAACGTATCCGGCCCCATGATTTTACTTGGGAGCTGACCCTCGTGTCGTGGGCTACAAAAGCTGTCCACGGACGTCATCCGGGCCCGGGCCCATTGTTCTGGGCCGTTCCCACGTAGGGTGATGGACATGCATCATTAAGTCCCCCCAGTCCGTTATGATGTTCCGTTCTTGGAATATGATGGCGGACTTAGAGTAATGACGTGACGCTGTAATGATGTCTTCGGAATATTGGCGGCTCGCATTAAATACACGTCGCTTTAAACTCCATGCCTGACATACGATGGGACAACTTGTAACCGCATGGGCCGTGATGTCACCGTACAGCTGGCGCACAACTGTTCACATGCTAGGTGGTGAGATCTGGCGACACGTGTAAGGGTAAAACGAAGCCAACACGCGGTAAATTCTTGAAACATGACATCTGACGACACGTGTACGGTTGGCGTTGAGGCCCACGAGGCCCGGCCCATGTAAATCTACCTATAAATAGGAGTTTCTACGGTCATTTTATTTTTTACGCTTAGTAAAAATCTTTGAGAGGATCCCGGCAGTATTCAAACATTCCGTCCACTATTCCGGCATTATTACCCAGTTTTCGACGACATCCATACAAAACCCAGATCCGTTATTCATACCTTCATCCCTTTTCTTCGTACATATATACATTCATACCATGGCCACTGTTGAGGGGGGAGGTCCGAGCACGAGCAGCGGTATTGCCAATGTGGCACTCGAGACTAGCTCAGTGAAACCGGACATGATTCCGTTATTTTGAGGCGCTTTAAGTGCCTGGAACGCTACAATCCAGTGGCACCCACTTCCGCTCAGCGCGTCGACGCGCCACCGGAAGGGAAGGTGGCGATGTACTGGAAGACGATGGAGAAGGGGAATCTTCGTATGCCTACGACCCCGTTTTATTTGAACGTTTGCAAACATTACAAGGTTGGGTTTAGCCAAATGCACCCCTTCGTCGTGCAGATGGTTAGTATTTTTGAGATGTGGTTCAGATCCCTGAGCCTGACGCCGCTGGTGAAGATGTTCCAGGCATGCTTCAAACTGACACCTAGAGGCCGGGGGTGGTATACCTTCGCGAAGAAGAACGACTTCGTTGGGTACCAGGAGTCGTCTCTGCATGGGTGGAGGGACACCTTCTTTTTTGTTGACCAAACCGTTATCCCCAATGATTCTGTGGAAACACTCGTGTGGCAATACGAACGGCCACGCAACGTCAGCCTCACACCGAAGCTGACGGCCGCATAGGAGGGGTTGCAGGAGGCCTGCCGAGATGCGAAGCTGGAGATGCGAGAGTATCATACATATGTGCTCGTGATCGGCTGTATCAGTTCATTTTGGCCCTTCGAGGGGCAGATACCCGTCATCCGGGAGGGCGGCCATGGTATGGGTGGGGACGTTTTGTCTTTATATTGACATCGTCATATTCGGTTGACTAACTTTTACTTGTTTCTGCAGATATGGACCTGAATTCCGTGTTGAGGGCCCCTAGCTTGGCCGGCCTCAAATATATTAGGAGGGCGGTGGAGGATGATCCTGGCACTGCCACCAAGGTTACTGGAGCAACGGTGACCGTTGCCAAGCCTGGGGTTACAACCGCTCTTCCCCTGCCAGCGCCCCGAGAGGTGGAGGCGTCCGGCGCCCGGGCGATATCCAAACGTAAGGGAGGGGAGCCGGCTAAGAAGGCTTCCGGTCCGCCCCCGAAGAAATAGAAAATGGCGGGGGAGGTTGCAGAGGCTAACCTGTAGAATTTCATGTCCGTGCCCAGCACAGGTGGGCACTACATTATACCTGCGGACAGTCCGTATTCTGCTCTACTTCATGTGAGCATGTGTTTAGGTTTGTTCTAACAACTTTCTTTTTGTTTTCTAGCTGAGGCGGACCCGCACGCCGCTGGGACGGAGTATGTCAGCAATGAACTTGTTCTCCGGGACGAGGAGGAGGAAGAGGAACCGGCCAACGAACGGTTGGTGAGCCGCAGCAGTGCTCCGCAGCCCCCTACCGCCGCTGGTGGGGTGGGTTCTCGCGTTGAGGAGCCGATGACTTTAGATGATATTCCCTTGCGGCCGTCACCCATCCGTTCCCATCCTCCGAGTCTCCCTAGCGCGCCTTCGCCTCCTCACATGGACAGCATGAGGTGAATCTTAAGCCGTTGCTGCGTTGTGTACTAGCAAGTGTATATATATATATATATTATTATTTTTTTTGACCAAGTGTTGAAACAGGGCTGACAGAATGGCTATTCTCAGGTCCATGCTGCCGGAGCCGTTTGTTCCGGCTAGGTTTTTGAAGGTGTCGGCCACCTGTTCTTCCAGCTCCGGGGCTGCTACGTTTTTCCCGGCCTGGGATTTTAAAGTTGACAACCTGGCCGTGGACGCGCAGTCCCTGCGTGAGTTTGCTGATCATGCCATTCCTCCTGCCGTTGCTGAGACGCTTCAGAAATTGACGGCCGTTGACGCCAAGAGGGCGCGCCTGCTCATGTCCTTCTGGAATTTTGCACTGCAGTGCGACGAGCAGGAGCGTACCGATAAGCTTACTGAGCAGTGGAGGCTAAACGCTGGCGTGATCAGTCGCCAGGAGCAGGAGATTGCCCAACTCAAGGGCCGGAGTCAGGAGCTGGAGGAACAGCTCAGGTTAGCCAATGAAGCAAGGATGAAAGCTGAGGCTGACTTGTAGGTGGAGAAGGCCCAGAGGTCCGAGGCCACCGCGGCCCTTGCTCCGTTACAGGAGCGGTTGGTGGCGGTGGAGATGGAAAGGGTTGCGCTTGTTGATAAGGACAAGCAGCTCCAAAGCAGGTCTGCTATTACTCCTTTTATTTTATTTGTATGCGTTTTTCCCTTCGCCTCCTAAACGTTTGTTTGTGCACAGGTTCGATGACCTGACAACGGATTTGGCGGCCGCTAAGAAGGAAGTAGCCGAGCTGGAGACCGCCTGCAGCCTCCATATCAAGGATTTCAACGATTCTGAGATCAGATACTCCGAGTTGGAGGAAGACTTGGGACGGCTCCAGAAGGGCATCCCCGGCTTGGCAAGCTAGCCATGGCATCGGATAGCGTGACGGTTCCATTTAAGGAATTCCTGAAGGCTGTCCAGGAGGTGGAGGTGCTTCAAACGATAAACCTTATCGCGGAGCATGTGCCAAAGCTCCCAACTCCACTTCCTGATGCCATAACGTCAAAGGTTAACCCAGACTGCTTCGAGTGGGCGCAGCGGGCGAGTGAGGCCCTGAGGAACATCTCCGTCCCATTTATAGAAAGGATAGGTAGGGATACGGAGCTATCTGTAGATGATATTTTGGGGATGCGGCCATAGATTGATAGGTTTATTTGTGAGGTCGGCATCCCAGTTTTGTAAATAATTTCCACTTGTAAATAAAATGCAACGTTCGTTTCGTGATTGCACGTGTCTAATATTCATTTTGTGTTCATACGTTTTTTTTATATATTTTTGTTGTCATGACTTAGTAGATTTCTAGACTACTTTATGGGTTGGCGTGGGGTGGAGGTGGGCCTCGGCTCGGCCAATATAGTTCTGGTCGCACCTCAATCTTTAATGAGATTTTGAGGGGACCTCTGCCTTCGGGACGCTAGAAGGCATTCCCTTATGGGGCAGGCTCGCTGTGCTCTGGGCTTAACTGACATTTTTGGCCATACGCCGGAGCTGCAGCGATGACGCCTGACGGCGGTTTTTCAATATGTATTTTAACAACTGTAATAAATTATTGCAAGATAGAAGAATGAGACGCAACCAAAACTTTTATTAATTGGATAGATGCTACGAAGGCGGATGATCAGTCCGGCTTGAGCTCTTACAAAGTTTGATTACATATAACATTTCTTTAAGTTCGTCACGTGTCAGGTGCGCGGCATGGTCTTGCCATCCAGAGTGGACAGGACGTAGGAGCCATTTGTGCTTCCTTCCGTGACCCGATATGGGCCTTCCCAGCGCTGCCTAAGCTTGCCTGTGTTTTAGTGGCCTCATTGTTACGTCAAACCAGATCTCCAACTTGGAATGAGAGTGGGCGTACGCGCTTGTTATAGTAGCGGGCCATCTTCTGCTTATTGACGGCCTGGCGGATGGCTGCCAACTCGCGGCGTTCCTGTAGTATGTGAGAATTCCGTTGTTGGGCCTGCATGCTTTCAACCTCAGTGAAGTTGATGATCCTTTCACTGGGGACACTGATCTCTCCCGGGATAACCACCTCGCAGCCATAGACGAGACTGAAAGGGCTTTCACCGGTACTTTCTTTGGGAGTGGTGCGATGAGCCCATAGAACGTTGGGGAGCTCGTCCACCCAGCCGGTGCGACTTTCTCCGAGCCTAGCTTTTATGCTAGCCACCAAATCTCCGTTCGTCACTTCGACTTGGCCGTTGGCCTGAGGGTGATATATTGATGTCAACGTTTGTTTGACATTGAGCCCCTCGCACCAGGCTTTAAATGGGTTTTGAGCAAACTGCTTTTCGTTGTTAGTGATGATCTCGTGCGGGATACCGAAGCGACACACAATGTTGTCCCAGACAAAATTTCGTACCTGCTTGCCGCTGATAGTAGCTAGGGGTTTGGCTTCAACCCATTTTGTGAAGTAGTCTATGGCGACAATCAGGAATGTGACGTTGCCGGGGCCTGGTGGAAAAGGTCCCACAATGTCAATGCCCCACTTGAAGAAAGGCCACGCCGATGAGATTGGGATTAGGTCATGCCTTGGGGATCTTGTAATGGGAGCATGGATTTGACAAGAGGTGCAGCGCTTTGTGACCTCGGCTGCGTCTCTGTACATGGAAGGCCAAAAATGCCCCATGCGCATGATCTTTGCTACCACTGTCTTGTGGCCCGAGTGCAAGGCACATGACCCTTCGTGTACCTCACGAATGATGTTCTCGGATTGTTTTGGACCTAGGCACCTCAGATTTGGTCCCAGGTATGACTTTTTCATGAGCTCACCTTTTTCAATAAAGTACATTAGGGCCTTCATTCGGATTTTTCTTGCCTCGATCGGGTCCTGCAGAAGGAGACCGGACCGGATATAGGACACTATTGGGGTCATCCAGTTATCCCCAACTTCTTCTACTTGGGCAACTGTGCCAGCGGCATCAATAGACTTCTGTCCCAAAATTTCAACCAGGACTTTCTTAGTAAGATGAGCAAATGTGAGGGATGCCAGCTTACTCAAAGCATCCGCTCTCTTGTTTTTGTTTCTTGGGACTTGCTCGATTTCAAAAGAGGTGAATTGCTTTGTCATGCTTTGCGCCAGTGCTAGGTACTGTTTCATTACCGGATCCTTTGCTTCGAAAGCACATTTGAACTGGTTCGCAACCAGCTGCGAGTCAACATATGCTCGAAGATCTTTGATATCCATTTCTGTTGCGATTCTGATGCCAGACAACAGCGCCTCGTATTCTGCTTCGTTGTTTGACGCTGGAAAACCAAAACGGAGAGCATAAGTGTGTTCCTCACCATCGGGACTGATGAGTATCAAACCGGCACCGGCACCCTCAGAACTTGAGGCACCATCGGTGTACAGTTCCCACACGGCGGATTTTGCACGAGTAGGGGGATCAGAGGTGCACCTACTCTCTACCCCCCCGGGAAGTTCGGCGAGAAAGTCGGCGAGGACCTGTCCCTTGACTGCGTTCCGTGGACAAAATGTAATCTCGTGCTCTCCCAGTTCTATGGCCCACTTGGCTAGCCGGCCCGAGATTTCCGGTTTTGATAACACTTGTTTGACTGGCTGGTCGGTTAGAACTGTGATGGGGTGCCCCTGAAAGTACCGACGCAACCTCCGTGCCGAATGCACGAGTGCGAGGACCAACTTTTCAATTGGTGAATAATTCAACTCCCCCTGTTGTAGGGCACGACTGACGAAGTATACCGGCATTTGTGTCTTGTCACGCAGCGCGATGAGCACAGAACTGACGGCGCTCTGAGACGCTGCTAAGTACAGGGTGAGTGTTTCGCCGGGGATAGGAGCTGTGAGAGTTGGCAGTTCTTTTAAGAATGTTTTCATGTCTTGGAATGCTTGCTCCGCCTCCGGCGTCCAGGAGAAATTCTTTTTGTTGATGCAGCCCTTGAGTGTGTCAAAGAATGGCAGTGACCGTTCTGCGGCTTTTGATAGGAATCGCGCCATAGCTGCCAACTTACCATTTAGGCTCTGCACGTCTTTTTTGCTTTGTGGCGACACCATGTCGGCAATTGCCTGTATTTTCTTTGGATTGGCCTTTATGCCTCTTGGGGTTACCATATGACCGAGGAACTTTCCTTCCTCCATTCCGAACGAGCACTTGGCCGGATTGAGCTTCATGTTAATCTTCCGTAATGAGGTGAAGGTTTCCAGAATGTCTTCAAGTAGTTGGGACTCGACATAGCTTTTGATAACAATGTCGTCAACGTATGCTTCCAGGTTACGGCCCACCTGTGATTTGAAAGCGCCGTCGACGACGCATTGATACGTTGCCCCTGCGTTCTTGAGACCAAATGGCATTTTGGTGTAGCAAAAAATGTCTTGGTTCGTGTGAAACGCTGTTTTTTCTTCGTCAGCCTTTGCCATTAATATCTGGTGATATCCCTTGTAGGCATCCAGGAAACATTTGAAACGAAACCCGGAGAGAGATTCAACTTTCCAATCAATCTCAGGGAGCCGGTAGTTATCTTTTGGGCATGCCTTATTGACATCCTTGAAATCGACGCACATACGCCAGGAGCCGTCAGACTTTTTTACCAAGACGGGGTTGGCAACCCATGTCTGGTACTCAACCTCGCGCATGATGCTGGCATGGACGAGCTTGCTAACCTCTTCACATATGAACTGGCTTCTGTCAGGGGTCATGCCCCGCTTTTTCTGTCTGACGGGGGTAATGCTGGGATTAACATTGATCCTATGCTCGGCGATTGACTGCGGGACTCCGGTCATTTCAGAATCTTGCTAAGCAAAGACGTCTGCGTTGCTGGCGAGTATTTAGCACAGCTTTAGCCTTGTTGACGGGCTTAACGCCAGGCCAACTCGTATTTTCTGCTCCGGGAATTTGGGATTAACAGCCACCAACTCGTCTGTTATGGTGATTGGGTCCGGAACGACCCTGGAGATTTGAGCACATACCGGCATGACCGTGCCGGTTGTCTGTAAGGTGGCAATGCCGACAGGCGTTGGAAATTTCATTAGTCCGTGGACCGTCGATGTGATAGCTCCAAACTGGTGTAGAGCAGTGCGGCCCAACAGAACATTGAAGCGTGACGGGGTGCGCACTATAACAAATTCCAACTTGGCCGTTCGGCAATACGGATAACTACCCAATGTGACATCGAGGGCGAGCCTGCCGATTGGCCATTTGGTTTCGTTGGCATAACTGGACAACGGGGATAAAGGTTCCCTCAGCTGCGCTTGTATGGGCAACGGTAGTTGTGAGAAACAGTGTTCGTACATGACTTCCACGGCACTTCCCGTATCGGTGTAGACCCTGGAAATTTGACAGTTTCCGATGCGTGCCGAGATAACAACAGGCTCCGGTGGAACGGAGCTTAGCAGTGGTGGAAAAGAGATGGGTGTCAGTTGCCAATCATGTAGCAATTCTGCTTTCCTTTTTGAACTTGCACGCGCGGACTGGATCATGTGAATGACGGCGTCCGGTGGGTCTCTAGAGTTATCTTTTCGCTGCCAGCTGTAGGTCTTCGTGCCGTCTGCTTTTTTAAACTTCTTCCCAGGAAGCAAATCGTTTAGCTTACCCGCCTGGATAGCTGCCTTTATTTCCTTTCGCAGCTGCCTGCAATCGTCAGTATCGTGTCCGTACTCTTCGTGAAAGTCACAGTACTTGCCGTTCTTTGGGACGTCACGATGCTCCATCGGGGGCGGAGGGTTAAATGCGCTCCGCGCCGCCGTCTTGGTAAGCAAGATTTCTTTTGGTGACTTGGTAAGTGCGGATAGCAGTAAGTTCTTATCATAGGGCTGACGACGGGCTGGGTCGCGGTGGTCGCCGTGGCGATGATCGTGTCGTGCCTCGTGACGAAAGTCTCGTCGTTGGTTGTCGCAACGATTGGAGTCGGAGCCGGGCCTGCTGTGGGACCGGTCATGCTCGACTCGGTGCGGCTCCCTGGTCGAAACCTTGTGCAAGTCACTATCTTCTCCGGACCGTAAATAGTCTCGAGCCATAGAGACGGCCTCGGAGTATACCTTCGGCAACTTCCTCTTCAACCGATGGTACAGGGTTGGATAACGGTCCTTATCAATGCCATAGATGAGACGGGCAATTTGTTGGCTTGGTGGGAGTTCGCTTATCTTTTGGCACTCAGTTGTGAAGCGAGTGAGAAAATCATTCAAAGGTTCACGACTCGTTTGCTTAACCTCGAAGACGTCGAGATGAGTAAGTGTGTGCTGTTTCAAGTTGTGGTATTGTTGCAGGAACTTAAGCCTGAGATCGGAGTAGCTGCTGAGGCTTCCAACCGGTAATTTCTCAAACCAACCACGAGCATTGCCTTGTAATACTTGTGGGAACATGTGACATGCCACGGCGTCTTCCCAATGCTCAGTTTTGATGGCACCTTCAAACCGCTACAAGAAGTCCTCGGGATCTGAGTCTCCGGAATAGGTGTCGATCGTTAGTGGAATAGTGAGCTTAGCTGGCAACGGGTGGTCCGCAATTCTGGAGATAAACCTTGCCGTGGTGGTGGAAATCGGCATTGGTTTTTTTACCTTCTCACCCTGTATGGTGGAATAAAAATTTGCAATCAATGTGTCCGCCGCGGACTCGTCGAACTGTGTTGAGAATGAGCCCGGCGGGGCGGCACTGAGGATTAAGTCAGCCAGCATTCTGCAACTTGCAGCCCTATCCATCTTACCATGATCTTGCGTGGGTGGAGGTGGTACTGCACGCCGAGGCGGAGACGGTGGCGGGGCCTGCTGCTCAGGAACCACGACAAAGCCTATTTGTGCCAGCATGTGCTGGGCTTCGGCATTGGAGATGGATTTGGGAATGGACGAAGTGTTATGCAAGCTACTCTCCGGTGGAGGACGGTTGTTCATCGTGCTCTCCGTGCCGGAGGGATGATCGTTCTGACCGAAGGTCAACTGCCTTGGATCGATCCTCAAATTCACCGTTGGCCCAGATGAGGAAGCATTCGGGGTATTTTGGTTGACGGTTATTTGAGGAGATTGATCGGAGTTTTGTGGCGGTGGTGGCAGATTAGCATTGGCACCCTCGCCACCGCTGTCATTTTGCGAAATGACAACCATCGCTTAGCAGTTTCCGGCATATGAATGGTGATAGAGTTATCGTTTTCTGGTAAACAAACCGTGGATGGCGCCAATTGTTCAAGCGTAAAAACACTTGATTACAACGATGAAGATGATGAATGAGGAACCAAGCCTATCACACTCCGATTAACGTGCAAACCTAGTATCGAGACTTGGTCGATCGAGGGTGGTGAGGGCTTGATTTTGTGTGAGCAATCAGTTGGAGATTACTCTAGGATTTTATGAGGTGTTTTCTTGAAATGGAAGCAAAACACTAGTATTTATAGCCAAACCCTAATCCGACGTGGAGGGTTTGGTCGTGGGGGAGCAGGACAACTACTGTACCCAAGCTGACGTGGACCAATCGGATGGGCCGACCAGGTAAGTGGGTAAGCCATGTTAATACACCTGGATATAACAGTTGCCGATTGTACCTTTTGTCAGAGAATGTCGATTCTACGAGGTACGGATTGCTTTATTGTTTTACCGCTGCCTTCGTGAGTAGAGCTCATGGTGATTAGGCTCTGGGTTCGGGACGGAACGTATCCGGCCCCATGATTTTACTTGGGAGCTGACCCTCGTGTCGTGGGCTACAAAAGCTATCCACGGACGTCATCCGGGCTCGGGCCCATTGTTCTGGGCCGTTCCCACGTAGGGTGATGGACATGCATCATTATTCAACGTTCTGAAGAACTAAACCAATGTAACGTCGCAAAGGTGAGAAGTTGAGACTTAGCTAAATTGCTGATTTGGGCTGGACTAATGCAACAGGCCCAAGTGCACCTAGTTAGTGGATTTTATATCAGTATTTTTACTAGGAGAGGGCTTAGAATTTTGTCCTACCTTTCCTCCTTGTCCATATTTGATATTTCTACTTTATCGTATAGTATTACTTTACTTTGCGAAAATGTTCAAGGAAGTTATTAGGCTATTAGTTCGATCAATTGAATTACAGAACTATTTTTATATCTAAATTAGACTTTTATAGATTGTAACTTCTATAAGTTTAGTAAATCAATTATATTCTTAAGTTAGGTATCACGATATGGGTGTCAGTATTTATATATTAAGTACGTATTGTGATTTATTAAATTGAATAATTCAGTTGAACGAAACAATAATTGAATAATACTTGAATATTTTGCAAAGTAAAGTAACATATTTGTTATTAACTCATTTGTAACTAATTTTATTTCACGTGCCATACATGGCTAGAATACAAAAAAGTATATATGAATGCAATTGGCTTTATACCTTACAATATAATTTCCAAGCACATAGTATTTAATCAAAAGAGTGAAATAATGTTCCAAGCACTACAAATATGAACATATTTTAGCTAGAGAAACAACCTAAAACATATGTATACGATGCAATTGGCTTTATACCTTACAATATAATTTTCTACCCTCATATCTTTTGCGGTAACACTATGAAGCCGCCAATGAATGTTACAAGAAATATTTGCTATCGCCTTCGCGATCGGGGATTTCAAAACAATTTTAGTAACTAATCATTAAAAACCCATAATTAACCTAATCAACAAATAATTGTTAAAACATCCTAGGTGAACAATTGTGTAGTGTTTTTCTGATGTGTTGTAATAAGTACGGTTTAGCAAAAGAATTAGCCTCCATTATTAAACGGCAAAGTTGAAAAGAAAAAAAAAACATAGATGCATCCTATGTAACTAAAAACTAACAAAGTGTTACATTAAGTAATGCTATTGATTTTAAACTATAACCTTAAATACACATTATAGATACTTCTAAAACTCGAAGCAAAGCGCAATCAATATGCAACACGTACGATAAGTCCATAATATATGTAAATTACATATTCAACTATTTTTTGTCAGAAATTTGATAAATTTATTATTATCATTTTTAAATATCACACTATATTCAAATGATCCTCAACTAATGACATATTTATTTATGATCTATGAACACACCACTAGAGAATTGTATATTAAGACCCCCAAAAAGACCTGTTATAGTAAAACCGGTCCAAAAAAGCCGTGCCTGTCCGATTCCAAACGAACAAATCGGTCTCCTTTTGTTTTAGTTGTGCGCCAAAAACACTAACCGATCTCCATAAACTTTTATAACCGGTCTATTTTGTAACAAACCGGTCTGTATAACTTTTTAAATTTAAAACTAGCGGATATTTTGCTTTTTATTTTCCACCTCCTAACGAAATTTCACGATAAATATCGTACGTGTTGCATATTTATTTGCTTTTTATGTTCCATCTATTAATCACGGAACCCATCTCTATGTTTTCTTTCTTTCAAAAAACTTATAAATTAGATTTGTTTTTATTACTTGTAAAGTATGGTATCCAATTGTTAATAGAGAATACATTTATGTTCTATTTTTTCTTTTCATTAAATATTTAATTCTTGTTAGAGTAAATTATTTAAATCGTCCATGTGGTTTCACGTTTTGTTCATGGCTCGTCCCTGACTTCTAAAAGCTATTTGAATAGTCCTACTTATCAAACTATTTATTTCGTTAGTCCAAAATTTAACTGGTCGTTAGTTTTCTACGTTAAAAGGACCAGTCGTGTAAAAAAATTTTCAAATTTCAAGTTTATTTAAATTTAATATTGTTTTTGATTGTATTTAGTTAAAAAAAATTAATAATTTAATCAATTTAATTTAATTATTTTAATCAATCTTTTTAGTGATAATTATTTTATTTATATAACTGTATTTAGATAATTTACTTTTTTAGTAACGGTTATTTTATTTTTGACAATTAAAATGATTAATTTAGAAAGTTCTTTATTTTAATTTTTACAAGTGTCAAAATCAACATTAACCCATTAAGAATACCATAGTTTTTTGTTTTTTTTAAAAAAAAAATAATGTAAAAAAATATGTGTCGGTTACTATACGTATATTTTTTCTACTAATTTACATAATTTAATATGTGTCACTTATTTGAAAGAAAAAACACAAATTGTTCAACATATGGAGTATAATAATACTATGCGCTATGTAGTTATTGCAAGTTAGTATTTTTAAACTATTATATGTTTATTGCAATTTAGTTTTTTTTAAAAAAACAAAAAAAAAATATTGTATACTTAATGGGTTGATGTAGATTTTGACACTTATAAAAATTAAAATAAAGAACTATCTAAATTAATCATTTTAATTGTCAAAAATAAAATAACCGTTACTAAAAAAAAGTAAATTAACTAAATACAATTATGTAAAAAATAAAATAATTATCACTAGAAAAGGTTGATTAAAATAATTAAACTAAATTGATTAGATTATTCAAAAAATCAATCAACTAAATACAATTAAAAAATATATTAAATTGAAATAAAATTGAAATTTGAAAAAAAACATACACGGCTGGTCCTTTTAACGGAGAAAACTAACGACCAGTTAAATTTTGGATTAACGAAATAAATAGTTTAAAAAGTTGAATTATTCAAATAGTTTTTAGAAGTCAGGGACGAGCCATGAACAAAACATGAAATCACATGGACGATTTAAATAATTTACTCTTCTTGTTATTACATACGGAGTATATTGTATCGAACATGATGCAATTATAAGTTACAAAACATACATCTTTTTGAAGTAGCATCTATTCGAGAGAAAAATACCACTATAGTGGATTACGTAACTTTAAATTACGATGAATACCTTGTTCATATTTAAGTATTTATTTATTAGAAATTTTATGTTAATTTAAAGATAAAAGTAGACACTATTTATTAATTAATTAATATTAATATATAATATGAAAAGAAAGTTAAATCAGTACAAGTTGATTTTTTGTCCTAATCTAATACTGACCACTTTCTTGTCCCTAAACAAAGTGAGTGGCCACTTTTCTAGTGGAACAACAACAATCAACAGCTAGTATCGAATTTTATTGTTTTTATTTATTATTTGTATCTGTAAATGTATACGTTTATGTTTAATTTGTGAATTTAATCATCTTTTTAGGAGCGTTTGTAGAACTTGTTCGAATCACGTGAATACATTGCTAGCTTGATTGATTTTTTGTAGCAAGCTATTAGTTATTTCTTTGAAAACATGTCAGCCACGTATCAAAAACATATATAGTTATGCATTATTCATTTAGAATATATTATGTACAACTCGTAAGCCATTAGTTCAATACCCGTTCAAAGTTAACCTAATAGCTAGAAATTGATTTTGAATTATCCCCATTTCAGACTGCTTTTTGAATATTTTATCTCATTTATTAGCATGTATACTTGTGTATTACCCGGGTTAGTTTACGTATAATTTTATTTTATTCAAATAAACTACCAATGTCATGTGTATCACGAGAAATAATGGATTTCAAACTTTATGATTATAGTTATATAATTGTAGAGTTTGTTATAATAGCTTTTTAATTAACAGATATGTGTTTATATCTCGATCTTGTGATCTTATTAAGTAAAAATTAAAAGTATTATTTCTTATATTAATATACATCTAGGTTCTATCTATAATTTGCTTGAACATAATATCTAAGTTCATTTTTAATTGATAACATAATTTGAATACAAATAATAGAAAGGATTAATTGACAAATTGAAAAATAAAATTAAACGATAAAATCATCAAAAACTATTATATACTATCTTTTATAAGATAGGACGTATTATGAATGAGTATCCATGCATGATTCAATTTGAATAAATTCTAAGTTTATGAAGTAAAGTGCAAACGTATTTAATATTTATTGCTATTATTGTACAATTATAATATTATATACTATCTTTTATAAAATAGTACGTATTATGAATGAGTACCCATGCATGATTCAATTTGAATAAATTCTAAGTTTATGAAGTAAAGTATAAACGTATGTAATATTTATTGTTATTATTGTACAATTATAATATTATTTTAGTTTAGCAATCGGTTGATAAGTAGCAAAAAATAGAAAATATATAATGATAATAATAATATATGATTGTATCCAACTACAATTCCAATATAACTATATGGATTAAAGATCCAAATATTTGTTCAAACGATAATTGCATGGGATTTTATAAAGTTGAGATTTGATTAAGCCATTTTTAAAATATTTGGTAAAATTAAGGGATCAAATTGATTAAATTGAAATTTATTAAATTGATTACATCATAAGGATATTTCCTATATGTAATTTAAGATAGGATGATGCGAATTCATATCATCTGATTAAGTATTAGTTAAGGAAAAGATTGATGACGTTTCCCTTTACTCCTACGAGTATACGTTTGATATGCATAGTTAGGGAGTTGAGAGGATATATAAATCAAGGTTGTCAGGATCGGGATCCTACGTGGAATCGTTTTTGCCTTTGCAAGATCAGGATCGTAAATACTACCAAAATATCATTTTTAAACAAAGATATCTAAATTATTGTAGAAAACTAATATTAGTGAAATTAATCTAACATCCAAACTTTTATATTACAAAAGTGATGCAATTTGTCAACATATATTTCTCGAACGATAAACGTTCTAAAACAAAAGATAGTGGCATAGTACAATTGCACCAAAGTTTGAGCGTATATTACAAACAAAAATTACTAATCGTCGTTTTAGAGAGTCTGTACTTTTTCTTAGGTTAATATGATAATAAATAGGGAAATTGAACGTGAAAACAAGTGTATGGTATTTGAGATAGGATTTGGACTACTTATGGGCCTCACAAACCCAATTGTAAAAAAAGAAAAAAGACAAAAAAAAGTCATTTGTAGGATCGGATCGTTCAACGATCTTACGATCGATCCTACGATCCTACCTCCTGACCGATCCTGCTTCGATCCTGCACGTTTTCCCTTGGTAGGATCGTAAGATCGTACGATCCTACGATCATGATCGCGATCTTGACAACCTTGATTATATATATTGACTATTTTTTTCTTATAAAATTATACTACCTCCGTCCAATTACAAGTGTCCACTATTGACTTTTGAAAGTCTTTCTTTTACAACTTTGATCTTGAATAATTTTGTTTGTGTTATACAATACTTGATGCAAAATATATGGATGAATTGGATTTTAAATGTATTTTCATTGATATAATTTTCATCATGTATTATATAATAAACAGAAATATTTAAAGTAAAAATTGAAAAAGAAAAACTTTAAAATGTTAATAATGAACACTTGTAATGGATGATGGTCTTGTGTTGAATATATTGATGATGGGCCCTAATGCTTGTTGGCTCATTGATATAAAAAAGCCCAATTCATCTACATATTCTGACCTCCAAATTGCGATTGCTTCAACTTCAGGGTTCTGCTGCCAGTCTGCCACCGCCGGATTCCGTTAATCTCCTCAGGTTCTACCCCTTCAACTGAAATGATATAATAACTAAAATTGCTAAACCCTAATAAGTTAATTAATATCTACTCCGTATTTGTTATCAAATTAGATGTAAAGTTACATATCTATTCATATCTGTAAGTAAACTAGTTATCTTAATTTTGTAAACCCAAAAACAACTTCCATGTTGTGGGTATCGAGTATATTGACAAAAATGATTATGATTTTAAGTAATCGTTGTGAATTTTTGATTGTTGATGGTTGCTATAAGCATAAGTTGCACAAGAATGTACGGTTTTTGCTATTGTATGCGTCGAACTAATAGATGTTATCTCATATGTAATATAGTTTCAAAATTTACTATCGATTCTATCTTATCTTCGATGACGCCATGCTGCGCAACCATATGATAATGTGACATCGTATTGTCACGTCATTCACAAATCCACTCAGCCTATTAAGAACAAGTTTTGTGAGGTTTAATACATGTAACATAACTTTTTTTATTTTTCGATACGATGATACGTATAGTAAAAGTGGTACAGTTTGATACATTGTTGGTATAATTTGCCGTACATATAAAGCTACCTATCTTTATGATAGTTTTGATCAACTAAGTGCGTTATTAAAATGTGACAGGTTAGTATGCAAAGTTTAAGAGATTCCGTATTGAGGCATTTAAGGGTTACTGTCTCTAGGAGAGGATTAAGCGTAGTGAAAGATGGAAGTGCAAGTGTTAGTCTTCAGCGACAACTTTGCACGTCCACAGGGTTGAAGCGTGACGAGGTAACGGCTCGAGTTATTGGGCTAGTGAAGAAATTTGACAAGATTGAAGCATCTAAGGTACTCTCGTGCTTGTGTAGGATCTTACATCTAAGCATATACAGTAAGAAAATTGTTTTTGGTAACCATCTCTGTTTTCGCCAATAAAAGCCACAAACTTTCAGATGTTTCTGTTTGTGGTATTCAGCAACCATGTTAGGTAACTGGTTTTATCCACTTTTGAAAAAATAAAGTCAACATGGTCAAACTAACCATTTTGTGTCATCAAACATGATCATTGTTTCGACTTGGTAACTTGTACGGATTATTCTAAATTAAATTTATCTTCAAGGTATTAGGGCTCAAGGCAGAGGTAGGATATTAGGGTTTTTTTCCCTGTCTTTATTGAGGGGGCAAATATATCAAATGTTGCTAATACCCTTAGAATTTCAGATAATTTGAGATTTCTTGAGGGGGCAAATTGATTAGAGTGTTTATGATTGATGATCATAACCCAAAACGTAACTCTAACCAAAGTTGGTTACCTTTTTGTGCAGTAACCCCGAATTGCCTACTTTAATTTAATACATCATATTGAACAGGTTACTGAATCAGCCGATTTTCAGAAAGATTTGAGTCTTGACAGCCTAGACAGGGTGGAGCTTGTGATGGCTTTTGAGCAAGAATTTTCTATTGAGATCCCAGACGAGCAAGCGGATAAACTAAAATGTTGCACCGATGTTGCCAACTACATTATTTCAACCCCTAAACAGGAGACTGGATCCGAGGATTCTTGATGAAATGTAACTTATCCTAAAATCAGATAGCAATTTAAGCTTTTGACCTTTCAGATTACGTAGTTTTAAGTCCTGATAATGTTGTTTCCATGTACAAATATCAAATATGCAGCCACATTTGTTGTACACTTAGCAAGTTTCTTATTAACTTATAACGTGTTTGGTTCGCAAAGTTGAAATTCAAGATTTCATTACATAGTCTGTTTGGTTAACGAAGTTGACGGAATTCAGCTCCAATTATATTTATAATTTTAGGAGGGTAGCTTATCCGCTCAGTGACCCGACTATTGTAATTAAATGAAAAGACGGAAATAACCTTGAAGGTAAAGACATACAGATTTGTAATTTTCTTATTAAGCTAGTACAAATAAAAAATTTTATAAAAGTCGATGCTTTAATATATATATACATCCCCCCTTGGGCAGGGTTAGCTTGTCTGCACTCTTGCGCACACACATACAAACACACAAATTGTAGACGAACAAAACAAGATCAAGCTCAACAACTCGTTGTGACTGAAGCGCCTTCTAGCATAAGTTGTGGCCAGCATTGAGGTCTTTTTCTAGAACGTGGCTTGTTTCTTCATGCATGCCTCTGAATATTTGGGTGTCAAATGGATCTCATGGGCAGTGTATGTGCGAATATCATTCTCCCTTGATAAAAACTTTATCCCTCCGTGTTCACCCATTAAAGCTTGGTGGCACATAGAGCTCTTTGGTATCTCAAGAACCTTCACTATGCATTTCTTTTCCATGTTTGGAATCGCATGAAGATGGGAAGGAAGATCAATGAGGAAGTCGCCGTATTCATCTGTCGTGCCTATAACCCAATCTGATCTACTTGTTTTTTTGCTATTATCGCATAAAAGTGCCACTGATGCTCCTGAAATGCACATAAATATATCATTAGAATGTACAAAAAGAATAGTATAAGAAGTTTAGCCATAGTAATCAATATCGACCCATTTACTTATGAACGAGTTTATTTGATTTTGGTTTATCCCTAACAGGTCAAATAAAAAAAGCACTAAAAACAAGTCCAATGAGTTTAACATGTTTAAGTTGCTCAACGTATATCTATCATGTTAACAGCCTCCTAAACTGTACTCCGTATTCATTTCAAAGTATGATATATACTGTAATAACGTAGTTTATGTGATCGTATTAGACACACTAGAGAAAATGAGAAAAAAGTTGGACGAAATATAGGTGCAGGCCAACTTTACCCAACCTGTTTTGACCCGTACTAAAACATGTTCCAACATGAACTCACACTACAATACATACCAGGAATGGGTTGTGATTGAGGAGAAGAATTTTCATCCAAGCAAGCATGATCACATAGAATGGAACCGCCTACCACCACCGTAGAGAGCTTCTCTTCACCATATCCAACTTCTTTTCTAAAATGATCGTCCGCAGAGAGCTCCGCAATAATATCACGTCTCGCGGCCGTAGCATGATAGCTGAGAAAAACGAAAAAGATGAATGATAGTACTCTCATTATGTTGGTGAATCCTTGAAAATTGGTCATAATCTTTTGCATTTGTGGATACACAAGAAAGAACTTAGGAGCAAAGCAATGAGGGAGAAAATGAAAAGCTACCAGCCCTGACTTGTAGGTTTTATTTAAGCTACTAATGGTAAGCTTGTGCATGGGACTTCAATTATTAAAGATATATATTTTTAGACTTGTAATATATTAAACAAATAGTATTTTGTCAATGTTCTTGTGGTTGTATACCTACTATATAACCTTTGACCAGTGCCTTGTACCCAATTTGGATAGGTAATAAACCACAAAATATATAGTCTAACTACACATGAGAGAGAAAGGGGGGTTGGCTTGTCAAGGTTTTAGTGAACCATAATTTAATGAGAATCAACAAGGTTGTGACTTGTGACACTTGCTTTTCCTTTGTTATTACTCATTGTCCTTAAAAAAAAAAAAAACTATGACTTTTATAAATCATGTGTTTGTTTTTCGGTTTCATTCGAAAAATATAAAAGATCGGAATTAATATGAAACGCTACTTGTGATATAATGACTTATGAAGATATTAGGGTATTGTAAAAGTATATGTGTAACGTTACGAATAAAGAAAAGAGACTTTACATTGGCGTTTTTGGTCTTTTTACTATTGTTAGATAGAGGTGTTCACAGTTTGGGGCGAAACTTATAAAGCGGTTTTGGCCAAGTTGGCAATCTGTTACTCGATTCGGCTGTCTAAAATAATTCTTAAAGCAAGGTGTGTGGTTTGTTTATAGTTAGAGCATCAAACCAAACAGTCTAAATTTGTATGTATTTTTTTCTGTTCTATGTTATCAGATAGCTGTAACTTTGTGAAAGGATACATATTTAGACATATATATCCAGAAGGAATTTTAGTTCTATCTTTTTATTCAAGATGAATATGTCCCCAAAGTGCAAGACCAGGAGAACCAAGGCAGTTTCGATCAATTTTTGCAAACGAGTTTAGTTTGCAAAAATGTTAAAAACAAGCTAACTGCTTTTTGCAGTTATTTTATTTCTTTTAAACCAGTCAACCCGAACTGTAAACACCTAACACTAAACCATTCGATGACGCGAAGGGTATTTTAGTCATTTTGTCATGATTGACCCCTAGGAATAATGTGGTAGGTAACTGCAGAAAATTTTGGATGCAAATAGAAGTACACACGAGGACATCAAGTTGGAAAGTAATACAACCACAAAACTAAAGGATGTTAGGTAGGCAACCAACCAAGTACTCTTGCAAACTCAAAACACTTGTGGTCAAGCCTAATCCAACCATCCATAGTTATATCTCCCAAAAACATAATTAAACCTTTTTGTTGACTTAATTCTACATTTAAATTCAAATATGTGTCACTTTATGGGAAGGAAATGACCACATCATGCTAATATTTTTACAAAAGCCGAGTCACGTGCCTCTAAAAGAATATTCATACAATATCAAGTCGTGTCAAATACAGAGAAAATGCATGATGATATAATTCTAACTAAGAGTTAAGATCCTTGGTGTTGAAATAAAGGTTGCTAGGTTTTTTAGAGAAACTTGTGATTGTAGGCACAGCGGAGAATCCGGCATACTTTTCATCTCTTTTTGCAGTGCAAATCTTCACCATATACTTGAGAAGATCATGCTTCTGCACGAATGGTTGAGCTGCATATTCCTCAAATGCCATCCACTACAGAATAACATAGCCAAACCAATTAACAAAAAATAACAATCCCATTCATCATATCTAGAGGTGGCAATTTCGACCTGTTTACTCATTAATGGTTCCATTTGGGTTCTGGTTTATCTATAGCGGTCTGATGGGTCGAACACGTCGAATGGATCAAAAACCATCCTCATATTATTGAAAGCATACAGCAATCAAAAACGTTTTTATTCAAAGTTCTGAATTGTGATATGTTGCTTTTGTAATTAAAATACGCACATCAATTAACTACAAAACGTAACTTATATAATGAAGAACAAGAGTTTGTAGGTCAATCTGACACGGCCCGACCCATTATGACCTGTATAAAAAATGACCCATTTTGACTGGTTGGTCCAACCCACCATAGTGCCACATCTAAGTTACATCTTATTAGCCTTTTACTCTGCAGAAATTAACCTGGGCTGCCTCTATTTCTCTTTCTTGCTTCTGGATGTTGAAGGATACAGGTTGCAGCATGCACATAAAAAATAAATCTGACTTGTCAAAGAATGACTTATGGCTTTGTCTGCAAAACAAAGGCGATTGAGTAAAAGATGAAGAACCCTAAAATCATCGAGACTCGAGTGTCAAATCGTAGGAAATACGTTCCAATCATATGTGGTATCAAAAGAGATTAATCTTGCTTACCTGAATGCTAATATTTCCACGAATTTGGTATCAATCTAAACCATCAAAAACATCCAGTTAGTTCCAAAAGGGAGATCAATTTTGATTTTTGAGGTCAAATCTAATGTTATTTAGGTCAAATCATAAAATAAACCAAGATAGATCAAGTGGTTGTAACTTACTCCAGTCTCTTCTTTTACTTCTCTAACCGCTGCATCACAAATATCTTCACCCTATAAAGAATATTCCGAATATTCATCGTATTTTAATTTTTAATTATGATGATAAATCTACCAAAAGTGTGTACCTCATCAACAACGCCAGTAGGAAACTTCCAAATGCCAGTTCCTTGGAATTTTCCACTCTTTTCTTGCACCACCAAAACCTAAAAACATAAGGAAGTTAGCAAAATAGCATGTACAAACGTGTTTTTGGTGGTTCTTTAAATAACTTAAATCATTGAAATATACAAAGTTTATACAATGCACATGCATGAAATGTACCTCTCCATTCTCGTTTGTCACGAAAGCACCAATTCCCACTCGATGACTTGCATTTGCTGGCAAAGTATTTATTGTTTCTGGTATCCACTGCACTAGCATCAAGTGTTTTGGTTCGGCATGGTGATAGTTGAAGCCTTCCTGCAAACATCAAAGAAATAATTAAGACAACTTGAGGCTTAATATTTCCTGATAAAAGTTAATTATTTCATTCAAATCTCTTAACCGATATAACCACCAACTTACTTTAACCACAGGCTCGACAAGATTTACAAGCTCGATTGGCAATTTGATCCAAATACCTCTTTTACCCTGCATAAATGTTAAACTTGTGTTCAATATAGATACAAAATAAATCCAATAAACATAGCTTTAATGAAATAAAATTAACCTCAAATGGCAACAGAAATAAGGTCAACAGTCCTGCATAATTAGCCATACTTAAAAAAACACAGATTCCTAATCGATACCAAAATGTTACCAACTATATGCAAAGTCTCTGTATAAGCCTCAATAACTGAGAATAGAATTTGAAATGATAATGTACACTTTGTGGAGATGTATCACGAAATGTAACATAGTAAAATTCCATTTGGTTTTTCATTTCATATTTTTCTTTGAAAGAAAGAACCGTATTTAAACTACTAATGTCAGTTTCATCTATACGTGTTGCAACTGTAACAAGGCAAACTGAATGTAACAACTCACTTACACCACCTATTATATATGCTTCAATCTTAATTTTAAGTAATTTGATGTAAGTAGTGAGTACGCAACTCTTGATCTGCTAAACTTTTGTACTCCCTTTTTATTGAGTGGTTGGAACATAGAGATGTTTGAGCTGATCTCTTTTTGTTGTATAGTGAACAAAGATTATAAAGAAGATGAAGTTAGCATAACAAACCATTGGCCACATGCTTGTTTCAAATCATAAACAATCATGTTGAGTTTTAAAACTAAATTAGAATCTTTGACTTTGTATCCTTGCAGTGACAACATCTACATCTTCATTTAGTTACCATTTTGAGTAAGAACCCAACACTATATAGGAGACAGCAAAAAAATGTCTCATGGTGGTCAATTTGTCTACAGATGCAAAGATCTCTTGAAAATTAGTAAGTGATATTGGAATGTAACTATTTGCCACTAATTGATCTTTCAATTATTTGATTTCACCTATCAATTTATACTTCACCTTGTTAAGCCATTTGGGATATATACTTCACCTTCTAAACCCAGAACAATTCCTTTCTTTTCCAGGTGATAAAAGAGTCATTGTTCAAGACTTGTTTTCCTCCAAAGCAATCTGCTCTATCTCCACAGAAAGAGTTCGCTGCTTCTTTCAAGGCTTATTATTAAGAGCGCCATTTGATGGCATGATAACAATAGTGATGAAAACATAAGAGTTCGTGGAATAATCCAGATGATGTTAATGATTATAACTGGAAATTGCTGCTAGATTTTATCCAAGAACAAAATAACCGTATTTGGGTAGAATTGTTCATGGTTTGCTGGATTGAACTATATTACTAATAATTATGTGACGAGGATCAATAGGGTTGAGGAGCAGTTGCGTTTACATACCAACTGGAAACTAGAGATTCATTGATATACTTCTTAGAAAAAAAAGGAAACTTGAAAAAAGTATCGTATGCAATTGGAAATTACCAAACACATTTGGCAATTTTATGATCACGTCTATCTACAGAATAGTGGGCTATATGACACTAACAAAACACGATATAAGTGTGAGAAATTACCAAACACATTTGGCAATTTTATGATCACGTCTATCTACAGAATAGTGGGCTATATGACACTAACAAAACACGATATAAGTGTGAGAATGATGGTAGTTCGTCAACTAGCATATCATGTGGTGTATCGATCATAAAAACTGATGAAGACACAAGGTTTATTGAATGATTCACGACCAACTAGATCCCCACAATTTATTTGGTAAGTGTATTTAGAAGTGTATTGCTTCTGTAACTTTGAGGAGTTCTTGATGTATCCATTTAAGTGTTTTACTACACCATAGTCTCCATTTAGTTGACGTGTATGTGGACATGAGATTTCATGAATAATTCAGTGGATGTGCATAAAATATGTGAGTGGATGATATAATGTTTAGTCCAAATACTTTTGACAGTAGAGGATAAGTGCTTCTTGGCATTCATTAAAATGAGTCGTATTAGCCATAAAAAGGTGACAAAATATTAGTATTTCCGTATTGTCTTTCATAGTTTGAAAAGATATTGTAAACCATACAGTGTTGAAGTTCTATAATGACCCAACCTCTTACATCAAAATGGATAAGATCGAATAGTTGGTTGTGTTGATGTTGCTCAAATGAAGGCTGAGTTTCTAGAGTTTAGCAAGAGGACATATAGAATAAATCATCATCTTATTGATTGACTTGACAGTATAAAAATAGGAGTGTGCTAATCTCTTATAAGATTCTACAGAATTACAAAATCGTCAACAAACATGTAATGTAGTTGAAACTTGAACAACAGGTTTAGAAAACATGCAATGTAGCATCTAAACATGATCCAACATGCCAAAAAGTCAAGAATACAACTACGTTGTCATAAACACATCAGAATTATCTTTATACCATACATATGAATATGACTTTAAGTGGTCATTTTGAATTAAAACGCAATATCGCTCATCTCACAAATTTTCATCTAACATACTAAGACCCACAAATTACCTTACTTTAACAAAAGAATCAAATTATAAACCTAAAAGAGAAGTGGAAGTGAGAATGAGTGACCTGTTGTTTCCAATGCAGCATTGAAGCTTTAAGTAAAGAAGTAAACGTAATCGGGTCAATGGGTTCTTTAGACATTTCCACAATAACACCTCCATGTTCATCCTCTTTACCACTTAATAAAACATTATCCACCACTTGTTTCTCCGGCAATACAGGCGATGAAGAACTCGCAGCAGCTGACATCGATCTTACATTCAAAGGGACCCCAAAAGTATTCTTAGATTGGCCTAAAACCCAACAAAAACATAATCATGAATTCCAAATAAAGGGACTGCTTATCAATGCTTATTTGCCGTATTCAGATGGTTGATGCTTATGTGGTGTAAACAAGCACTTCAAAATATAAATAACCTACTTAATTATGAAGCAGATAAGAACGAAATTAATGGGTCAAAAAGTAATTCTTGAATTAACCTAAACAACAAAAAGTACCCAAAATTGAAGTACCATAAGCAGTAAAGATACAATCTTTACAAGTGGGTTTTTATATTAGGATAAAACTGAACCAACCCAGATTGATAACACATTCAAAATCAAAGGGAGTGAGGAGAAATTGACCTTGTGCAGGGAGAAAATTTGATTTAAGACGTATGAAGGAACGATGAGTTCTAGTGGTGATGAAACAACGAATTGATGATCTGAGTATCATTTTAAAAATTCTTAACTAATTTGCTCTCTCTGATTGGCCTTTTAACATATTAAAAAAAGTACATGTCTTAGTATACCTCATTTTTGAAAAAATTATATATATTTTATCATTATTATTATTTATTATTTTATTATTATTCATTAAAATAAAGTAATAAACCATATAATTGGAAAGAAGGTGTTGTGTTTATCAGCGACGATGAAGGTGGGGTTGGAAAGGTAAAAATGTGGCCAAGAATGCTGAAAGGGATTGATAACGAAGATATGATGTAAGAAGGGGGAGTGTTAAAGGCATCTCCAAATTTTGGTGTAGTTAAAAAAGTGTAAATAGTATCCTGACTTGTTATAAAATCATGTTGTACGTATTGTACTTTTAAAACTCTCAATATATACTTAACTTATTAATCTTTTATATACTTAACTTTTTAGAACAAAATATACTTAACTTATTAATCTTTTATATTGTGTGTATTCACTAACCTCAAACATGTTCATTGCTTATGAAACGCCCCGAGCTTTAGAAGAAATATAGTGATTTAAGTCCCATACATTATTCCTTAATATATATAATTATTACATATTTATTAACCCTCATATAACAAATAAAAACAAAGAATGCTGATACTGGTTGAGTACCCGCCGGGTAACTCTTGTACCCGTCAGGTAACCTACTAGGGGTGAGCATGGGTCGGTTCGATTCGGTTTTTGGCTAATACCAAAAACTGAACCGTAAGTTTGGTTTTTGGAAAATCAAAAGCCATAACCGTTTGGTTTTTTCGGTTTCGATTTTGTTCAGTTTTGGTTCGGTTTTTTTGGTTCAATTTTTCGGTTTATCCATTCGTGCATTTTTATAGAATAAATTTGATAAAAATATGCATTGTATATACGTATATCTATGTAAGAATGAACTTAAACTTAAAATTAAATTTTATATTAAGGAAACTACTAAAAAAAATTAATGTTAAACGTATACAATATACGATATGTAGCTAATAGTTTTACAAATGTAGTAATAAGTGAGTATTTCGAATATAACAACAAAATGCTTCATATTACTCAGTATATTCATATGTTATATTTATAGAGTTGAACATATTTAAATTTATATACATATTAAATACATAACTTTTATATAAATAGAAAGTAACATATATAATATAAAGACTTCGGTCTGGTTCGGTTTTTACGGTTCGGTTTTTGAGGTGAAAACCAAAAACCAACCGATGGTTTCAGTTTTGCGAAAATCAAAAACCAAACCGTCGATTTTTAATTTGGTTCGGTTTTTTCGGCTTCGGTTTCTCGGTTATTTTGATTTTTGGACCGGTTTTGGTTTTCCGTGCTCACCCCTATAACCTACTTAGCCATCGGGTAAAAGTTTGTGCAGTCAGGTAAATGCAAACAGAGAAAACTTAGCTTTCTGGGTAGGTAGTACCCGCCTGGTACAACACCTACTCGCCGGGTAGTTCTAGTTTTCTGATGACCTGCAGAATTTTGGCATTTTGTATGCCAAAACTCAAAATTTAGTTGTGCATAAGTTTTAAACAATAAAGACTTAGACCCTGAAAATTTACAGGCACCTATACCATCAAAATAAATATTTCACTTTTTTATACTTTTTCAAGTTTCACAAAAACACATGATTTGGACTTTTGGCTAGTTTGAACCATTTTTGCCACTTTTTGGTGACAAGTCCAGTCTCAAACTATAAAGAATCTAACCAAGACCCTTTACACACTTATTTAGTATGCTATAACAAGTCTAAAGCATATTTCTAACATAACATAACACTAACTCATCCACAATTAGCATGATAGCATTTTAATGACTCATTTCAATACTTTTTGACCCGTTTAACATACAATCAATATTTGACCCAAAACACAACTCAATCCACACATGTTTGACCATAATCAATATAGTTGACTATATGTCAACTTTCATATTGACCAACCAAAATAATATACACGTTTCTATATCTCATTTATATAAACAACTAGATAATTTACATCATATTTACTTCAAGATTTTCCAGAAACATAAACATACAACCATACGTCGTGGTTGACTTTCAAAGTCAACATACTTTTAAACCTAAACCTTATACATTGTGTTTGCCTTTTAAAACAAAACCTTTGAGCGCATTATACAAGTAGCATACAAAACGATAAGTAAGAAGAAATACTTGTCACTTGCTACCACAAGCTATCCATGCTAATCCTTCATAATTCCTTTCCCTTCTCATTGACCCAACTTACCTAAAAACATGAAACATGGAAAGGATAAGCATGCATGCTTAGTAAGCATATAGGCAACTAATTAAGCATTCACACCAACAAACAACAACCATCATAATCACACAATAATCCACATATAATCTTGCATATTAAGCACTAAGGCAACAAGTAAATGCTAAACATTATACGGATCCACATCTATAAGAAACAAGACTACATGGCACCAGATCACATCGAAATGAATACCATGCTTTAGAAACATGACTATGCTAGCAAAACTAGCCAATCAACATTATTGAAACAAGACTAGATACAAGTCAATTTCCACTTGATTGTATGATCCTCTTGCTCGAAAGCAATCCAGAAACACATACAATCATTCATATACTTCATCATTAGCAATTAACAATTAAAACACATAAATTACAAATAAACTCCACATGGTTACATGATCCTCTTGCTCGGAAGCAATCCGAAAACACATACAACCAATACCCAATTAGTCCCTATTAGGCCTGTAAGCGAACTGAACGTTCGGCGAACTATTCGCGAACCGTTCAGCGAGAAGTTCGTTTATGTTCGTTCGTTTCGTTATATGAACGAACATGAACAAATTTTGATGTTCGTTTAATTATATGAACGAACATGAACACATGTCTCGTTCGTTCATTTACGTTCGTGAACGTTCGATAACATGTTCGTTAACGTTCGGTTAAATGTTTGTTTATTAAGTAATAGTTTAATTAAATTAATACATATTTGTATATCTTATTTTGATTTAAGCTAAATTCTAAATATAATATTATTAAATATTTAAATAGTTTCATTTAATAATATTAAGTATCTAGATATTTTTACATCGCATTTCTCTCTCATATTTCCCTTCACTCTAAACACACCTCCATTCTCTCCCTCCACTAGTTCCAGATCTCCTGCTGTTAACTACGATCGGACCAAGCAAAGGAGTTTATTTTGTAATGTTGAATATGCATTGCAAAGTTTCAAGTTCTATATCATATATATGTAGATAGGCATATATACGTTCGTTTATATTTGTTGAAGTTCGTTTAAGGTATTAACGAAAAAATTCATTAATTATGTGTTTGTTCGTGTACGTTCATTTTTGTTCGTGAACAAACAAATTTTCTTAATGAACGAACATGAACAACAAAATCCGTTCGCTTATCCGTTCGTGTTCGTTCGTTTGTTCGTCAAAACCTTAATGAACGAACATGAACAGACTCCGTTCGTGTTCGTTCGGTTCGTTTACAGGCCTAGTCCCTATAATACTTACCTTGGTCTTCAACTAATGATTTACCACACGTAGTTAATGACGATATATCCAACCCTTTAGCACATAATCATATACACCACATTTAGAATCTATTAATCATCATATTTGAATATCTTTTAACCCAAATGTTCTCTCCACTTTGATTCAACTTTGTTGAACTATTAACCAACTAAGATAACCATACCCTTTATCATCATAATTTCTTTTAATTATTGATTACTTGTATTTCCTTGTTGAAACATCATAACAACACTTTATTAACACTATTAGTAACATCATTAGTTGATTAGCATTAACCCACAATGATTTAGCTAAAACCCTCTTAATTACTCAATAACATAACTAGTAAATTCATCACTTTTAGGTTCTTAGATGATTACCTACAAGCTTAATAACACTAACAAAAAACAATTATATCATTTTGAAACCCTAATTTCGTATTAAAATCATCAATTTTATCAAACCCATCAAAACTCCAAAAACTAGGTTAAACATGGAAGAATCAATACTCACAAAGATTAACGATGATGAAGAAGTGATGATTTAAGGATTAAAACTTAAATTAAAGATTGAAAATCAATGATTTTGGGGATGAAGAATAGCTCCTGCGATTTTGGTATTCTCTGTGTTTAGTTCTGGATGATTTTAGAAGACAGTGTGTGATAAGAATGAAATATACATATATTACCTTTATTCTTTTAATTTCCACAGTCTAGAACTAAGAAACCTATTTACGTTTTCTACTACATTCTTATTATTTAAATAACAATACTTCATAATAATTATATATTCGTGTACAAAAATAATAACCTGAAATTTAGGGTGTTACAGCTTATGTGCGACAGAAGAGGGAGACAGAGTAGAGAGTAAGAAACGATCACGGTTGATTACATTCGACATTAACGGGTTCGACTACGATGGTGGTTCGCATCTCAACTCTCCGACCACATATCTGTCGTAGTCATTGCTTCTTCATCTCTTTTCTCTTATCAGGATGACGGTGACAATGGCAGTGGCTGGTGACAGTTGTGTGAGAGTGTGTGGATGTAGTGTGTGTAAATTAGAGAGCATTTGTGTGTTTTTATGAGGAGGGAGAGGGATACAAAAAGTACTAATCATTCCTTCTTACATCTTAGTTTCACCCCTCTTATCTTATTTTAATATAAATTGCAATTTAGTTTTTGCGCCTAAAATAATTGCAAATTAAACCCTCACGTGTTACACCATTGATTGATGGAATGGAAGGACCAATAAAACATGCCCCTCTGATCCGGAGTCATTTATTATTATGAACAATCATTACTTTGTTTAGAAATGTGGATTTATAAGTCTATTACTAAATATAAACATTTGATGATTAGGGTCCATTTAATTTTTATCTTTGAAGTTTTTAATTGATAACATGTTTTTTCTTATTATACAGTGTATGTTATGAATAACTCTCAGAAAATTAATAGTGTTCGTTTGATGTTCTGGATAAATCGACAAAATAATCAGGATTTATAAATTTAGCCCTCCACATGAGGTAGTTGAAAGTTGTTATGTAACATCCATTTCTCGGGTCTAGTAGTATTTTAATATTTTATGACTGTGAATTATTAATTAATGTGTCAGAAAATAGGTTCATTTGTTATTTGAAAATAAATGGGTAAAAAGAGTCAAATAATTTATTGTGGTTAAGAAATTATTAACTGTTTTAATTTAATTCAGTTGACAGTAAAATAAAATAATGTTTTCCCGTAAATAGTTTTTAAGTTCCAGACAATAGACTAAAAAGAGGAATAAAATTATACTAATTAAAATTAAGTCGGCTGGGAAACCGACTTACTCTCTTTATTCCTATTCTTTTGTTTAGTTCATGTTTCCATACACATACATACAAAATGCAGGAACATGGAATCAATTAACAAATATCAATTGTGATCATGAAATTGGAGATGAAATCACTTCCTTAATCACCTCTTAATTCTTTACATCTTCAAGTAAGTTGTGTTCTTTATTTACCATTAACCTAGAAATGGAATTTGGGGTTTTAATAGGTTATTGAAGTATATATGAAATTGATAATTAAAAGATATTCTTATGATGTTAGTAATTGTCAATTGATGAATATATGATGATTACATGAGTTCTTCAAGTTTATAGGGTATTGATTCCAAGAATGAAAATTGAGTTAGAAAATGATTAGGTGATGTTACTTGAAGTATAACTTGATGATATATGATGTTGTGATTGTTGTTTAATGTAAAATTATGCATAATATCGATTTCTAGTTTGAGTTGTGTGTTTTTGGGGGTTGGTTTGAGTTGGACAGCAAGGTTTTAAACCTGCAGATCGCAGGAACTGAAGAACAAGCCGGTGGGTACTTGTTTGGGTTGGCAAACCGGCGGGTCAAAGACCCAAGCCGGCGGCTTGAGACCTTAGACCGGCGGGTCCTAGACCCCAGCCGGTGGCTTCTTTGGCCAGTCCATTCCTAATTGTTAATGTTAATGTTAATTGTATTGTTATATGATATAACATTGATAGACCAGTAGTAGTACATGATTATAGTTGTGTTGTGATTTATAATACGTGATTAGGAACTTGTAATTGTGATATCAGTTGTATTAAGTTCCTAGTATTTTGAATTGATATGAGTTAAGTGTTAATGGTCTTGGTTACTAACTTATATTTGATTTGAATTCTCAGATTATGAGAAGACTCAGTGACATTAGACTATTGAGTGGACAACTGAGGTGTCGGTGAGTGGATCTGTAATCCTCAGTATAATTTAGTTGTAACAGGTTTGGTTACAACGGGTAATCGTATTATTACTACTTTTGGTTTGCCATGATTAATTTGGTTTAATAGTAATAATACTGTTGATAGACTGGTTAGTCTGATACGTTGACCTGATTGAATATGTGAATACGTGATCACTTGATATTTGGCCTTCGGACATCAGTATTGAGGTCAATCTATTGGTTGGGTTTGGTTACTATTGTAAGACGACAAGAATTTCCTTGTACTTATCGTTAATGGGAAATTAGGTCGTATGAAATTAGTACCAAACTATCGGTCTCATCCGTTATGGCCATACGGATATGTACGATAAGTGTTCTTGAGGAATCTCCGGGTATCATGATATCTCAAGAACCACCGATCCTCATTGTATTGAGATGTTATCTCATTGATATTATATGTTTATTGTTGGTATTCTTGGCTGAAGGTTTCCCCAAGAACCATCGATCTATTGTGATGTTATTTGTTTAGGATGATTTGCTGTAAACAAGGTTGTTATGCTAAGTTAGGCTGTTGGTTATGTATTCCCTCACTTAGCTTTGAGCTAACCCCACCATCCCACTTCTTGCAGGTTATGGTTTTGATATAACGGGATTGTCAAGAAGTTGTTCGGGACGGAATGTTTGACCAAGCTTACTCTGATATTACTTTGATAGCTTAAAGTTGTATTTGGAATTAAATAACACCCATTTTAGATATACTATAGTTTTTGAAATATTATGGTTTAGTTACTTAATGTTCTATAACTTAATTGTTAATGTTTGTTTGGACTTACGCTTTCGATGTAAAATACATTTTAATAATGTTGTAAAAGATGGGGTATTATATGTTACGTCAGTAATTATGAAACAGCTGGTCATGACTTAATATAAAAATCACAATTTCATCACTTAAATTATTAAGATGTTTATTTTTTTTACGAATTCAAAAACTAACATATAGTAAACTCTTATAAAGCATTTAACAATTTGACTTGACGCTTACAAATTGAAATTTTAACTTATACACCATACCATACCATACCATTACATTCATATCATATTTCTATATATTATATCTACATTAAATTAAAATAAAATACAAATAGAAATCCAATCATTTAATCAAAATTGATCATATAATAGTTTTTTATATCATCATTATTATTCATATACTACATTATTATGATAACATAAACTAATAAATGAAATTGACACAAATGTAAAAATACAAAATTAAAAGAAAAAAAAATCATAGAGTAAATTAATACCACTATTATCACTAAATGATTATCATTATTGATCACTAAATTTTTTATTTAATTTCGTTGTATAATACGGATCTCCAACTAATCTAAGTACATGAATGTCCTACTAAATTAAGTTTTATAATCATCAAGTCAAAAATAAACAAGGTAGAGTTGTAGATTTCTATTCAAATAAGAGTTATAATGACATTGTACAATCATCTTTTATCTTAAATACTTGTTCTGTCCCAAAATAGGGATCTAGCATGTTATTATGAAAATTTTGAGGGATGTATAATAGAAAATGAAAATGATATATTCAAACTTTAATTGATCAACAACACCAATCAATTATAATATTTAGTGCACATTTGGTATTCCCGTAAATAAATTAAAACAAAATACATTACCATATTAATAATGACTAGAAGAATACCTTTACAATGCAACGAATAATACTCTCGTTCGACAATCTTATGAATCATGTAAAATCTAGGTTTGTCCGACGGGTGCAAAATGTTAGCAATATAGTATTAAAAACTCAAGGCAATAATTAACATGATCAATGATAAAAATAAAAAAAATGTCAAACATGTAATATTTAATAATTTCGAGTTCCACAATTATCTTTTCAATATGTAAGTGTTATAATTGTGAACGTCTCACAATTATGTTTTAAACGAATGTGACAAACTCTTTATATATGAGTATAGAAGATTGACGATATCTACAATTTGTAAATAAATCCAATTTTCATCACTCTTAGGATCAAATAGTTGTAACTAACACTTTAATATGCATTAGAAGTGTTATGTTTACAAGGTCTTACAAAATTTGACATACAAAATGTACCAATTATATTACCGGAGAGAAACATGATATAGAAACAAAAAGTGCATTTAGTTGGTCCACCGTGTATCTCTCTAATAATGTGTTATATAAGTTAAATCGGTCATAAAAATTCAAATAATCATGGGGTAAATGTTTTGTAACCTGCATTAATTATAATATATTAAATCTATGTTAAATTATTTAATTTAACTGTATTGTATTTAATAGCTGTAGAAATTAATTAAGATACTAATTAAAATGGTAGAGTTACATGTGTATTGTCCCTATTTTAAGGATTAAGATGTTGTGTTCAAATCTTTTATTAAGTAGTATAAATATAAGGGTTAATATTTACTCTCTCCGTTCCAATCTAAATGTTCATCTTCTATTTATCTTTATCCTAAAAAATCTGTCCACTTACAAAAAAGAACCATAAAATTTATTAAATTATCAAATTTACCCTCATTCATTACTCATAATAATTCATATCTTAAATATTTTCAGTCAAACTTACCTTGAATATACAAAGGTAGAATTAACATTTTATCAATCACCTTCTATTTAGTTCAGTCAAACCCATGTTAAAACTCCCCATATTCCACCCATTAATATTTATAGCCCGTCCTGCTTCTACCCATTTGCATCTCAAAATACAATGATAAATTTATATTGGGGTTGTCTAACTATACCCAATATATTTACTTAGTATACCGGTCAACCATCATTATTATATAATGATTATGTCTTTTTTTATTATTTAATGATTTATTTATGATCAATCATTAAAATCAAGTACATGGTAATTAATATATACTATCTTTTTATTTTCCTTTATTATATTTTACATTGTTACTTCCAAAAGTTATCTATAGTAATTATTACTACCTCTATTTTAAGATTATAGTCTATCTTTTTTTTATGTCTCAAAATAATTGTCCACTTCTCATTTTAATCGATAGGAGGAGACTTTAGTGGGTGGAGATTCCATTTGATTGGTTGAAGGTTTTTGTGGTCCTACTTTTATTAAACTGTGTGTTTTTTGTTGGTGGACAAGAATATTAAGACAGGAGGTGTATATTGTTAGTTCGTTGTTTATCTAAAGAAGTAAAAAGTAACCTTGTGAACTGAAAAAAGCACAGTAACACAAATCATAAGATGGATGTAAATAATAATAATAATAATAATAATAATAATAATAATAATAATAATAATAATAATAATAATAAATTTAACATTGGACAGTAAAGATATATTGAATTAAAAACATAAGTTGCCAAGAAACAAAAATTCAGATTTAAGATATTTTAGAAATTAATTAATTTTGTGTGACACCAAAGGATTGGATATTTGCACTAAAAATAAAGAGTAAAAGTTATAATGATCGTAGTGTAGATAATCCTTACTATTCTCATAATTACTCCATCGTATATTTTTTTCAATATTATTGTTTGAAAAATTGTTGTTATGTTAGAGAAAAGAGCTTATTTTATATAAGAATTGAAATTTCTTTTATAAAAGTTTCAATATTTAAATTATCTTTTTCAAAATTTTAGTTGGAAAGAGACTAAGGATTTGAATGCATTTAATAGAGTTATCATTATTACTTCCTCGGTCAAATCAAAAAGCTGACCAAGTTACTTAAAATTGCAAAAAATCAAGAAAAAATGTTTTGGGTAAAATTATATTTGGGTAGATTTAGTAGGACCCTTTATATTTAATACGCTCATCTCATATGAACATTTTTAGGCTAAAAAAATAAAAGATGTGTTTGGCACGAGCTTATGGGAGCTTGTAGCTTATGGCCATAAGCTTTGTCTGGCTATCAAAATTTTGAGTAGCTTATGGTTTCCATAAGCTCCAAAACCATAAGCTACTTGATGTAGCTTTTCAAAATAGCTTGTAGCTTATAGAAAATGAAATTACATAAATACTTTTCAAGTAATTATATATCATCTTTTAAAACTAATATATTTGTCATTTTATATCATTTTACATTCATAAGCTACAACCTCCGGCTACTCTGTCAAACACAAATAATAACCAAAGCTCCAGCTACAAGCTACAACTACCAGCTAATTGTGCCAAACATACCCATAAAACTCCAGCACAATATTAAACGTATATTTATAATAGTTTAATACACGAAGTAATAAATAAGTAAAAATGTCAACTATTTAATGTACTTGTAAATCTCTTAATTATACTAAAGGGTCAATGTTCAAGTCATGTGAATATGACAAAATATATATATATATATATATATATATATATATATATATATATATATATAAATAATATGAATACAAACCATTAAAATGGCCCCTTTCTGTATAATTATATGAACTTTTTCTTAAAATAAAATTTAAACACTAAGGTCAGTAATTTGTCAATCAAAATTTTTCAAATGATAACTTTTGCTCCTACGATGAAGATTTCTGAATCCGTCACTGATAATTTAAGTAGTTGTCTTTTTAAATATCTTGAAGTAAAAAGATGATAGATAATGACACGGTCAAAAACATCCCACTAGTAAAATTCATTTTTATGTTTTGTATGTACTCCGAGACTTTTAATTATTAATAGCAAACATTCGTTGAATAGTTGTTACCTGTTGGCCATTATCATGTTGCCTAAAATGTGAGTTGCCAATCCTCAACAACCCACAAATATGATGAATGAGATAAGTCAATATGGCAAACCCGTTTTAACCTCTTAAATATATATGTATTGAGGGGGTGATATATATCATTCAAATATCTAAAATGTCCCACTTGTTTAATAATTGTGTGATGCACAATTTTTTTAAACGCATTTGTTACATTGTTCACATATAGATTTCGGATATGTTGACTAAAACAGTTTATGATCGTTTGAAAGTGAAAATGAAAGAATTATAAAATATTTTTCACCATTATCATTTAAACCGCTCAAAAGTGAAGTTTTATATGCTCCATAGTCCGCAAGACCACTCTCAGTTGCAATGTTAAAAAAATGTGTGTATTGATTTTAGCTACAGGAGCAAGACAGACGAGAAAGATGATGATAATTTTAAGGTTTTGGGTTGAGGTGACAAAACTAGCACAAAACTTTCAGTCTAAATCTTGTATCAGTAAAAAAGTTAGACATAATAACAATGACTTTAATCTCTATCTTGACAAAAAGTCTTAATGAGGTATTTTAGTATACGTTAAATGGTTGTTATTTGAAAAAAAAATGTATTTTCATCGTTTACATACATTTTAATTATCAAAATTGCTTAAAAAATTATATAAACCTTCCCACAAATAAATATAAAAGTCATAATAATTACATGAGTTTTTTTTTCCTTAGAGCACAAGGTGTGCACGGATGTGGCATCAGCGTTCCCATCGAGAACGTCGTGCGACGGCGTTCTGGTACCCCGCACCGACGTTCTCGAGTTTTTTTGGTGCAGCGTTCGTATGAAGAAGTCGGGAGGTTCAGTGTTCAGTATTCGTTATTTATATTACTTATTTTGTTTTCTTCTTCTCCAAACGATTTTCAGTCTAATTTTTTTTTTAGGTTGAAGAAGAAGAAGCGCAGGTAGCAGAAGAAGAATGTGTCTATGGTTTTAGGTTTACACGGAGGAGTATATTGTTTGGGGATTGGGCCAAGCCCATTATTAAAAAAATGGCCTACTAAATATTAATTGTTAGCGCATACATTCATCTGGAGTGGTGATGAGGTTACTATTGAATGAATAGTAACTTCTCACTTTTTTTATATATATATATATATTTTCCCCCTAAAATATAGTTTTTTCCTATTTTTTTCAACAAAAATATTCTAATAATAACAATTTTTTGTCAACAAAATTATTCTAATAATATCTTTTTTTATTATTATTCTAGTTTTTTTTTCTCCAGGAAATATAGTTTTTTCCAAAAAAAATTTGTTCAACAAAAAATTTCTAATAATAACAGTTTTTTTTTTCAACTAAATTATTTTGATAATTACAAAAAATGTTTTGACTTATAATATTTAGTGTCTTAATTTATCATTTAAATACAAAAAAAAACATTACTTTTTTTTAAAAAAGAGTTATATAAATTTGTTATTAATTTAACTTTTTTCAATTATACACATAAATGTTGGTATAGTAAAAAAAATAGAACATAAAGACATTATATTTTATTCAAGTAAACCATAAAGACGTTAAATTTACGTTCATACATAGCTCCTTAATTTGACTACTTACTAAACACTCCATTATAAGTTACGCATATATATTTTTTTTTTCATAAAATATTCTAACAAATTTTGTTCCGCCGCAACGCGCGGGTTAAAAACTACTCGTTTATATACATAGTAGGTAGAACATTCTTTTTTTTAGTGAATGAATTGTTATGTTATTTAATTTTGTTGTTATTTATAATAACTTTTTGAATTATTTGTTTTTTATATATTAATTTATGCAATTATCTTTAATAAAAATCAAATAAAACAAATAATAAAAAACTCTAGAACATTGTGATTTCAGTTTCACCACATCACAAGAATCCTCACTTTCAATATTCTCCATAACACTGTCCAGAACACCGTTTTCCCACACCATGTACTTTTAAAGGCTAATAACCAGACACCTAATTATTAATCCATGAATACATACAATCGTCTCATCTAAAACTCAAACACAACCTCTTATTTGAAAAGGATCATCTTGATAATGCTAATTCAATAATTGTTTGGTAAATAACTTTAGTTAGTACTAATAAATCATCAAATCAAATACAAAAAATATCTAGTTTTTACATACCCACGTACAATAACAACAAAAAAGGGAGTGTCTCAATGTCATTCCTTGATTCGAAGTTTTATAGCAAATTGGTCAATTTAAAACGTGACCCATAAAAATGAACTCAATTCCAAGAAAGTTCGTCATAACTTTTTTTCTTTTTTTCACCACAAGAAAATAAAAGACTCTGGACTTCACATTTCAACAATCATCAAGCTTCGATCTTTGAACTAAATTAGCAATCTTTCTTCTAAATTTTTTAATCTTTTCTAGATTTTTATAACAAAATCTCAAAATGGGTCTTGCTACCCAAGAAGCAATCAATCAATTCAAGGCTTTAATGGAGCAAGGTTTGTTTATTTGCTGATTTTTCAAGATCTTGTTTTTATAGCTTAACAATTTACTAATTTTGACTTTTTGGGATTTTTTTATTTGCAGTTGATGAGCCTCTAAAAAGAACATTCAAGGTTTTGCAAGCTTCTTCCTTTACTACCCTTTTAGATCTATCATATAAAATCTTGAATTCTAGTCTCAGAGGTGCATATACTATAGTCAAAAAAAGTCAAGATCTTTAATGTTGTGGGTAATTTTATGAGCTGGGTTTGAAATGAGTATACCCTTAGAAGCATTTAAGTTGTTGCTATAGGAATATACTGTTTTGGGTTTTAAGTAGTTTTAAGTAAATGATTGATGAAATGTTGTGTGTTATTATTGTTATTTGTTCAGAATGTTCATCAAGGATATATTGTTGAAACTTTGGAGAGATTTCTTAAAGCTAGAGAGTGGAATGTTACCAAAGCTCACAAAATGGTATGATTTGTAAATGCTATGCTTAAATTTTATGATAGTGCTGAATGTTCTTGTTGAGTGATAGTTTGTGTTAAATGACAGTTGGTAGATAGCTTAAATTGGAGGCTGCAAAATGGGATAGATGACATTTTAGCTGTAAGTATTTTTTTACGGTTAAAACAGTTAAATCTGCAATGCGAACGGTAAATTGGTGTAGTATGTTGGAGTATTAGATATGGTTTTGTTATGCAGAAACCCATACTTCCTGCTAATTTCTATAAAGGAGTGCGTGATTCGCAGCTGATAGGAGTGTCTGGTTACACACGAGAGGTTACATTTACTCATCTTTATAATTCAGTATGGAAAATTTATGTTACTTTTTAGTTTTATTTATTTGTGATTGTATTGTTTCCTACAGGGTCTTCCGGTTTTTGCTATTGGTGCAGGCCTCAGCAGTTTCGACAAAGCATCTGTAAGGGTTTTATTTAAAATCTAATGAAAACCTGTTACAGATTTTGGTTGATGGAATATCAGGTGTTTAACTTTCAAAAACTTTATGTTGCAGATCCATTATTATGTGCAATCACACATTCAAATTAATGAATATCGGGATCGTGTGATTCTGGTGAGAAGAATTAGGATTTACTTTACCTAATAAGATGGGATTTCATTTTTTTTACTTCTAATTTCAATTGGTGAAATTATTGTAGCCGACTGCAACGAAAAAGAATGGAAGATATATAGGCAAGTGTGTGAAGGTTTTAGATATGAGTGGACTAAAGCTTTCGGCATTGAACCAGATAAAGGTACACCAACTTATTATATTACTCGTATTAGCACATGCTTAGATATGTAGGTAAATATTAAGCAAATGCTCACTTATTCATTAGAAAATAGAAAGCTTTACAAGGTAAGTTTCTGGTCCCTCAACTATTGCTTAAGTAGCAAGTATTCAGCCATGGGTTTAAACATCACATTCATGGCCTAACTTGTGTTTTTTGTATTTATTTAGAAGATATTACGGATCGAAATTCATTAATCAAGATTGATCTTTTTGGCACTGCAGCTGCTGACGACAATCTCTACAGTTGATGATCTCAACTACCCAGAAAAGACCATCACATATTATATAGTAAACGTCCCATACATATTCTCGGCTTGTTGGAAGGTTCGTAACCATCAAAACTATATATTTTTAGTAAGTATTTGGAACCATAAATGACCAGAAGGAAAAAAAGACATTAATGTGAAAGTACAAATTGCATATGCAGGTCGTGAAACCACTGCTGCAGGAGCGAACAAAGTTAAAAGTTCAAGTGTTGCAAGGTGGTGGTCGTGACGAGCTGTTAAAGGTAAACTGATCACCATAAAATTACCACAAGTCTCTAGCAAGTAATAATGGGCTAATGTTTGACGTGTAGATAATGGACTATACGGCCCTCCCTCATTTCTGCCGAAGAGAAGGATCAGGGTCAGGATCTTCTCGACATTCGAGTGATGATTGCTACTCATTGGACCATCCTTTTCATCAAGAACTCTACAGCTACATGAAGCAGCAATCGGGGATCCGTGAACCTTTAGAACCATCAAAGCAAGGATCGGTGCACGTTGACGTGCCCCTGGGGGACCCAGAAGACGCAGAAAGATGCAGAACGTTGGAATCTGAGTTGAAGAAGCTCCGAACCCATAAGAGCCTTAATGGGTCTTTAGCAAATGTCAAGATCAGTGATTAATTAAGGTCTTCGTCGTATATGATGAAAACCATTAATTGGTATTATGCAGAGGTCTTTAGTCATTAGTAGCTCAAACTATGTTGGATGTATTTGTAAACCTGATATATGTATCATCTATGTCGTGCTTAGATCTGATCCATTGGAACAGCCTTATTAACTTTTTAGGTAGGTATTGCAATAGAGATGCTTTAGTAATGGGCATAGTAAATATGTCATTTGTATCACTTAAGGTTATACTTTTCATGTAAATTGGGTAATATTTTATATTCCAGTTATGTGATGGCTAAAGGTTGGATATCTATCTTACAGTATCTTGGCAATGCACAAATATCTACAAGACTACAATTTATGTTATAATGCAAACAGTAGACAGGTAAATGGAAAGGGATTTTCTCTAGGTAATCCGGAGAATGGCTAGACTTTTTTAGTCTAAGGTACGCGTCTAATCGGTATTTATGAAACCGTTTCCGAATTATTTCCCCAAACAGCTTAAAATGTTCATCCCACGAAGTTTGAACTTCAGTCTATTTTGAGACCTTCATTACAATTTATTACTAGATCATTTTGAACATTCTATTAATTTAGCAATCATTTGACCTCAATTTGTACCTAATATCAATTTTAGACAACAATCTAATAAATGAGTTGCATGTATTGTTACCAACTCACAATCACCAACAACCTGATAAGCATTGCCACTGATTCAAATCTAAATCTCAATAGATAATCGAATAAAAAAAACATATTTTTTTTCAAACCTAAATAGAAGAAGAAATATTCATACATCTAGACCAGATGGAAGCAAAAGATGATGTGTATCTATCTATAGCTTTGATGATGTACTGTAAATCTACATACCCAAACAAAAGAATTGAGTCAACACATGTCAACTATATCTGTACATCCAACAGTTAGTCCCCTTCTGTAAACATTAAAAGAAACACAAATACATGACTGCACATGCAACTACACCATATTTGCCAATTATTGGTGTAACAATTGGTCACAACTAATCACTACTAATGTCATCATCATCTTCCGTGATCGAAACCTATTTGCTTTCATCTGCTTTCCTAACTTGAGACTTCCATACACCCTGTATTCACAAGAACAACCTTTGCTTAATATGGAATGAAGAAAAGGGAAATAAGAGGAAACTGGATGAATAGATGAGGACACATACAAGTGGCATGTCATCTGACAACTCTTCATCTTGATCATCTTCATTGGATTTTTCACTAGTTAAGCTCGGGGACTGTTTATCTTCTTCCACTTCTTGATCGGATCCTGACCCATTTTTAGTTTCTTGATGCCCGGAATCGTGTTCGATTTCCATTGAGGATTCCGGATCACTTAACCTATTTTCTGCATCTTTAGCTTCCTCTCTATCACTTGCCTCTTCATCTGCACAAGTAAAAATAAAACCCACAAAGTCGAGTTAATAACCACGAAAAAAACTCAAATAGCAATTAGTGTCAGGTGATAAGTTATGCCAAGTAACAAATTTCCGGGTTCCTGATTTATTTGTCTTACAACTATTATCTGAAAATAACTCTACAAAATAGAAAACAACCTGTGTCCAATGTATCAACTTTAGAAAAAGTGGCATACTCGTGCCCATGCTCAGATTCGGCCTCACTCTCAGGCTCGGGCTCGGGTTCTGTCGTATCCAGATCTTGTTCTTTTTCTACTTCCAAATATTCAAGAGTTCTCCGGGTTACCCCCTTCTGTCTTTGTTTGGTATTTTTTCTCGGTGTTCTTTTGCTTTTTACCGTGGAAGGTGGAGATCTGTCGATGTCATGTCATTAACATTTCAATGAACATTTATTATTTTCCTCCAAAACATTATCAATTACGAACTTGTTCTTACTCACCTATTTGTTAACTCCTTAACTATCTTGGAATTATCCAAACCTTTAGTTTTCTTAGCCAACCTGCAAAACACTCAAGATACGCTTAAATCCTTACTCCAAACTAAGTGACTTGCCAAAGACAAAATTACAGATAATACAAGGTTGATTTCATGATTTAGGGCATACTCACCCTTTTTTAGCACGTGGACTCTTGGACAATTTATTCCGCTGTACAAAGAAGTAAACAACATGCAAGATCAATATTCTGAACTTTAAGCAAATAAGGCTGATAAGGAACATAAATACAAACCTTCGTAGGTTTGGGAGTGTTGGCAATTAGCTCCCACTTCTCCTTGTCCAAACTTATCACTTCAACGTCACCATCATTATATAACACCTTCAACATTATACAAGTTGGAAAATTAGATGAAATAAATGTTTTTAATTTACATTAACAATTAGATTTAAGAAACGGCAGCAACAAAACAACAATGTCTGAGCAGCTTACCACATGTTTTTTCTTTTGATGGTCATAGGACTTCACTAATCCTTCATAAAACCTGCAATTTCCCAATTTAGAACTTGAATGCTTAACAACTACTCCCTCCGTCCCATTCTAAGTGTCTCTATTTCTATATTAGGTTGTCCCAAAACAAATGTCTACTTAGATGTGACAATCATTAAAAACAAACAAAAAAATGTGGTGACAGTGTGGTGATTCATTGGACATTTATAAAACTATGTGCATTCATAAAGTGGACAATTAGATTGGTATTTGGGATGGAGGGAGTATCCTTCTTACTAGATATAGAAGAAAAGCATACTCTTTATCCATAGGCCACCAAACTTTTATTCGTCTGCCAATCAAATCTGTAGTGTGACTTTCCCCTTCCTTTGATGTGCCCTGGAGAGCAGAAGTCACGATGTAATAACTAACAATTATGATCACAAAACTTAAAATTGTCAGATTTAACAAACCTTTGCTAATCCTGCCACACTTCTTCGTTTTCGCTTCCTGATAGATCCTGACTTTTTATTACCATCGTTATCCATATACTTTTTAGGCTTTTCCAAATTACTGTCATCAGTATTCTCATGTTCTTCTGTTTGTACATGACTTTTAATTTTTAAGTCACTCGGCCCCAAAGAAAGTTTATTTTCATCACTCAATTTAATATTATCAAAAGCTGACAACCCCTTCGACCTCTGGCGTTTAGTTACAGAAAGTTTCATTTTTTCAGTAGGTATTCTTTTCCTCTTACGCTTTTCATCAGTTTTATCATGACCATTGATGGCAACGAACTTATTTGGGACACCTAAATTCTCCAGATTGATTTCTTTCACCATCTCCAAGATTTCAACATTAGTATCAATATTGTTAATTTCAGCAGCAGGTTCTTTTAATCCATTTTTCACTGCCGCCTTTCTTTCCTTTGCTCCTTTAGCTTTTAGCCGTTCCAAAATTTTTCCTAAAGGCACCTCGACACCACCTGCCTCTTCACCGTCCATCAACATCTCTTCGACAATATCTTTTGAGGAAACCTGAACAAAAATAAATGAACTATCACTAACTCAGCAACTTGTTAACTTTTACGTATATATTGTTATGTAGATGTAAGTTTCCATGATGCAAATATTAGCAGTATTAACATACTTCATTAGCTTCAATGTCAAGCGACTCAAAGTGTGCAATAGCACTAGCATCTCCCAACCACGTCTGGCCCTTAAACACGTGTTCATTATCTGCTTTCTCATTATTTTCTTTCTCATCTTCTTTATTTTCTTCCTTATTGTCTTCTTTTTCATCTTCTTTATTTTCTTCATTCTTATCTTCTTCTTTCTGGCCCTTTATATTGTCTTTTTTGTCAAGCGGTTTGTACAACACTTGAGGTATAGATACATGTATCAACAGTTCCTGAAGATCTTCTTGCTTTTGGGCTAACCGCTTGGTGATTGAGAAGCAAAGGTCACAGATTGCATATGACTTCTGCCCAAGTAATACAAGTTAATTACTTCTGCCCAAGTAAATATTTCATTTGCAATATAATTTGTTTACACCTTCTGTATGTGATTGTACCTTTGAAATGTTTGAATCTACAGCATCTTCAGAGCTCCTGATGCTTTGAAGAATAGACAGAACTGAAATAACCTCTTCCTTCTTTAGACCCTTGCCAGGCTTCCCTTCTTCATCGCCAAGTGCCAGCATCGATATGAATATATACAATTTCCTGGATAATTACACATATAAATTTTGTATTATAATTAGATTTAATAAACATGAAACTGCAAGAGTATGCATGAAAAAAGCAATACGGTATACCTGAAAGTCGGTTCATATGCTTTGAGATCCTTGCATTCATCAATATCTGGAAATGTAGGATGATGTGCAAGTCCATGAATCAAATAGGGAAGAATGTACTCGGGAAGAACCACGGATGAGTTTCCATCACTTTGCACCGCCACTTGACGAGCTTTCCCTTGCTGACACATCTGAATGATGTCATTTAGATTACGATTCTCCTGCCAAAATCATGCACATTTAGTAAGAATATAGCATGCTTGAATTATTCTTCAAAACCTCCCCAACATAAGAAAATTTGCAAACGATCCAGCGACACCAACCTCAGATTTCTCAACCTGAACTGATTGAAGAGGTTCAAAACCAAATAAAAAGGCACAAGCATATTTCGGGTCCAAACTCCGGTCCTTGATGTATTGATGAACTTTGTTGAGAAATAGCTTCTTAGCTTCAGGGAATTCAGCCTGCATGCATTGTAAAAATAACATGAGAGATATAATAAGTTATTCTGCAAGCTGCAGAGAAAAGCAAATAGAAACAGATATATAAAAAAGTTACGCATATATTTACCTCAGATGTTCTCAAAGTGAGGTAAAATACATCAATAGGAACGTTCTTATCCCAATGCTTTGACAGACGAAGAATAGCCTTGGCTGAAGCTAGCTTCAAATGTGCTTTATCAACAGAACTGAGGAACAACAAATGATGTAACTTCCCATTAAAAATCTTTCATATACAACCTTACCAGTAGGGATGGTGCCATGGTGGCAATGGGCTCTGGCCAAAACAAAGTATAAAGCGAAACAGGTAGGGTTGACCCGTAACATTATTTGTCCTTTTCAAATTTTATAATAAATATTACTGTCAAATATGATCAACAAAATTATGTTATTTCAACAATAAACGAATTTATAAAATAAAAATGATGTAACAGGTTTTATGGAATAAAAAAATAGATGTTAGAAACTTTCAACCGATTTGACGCGCAATCAAAAAAATCATAACCCTAATCGACCCAATTATACGTTAATGGGTTGATATTGCCACGTCTACTGACCAAGTGATAATAAAGTGTTCCAGTGAGCAAGATTACCTTGATTCAATATCTTTTGATATTTCCCCAAAGGAAAGTACGTTCTTGAGATCTTTGATCAGTTCATCAATCCCAGTGCGGAGATGTGCATCTTTCACAGGCAAATAGCTTTTTACCAGAGTTTTAATGCCATATATCTAGACAATAAATTTTGACAGAATGTGCATAAGAAACTTTCAAAATCCATCAAAATTTGAAGGTTCGATTAACGGAATTAAACTCACCTTCAATGAACAAAGTTCAGTCCTATTATGCCACGATTCTTTGGTTTTGTCTCTTGTTTCCTGAAGCAAACTCTGCATTAGTCATATTGAATAACAAGTATAAGACAGCAATTGAATTCAACTCGTACCTCACTGCGCCCTAAGATATCTTCTTTTATAAAGCCTTGAATTTTGGTTTCTTGAGTTTCAAAAACTGGCATGGCAATTTGTGCAATGCAGCCCAGAGATTGTAGGACAGAAGGCAAATGTGTCTTCTTCTCTAGCAGTTCCACAAGTTTCTGTACATTTTCCCAAAAAGAAATATATAAATAAAATAATAATCATCAACGCATTTATTTTTGTATACAAGAAGTTAAAAACACACACACCCATAAATCAATTTAATACCTTGTATAGAACAGACAGTGATTTGAGCCCATCATCCTTTGTTATAGCTGCTAAAGCATGTACAGCATATTTGGCTTCCCTCCTACTACCTTCTAAACATATCCTCTCCAGAATTAGATCCAATGTGCTGTTAAACAATATAATTAGTATTCAGAGAAACAAACACAAAGGACGCCTTAAATGTTACCAAAGTTGATATTTTTTCAAACCTAGATGATTCACCCAGCTGTTCGCGAATTGTTCCACCTGCTTTTGCTAGAGCATGCAAAACACCTTCCTTTATTACTTCATTATCATCTTCAAGAAGACGGACTAAATCTTTTTCAGTCCCACTAAACAATAAAGGACAAAAGGAAGCAAGCATCTGGAAAATATACAACTTATGTCAAGATTACAAGAACCAGGCATCATGATCGTACACAATTAAAACCAAATGCAGTTGTGAAATTTTACCACAACTATATTCATGCAAGACTGAGTCAGCAGTTTGTTTTCAGAAGTTTTCGCCTCAAGAAGAAGATCTTTAACGTCTTCCTTGTTGAAGAGTATATAAGAGCACTTCATAGAGAGAATGCTCAAACATCCATAAAGCGGATGTTTCTGACCAACTATCTCAAGCAACTCATCCTGTCAAACATACAAAATGGTTAAATATGTATCGACAATACACGTCAATGTTGGAACTTGGAAGATAATATGGTCAAGTCACCAAGACAGCAAATTGTTACCCGAGCTTTACGACTTTGAAGAGAAGTAGTGGCGGGATCAAGTAGTGCTGACAACATTTTCCATACATTAGCATCCTTTAGTTGATGGAGAAGCAGAAAATCCGCCTCAGCTTTTGCGGTGTCTGTGAAACAGTGAGACATGAACCGAAAGCAAACCGTGATTTTCTTCTGGATCTCTGAAGCATCAGTTTCCTGACAAAAAAAGAAGAAGAATAACATATAAAAAATGCTTAGGGTGTTTTAGTTGAAGAAAAATGCAGGAGTTTTCCAGAAGATTTTCTAAGAAAAGTTAAAAAGTGGAAAATGTGTTCAAAATGGGTTTTATCCAGAAAAGTTTCCAAGAAAATGGAAAACTCAATTATCTATGTTATAACTAGGAGTTGGAAAACAAGTATTTCCACTTTTGCCTCTGTGACACTACCTCCACTTTGCTAGAACTTACCAAAATCTTCTAATCTTAACTAGTTTTCCAAAATGGAAAATGCAACAATAGTTGAACACATTTTATAAATTTTCAACATTTTTCTAGTAAATGAAGACTCAATATAATTTCTTAGAAAATTAGAGAAGGACAATTGTGGAAAATTTTCCACAACTAAACCCACCCTTACCATTTTGTTGATAACAAACATCTTTGTCCTGCCTGTGGATAGCAGTTAGAGGTAGCCAAATGGGGCGGGCCAGACAGGTTGAGTAACAAGTTTAACTTTTGGTACGGGTCAGAACTCTTTTTGTCCAAAATATTTTTGACTTTTTCATTTAAAGCTAGAGTATCAAATACGATATCAGAAATATGTTAGTAATAATCTAATTCTTAGGGGGTCTTTGGATTCGCAAGTTTTAAGCTCTAAAATTACATTCTGGAGACTTTTGACCAGTATACTTTTTAGCCAACTTTTCTTTAATCTTACCCATTTTACTGGTTAGCAATAAACATAATCCTAATTGACCCATTCATAAGTGAGCAGATCACAACTATCACATCATTTAGCAGTGAATGAGAGCGAACCTTATACATCTTCCTTAGAGAAAGATACTTTTGCAACTCTAATTGTAACCTGCAAAATACAAGTAGAAAATTTGAACTGGTTCAAGAGTATAGATTCATCACACACAATAACAAGAACGTGAAGGATCCCATTATCATAACAAACCTTTGCTTTTGCTCCAGTATTTTCTCTAAAGCTTTCATCTCCACCTTATCAAATTTCGAGACTAATTTGACCCACGTTCTAACCTTATCTCTGACTGAAAATTCAGCTGGAAAAAGGGCTGTGCATAGAATGTGTTCAACTGTATCTGATCTGCAACCCGGAAGACATTTATATTCTTTTATAAACATTCACCCTTATATTACAGATACAAATGGAAATACGAAATCATAAAAGTTGAAAACATTGAGAACTTGTTACATACCTAAAATCTTTGTCATAAAAACATCTTAAAACTCGGCCAGGAATCCAATCATAATCATCTCTTTCAAAATCCGAGCAGCACATGCGGTATATCTCAGATAACTTCTCCATGGTATACTTTTTCACAAGAAGCTGTATTATTATAAATTTATAATATCAGTTAGTACTTATAATGAAGTTTGATCAAGTATACAATTACAATTAAAAAAGAAGTAGAAAGAAGAGCTGAGTGTATACAGATTTGTCACGCAGTCGATCGGCTACAAGCTTTATGGTATCGACTGAAATAGAAGCTAACTCACGACATGCTATGTCCGAAACTACTGCAACCACTTTTTGGCGTACGCTTTCATCATAATCCAACAGGCGGTCACATAGGGCAGCTAATATAAGATGAAGAATATTAAGTAACACTTGAAGTGAATAATGTAATGTAGAATAATGTGAAAGATATCGAGAATTACCAATTAACTGACGAGCTTCTGGTCTGAAGGGATTGGAAAACATACAAAGCTTGACATGTTCAAGGACCGACATTCGAACCTCGACAACTCTATCAGTCAACCTCTTCAAAAACTCCAAAAAGATTGGGTGAAATGTCTCGGGAATGCTACATCCAGGGATAGAGAAAAGGTCTCCCACCAGTTTGACAGCTTTTAACCGAACCTCTATTTTATCTGTCTGTAAATGTCATCGCAACTTACTAAAATTACAAATAAAACTATTGTAAAACAAGTTTGTCTTAACACAGAGCGACATTAATATTTTAGATGATGTAAAATAAGTTTGTCTTGACACAGTATGATGACCTAAAATGATAACAATCACATATTCTGCATACTTATCTACTACCACTCACAAAACATATATCCTTTCTTCATACAAATGTTAATTTTTGTCATTTTATTAATTGAATTCCTCAAATAATCAGAACTTGTCAAATACTCAAACGACTGATCATTACAACTTCAAAAGGCAAATTTACATTATCCTAAAGAACCTATTTTATATTTTTATTACAGCCAATTCTAAATACTTAATATCACATAATCAGATCCAAACACCCCCTTAGTTGCTAAAGGCACAAGTAAATCGAGGAGGATAAAAGCATATATGATTACCAAGAGCTCTCCAGATAGGTAAGGCACGATCCCCGTTAAGGCCTGAGGGGCACAACGGTAGATATCATAAATGACTTCATGGTAATCAATTTGAGACATTGAAGAAGTACTCTCTTCTCCTGACATTGATTTTACAATAAACTGCTTAATTCCAGGTTCAAGTTTTCCAGCACATTGCACTATTACATTCATCGCAAGCTTCCTTGCAGCCATTGTTATCGCCTATCGAATCAAATTCCCAAATTTAGTTCTCAACATAAACATATTTGATCCAAGGAGAATCAACAAATAGAATAACTCACTTTCTTATCTCGGCCTAAAACAGAGAGAATAATGAGCAAAAGGTCCTCATTAATATCCTCACTCTCTTCCAAAAGAACCACCATGATTGTCTTCATTGATGTGATAACACTCTCAGAATGCTCATCGCTGCATGTATATAGTGAATACGTCTAGAAAGTTTGAGCTAAATAAATTACTGTACATTGCTTAACGAAAAATAAGATCGAGCCATTGAATTATCTAAATTCAACAAATATTAAACCTGGCAACAGCAAAAAATGTTCTGAACATTTCATTGATTAAATCATCACAATCAAGGTCCAACATCACAACGCACGATCTATATTTGGCTACAGTTTCCAAGATAGTCACTCTCCGCCCGAAAGATGGGCCTTTGGTATCTCGTAGCCCACTGAATGTGCTTACAATTAATTGAAATACGTCCTGAATCATGCAAAACGGCAATAAGATGATGACCATGCAACAAAATTTGAAATACCAACAAAAATACCTTCAAAATTTCATCATCGTATGGCGCTTCAGGGGCAGTTACTCTGGTTATCTCACATGTACAGGTGGCAACAAGAAGCTTAACTTCTTTATCGTGATGTTTTAGTAATTCGTGCTTCCCAATGGCATTAATGAGAGGCTGCATTGATTCCAATACCGCTTTTGGCGGTGATTGCTCTATTTCTGACAGACATGCTACAGCTTGCTGCAGTAATTTAGACCATACACATTATTTCTATTATGATATCCCTCAAGAATCGCATTATCTTTACTATTTTGTCTATTTCACAAAGAATTTATCTGAACTATATTTTGTGTTCATCAGTGATCTTAGGTTTCTAACACCAGGGGTTCAAGCACCAAATAAATGATTTCTAAGAAACTTCACATCTTAACTAAACCTAAAACCTTGACCCTCAAATTCACAGACCAGAATAGCATATGCAATATTATAATATGTTTTTAAATTCCATTTGTGTTCTTCAGTGATCTTAAATTTCAAAAAAAAAAAAAGATTAGGGTTTCATGTACCAAATAAACACTATTTGAGTAGCTTTTCACCTTTATTAAACCTAATTTTCAGGTATTGTACATCGACACTCAAAATTAGAGACCGGAAAACTTAACCTAATCAACCATAATCGTCTTCGAAATGGGGTGCATGGATAGGTCAACGTTGTCGGTTTTCAAAGTCAACATTATTTACAAATCTAACTCAGCGTAACTGGAAATACGAATGAAATAAAAGATGCAAACTTTCAACACACCCACTACTTATCTTCCACATTGCTTCAAACCCAACCCTAATTCCCACCAATTTTTCACAACATCTTCAACTAACTCACGAATTCTCCCCTAAATTAACTAAATACGCAACAACGGTTTTATACAAACACAGAAAAACCAAAAATATATCCTTTTTTGTACAAATAAGAAAAAGCATTACCATAATTAAGACATCACAAAACAAATTTTATTAATTGTATATTCATTTACTCCAAAAACAGTCCAATTATAAAACCAAATGGTTAATGAAGTTGCATATCTTCCCCACTCCTTAAAACCAAACCCTAATTTCATACAAAAATATATACAATTAAATTCCCAACACACACATACAGATAAATATCACCAAAACACATTATTTATCCCTCAACAAACCAACTACCAACTTCAGAACCTTCATACCCTAAACAACAAAAAACCCAAATTCAAACAAACATAATTTCAAACATTCAAATTAAGAAAAGGTACAACCTTTTGTTCACAAGAATGAAGTAAACCAACTAAAAAACCTAAAAGATACAATCTTTTTCAGGAACCCAGATAGCAAATTGCATAAAGATTGAGAATTTCAATGAGTAAAAAGAAAAAGAAGGTACCTTTAAAAGTTTGATGAGTGTATCTTTATTTGCAGGTGGGTTTTCGAGTTTGGATCCAATTTCTTCTAGAAGTTTCTTAAGCTTTTCAGCCATTGTTAAATTGTTTTTGTTGAATTTTGATTTTAAATCGCTGCCATGAAAGAAAGAGGGTGGGAGAGAGAAGAAAGAAATAGAGGGGGGTTTTCGAACAAGAAAGCGAAACTTGTGTGTGTGTGATTTTTATTTATGTACGCGTGTAATGTAACTCTGGATTTACTGCATTTTATGTCTTTACATCATCAATGTCAAATAGTCAAAAGTCAAAACTCTAACATGTGTACTTTTTATTTATTTTTTTAATTTTTTCCTTTTCTCTTGTATTTTACATGAATATTAACTTGCATAATATACAAATTATGAAAGAGTGATGATACTTCGACCGTTCTTTTTTTGATAAATTCGTCAAATTTCTGTATTAATTATGTGTACATTACAAACTATTAATGCACAAATATGGTAGATTTATCAAAAACAGTAGTAAAAATATCACCACCCATTATGAAAAGGAAATAGTTTTTTATATATATTTTGTATTAGCACTTTGAGTATGTGAAATGCATGACATATATATAAGAAAATTATGGAGTATATTATAACTATTTTCAAAAAAGTATTAATATTGTTAATTGAAAATATCAATTGTCGTTGAAAAGGAAAAAAAGTTTTCAAACAACCAAAATATATATGAAACAAAATTAAAAGTTTTTGTCGGTAACTATATGAGAAAACAAAAACAACGTGTTCAAAATGCTAACGTGATATATTACAATTTTAACAAATTTTAATATAAGCAAGCATTTGTAATAGTCTCAATTCAACATATTAAATCTATTGTTGTGTTTAAACTATTTTTTTTAAATGCTAACTTCTATTAAAATGAAACAAGCGAAAACAAGATGCAATCATAAGGTTCCAAGCAGGAACCAAAGAACAGAAAAGGGAAAATAAAAGATAAAAGAGGTACAAACCGACACATTGAAGAGCACCTATCTATTACATTTTGTGGTCTTTTGTAGAGTCTTATAGAGTCTGAAGGTTTCGAAATCCATCTCGAATGATCTAACCCATAATATCTAGCGCCAATCCATATATGTGTTAATGTGTTAATTAATGATAGTGATTCGTAAAGTTTGTGATTTAGTAATATTGATTTTATTATATTTTTGGTTTTATTTCCTATTAATTAGATTCTATTATCGAATATATATTATTGTGTAGAATGTATCAACTAAAGTATGTGCAATTTGCAAATTTTTAGGATTAACTAAAATGATATTATATAATTTATATAATATATATTATTTTGCAAAAGGTATTAAATAAAATATGTCCAATTTACAAATTATTACTCCCTCTGTCCCAAATTAAGTGTCCTGTATCAGATTTGAAAGTCTTTCTTTTTCAATTTTGACCATAAATATTTTTGTTTGTGTTATATATTACTTTATGAAAATTATACCAATGAAAATATATTTAAAATCCAATCCATACATATATTTTGCATTAAGTATTATATAACACAAACAAAAATATTTAAGGTCAAAGTTGAAAAGGGAAGACTCCAAAAGTCAAACCATGATACTTAATTTTGAACGGAGTGAGTATGATTTAAAATGATTATAATACTTAAATCTATATAAATGGAAAGCCATCTGGCATTCTTATAAATTTTGTAAAATTTTAAAGCAATTATAATTTAAGACATGTATCATGATGATAATATAAAGATGCCATTTAAGAAAAAAAAACTGTTTTATATAGATAGATAGATTATTAACTGATATATTACTCACGGTGATGAATTGATAATGATAGCTTGATGTGTAGACTTGAAGATTCAGAATACGAAATGTAGGGTTAATAATAAAAAAAAATAAACAATGATACGTTACTATAATATACTGTTCTGTAGGGGCGTGCAAATTTCGGGTGCACCGAAAATGCCCGAGAACTTAACGGGATCAAAACTAAATCCGAAATAATCGAGACTACTTGGTTCGTCCCTTGGTCCTTCGATTAATGCATTTTCAGGTCTTGGGTCGGTTCAAACTGAACTCGCAAAAACCCAAAAAAAAATCGAACGGAAGATTTTAATCTATATATTTCTTAGATATTATTACGTGTCTTATTCTAATTTGTTAATTATATTAAGTATATTATTACATGACTAATTGTTATGTCTTTAGTATAGATGTTTCGGATTCTATCAAAACAAGTGAATGCATGAAACTTGATATTCAATTTACAATATTTGGTTGAATTTCTGAAGTACTGACACAACTTATTAACAAAGACTAATGTGAGACCGTTTATCACTTAGATTATTTGTTTTATATGCTTGAACTTTGCAATTAATTATAAGCACATAAATTTAGGTTTTTGCTATCTGTATCTGTGAGTGTCAATACATTTATGTATAATGTAATAATCTGTGTTTGAATTGTGTTGGTGTACATATAAGAATTGATATATGTGTTTATGCATACCAAAGTTAATGTATGTGTAATATGTGTTAATCCATATATGTGTTAATTCTTGTATATTCCATTGCACATGATAAATCATCATGAATTATAATTTTCAATATATTTTTGTTCCGGGTCGGTTTTATGACCAGAATTGAATGGACTAAAGTGAAACTGGACTAAAACCGAATCATATATAGTTGCTCCAGTCCTCGGTTCTTGTTTGTTTAGTTGTTCAGATCTCAGGTCGGTCCGGTCCAGTTTTGGACCATGAACAGCCATACGGTTGTTAACTGCACCCCATAAAAATTGACATCCATAATAGATGCATAATATGTTATACTTTAACAAAAGTTTGGGAGGGCCAATACACTACTCGAAGTTCTACAAATCTAATAGATAAAGTAGCCTACATGATCAAATGTTGTGAATCCCTTTCTAGTGCAATTGATAGGAAGAAGTAGATATGAATCACACTACCTATACAAAATCAAGTTTTATTAAATCTAGAAGTAAAGTGACAATAGAAAAGGATACACATTGTCTGATCATACATGAAGCTTGACATTGTTAATCCATAAACCCCATACAAAGGCACAATCTTTTTAACATAAACAGATAACCTGCAGGTTTCTGACTAAATGTTAAATTGGTATTAAGAAGCCAATGCTGCTAGTTATCGTACATTTCAAAAGAAACATACTTGCAGGAGAAAAAATAATAAACATACTTGGTACAATGGTTTGTTACATCCCCTCACGTTATTTCTGATTGTATTTCTTCATAAATCGACATCCTGAAATGCTTTTATTCATGATTTTAATAGATCAAATATGTCAGATATTTGATTTGCGTAAAAATCCGGTTTGATATGATTCGAGGGATCCTGGAATGTTGACTGAGTTGTCACACCTGCAATCATCATCAACATAATATAGAAAAAAGGTCGAAGGAATAGCATACAACTATAAAAGTTAAGGTAATATAAGCGTTTGATTAGCTACCTGAAAAAACAAGTAGCGTTTTGCAGCCCGCAGCTTGTCCAAATAAAATATCGGTGTCTAATCTGTCACCCACCATACACATTTTACTAGTAGGAATGTTGTACCTGAAAACCAAAGATTCAAGTCAACTTACATATCTAACACCATCACATCATCATATGTAATTAAATTTAAAACTTTCTTATATAATATAAGTCACTACTCACTTCTTCTGTAAAAAGTCCATCAAAAACGTTGATGGTTTTCCAACCACAATAGGCTCTTTCTGAGTTGACCCACAAACGGCAGCAACCATACACCCTGCCCCTGGCCATTCTTGCAAATCAGTCATATTTCCAGTTGCATCACGGTTAGTAGCAATAAAAAGGCATCCTGGATTCTCACGAATGCAAAGAGTTCCGTACCTGATCACATTTTTGTAGCATTTCAACTTAAAACCAAAATATGTGGAATAAAACGAGTAAATGATGTATCTTACTGTAGTTTGTAATAATTTAAGTACTGATCAAGTCCAACAACAACTGCTCCAATCTGTCATCATACGTTACAAAGTTGGTATTCATGAACTACTACTGCTAAGCAGGAATTATAGAAAAATATTTCAGCTAACAACATGCTACATTACACTTCTATCATGCTCGAAGAGACTGTTGGCTTTAAGCTGCACAGTCTTTTTCCCATCTTCCTGCAGAGTTGTATACGTATTAATGTCCAAATAACATGTATACTTCTCAAATTCAAGAAAGAAATAAATACATAAAGTAAAAAGAAAAAATAAAAACAAGAAAAAGGAACAAAAGGAATTCTATCCTACAAAGTAGTAACAGCAAGGGATAACTTAAGTTTATAAGGAAAGTTTGCCGTGGGTATCCCCTTTACCCAACATATTACGGAGTACATAACTTTAGGTCACCATGAATTTGGCAATTAAATCCTTATAAGCAGCAAATGTTATATCACCTACTTTAATTCCGGTGATTTGTCAACGTTGAGAAACACTAATCTATGTTGCATTTGCATTATAGAATAGCAGGGGCCAAGTGCGTCCATAACAAATGGATTCGGTGTGCTTTTAAATGGAGAAACATATAAGACCAACATTCCATCATTACAGATAGTAAACTAGAGCTTGAGAACAAAAAAAAGAGAAACTTACAGGACCACCAAGACCAGTAAAACCAGCCAGTTTAAGCTCTTCTATTATGCCTTCCCCACCTATTACATAAACCTGCACCAACATATTGTATTTCGGTTACTTTGAGATGACAACGTACTGGAGTAAAAATATCAAAGACAAGGATCAAGTAACATATTTGTTACTAAAATGGTAAAAGATAAACTTGCAGGTATCGACCTTCTTCTCCGGAGGGAATTCATTAATTTTCAAGTACATAGCAGCTGCAAATGACGAAGAAAATATCTCTTCCTGCAAGCACTTGGTATTAGAGTATTGCATTCTTATACACTACATGAAATCTGGTGATTGCACGTAACAAACCTCAGTAACCGGGATTCCAAGTGACTGGAACTTCTTAGCATACTGTTTTCTGGATTTTGTTGAGTTGTTCGTCACGAAAACCAATTTCTTCCCCTGTAACAAAATACAACTAAGATGAAAATCAAGAATCTATATCCAAAATTCAGAGCAAGATTATCAAAACTGCAAGATGATCATCTTAAAATATATGGCAAATTGAGTATTATTATAGCAATGTACTTAAACTAACTATCACCAAGGTGGCCTAGTGGTATAGTGCCATGATGTCCTCACAAGAGGTCTTAGGTTCCAACTTCACTATAGTTTTGTTCTCGGTTGAAGTGGTCCTCAATTAAGCCGCGTACAAGTGATTTAAAAAAAAAAACTCATCCTCCTAGGTAACCTTATTAGGGAAAACCTCCTCCTTTTACCAGTTTTAACAATGTGCTTTAACTAATGTGACACCTGGGTCATTTACCTACTTTTATGTTTCCTGGGTTAGTTTTGTTCCATTAAAATGTGATAGTGTCTTTGTTCACTTGATGGCACGAATGACTGGTGCCACGGACCAGGGTGTTCCGGCCAATTTACACATTCACATAACAAAGTAACCTAAAAGTAAGTATCTTTTATTAACCTCAATGGAAAAACTAAAAAAAAATCAAGCAAAAATACACCTCTAAGGCTCTAATGATCACATTGAAAAAATAAATAATATATATATGTTAAAAAATAGAAATACCTTGGACCTAAGCATTTCAAGTGTGTGTGCAACACCATCAATGAGTGTATCTCCCTTCCATATTACACCTAATAATCATCATCATAATCATCACAAATTGAAAAAAATGTTTAATAATACTAAACTTAATTAACAAAATTATATAATAAATAAAGTGGGTATAAAGTTTATGAATACGAAAAAAAAATTACCATCGCAATCAAAGAGGAAAGCATCAACTGAATCAAAGAGATTTTGAACATTTTTGACAGATAAAGGTTGACAAACAGAAGCAGATGAATCTGTTGTTGATTTATCATCATCACCCATGGCCATGATCATCAACTACACTTTTTCAGGGCCAAGAAACAAGAAATGTTAAAGAAGAAAAGAACGAATATATTGAAGTAAAAATAAAATGTTATTCTTTTTTTGGGGTTATAATAAAAATTCACAAGGGAAGGGAATATGTTATAGTATTATATTCCATTTTTACTTGTAATTTGTTTGGTTCTCATTGGCTCTTTAGCTTATGTGTTTGTGGTGGGTGTGTCAGTCACTTCCACCCTATGGTTTAGCTAGTGATTGGCGGAATAATATTTGGGGGTGTTTCATGTTTGGTTAAGTTTCTTAGAAAGAGGATCTTCTATTCTATGATAAAATCTTCCAAAACCTAGTTTTTAAGCACGTAGTGTGTGATCGGCGTTTTGTTAAAATTCTGACTTGAAAATACTGTCCGACGGCATTTTCTACACGGCGATGGTATTTTTTAAACAATGTTATAGAGCAGCGTCCGAGCAATAACATTGTATCCTTCTTTTTTTCTTCTTATTTTACACACATTAATTTTAAAAAGTAAAATTAAATTTTGGGAACACCGTAAACACAACATCCTTTAAACCCCATTTTTTCAACAACATTCCCATAAGAACATTGTAAATACAGTGTCACAACACCTTGCATTCTTATATGTCAACTTATTTTTATTCAAAAAAGTTTTATAGAATAGTTTTTCCTCTGATTTAAAAAAGACTTTTCAATAGCTTTTTAAAACACAATAAGAGGGTTAAATGTAAATATTTAGACTAAAAAGCTTTAAATCAGGAGCTTAATAAATCTCAAATTTTTAGTTAAACAAGCTTTTCTCCAAATAACAAACAGCCTTTTTTAAACCTTTTTATGATTGCATATATTATTTTTTTTTAAAAAAAACAAAATTATTGGAGTTGCTCTTAGTTTGTTGCATTATGGAAAAAAAAGCCACTCAACTTTTGGGTTAACGATTGATCTAGCTACCTGATTCCTGATGGGGTGTTTGGGGGTGTTTATTTGAAGCGCTTATAAGCTTTCAAAGAGTAAAAATGTTTAATGGTGAAGCTTGATTTTTTGAGTTTTTGTTATACCTTGAGCTTAATCTGAAAAGCTTAACCAAACACCGATCTTATAACTCATTTAGATTTTTAGTTGACCATAAGTTTTTTGTTTTTTAAGCTTAGTTAGAGCAAAGAGTCCATTTTGTGAAGCCAATGCGGCTTTTTTACATGAGTTATTAACTTTAAAAGTTAATAAGTTAAAAAATTTTAAGGTTAAAGTTACACATCGGCAACGAACTATTACTGAATAGTAAATGAATTTTTAACTCTAAAAGTTAGAGCAAAGTTACATGAGTTTTTAACTCTAGGTAAAGAACCAATTTTGTTATTAATGCTTGTAACGAATTTTGAAAAAAAAAATATCGAGCTAGGTTACTATTTTTTTTTTTCAATTACACTTTGAAAAAAGTAACTGTAAAGGCCACAATAGAAATTAATTGTACATGTAATACTTCTTTTTATTGATTTTCTTTAAAAATAATTAGACAACATCATCTTTTTAAGGGCGTCTCCTGTTTATGCACTAAACATTACACTAAATTTGGTGTAATAAATGAATTTTTTTATGAATATATGCTTGTACCAAATGTGTTTTATCTCTAAAGTATGTATTAAAACGACTTTCAACATTTACGCATTGCCTTTAAACTACTTTTATATTATACTTTACTTCAATTCATTATTTTTATGATCAATTAACCTTCCAAATTATAAACTTAAAATGTAAATTTATTTATTTACTTTCGTAAAGTTTCAATTAGATGAGTTCTTTGCATAAAGCAATGTTGAATTATCATAACCTTTTTTGAAAATTATATTTTATTATTTCAATGATCATACTCCGTATTATATAATCTAAAGTACTCCGTATAAGGTAACTAAAGTAATCATACAAATAAATAAGCTTTTTTTTTAAATTTTGTTGTTTAATAATAACAATATTTCAAACATATGACTAAAATGGAACCTCATATATTTGGTGCAAAAGTTAATATTGCACTAAATTTGATGCAAATCATAAGAGCATCTCCAACGTAGCACTAAACACTACATCAAATTTGGTGTAATAAAATAAATCTTTCAGGAATATACTTGCACCAAATATATTGTTGGAATAATGTCCAATATCATAACTAATTGGTAAGACCATCATTAAGAGTAGAGTCCTTTTTGGGTCGCCCTCAATGAACAGTAAGAGAAATAAATGAGAGATAATATTAATCGGAATTAATATTATATTTAGTTTATTAATTGGATATTAATTAGAAACTAAAAAGAAAAGAAATTCTGGAATCTCCATCCATACGGCGGATGGATGATCCATACGCCGTATGGATGCTAGGGTTTATAAGGCGGTGAAACGGCTGTCAAAAAGTTTTGGAAACATTATCCATACGCCGTATGGAATTTCCATACGCCGTATGGATTAAAAATGATGTTGTCCCACATCGGCTGGGATATGAAACCTATGTCATCCCTCTTTCCTATAAATAGGGGCCTAACCTTTTGTTTCCAACACACCATTTTTGAATTGAAAAGTTTTCAATTCATTTTCTCTCTTTCTTACTCTTGCTCCTTGTGAGAGTTTTACGACCAAGAGTCGTGACCGTAGGAGACTTGGGAATTTCTCTTTGTTCATGGGTGTGAGCCATTAGAGGTGTTCTAGTTTGGGCACTCGCCACCAAGCAAAAAGGTTCTGCTAGTTCATCTACGCGTGAGAAATTGGTTTTCTCAAAGGTTAGTAATTTCTTATTTATCTTATTTATTTTATTGCTTTTATTTATTCAAGTTAAGATCCCTTAGGGTTTAGTTTCCTAATTGCCTTAGATTAATTTTGTTATTATTCCGCTGCGCATATTAATCTAGTTAGGGAATAGAAAACCCAACAGTGGTATCAGAGCCTTAGCTTGATAAATACTAGCATTTAATTATCTGCAATAGTATGTAGGTAAAGATAAATTGGAAATGGAATTGTCTAAATTGGTAAAATGAATTTACACTTTAGACCCTATATTTTGAAATGTTTAAAATATAGCCATAAATTTTAAAAATGTTTTAAAATAGAACCGTAGACTTTAAGAGTTTAAAGAGAGACGTTACATATATTATGAGCTATAAGTATATGTATCATTAAAGTTAAATACATCGTCAGTCAATTGATGAATCATCTCACCCATAATGAACAAACTATAAGAAAGGTATTCTCTGCTTCTTTGTGCATTCAATGGAGTTGCCAAGGACTTTGATAGGATGATGTTAAGATCAAAAGTATGACCTAAAAGTAATAAAAAAAAATCTCGTTCTAGATACTCTAAAACGTGAATAGTATGCTAACCCATGAAAACCGCACATCTTTCGTAGGGTCTGTTAATGGAGCGTGTGTGGTTTACCGGCACATTAATATGAGATTATATTGAGAGGTGATGTGGAACTCGCGATTCTCGAGCGTACTCGGGCCGAGGACCACACGGGTTTTGCATGGTTAAGTTCACCATCTTATTCATGATCCTCGGCATACCAGTTATGAATGGTAGATAAGCATATCCGAGATTAACATGCCGTTGATGAAAATCGATGAATCTCAAAAGAACTAGGAATTTATTAGAGAATGAAATTGACAAAAGAATTGTCTACCTAAAATAAATTCGTGATATGATTACGGCAAACCTCTTCATAAAACGAATCTAAAATATGGATTCTATCCTTAATTTTGTAATTGGGTAATTAATTAAGGAATATTCAAACTAACTAAAACCGTTTATCCTATAGATGTCTTCTACAAATGGTAATAATTTTCCCTTCCCCAATTCCGCACACAACTCGAACTTCTCACTTCTCTCAGTTCTTGGAAGGGAAAGACTGACTGGTCCAAACTATATAGATTGGATGCGTAACCTAAGGTTTACCTTGAGGTACGAGAACAAGGAGTATGTTCTTGATGAGCAGATTCCCGTGATTGATGAAAACTCAACCCAAGAGGAGATTGAGGCACACAGGAAACACTATGATGATGCGAATAAAGTGTCTTGTATCATGGCATCCTCCATGAGCCCCGAGTTGCAAAAGACTTTTGAGAATACTTGGGCTTATGAAATGAACCAACACCTTAAGGAAATATTCCAGGAAAAGGCGAGCAAAAAATGCCTTGATGTGGTTAAGTCACTCATGGCTTGCAAACCCAAACCTGGAGCATCTATCTGTGCTTTCATCTTGGAGATGAAAGGGTACTTTGATAGGTTGGAATCATTGAATATGATGTTTGACACAGAGTTTTCCATTGCCATAATTTTGTCTTGTCTGCCAGCTGTCTACAATCAGTTTGTAATATCATATCAGATGAATATGAATGAGAGAGAAGGCTCAATATTGGAACTTCATAATTTGCTGCAAACCGCTGAGCAAGGAATCAAAAAGGATGATGTGTCCTCTAGCTCAGTAGCTCCTGTGTTGGCAATTGGTGAAACTGCAAAGAAAAGAAAGATGTCAAATGGAAAGGGGTCAAAAAGAAAGACTGATTATGATATTGCACTAGTGAATGGTCCGAAGGAAGCAGTGTGCTTTTACTGCAACACTAAGGGACATTGGAAACGTAGCTGCCCGAGATACCTGAAAGACCTTGAGGATGGAAAGGTCGAAAAGAGTGTTCACTCAGGTATGTTCATGATCGAACTCCATAATACTATAACTTCTAATTCGTGGGTTCTGGATACAGGGTGTGGTACTCACATTTGCACTGTATTACAGGGTCTAAAGGAAAGTAGAAAGTTGAAGCATGGAGAGCTTATTCTAGTCATGGGAAATAGAGGAATTACGTCTGTTACCGAGATTGGAAAGTATGAGCTCGTGCTGAACTCTGGAGTTAGGATAGATTTGAACAATTGCTGTTATTCGTCAGAAATGACTAGAAACATTATTTCATTTTATGCTTTGTTTAAGGATGGTTATCGATTTTCATTTAACAATGAGAATGGTGATATTTTGGTTTATTTAAATGGTTGTTTTGTTTTTAAAGCTTCTCCTTACAATGGCATATATGAAAATGTTGAATGTGTTAGCAATTTGATTTTAAATGTTGATTCGTCTAATGAGATTGATAAATCCAAATTGTGGCATTATCGTCTTGGGCACGTAAACAAGAAACGCATCGGCCAACTCCAAAAGGATGGAGTGTTGGAATCATTTGACCTCAAATCGGATGATGTATGCGAATCTTGCTTATTGGGTAAGATGACTAAATCACCATTCACAGGGTCATGTGAAAGAGGTGAAGGACTGTTGGACTTGGTACACACAGATGTTTGTGAACCATTCCGATGCGCCACAAAAGATGGAAATCGGTATTATGTTACATTTACTGATGACTATAGTAGATTTGGACATGTTTATCTGATTAATCATAAGTCAGATACTTTTGAGATATTCAAAAGATATCAAAGCAAAGTAGAGAATCAATTAGGCAGAAAGATAAATGTACTCCAATCCGATAGGGGAGGAGAATACATTAGTATCGAGTTTCTCGAACATCTTAGAGATTGTGGAATAGTTTCATAATTAACTCCTCCTAGAACACCACAGCTTAATGGAGTTGTTGAGAGGAGAAATAGAACCTTGTTGGACATGGTTCAGTCTATGATGAGTCGGGCTACACTTTCGATAAGTTTTTGGGGTTATGCATTAGAAACAGCCGCTCGCATCTTAAATCTTTTACCCACCAAGAAGGTTTCAAAGACACCTTATGAGATGTGGAAGGGTAAACGTCCTTTTCTTGGTCACATCAAAATCTGGGGTTGTGAAGTTTTCGTTAGACGAGAAACTCAGGACAAACTAGACTCCAGATTTGAAAAGTGTCTTTTCGTCGGTTATCCACAAGAGTTGTTTGGATATCTATTCTACAGACCAACAGATAATGTGGTCTTTGTAGCTCGAAGAGGAGTGTTCCTTGAGAGAGAAATGATATCTAAAAAGGACAGTGGGAGTAAGATTGATCTTGAAGAAATTCAACAGTCGGCCGATGAAGAACCTACAGTAAACATTGAAGTTCAACAAGAGGTGGAAACACCTGTTGAACCTGAAGACATATCCTTACCCACTCGCAGATCTAGTAGAGTTAGCAAGCCTCCTCAGTTCTATTATGGTTTCCATGTTGAAGAAGAGGATAAAATTAGTGATGGTACACTAAATGACTTAGATGAACCTGCTAACTACAAGGAAGCGATGGCAGGCCCTGAGGCTGATAAGTGGAAGGAAGCTATAAGTGAAATTCAGTCCATGTATGACAACCAAGTTTGGAATCTGGTTGACACTACACCCGGTCTTAAGACGGTGGGTTGTAAGTGGATCTTCAAGAAGAAGACCGACATGGATGGGAAAGTACACACTTATAAAGCTAGGTTGGTAGTGAAGGGCTATTGATGTCGTGTAAACGAGGCTCAGTTTTAAAAATGGAAATTACCTTACTTGCTAATACACAACTCAGACAAGAATACCTGATCGCATAATAGTATAGTACGATAAGTCCGGATCGAACACAAGGAACGGATGTCAATTCTAACAAGATGGAAATTGTTTAAAATGATTAAAATAATAATTCAAATAAAACAAAAAGGGGCGTTTTAGTTCCGAACGAACAATTGACTAACAATTATGAAATATGAATTAAACTTTTAATTAAATGAAGTAGAATATATAAGAATTATAAAAACAATTAATCAAATAATAATACTTGATTCAAATGATGGAAGAAATGTATTCACTTAGATTACTTTCCTTAGATTCCAGTTATCACTTTATTGATTTGTTCAAACAATGGATTTTATTGCGATATGACAAATAAGACAACCCCCTTTTCGAGGTAAGTTAAGCTAACACAATTAAGAAAGACACAAGGTTATTATCAACACGCAATTTATTCAACTAACGTTGCCCACCGAATTGTGTTCTAAATTTAAACTACGCCATTCATGTGATTTACTTTTGTGACTTGAATCAACAATGTCTATAACTAATGATAGTTATCTTATTCATTAATGATTAATATCGATTATTAACCCTAACCTGTCAAACTCAATCTATTCAACAATAATTGCTAACTGAAACCAACAATTATCAATAATCTCTTAACCAAATAGAACTCAATCTCAATCAATCAAGAAACCACGTTAGATAATCAATAATAATCAATCAATAACCAAGATTATCAAGTAAACACATAAACATTCATAAAATCCAATATCTTTCGCAAATCAATAATCAAACCATAATCTAAGTATCATCATCTAAGTAAATACATAAATAGTTTAGCTACTCATATCGTTACAGAAACTCAGATCAAAATATGAAATCGAAATCATAATCAAATGAAAAGGAATAATGTATTCCAACCGAGAAATCGAAGATACGAATGAACAAACGAAAGAATTTCAATTCTTCTTGTCTTCTACCTTCAAAATGCTCTGAAAATGAGGCTGGAATGGTTGAAAACGGCTCAAGAGAAATGATAAATGATAACCCTAAAAATGAAGTGAAATTAGGGTTTTATATTTTTTCTGTCGAATCAATCCATGCGCCGTATGGATGCAAAAGCCCATGGTTCAGGCGTGCGTAATTGGCAGCTCGGCTCACTCAATCCATACGCCGTATGGGTATGGATGAAAAATTCCAACTTTTCACCATTTCGACTATCTTCTTCAAACTTCAACTTTTTAGCTCGTTTTCTAATTCTTTTACAATTCAAGCTCCAATTAACTCCTAAATGCAAATATGAACAAAATTAGTATCTTATTCACACAAATTGCATATGAATTCAATTAAACAAGGGGTAAATAGTACTATAATCTAGTACATTTTGACGTTCATCAAACATCCCCCACTTGAATCCTACTTGTCCTCAAGTAGACTATTGATTAAAACTTTCAAAAACTTCAATATGAACGACAAACAAAAATGCAAAAGGACTTACATACTACATACATTTAAATTAATCATTTTTCATTGTGCTACAATTCTCCACATAATGAATATCCAATTAAATCAATCATTTTTCAAACCAAGACATTGGTGACAGGTCTGTACCTCAGTACAACAGAGTGACATAACTTGGCTTTGGTTTTTCAATTCATGAGTTCTTTGTACTCATTTCTTTATTTTATTTTATTTTATCAAATATACTGACGGAAACCAGGTCTGTACTTATGTACAACAGAGGAGACAACACTCAGCATATTCCCAAATGATGATAATTAGGATTCCAAAATTATAGATTATAACACGCTATCATATAAAGATTAAGACTAAGATCATACCTTGCTAAAAGATCCTCTTAGGATAAATCCTACATCATGCATTAGATTTCTTAAGAGCTCAAATAACCTTCATATAAATTGCCTATCAATACATCATATGATGAACTATCTAATATTTAAAATTAGGTTCATTTCATCCTTTGAATTCCCAAAATTTGTTACAAGATTCGCTAAACTTACACAGAATACAATTTTAAAAGAAAAATTTAAACTGAAAAATGACTAACATAGAATGCCCTTTATCTTTCCAATATGCCGATATTTACCATTCATATCTTAAGGTTAACAGACTTCTTTAGACTTCTATTCCCCCATCCCCCACTTAAAAATATGCAATGTCCTCATTGCAAAAAGAAACACAAATAAAAGGGAATAGAAAAGAAGTGAACAGAAAAACTCCCCTGAGCTATCTTCAAATTGAAGTCTTCCAACAACATCCTCTTACAAGAGCTTATTAATAAACAAAATAAATAATTAAGAAAAACAACGGGTTGTCTCCCGAAAGCGCTTTTGTTTATCACGTCGGTAAGCTCGACACTTTGCTCCATAACTTAATTGAAATTCATCTCCAAATCCCTTTTGGAGTCCCTTGCGTCACCATAATACTTCTTCAATCGACTGCCATTCACCTTGAACGTCGTCCCAGAATGACCTTTCAGGTCAACAACACCAAAAGGATAAACCTTTTCAACTATAAAAGGTCCTGTCCAACGAGTCTTTAATTTCCCAGGAAACAAATGCAGACGAGAACTGTATAAAAGCACCTTGCCACCTCGTTCAAATGAATTATTTGATTTAAGGCGTGAATCATGCCATTTCTTGATGCGCTCCTGATACAGCTTTGCGTTGTCATAAGCATTTGTCCTCAACTCCTCTAACTCCTGTAACTGTGCCAAACGCTCCTTTCCTGCCGCATGATCATCAAGGTTGCATTGTTTCAATACCAAGTACGCCTTGTGTTCCAATTCAAAAGGTAAGTGACATGCTTTCCCATACACCAGCCGATAAGGAGTAGTACCAATGGAAGTCTTAAAAGCAGTCCTCGCGGCCCATAATGCATCATCCAACTTATTTGACCAATCCTTCGGATTTCCATCAATTGAACGTTCTAAAATACGCTTCAACCAGCGATTAGTCACTTCAACTTGTACACTAGTCTGTGGATGATAAGCAGTAGAAAACTTGTGATTGACTCCATATTTCTTCAAAACTTTCTCCAATTGCGCATTTGCAAAATGCGTTCCACGATCACTAATCAAAGCCTTAGGTGTTCCAAATCGTGAAAACAACTGCTTAAGGAATTTACCACTACTCTCGCGTCATTAGTAGGTAATGCTTTTGCTTCTGCCCACTTTGAAACATAATCTACAGCCACTATGATGTATTTGTTTCCATTGCTTAGTGGAAATGGTCCCATAAAGTCGATTCCGCAGACATCGAAAATCTCACTAACCATAATAGGATTTTGTGGCATCTCATCTCTTTTAGAGATCCGTCCAGTTTTTTGGCAAGCATTGCATTCCTTTACAAACTCATATGCATCCTTATAGACAGTTGGCCAGTAAAATCCTGCTTCAAACACATTCCTTGCTGTGTACGATGGCCCATGGTGTCCTCCTGTAGGACTGTTGTGACACTGACTTAGAATATTCATGCATTCTTCTCCGTGAACGCATCTTCTCACCATACCATCAGCACACTCCTTAAACAAAAACGGGTCCTCCCAAAAGTAATGTCGTAAGGCCGAGAAAAATCTCTTTCTTTCATTATACTTTATCTCGGTAGGAAGAGTTTTTGTAACTAAGAAGTTGGCGTAATCGGCAAACCATGGAAGCTCACTCATGATAACCTTCATCAAACTCTCATCGGGAAATGTATCCTTAAATTCCGATTCATCTAACTTTTCTAGTTCCGGATTCTCCAACCTGGAAAGGTGATCAGCGGCTAAATTCTCAGCTCCCTTCTTATCACGAATCTCTATGTCGAATTCTTGCAGCAATAGAATCCATCTTAGCAATCGCGGTTTTGCATCTTGCTTGCTAAACAAATACCTTAACGCTGAATGATCGGTAAACACTACAGTCTTTGACATAATCAAATATGATCGAAACTTATCAAATGCGAAAACAATCACTAACAACTCTTTCTCTGTCGTAGTGTAATTTTCTTGCGCTTCTGTCAAGGTTTTACTCGCGTAGTAAATAGGTTGAAACTTCTTGTCCACCTGTTGACCTAACACTGCTCCAACAGCATAATCACTAGCATCGCACATTAATTCAAAAGGAAGATCCCAATTTAGGCTAATCATAATGGGTGTAGATACTAACTTCTCTCTCAAAAGATTGAATGCATCTATACATTCCTTGGAGAACTCAAACTTGGCTTCCTTCTCTAGCAGTTTATTCATCGGTCGTGCTATCTTTGAAAAATCTTTAATAAAACGTCGATAGAGTCCTGCGTGCCCTAAGAAGCTTCTTACACCCTTGACATTCGTCGGAGGTGGTAACTTTGCAATTGCCTCGATTTTTGCCTTGTCCACCTCGATCCCTACGCTCGAAATATTGTGTCCTAATACAATCCCTTCTCGGACCATAAAATGGCATTTCTCCCAATTAAGCACAAGATTCGAATTCTCACATCTTTGCAACATTCTCTTCAAGTTGGCCAAACATTCATCAAACGAATTCCCAAAAACGGAGAAATCATCCATAAATATCTCCATGCTGTCTTCAACCATATCATGAAAAATTGCCATCATACACCGTTTTGATGTTGCGGGTGCATTGCACAAACCTAAAGGCATTCTTCTATATGCAAACATTCCAAATGGACAGGTGAATGTGGTCTTATCTTGATCGTTAGCATCGTTGGGAATCTGAAAATATCCGGAAAAACCATCTAAGAAACAGTAATATTCCTTTCCGGCAAGACGTTTGAGCATTTGATCAATGAATGGTAAGGGAAAGTGATCCTTGCGTGTAGCATCGTTCAACTTCCTATAGTCAATGCACACTCTCCACCCAGTGACTGTTCTCGTGGGGATCAATTCATTCTTCTCATTTGCAACCACCGTCATACCTCCCTTCTTGGGTACAACGTGAATGGGACTTACCCATGGACTATCGGAAATGGGATATATCAACCCAGAGTCTAGTAACTTGATAATTTCTTTTCTCACCACATCCGTGACCTTCGGGTTTAACCGCCTCAAAGGTTGCACTAAAGGCTTGAAATCGGATTCCATAAGAATCTTGTGAGTGTAATATGAGGGGCTTATTCCCTTGATATCACTAATCGTCCATGCGATAGCCTGTTTGTGCTCCTTAAGCACCTTTAATAAACTTTCCTTTTCTTTAGGTGAAAGAGTTGCCGAAATGATTACAGGCAGATCTGATTTCCCTTGCAAGTATGCATACTCCAAATGAGCTGGTAACTCCTTCAACTCTAACTTCGGTGGTTCTTCAAATGAGGATTTAACTACAAAAACATCCGATCTTGAACAGGGAATACCATGCATGGTAATACGCGTTTCCGTTTTGATGGAAATTCCATTCGTCAAGATCGACTCGTCGCTCTCCTTAAACTTGACTCCTTCATCTTGACTCCTTCATCTTCTTACTCATCATCGCACGTTGTCTCAATCTCCTCTAGCAGTTTATCGAATTCTTCGATATCACGGATTGCCTCGATGCTCCCCGTCCATCCTTCCAGAATCATCGGATCAAGATCTTCGTCATCCTTTAGACTTTGCAAGAACTCATCATCGTCAGGTGTAACACCCCCAAATTATGTGTTTAGCGGAAGCAAGCTTTGGGGTGCTACTAATCAAATATCATCAACACAAAGATAAAGCAAACGACATCTAAATGCAACATTTGAAAAATAGTTACATTTCATAAATACAAAGTTTGAAAACATAGTGTTTTCAGTTACAAAATGTAGTTCCCTAGAGTCCACGCGTGTAGCGAGAGATTCTATTACATGATCATAATATACAAAAGATAATGCTAAGAATCTCCGTTAGATGCAAGGTAGAAATCATGCGACTCTAGCTAGTGTCCAGGGATAATCCTACTCCGTCTGTGTACCTGAGATACAAAGCTAAAAAGTGTCAACCAAAAAGGTTGGTGAATCTCACAGGTTTAGTAGTAAGGTAATCATTTATGAACCACAAATATGTACCAGCGTTGCTATCAAGCAAAGTAAGTAAATCAGTATGTACGCACAGTTGCCATGAGCTCATAAGTTGAAGCTTAACCGTGTAATGTGAATATATCACGTACCCCCGTGAGTGCTATCCGCACACTCATATGTAACAAATACTAATATGCCCGTTTCTACATGTAAATCAGTACGTGGTGGCGCTACCACCCCAGGCAGGGATTGTCAGTCCCAAATGGATCCATTTACTAGTAATCGTGCTTAAGTCCATAACTAACAACTTACGATAGGAGGCTTTCAGTGGATAAAAGTAACTCATGCAATGGGTGTAAAACGTAGAGAAATCAGTTCAGTACATTGTGTTCATATGTAAAACAGTTGCTAAGTATCTCCCCCAAAGTATAAAAACAATAAAAGTGGGGCCGTAAGACTCACCTGAGTCTTGTAAGTACGTATGTGAAATCAATCAGGTAAAGCGGATGTAAGTCCGTGTATCGGTTCTCAGAACCCTGCAACCTTCTAGCGTCCGAAACGCACAAGGTTGTAAGTAAACAAGTAATCGAGTTGGTGTCTCAAAAGATCACCCATGCTAGTTGTCCACTCAACTAGGAAATATCCAAGTGTTCGTTTAGTAATCCGTTTGTATTTTGAAAACAAGTATGGCCCGTTGGTGACGGTTTGTAATAATAATTTCTGAAAACATTATTATATTCGTTTCGTTTTATGCTTAGCAAAAGTATATACTTTTGTTTGTCAATCATCGTTGTAAAAAGTGTAGTTGTCGTTACGCGAAATGTGATATTGTTGGGTAAAAACTCAGTTCGCAGGGCAGAACCTCGGTTCGCAGGCCAGGTCAGTTCGGCTCGCTCGTTCGACTAGCAAGCTCGGCTCGCAAGGTTTCGGTTCGCATCTCGGTTCGGTTCGCATCATGAGCTCGGTTCGTAGTTCGGTTCGGTTCGCATTGCGAGCTCGGTTCGCAGCTCAGCTCGGTTCGCATCGCGAGCTCGGTTCGCAGGACGAACTGCTCGAATACTTATCTTTAAAAATGCATTTTCAAGTCGGTTATTGGGCAAATCTTCGTTGAGTAAACGTTCTAGCATGTAAATAAAATCTTTCTAAGTAATTTAATCGAGTTCTGAAGCGTTTCTTACCAAGAATCGAAAATGGAGATGATGAAGATGAGGTAGAAGATGATGGTGGTCCTTGTGCTTTTTCTTGATGATGATGAACGATTTTGATGATGATGGTGTTGATGTTGCTGCTGATTTGAAGAAGAAATAGGGGAAAGAGAAGAGAGGGTTTTGAGATGTAAGTGTGTGTGTTTGTGAAAAATGGAAGAATTGAAGGAAAGAGGGGGTTTAAAAGGAGGTGGGTCATGGGTCGGGTTGGGGCTTGGATCCGCGGGTTTGGGGCTGACCCATCTTGGGTCTCCGACTCGCGTGTTTGTGTTTCCTAATAGTATTATGTCTCGTAGTCGGTTAAATCCGTAATCGTTTAAATCGCGAAATCTTTTTAAGATTTTTAATTATGTCTTAAACAAATACGAAAATTCGTGTAATATATTATAGTAAGAAATGATTGTTTGGATAACACCACGTTATTTAAAGTTTTTGTCACCAACGTCCATATTGAATAAGGTCGGACCTCGTCCGGTTCATAAGTGTACGATTTGAACAAATCGCGTATGAGTGTATGTAATTACACCAAAATGTTACATATATTTAGAATATTACAAAACTAAACACATGTAATTACAAGTAGTTTAGGCACTAATTAAAGTCCTAAATTGGCGGGTGTTACATCAGGAAGTTCTTTCGCACTCGCAAAGTAACAAGTATCATCCACAGAGGAAGGGTATTGCATGGATTCATTTACATTGAACACAACCTTCTCATCCCCAACTCTCATGGTGATTTTTCTATCGAAAATATCAATCAATGCTCTTGAAGTGGCTACGAAAGGTCTTCCTAGAATAATTGGTACCTTGGGATCTTCTACCATGTCGAGAATCACGAAGTCGCAGGGAAACACAAACTTATCAACCTTGACTAAGATGTTCTCAACCATCCCTCTTGGATATTGGATGGAGCGATCAGCTAACTCAATGCACATTCGGATGGCCTTAGGTTCTCCAAGCCTAAGTCTAGCATACATAGTATAAGGCATGATGGAAATGCTAGCTCCTAGATCCGCAAGTGCATTTGTGATGTCCAATTTACCAATCAGACAGGGAATAGTGATACTCCCTGGATCCTTCATTCTTGGTGGTAACTTGTTTTGCATCACAACTGAGCATCGCTCATTCATCGTTACTGTGGTTGCCTCTGCTAACTTGATTTTATTAGTCAAAAGCTCCTTCAAATATATCGCATATTTAGGCATTTGAGCAATAGCTTCCACAAACGGGATGTTGATATGAAGTTGCTTCAAATTTTCCAGAAATTTGTGGTAATGAGCTTCATCCTTCCCTCATCTCAAAGCTGCGGGGTAAGGTGGAGGTGGCGCGTGATCCTTTGCATATTGTTTATCCCTAGCAATTTGATCATCCTTCGTGTCCACCTTAGGACCTTTAACAACCTCCGGTTCCTTCTCATTTTCCAACAAAAGCTCATAAACGGGATTCTTAGCAAAATTGGGGTCTTCGTGAACCCTCCCACTTCTGGTAGTGACTTCCTTGGCCTGATCACGTGGGTTGGTTTCGGTGAACCCTGGTAAAGTTCCCGGAAATTTCTCTTGGAGAACCTTAGCTATGCTAGAAATAGTCCCCTCAATTTGCTTGAGTGCGGCACCTTGATTTCGTACTAGTGCTTCGGTAGTATCCATTCGTTGCCCCGAGCTGGCAATAAACTGCTCGTTAGTAGTCAAAAACTTCCCCATTAATTCTTCTAAATTAGACTTCTTCTAGGGAAAAGATGTTGTGGGTTGTTGCTTAGTGTAGAGTCCCGACTGAGTTTGACAGAATTGGCGACCTCCTTCTTGGTACGGTCTTCGGAAGTAAGTTCCACCACCTTGGCAGTATCCTGTCTGAGCTTCTCCAAATTTAACTTCCTCGTTGGTTTCTCCAGAATCTTTTTCGGGGCAATCCTTAGCTAAGTTGATTCCTTCACAAATCTCACAACCTACTTGAATTGCATGAATAGTCTCCGTGACCTTCTTTATGTCTCTCCCCATACTGTCCAGCTTGGCATTAATTGCTGCAAGTCCATCATCTCCGGTGACTGACCTCTTCCTCCTAGAAGTACCATCATCACATAGCTGAGAATGCTTCGCTTGATCGCGAATGGCCCTAGGGCATCTCTTGGAATCTTCTTTGGAATAGATCCTTGAGCATCGAGTTGTTGTCTTGTAGCACGATCTACTCCCTTGTAGAATACCATCACGGTCTGTTGGTCATTTGGATCATGCTGTGGGCACCTATGCATTAAATCCTTGTACCTTTCCCATGCTTGGTGAAGTGACTCATCGATGTCTTTCTTGAAATTCCTAATCTCGTCGATCATCTTCGACGTTTTGGATGGTGGATAGGTCATCTTTAGAAATTTGGTGCGAAGATCTTCCGACGTGGTGATGGTTCCAGCTGGTTCATTCGCGATCCATCTCTTGGCGGTTCCTTTTAGTGTTATTGGGAATACTCGGAGCATGACTTGATCACGTGTAACGTTGGGAACGTTGAACATATCGGCGATTTATAAGATCTTCTCGACGTGCTCGTTAGCATCTTCCTTTTCTTCGCCTAGAAAAGAGTTCTCTCTAAGCTCCTTGAGGAACTGTCCTTTGATTTCGAAGTCCACTTCTCGTTCAATGGCGGGCCTCACTACTCCGGGCCCAAGATCGGTGCGCATTCGGCTTGAATACTGCTCGAGAGTCATGTTGACAATGTCATCCGCCATACCGAGATCTGGTTCCGATTGATCGCTGGGATACTCGGTTAGTGGTCTTCCGCGATACTCTCTGTACTCGCCCTCGAAGTCTGATTCGTAATTAAAAGCTAAAGGGGTGTAAGGGTGATATCGCGTAAAAAGTCACGTTTTTACTATCGATATCTCTCTCATTCTGGAACAATTCTTGGCACTTTAACTCAAAAACATTACAAATCTGTAATATTATGTCAAGATGGTAAAAACAAGGTTGCATGATGAAAATCAAGGAAAACGGACAGAAAACGAAGATTCCACGCACGTTTGAAGATTCCAAACATCAAAAAGAGATTTCAAGACCAAAGAGCCCATCACCAACATCTATCTGACCTAAGATGTTCGTTTTCAAATTACGAATCCAACAGAAGAAGAATCAACAAAAACGGGCGAAGAATGAAGATTCTGCGTACGCCGGAAGATCCAAACGATTCGTACGACACATCTAAAGTTGAGAGATATATTTCTGGGATTTCTTTTCATCAAAAGCTTCATTTTTGAATTATGAATCCAACGCAAAAAGAATCAACACAAACGGATGCATAACGAAGAAAACACACACGAATCGAGAAACGAAGCAACGGGCAGCGAACCGGTGCGGGGTGGTGCTAGCCGCCGCCGGCAACCACACAGCCGCCGCCGGCTGCCACTAGGCCGCCGCTGGCCACCACCCTCCCGTACGGATTGCGCTTTTTTGTCCTTTTTCGTACCCGGTGCTAGACCTTTACATGCTTTTCGTACCTGGTGCCACTACCTTTTTCACCTTTTCGTACCTGGTACCACTACCTTTTCCACCTTTTGCTATCGTGAGCTTTGGGATGCTAACTTGAGCCAAATTTCTTCTATAAATAGCAGCCCCTAGCTCTCATTACAAGACACTCTCATATTCACACTCATACTTATACTCTCATTCTTCCATTTTCACTTTCTCACTCTAAAGATCTCTTATATTCTAGTCTAGAGTTATTGTAATTAATCTGCGGATTAACATAGAGGTTAGAGAGAACGTTAGGAGTTTGGAGATTCATCTTTGTACGTGTGAACGAGTTGTCAATCATAATAATACGCTGCTGCGCATTTATTTCCGGGTGATATCGAAACCTTTATCATACTTGCTTTGCTTCATACTTTAATTATGTATTATTGCCTTGTATGTGATTTGTCTATTGCCATGAATTGCGAGTAGTTTATTATTGTGATTGTTGATGATGTAGATAATTATAAGTAAGGATGACATTATACAATTAAGTGTACGACAATTGTAAAAGTGATGTAACGGCCCCTATTTGACAGTTTATCTGATATAGTACTGGAAACGTTTTACACGGAGTACAAATGTATGGAAGTCGATAAACGACCGAAGGTAGTTACATCACTGGAATCAGCTCTGGTTTAACAGTTGGAATTCCGAAAGGATAATACAACTTCACAACTAACTGGTATATCCTACGAAAGTCAATGCACAATGAAATGATGTTCGAAAACGCGTTCAGATAAAATAGGAATTAATGACCTTTGTATCGTTAAGACTTTATGAACTTGAGTTTAATTTATGGAGTACCCTTTCCAGTTATCCACGTGACTGCAACCTAGTAATTAGGACTTGATCAACCTTAATTATGGTAAGTAGTTATTTGTGCCCATGACATGCAACAAGTAAGACACAGTGAACCCACTCGTTGTACATATTAGGTTTACATTTCTGCATCGCTTTACATTTAGTTAGTTTAGAGTGTCACATTCACCGTCAATTACTCCTGACCGCATGTCTGATGTAAGAAGCAGTCGAACTACCATGTAAAGTACACTGTCCGATTACTGAAAGGCATGGCCTGCATATGAAACACGTTTTTATAAACTGCGAATAATCTAGGGATGTATAACTGTTTGAAAAGGAGAACTCAAGTCATAAGTTGAAGTAACCCAGCCTTAATGCATGAAACAAGACTTAGGAATAAGGATAACATCCTAGTGATTTAAATACCTTAAAACACTAAGTCTTACACAATCAGCGGTCAAAACATACAAAGTTATTAATTTGCATGCTAATGAAATACTAAACTATTTTAGGGGTTAAGAAAGGTCGGACCTATGAGACGATACGCTACTGATTCATGCACCTCGGCATTAAGCCAAGATAGGTTGTTTATCTTTTAACTAGATAAGTATTGGAAGTTTGCGTATCGCTCCGATCAGAATCACGATAACCTAGTTCCTAGTGACATGCCAATGGGAAATTTAGTTGATAGGGTTCTAGAGTTTACACCTGATAGTTTAAACCATTACATTTAGTATTGTCCCTATTTAATCTGTCATCCCGAAACATTAATTATCGAAATCTCAGCAATCACATGTTTATCTTTATCTATTTTCCTGCAATTTACTTTTCTGTATTTTAATTACCTGTCTTTAGTTTAAAACCCCCAAACCTACCTATTTTTTTCTATCCTAAATATCTCCTACCGAAAGCACCAGCTTTAATCGCCCACACGTTTGGATTCATAGAATGATCTTAGGTCATACTTACCGCTTGCTAACCAGAGTAGGTAGTACGTATAATTTAAGCCCAGCTAAATATAAATTTTTAAAACCCCTGATGCGCCCGCATCACCATCAAGAATCGCAACGACACTGAACCGACGGTTGCGGGTGCAACAAAGGGGTCCTGTCAAATTCCTCGTATTCTTCGTTGGGCTCAGGTTCGCGATTCGGTGAATTGGGTGGTGCAGAAAAAGTGCGTCTCCTTTGATGAATTGTACGCTCGGGTTATGCGAATGAAACAGTCAGAATGGTTTCCAAAGTTCGGGTCATATACTTCATACAATAAATTTTTCTAGTAAGTAGAACAGGCTACTAGAGTATCCCAAACAGAGCGATTTAGTCTAAATTCAAACTCCTACCTTCCAAACAAAAGCAAAGAAACAAACTATCAACCAGTCAATCCTAAACAAAACAACTATACAATTTAAACAAGTTCCAAATTATTTAATTGAATCAAACCGCATCCCCGGCAGCGGCGCCAAAAACTTGATGTCGTGTAAACGAGGCTCAGTTTTTAAAAATGGAAATTACCTTACTTGCTAATACACAACTCAGGCAAGTGTAACACCCCCAAATTTACCGATGCGCGGAAGCAAGCTTTGGGTGTTACTAATCAAATATCACAGCACAAAGGTAAAGTAAACGACATCTATATGAAACATTATACATTAATACTAAAAAGTATTACATTGGTTGAAATCAAAGTACAAGCTCGGAGTTCCAAATAAGTTTTCCTAGAGATTCTATTACATAACTCTTATAGCAAAATAATGCGACAGAATCTCCCAATTTGTATGCATGTGACTCGAGCTATGGTTACCCCCTCAGGGAGAGCAGTCCTACTGCTGTGGTGTACCTGAGATATAAAGCTAAAACAGGTCAACCAAAAATGGTTGGTGAATCTCACAGGTTTGTAAATAATAACAGTTTTGAACACAAGGTTTTATCATCAGTAGTGCCCGAAGGCGTAAAATCGTGCCTTTGCCATCCTGCAAAGCAAGTAAGTTTACCATTGCCATGAGGCTCATAATCGAAGCTTAACCCGTAAGTAATGTGTTTGCCCCCGAGACATGCCCGAACGGAGCAAGCTGAGTAACGAATTAGTAGTCACCCGGACCGCGGGCGGGGAGGGTCATTTCCCTAATGGATCCATTAACTATTGTTCGCGCTTAAGTACCATAACTAACGATATATGATGGAGGGACTTCCCCAAATAAATGGTGAGAAAACTCATGCAATTCCGTTTGGTAAATATGTAATTCAGTACTTGTGTTCATAAAAGCAAGCAATATATCTCACCCCAATAGTAAAACAGTAAAAAGTGGGGCTGTAAGACTCACCTGAGTCGAGCAAGCGTGTGTTTAATTTAATAAACGCAAAGTTCGTAGGTTCCCTGAACCCGCAACCTTCTAATGCCCTAAGCATGTAAGGTTGTGTAAGTAAGTGAATGTCTTAAAAGACCATTCATGCTAGTGCTCATTCCACTAGTTATGTCCAAATACATTTGGTTTATGTTTGAAAGTATGTACGGCTCGTTGGTGACGGTTTGAAGTAATAATCTCAAAATATTATTTCGTACACGTGTACACATCCTGATAATTTGTTACTACTGTTAGTCTATTAACTTTGTTATCACTGTTTGCTTATTACTCGTTACCACTGTTTGCTTATTACTCGTTACCACTGTTCTTCTTAATATTGTAGCCACTGTTAGTGCATAAACCCGTTACCACTGTTCATTCATTGACTCACTGCCACTGTTAGTGTTATCCCGTTACCACTGTTAACTTGTTAATCTATTACCACTGTTAGTGATATAAATTTGTTATCCGACAATTCAGTTTTTATCCGTCAATTAGTAGTTTGGATCCGTGAATAGAGAATCACGGATATATTCTTATCCGACAATTCGATTTCCGACAATAATAATCATACGACAATAAGATTATATGATATTAAGGTTCTGTTAAGTTACTAATTTGTCCGACAATTATAAATGCTTAGTCTTAATTACGTTTCACTTATCCGACAGTAAGGTTATCCGTGAATTAAGTATTTTATGTTTTTCGTCATTAATTCCGATAGTACACTTTTTATTTACTCCGACAATGGTGTTATTCACGGAGTGTTTCTGGTCCGACAATAGGGTTATTCACGGATTCACAATTCCGACAATTGTAGCATTTACGGAATAATCATTCCGTGAATAATGAATTCACGGATTAAGTTTTTCACGGAATTATAATTTCGACAATGATGGATTCACGGACAAGGGTTTTCACGAACAGAGGGGTTATTCACGGAGTGTTAATTCCGACAATCATGAATTCACGGAATGGAATTCACGGATTAATCCTTTGCGACAATAAGGAGTCACGGACTAAGTTTTTCACGGACAGAGAGTTTTTGAGTTCAGATACATTTTTCATCCGACTTTGAGTAATTAATTGGCCAGGTTATATTCAACTAAAATTCGTGAAATTTTTATATGTTGTTCCCCTATGTCTTAGCTCTCCAAATCATATTTTTACATCTAGAATGGTCGAACGAAACTCGAGATATAATTTTTGAAATGGTCGAGGGTCAGATTGTTACTTTCAGTGACATGTATTCAATTAAAAATTCATAGCTTAAATTCTACAAAACTTCACAGAATGTGTGAGTAGGGGTTTTAAAGGTAACAAAATTTGTAATCTTTTCCAAGTGGTTTCATCGATTTTTATTGGGTATTTTACGAGATATGCACAGTTCTTTTTGACCAAACTTTCTGTCAGAATCATCAGTCTGTACATGTACTTTTATTTTGTTTCTTAAAAATATTAAATGGATAAATTAACTCAAGAGGTTTACGGATTATGAAACTAGACATCTTAAACTTCATTTTAGGCTTAAGAATTTCAAGATTTCATCAAGTTTTGGTTCGGTTATGGCCGATCTAAGTCGATCTAAATTATTATCCAGTGGGTAAAGCTTTTGTCCAGGGGTTAATAGCATGTTCTTCACGATTTTGGTATGATTTTGGACATAATCCAGCTGAAACAAAGTACTAGCATGTAGTTTAACATCATCCAAGGAGTTGAGAACAAAGTTTTTGGAATACTTACAACGAAAAGTTGATCTAGGACAGAAAGTAGGGGAAGGAGTAGCAGCTGCTTCGGCTGTGTGTTCTTCTTGTTTCTTCTTGTTAAAAACGTGTAAGTTGGCACCCGATTTGTGAAATGAGACTTTGGGTGTTCTTGGATGATATTTTTAGAGAGAGGGTGACTGATTTCAGCTTCCTTTTAGTGAGAAGTTGCAGAGAAAAGTGGAGTGTAGTGAGAGAGTGTGTTGTGTGAAATGAAAATCAAAAGGAAGAGTATGTGGGTTGAGTGTGGGGAAGTTTAGGGCTGACCTCTTTGGGCTCTTTGGGCCGATTGGAGCTGTGACGAGCCAGGGTCTGGGCTTAGTCCATCACGGGTTGGGCTCGGGCCTTGGCTCTCGAGCTCGGGTTACGTTTATTTGTCGGTTGAACGTTATATCGTGTGGTTTAGGAGTTAATAATTAACGTTTGCTTTTTCGTGTATATTCTTGATATGTAAATGGTAATTGGGATGGTTAAGTATTTTTAGAATACTTTCCTTAGGTATTTAAGACATATTTGGGTCTTGTTCAGGTATCGGCTCGATTCGCGCGCTTATCTAGTATTCGTTACGTTTTATGTGAACGTAGAATGTTTTCACGTATATTATTATATAATAATAATACCAAGTAAGTAATGACTATTTTATCTTCAAAATAGGTTTACAAGTCATTCGAAAAAGGCTCACCAACAGCCGGTGTTTCGGAATCCATCCGAGAAATCCACGTAATATCAAATCATTACGTACGGTTGTATATTCAATATACGTTATATTACAAGTAACTTAGTCCTATTTCATACTAATTACAGGTAATTACAAGTAATGCTTAGGATATATTAATACGCCTAAGTACGAGTTGTTACAGCAAGAATACCTTATCGCATAATATTATAGTAGATAAGTTCGGATCGAACACAAGGAATGGATGTCAATTCTAACAAGATGGAAATTGTTTAAAATGATTAAAATAATAATTCAAATAAAACAAAATGGGGCGTTTTAGTTCCGAATGAACAATTAATATGAATAAAACTTTTAATTAAATGAAGTAGAATATATATAGAATATATAAGAATTATAAAAATAATTAATCAAATAATAATACTTGATTCAAATGATGGAAAAAATGTATTCACTTAGATTACTTTCCTTAGATTCCAGTTATCACTTTATTGATTTGTTCAAACAATGGATTTTATTGCGATATGACAAATAAGACAACCCCCTTTCCGAGGTAAGTTAGTCTAACACAATTAAGAAAGACACAAGGTTATTATCAACACGCAATTTATTCAACTAACGTTGCCCACCGAATTATGTTCTAAATTTAAACTACATCGTTCATGTGATTTACTTTTGTGACTTGAATCAACAAAGTCTATAACTAATGATAGTTATCTTATTCATTAATCATTAATATCGATTATTAACCCTAACATGTCAAACTCAATCTATTCAGCAATAATTGCTAACCGAAACCAGCAATTATCAATAATCTCTTAACCAAATGGAACTTAATCTCAATCTCAATCAATCAAGAAACCACGTTAGATAATCAATAATAATCAATCAATAACCAAGGATTATCAAGTAAACACATAAACATTCATAAAATCCAATATCTTTCGCAAATCAATAATCAAACCATAATCTAAGTATCATCATCTAAGTAAATACATAAATAGTTTAGCTACTCATATCGTTACAGAAACTCAGATCAAAATATCAAATCGAAATCATAATCAAATGAAAAGGAATAACGTATTCGAACCGAGAAACTGAAGATACGAATGAACAAACGAAAGAATTTCAATTCTTCTTGTCTTCTACCTTCAAAATGCTCTGAAAATGAGGCTGGAATGGTTGAAAAACGGCTCAAGAAAAATGATAAATGATAACCCTAAAAATGAAGTGAAATTAGGGTTTTATATTTTTTATGTCGAATCAATCCATACGCCGTATGGATGCAAAAGCCCATGGTCCAGGCGCGCGTAACTGGCAGCCCGGCTCACTCAATCCATACGCCGTATGGATATTCTATAAGCCGTATGGATGCAAAATTCCAACTTTTCACCATTTCGACTATCTTCTTCAAATGTCAACTTTTTAGCTCGTTTTCTGATTCTTTTCCAATTCAAGCTCCAATTAACTCCTAAATGCCAATATGAACGAAATCAGTATCTTATTCACACAAATTGCATAAGAATTCAATTAAACAAGGGGTAAATAGTACTGTAATCTAGTACATTTTGGCGTTCATCAGCTATACTCAAACCCACGTGATTGATTACGAGGAAACCTTCTCGCCAGTAGCTAAGATAAAGTCAATTAGGATTATGCTAGCCATAGCTGCATTTCGTGATTATGAAATTTGGCAGATGGATGTCAAAACCGCAATCCTTAACGGGAAACTGACAGAGAATGTGTTCATGGCACAACCAGAGGGTTTTGAAAATGCAAAGTATCCTAATAGAGTGTGCAAGCTTCAAAAGGCTATTTATGGACTTAAACAAGCCTCTCGTAGCTGGAATCTCTGCTTCCATGAGAAAGTCACAGAGTTTGGATTTTCTAGAAGTAAAGATGAGTCCTGTATATATGTTAAGTTCAGTGGGAGTGTTGTAGTCTTCCTAGTGTTATATGTGGATGATATACTACTCATAGGAAATGATGTCCCAACATTACAAAGTGTAAAGGACTGGTTGGGAAAATGTTTCGCTATGAAAGACTTGGGAGATGCAGCATATATTCTTGATATAAAGATTTATAGAGATAGGTCGAGACATCTCATAGTACTTAGCCAGGATACATACTTAGATAAAATTTTGAAAAGATTCAAAATGGAGAACTCTAAGAAAGGGAATCTACCCTTACATCATGGCATTAAGATCAGTAAGAATCTTTGTTCAGGATCTAAGGAAGAATCGGATAGAATGAGTTGAGTCCCATATGCTTCGGCTATAGGATTGATCATGTATGCCCTGACGTGTACGAGGCCTGATGTCTCATTTGCTTTGAGCTTAGTGAGTTGACATCAGCAGAATCCTGGTAAAGGTCATTGGACAGCTGTAAATATTCTTAAGTATCTGAGAAATACTAAAGACATGTTCTTAGTTTATGGTGAAGAAGAGGAACTTAGAGTAACGGGTTATTGTGACGCGATTTTCCAAACATACAGAGATGATAGTCGTTCACAGTCTGGTTGGGTATTCTTACTGAATGGGGGAGCGGTGACATGGAAAAGTTCCAAGCAAGATACGGTGGCAGACTCGACGACGAGTCTGAGTACATAGCAGCTTGCGAGGCTTCACAGGAAGCCATCTGGATTAAGAATTTCATTAGAGATCTTGGAGTTGTTCCAACGGTTCAAGACCCCATTGAAATATTCTGTGATAACGAAACTGTGGTCGCCTTGAGTAGAGAACCCAAGGATCACGAAAAGTCAAAGCACATTGAGAGAAAATACCATTTTGTTCTAAGGAAAGTAGAAGAAGGACACGTGATTGTGAAGAGTATAAGATCAGAAGATAATCCAGCTGATCCATTCACAAAGCCGCTTGGAAAGTCCAAACATGATGAGCATGCTGGGAGCATAGGCTTAAGATGTAATATAAAGTTTTAGTTGTTAGTTTGATTTTGAAACATTGTAAACAATGATAAATTGCTATAGACTTGGTGATTAAATAATGGAGATTTATTTATTGGAAGGAGTTCTACCAGTTACTATTATTTGTCATTGTGTTTCTGTTTTGCATGTTTAGACACCACTTCCCTAGTAAAACAGTTTTACTTAAACCTCCTTAGTCGTTCACACTCTTGGAAATAAGTGGTGAATCCAGACTGTCATGGAGTGTTAGTAGATTGTCTATGGAGATTAGACATGGTATGGAGATTGCTGCAACACTCATGGGTACTTAATAGGGATTTAAGTATAGGAGAGACCCGTACTTAAAGAGATCACTTCATGGATTAAATCACAAGTGATTTTAAGATGGTAATATCCTCTATTTTTGAAATGGAGATGCATTGAGTTTCTAGTTTTTCAAGTCTGTTATACTTTAGTCTATTCAAACGCTGTGCGTAACTGCCAGCTATAAAGGGTAGGCTAGGTATGACTTGATGAGTTGACTAGTGCTATGTAGTCGAAATTTATTTGTTCCTTTTCACCTGAATGGGAAAAGTGATATCTTGGGCCCTCTGATGATTAAAGATTGACTCTAAAGTGCTAGGCCTGACCGAGACTAAGTTGATGGTTCAATAGTCTCATAAAGTCAATGTAATCGGAAATCAGAAAACTAATCATGAATATTGAGATTGATTAAAATCCATGTCTCGGTTCATATGATATCAGTAGAGCAAAGGAATAGTTGATCACTTATCTAAAGGGCTAACTCTAGGATAAGAATCAGAGTTCAGCAGTTGCATTGGATGACACTCTCTGCTTAGTTAAGACAGGCTTAGACCAATAATAGTTGATGAATTGTCCAAGTGGGAGACTGTTGGAATAGTGTCCAATATCATAACTAATTGGTAAGACCATCATTAAAAGTAGAGTCCTTTTTGGGTCGCCCTCAATGAACAGTAAGAGAAATAAATGAGAGATAATATTAATTGGAATTAATATTATATTTAGTTTATTAATTGGATATTAATTAGAAACTAAAAAGAAAAGAAATTCTGGAATTTCCATCCATATGGCAGATGGAAGATCCATACGCCGTATGGATGCTAGGGTTTATAAGGCGGTGGAACGGCTTTCATAAAGTTTTGGAAACATCATCCATACGCCGTATGGATTGAAAATGATGTTGTCCCACATCAGCTGGGATATGAAACCTATGCCATCCTTCTTCCCTATAAATAGGGGTCTAACCCTTTGTTTCCAACACACCATTTTTGAATTGAAAAGTTTTTAATTCATTTTCTCTCTTTCTTACTCTTGCTCCTTGTAAGAGTTTTACGACCAAGAGTCGTGACCGTAGGAGACTTAGAAATTTCTCTTGGTTCGTGGGTGAGAGGTGTTCTAGTTTGGGCACTCGCCACCAAGCAAGAAGGTTCTACTAGTTCATCTACGCGTGAGAAATTGGTTTTCTCAAAGGTTAGTAATTTCTTATTTATCTTATTTATTTTATTACTTTTATTTATTCAAGTTAAGATCCGTTAGGGTTTAGTTTCCTAATTGCCTTAGATTAATTTGGTTATTATTCCGCTGCGCATATTAATCTAGTTAGGGAATAGAAAACCCAACATATATTTCATCTCCAACGTATGCATTAAAACTACTTTCACCATTTACACATTGGACGCTAATCTATTTTTATGAAACACCCCAATAATTTAGAAGAATATATATATATATATATATATATATATATATATATATATATATATATATTTTACACCTTGATTCAGTAGATTTAATACTCTGATTCGGTAGATTTTTAACTTTGATTCAGTAAAGCTAACACTTTGATTCAGTAATCAGACCTGCACTCCTTATTATCAAAATACATATTTCAAAGGCACACAACTTTTTATCCGTTGATCATATGGACCTGAAAATTTGCACGCACCTTCAAAATAACAATATAAAGGTTTCACTTTTGACACTTTTCCAAAATTTTCATTTACATAGACTTTGAGCATTTAACTCATTTTAGTCCATTTAGGACCAAAATCTTGACACGTTAACTTCCAAACCATACCAATTTAGCACTTCCCACTTTGACAACATAATTGACCACCCAAATAGACTCTAAAGCAACAATCAAAGCCTTATACTATAATGTAAATTGACACTTTTGACTCATAGGTGACTCATTTGGGCACCTAACGACCCATTTGGGTTATGACCAATTCAACCACTTTACCAACACCATTTATTAATCAAATTGACTCATTGAAGTCAAACCAAACCTTTACATCATAATATATACCAAACTTTTACAAACAACAATGTTTTGACTTACATAAGTTTTATGCTAAATATAATTACAACTATGACTTGTTTCATGCTTTCAAAGCATTAAGTGACAAAACATGATTAGTTAACCCAAAAGGGGCTTCATATCAAGAGCATGATTAAGAAGGGATTAAAACTTATTACCACCTAGTAACAAGCACCACCATTAGGTCCCCATTGATCTCTTCCCCAATTCATTTTTGTTTCCATTTGATTCACCTAAAACATGTTAAACTTAAAACAATAAGCATTTTGCTTAGTAAGTAATTGACACTTTAACAATGAACTTTAACACTTTAACATATTAAGGATCCTTAATTACTTCAACAAGTTAATCACAAAGGATTAACTACTTCCACAAGTGATACGAATACCATTACTTGGCTAGCATCAAGCTAATGGCATGATAATCACTTAATTTAACAACAATTCCATTACTTATCTTGATTATGAATATGATGAGGAACACTTGCAACAACTTCAAATTTTTTATCACCTAAACACATAAGCACATAATACACACATCACTTACACATAAATTTCTTAGTCACATACTTTACTCTTAATCCACAACATATGTGTTAAATGAACAACACCACTTTCTCATTTATCTTATTTCATACAATTCTACTTATTTGCTTCATGAATAATGAGTGTTTGACATTTTCTTTATTACTTTATAATCTATCAACAACATATCATTTTTACATATACATCAATTCATCAAACACCCATAACCCATGAAATCAAACTTCTTTACATATAGATTCACAAATAATTATGAGCTATTACTCAAAAACATATATAAGATCTTTATTTAACAAAATTCCATCATATTCCATGATTTCAACTACTTAGACTTGACACATAATCACTTTACTCATCTTTTCTCAAAACCCAAAGTTAGGGTTTATACTACTTATCTTAATTCATGAATTTACATTAAGAAAGTGATATTCATACCTTAAGCAAGAGGAATTAGAAGTTAAAACCACTAAATTGTTAAACCCTAGTTTGAATTGAAGTTTCCTTCCTCCTTTGGTTTCTTTCCTGTCGCCACCTCCACTCTCTATCTTTTATTTTTCTATTTCTGTAAAAATGAGAAGAAGAAACTCGATACATCTTTTACTTGCCAAACTTTCATTTTACATCCCCCATGTTTACACATATAACAATATAGTCCTTTTAATTCAATTATCTTAACACGATAAGTCCTATTAATTTATTTCTAATTTATATAACACTTAACATATTACATATTTAATATATGTATATTTTATAACTTAAACAGATAAACGCATAAAATATAATTTTAGAACTTACAAATTTAGGGATGTTAGATTTTACATTATACATGACTTGAATTCATTAATTTTATGATCAATTAACCTTTCAAACTAGTAACTTAAATGTTTAGTTTATTTATTTACATTCGTAAAACTTCAATTACATAAGTTTTTTACATAAATCAATGTTTAAATTATCATAATTTGTTTAAAAATTATATTTTATTATTTCAATAATCATATTATTGAATCTAAGGTATATGGTACTTAAAGGAATCATACAAATTAATAAGCTTTTTTAAGTTTTGTATTTAGATGATAACAATAGTTGAAACACAGGGTCTAAAATGAAACATTATAAATTTGGTGCAAGTAGTGTTACATCAAATTTGGTGCAAAATCTTCCAAAATCAAGTGTACACTAAATTTTACACTAAATTTAATGTGTTGGTTGAAGAAGGTTTTTTACATTAAAACGTTAAATTTGGTACAATTCTATATACATTGGAGAGAAGTTCTTCCCACAACTTATGACATGAAACCGCCTTGGAGTAAATTTTTTTTGAAACAAACCCTTTTTTCTATTACCAACTATGGTGCACACATAGTAACCATTCACAAAACACAGTAGCATACACAAAATATTAAATACATTTATAGATGGATAGAGTAGAATAGGTGTAGACATGAAGAATAAGAATATATCTACTGAAAATATAATTCATCAGCTGGCCAACTGATGTAGATTACAATTAAATAAATACGAATCAAACATGTTAGATTCAAAGAATACCATTAATAATCTCTTCCAACGCACGTCGATTCAGAAAAATACCGTCGTTAGGAGAAATTCAACTCAATTACCGTCGTTAGAAAAAATCTTTGTTTTATATGTATGGGTAAATATGATAGATATGCACTAGTGGTGTATTTTTTACACAGTCAAAAGTATACTTGCATAGTAACTTATTAATATAACAAATAATTTATTTAGATTCTATCTTTTTAATATTGCATTCTAACATTTTTCAATTACTTCAAAAACACAAATCAAACGCCCAAAATCAAACATCAAAAGACTAGGTATTTGGCTAAACTTATGGGAATGATTTTAACTTTTGGGTTAAGCTACATATCGACAACGAACTTTCAATTTTGTAAAGAGTCGGGTAACGAATTCATTTTAATACTAATGTGGGTAACGAACTTTTAAAGTTTATTTCGAGTTAGGTAATTATGGTAGCGGAAATGCCATGTTAGCAAAATATGTACACACATGAAGTGGCATCCACGTACCTTATTTATGTGCACATAGACATCATCTTCCCCGACCAATTATCCCCTTAATTTTTCCAGGAAAAAAATCTCTTTATAGCACATATTGAAAATAGGATAAATTTTGTATATATAAATTAACTTAAATGATTAACTTTTGGTCGATCTATAAGTTAAGGTGTTTAAACATTTTTATAAAAGTTAGAAGGGTTAAAAGGAAAAAAAATAAAAGTGTGATGATGAAACTATTATAAACACTTTTAAAAATGATTTATAGTAATATTTAAATCTAAATTAATAATAATGGAAAGCCATGTGACATCTCTAGAATTTTAGGAGTAATGTGTATTTGGCATTTCATCTTATGATGATTAAAAAGATGACACATAAGCAAAAAAATCTTTGTTTTTAAATATATATGTGTGTGTGTATATATATATATATATATATATATATATATATATATATATATATATATATATATATATATAGATGAGTTTTGGATGAAAACAAGGACTAAAAAGACACTGAAAACACATCCCCATCATCCATCTAATTTAACATACATACATACATACATACATACATACATACATACATATATATATAAGGGTTGGGGATAAAAAAACGGTGAAAACACTTTTTGATTCATAATTTTTTTAAGTTGTGAACTTTCGTTTTTTTTGCTTCACATATTAATTTTTTTGTCACCCCTTATATTTTTTTTATTCACATAAATTTTCCGTCATGAATTTTTATTTTATTTTTTGCTTCACACAAAGTTTTTAACTTTTTTAATTGTGAATCTTATTTTTTCAGATAAATTTTTTTGTAATTTTTTTTTGTAAATTTTTTAAAGTTTTTTATAGTGAACTTTAAATTTTTTTGAGTTCACGAAAAGTTTTTAACTTTTTTCAACTGTGAATCTTATTTTTTTTTAGTTCACGAAAAAATTTTAACTTTTTCAATCGTGAACTTTTTTTTTTCAACTGTGAACCTTATTTTTTTTAGGTTCATGAAAAGTTTTAAAATTTTCAGTGGTGAACCTTTTTCTCCAACTGGTTAACCTTAATTTTTTTAGTTCACGGAAAGTTTTTTTTTCTTTTCAATTGTGAAGCTTAATTTTTTTTGTAGTTCACGTGAAGTTTTTAAATTTTTTAATTGTGAACTTTTTTTTTTCAACTGTAAACCTTAATTTTTTTAGGTTCACAGCAAGTTTTTAACCTTTTCAATTGTGAACCTTATTTTTTTGTTTTGGGTTCACAGAAAGTTTATTAGTTTTTCAATTGTGAACCTTTTTTTTTCTGGATTTGACTTTATATATTTTTTTTTTCAAAAAAAAGAAATTTCACACAATTTTTTTTTGTGAACCTTAATTTATTATGGTTTACTTTAAAAAAAAAAAAAATCACACATTAAAAAAATTGTGAAGGAAAAAATTGTTGGTAATAGAAAAAGGGTTTTCAATATTTTTTAAAAAAGCTAAAATATTAACATTGACAATTCATATTAACTTTTTTCTTATCCCTTTTTTTTTATATATATAAGTTAGATTAGATGGAGGGTGAAGATGTGTTTTCACTATTTTTTGATCTCCTTGTTTTCACAGTATCTCATATATATATATATATATATATATATATATATATATATATATATATATATATATATATATATAAGAGGATTCCGTGAAAATGAAAACACATCTCAACCATTGATTTTATCTAAGTAGAGGTGATATTTTTATAATTAAATTGAAGTTTTGATAAGGTGACATTTGTGTAATTAACCTGAACTTCACTTTTCATTCACAGCTTAATTTTAGTGTTAAGGTTTCTTATCAATATTTAGTTCACGCAATCAATAAGCTGTGAAGTATTTTCTTTTGGGGCATCCACGGTTCACACATGGAATTCACACATGGACTGTGAATGTTAATAATATAACTTCGTTAACTAGAAAGTTATGTGAAGACAAAAAAATATATATAACTTCGTTAACTAGAAAGTTATGTGAAGACAAGTATTCATGACGCCAAAATTGACGTCAACCAAAAAAAGTTGATGCTTCGGAGATAAAGATACATTGTGAATGAATTTCAGTTACCCTTCACATTTTTTTTGGTTAATCTTTTTTTCCTTTTTTGATTCACACAAGTTTACGAGTGTGAAGTTTTTATTTATCTTAGTTCACATATGTTTTAACAACTATGAATTTTTGCAACTCAATTTTTTATTTATTCAGAAAAAGTTAATATGAATTGTCAATGTTAATATTTTAGCTTCATCATATCTAAAAGTGACGTGAACATAAAAAAAAAAAAAATTCATTACTTCAAAATTGTTGTGAACAAAAAAAAAATTAATTCACAAAGAAGATACGTTGTAAATGAAAATCGAAGTTCCACTTATTTACAAAAATGTCACCTCCCTTTTCCTGAGTTCTCAATAACTACAAAATTGTCACTGCTATTTTGAACCCTTGATTTTAAATAGATTGCTATATGGTTTATGGAAAGCCTCGAGTGCCAAATTGAAACGTAGTACAATATGACACTAGGTGAAGGACCCGCGACAACGCGAGTTTTTGTATTTTACTTTTTTAATTTTCTTTTTTAATTTTAAAAATGTTTTGATTTTTTTTTGTTAAATATAGGATAGAATAAGTAAAGTAATTTTGACATAACTTTTCTTATATGAGGATGTTAATTTAATATTGTTAGTTTAATTATATTTATATTAACTTTCTTCAACAAATGTTACACATAATAATTTTACAAACTATAATAATAATGAAGATAAAGATAAGATTTGACGCGACTACGTGAGACAACATTTTAGTTTCAAAATTTGACTATAGATAAAGCAAATAAAATTAGCAATTGTAAAATCTGGAAAATAAATTGAGTAGACATTTGGGGTCTTCTTTTACAACTTTAGAAACTTACTTATTACATATAGTTGACAAAATACTTTACATCTTTGTTTGAGAAGTAAATGAAACAATATATTCTTAAAATAATATAAAATTTAAGAAAAATAATTTGAACATTTTGAACTCAGTTGTAAGATATTCTCAGAACCAAGACCTATTTTTCTCATACAACTTTTTTAGCCCAACTTCTAATTGCTTGGATTTCACCTTATGCAATACAGATTGTACACCAAAGTATATGTACCTTTAGACTTTAGTACATTTGATAATACTTACTATTAAGGTAGGTAGGCCTAATAATCTCACAACAATGATAAATGACCCGTTCTTAATATTAATATCCCTTTAATGGATTACGAATACTTAACTTAGCCACCAAATTTCCTAAGAATTGTTGAGTCAACAAAAGCATATATGCACCATGTAAAAAAAAAAAGAATTAACTATATAGATTTCTAAGTGTTCTTGCAAATAAATATAGGCAAGGAGGTGGTCCGGTTCTTTAATAATTGGGGAAAACTGAAAAACAATAGTCATATGAAAAATGCACCATTGGAACTTTTAAATGGTTAAAAACAACTGCCGTATGCAAATTGTTATTATCTACAATAATATGATTCGACATCAAGCTTAATTACAATAAGTAGAAATAAAAGGAGCAATTTATTTTTTCTCTATGGTGCTTAATTATAAGACCATAGAGCATTTAAAAAGAGACTATTCAATTGAACATCGAAACTACTTTCCAAGAAAAGAATATACATGCTTGTAAAATCGACAACCTCATTATCTCATTTTAAAAGGTCTTGTGAAGATTATATTATGTACTCCAACACAATCCCCTTGAACAAATATATCTACAAATATAAGTAATTATAACCCCACTAAGCAAATGGGTTATCAAATAGTAAATGTTACTTATGTTATTTCGATATATATTGAACATCTTGAATATATCATTTAGAAGGTTTTAGGCATTATAAATATACTTTCAGCAACTTTCAACCCTTAAACCTTTTGACCTCGTTTCCTTTATTGACATGTAGAGAGACAGTGCCTGAATATAACCATTTATATAAGTAATCTGTGTGGATATTTCCACCTCTATAGTATAGTAACATAAGTTATATATCATACCTCAACTCAACTGGTATTGATCATCGAAACAAACCACATGAACAACGTTCATAAGGTCCTGAATGGTCACGACTATAACGATTACCTCCGCCACCACCATCCCAAGCATTACAATCTCCATTCCTATCAGGACCAAACCAGCCAGCACCACCACCACGTGCTCCACTGTAACGATCATCTTTGTCACCATATCTGTAAACAAAAAATAGTGAGTTGGTTGGTACTTGTTAGTGTTTAAGAAAGTATACAACACAAATGTAATGATATCTTGGTGTTATGATTGTACCTCAAGTCCTCTAATTCATAAGTAAGAAAGTGCGACTACTTGTTCTCATCATTTCAGTAAGGTGAAATATTAAACCTGTATATGTAAAGACGGACGATACAATTATTTTAATAAAAGCAACACCACAAAATTTCTACAAATGAATTAAAAATATAAAATTAGTAAATTAGTATAAAAAAATCACATTACATGGAACATCTTGTGTGCGTCCAAGAAACTTCAAAGTCGCAAAACATTCATGAAAATATAGATATGTCATGTTCAGACATTAAAGAGAGTCGACCATGGTATCCAATTCAACAAAACACCAGCAAATACAATTATGAAAAATAAAGACCGTAGAAAGATGTATATGTTACTGAAAAATCAAAATCAAAAGTGAATTAGAATACATACCTGTTGTTGGAACTAATTGATGTGAACCATAATAAACTAAAATCTATTTACATTGAAAGAAAAAAACCTAAATATACACCAGAATATATATGTATCAAAAATAAACCTTATACAGAATTAATCATTAGATGCAAACAGAAATTGAAGGAATCGATACATACACTTCTTGTGGTTACGAAAGTTAATTCGATGTAGGGAGGATGGATGCATACGGACTACGGAGTATTATTTAGGGTTGTTATTTTATTGATTTATTTAATAATCTAATATATATTTAACAATTATTATATTTTAAAAGTTTAACAAATAATTAGGTGTGCAAAGTGTAATTATAGTGAATTAATTTAGACCGTTGCTAATGAGGGAGTCTAATCAAGGGTCCATAATCCTCCATGGTATTCTATATACTTGTTGTTGGAACTAATTGATGTGAACCTTAATAAACTACAATCTATATACATTGAAAGGAAAAAACCTAAATTTCAACCAGAGTATATACGTATATCAAAATTAAACCTTATACGAATTAATCATCAAATCATTAGATGTAAAGAGAAATTGAAGGAATCAATACATACACTTCTTGTGGTTGTGGTAGTTAATTCGATGTAGGGATGATGGATGCATACGGACTACAGAGTATTACTACTATACATTGTTGGAGCCGCTTCAACCGTCTTTTCATATAATCCTCACCGTCCAAAGTCGTTTACTTTTGATCTAGTTTGTCTAAAGTCTTACATTCGCTGATACCTATCCTGCGAATGAATTGTGAGCGGTTTCAGCTCGAACTTTTTTCTCACTTCTACCATCTTCAACAACTACCCCTTATCCATTTTTCACATCTTCCTAACTTTGCAAACTCATATCTAAAATGTAGATTCTGTTTCCCTAATTCACCTATCCATTCATGATGCAGCATCATATATTCATATATGCTATAGATTTTATATGCTATAAACAATCTATTATAACTTTGTCAAATTAAATTTTGATACTTCATGGAGAAACTGTCGAATCTGAGGTTTTCTATCATCTCAATCCTTTCTCACCTGTACTTCTACTTAATCGATTTTAAGGTATTTGTTTCTTGCTCACATTTCATTTTTGCCCAGTCCTTTCTATTTTTTTTTCCATATGAAGATCCAAATTGGTAGTAAACTTTCATGCATACTAACTATTTGATGAAACACTTGAATGAAGAACAAAGTTTTACCCAGTCACTTACTTTTGTTTTTTCATCGTAATGTTTACAATAAGTGTTACCTTCAATCTTTCTTGTACTTCGTTCTTCTCCCGGGCCCTATTACACAGTTTTCTCATGTGCAGCTCTAGTCAACTTGGTTAGAATATGATAGAATGGTTATTGAGTTGTGCACGGATTGTAAGGACGTAGTAATATGAAGGGCATACATGGATTTTACCTCAATTTACTTGGTTTTGGATACTATTACTATTCATCTTTGGTTAAAATTTCTCTAATTCCAGTATTTTTTGAGCTCTTACAACTTGTAACCATTTTTTAATCCAAATTCCTTGTATTGCCTCAAATTGCTTCACGATTAAGGATGGAATGATGGTTCACGAAAAAAATAAATTAATTATCATCATTTAGTGTGCTAAGTAGCGTACCAAATTGATATGAATAAGGGTGGACCATTCACGTTTGAGTTGGTGAGAACCATAGATCTAGCACACCCTGCCCATGAACAATGGTTGGATGTTGATGATGATGATCCAGAATTTTGAGGAATGTAATCCAAGATCACATCCATATTCGATCTTATACTTTTATTTACGTTAGTTAACCTACATATGGTTCGCGGCCAGTTACGTTGACTTTCGATTGTGCCTGTTCATTTGTCCTGACTTTTAATGTCAACCATCCTATTTGCTTGATTGTTTCGTAGGTTGGATCAATTTATCCTGCATTGTTAACCACTGATTTCTCTAAAGTATGTTTTTGATACCAATTCACATATTAGTTAATTGCCAATTGTGACACCCGTCAAATTAGGACTAGTGATTAGTACCTAATCAGTTGTTAATACATGTAATTAGTTCTGTGTTAGGCTAATTAATGTATCGTAATATATTGATTAATATATACAAATATACGATTTGATTAAATCGTACGCTCTTTAAATCGAATGTTATTCGGTTCAATTAAATACGGACGTTGGTGAACAACTTTGTTAAATAATATAACATTATTTAATAACGCTATTATATCCAAAATATTATTTTGATAATATTCACTAATTATTTCGTATCGTGTAAATAAATGCCTACGCGACCTAAAACATTAAATGCGCAAACAATCGATATAGAGCCAAGTTATATACGTTTTATAGCTCAAATATAAAGTATTTGGCGAAATACTTAAATAAGTATACTGAATAATTATTTATATTTTAAAACTTACATGTCAACACATATAAAAATAATTAAACGTTTAAACGATCGGGAAAACGAACACCGCACGGAGCAAAATTTGCGAAGACTAAAAAATGGGGCTTTCATCAAAACCCCACCACCTCCTCTTTCCTCCTCATTTTCTCATTTTTCTTTCTCTTTGCCTTCCTCCTTTCTCTCAAACTACCATCACACCACCACCTCACTAAATCACCATTTACTACCACGAAACGACACCGGATCACCTTACCCGTTTGGAAGAAAAGAACCACCGCATCACAATCTACATTTCCATCTTTCCGGATTCCTCACGCGCGAAGTCGTAAGTTTCCGACAAAAGTTGAAACTCTCCGATTTTACTCACTTCACTTGTTTATGGGTTATTTAAGTTTGAAATGTCCAAATATGGGTTGGGTAAAAGAATCAGACCAAACGGTCGTCGGAAAACTTGTTTTTGGCTCAAATTCTGGCCAACAGCTCGTTGTGTCGAAGAGGCTCCAGGCCACCTGTGACACAAGCCCTTATGTCGCTAAACCCCCACTTATGTCGCATATAGCGACACAAGTGACTATGTCGCAAACCCTTCGGATGTCACATTTAGCCACACAAAACATTATGTCGCAAAACCTATTTCCGTCGCATATAGCGACACAACCTTTTATGTCGCATAGATTGCGGATGTCGCACTTAGCGACACAAGCCCTTATGTCGCAGATATGATCTGCGACACAATAGACTATGTCGCACCTAGCGACACAAGCCTTATGTCGCACATAGTGTCGCATGAAATAGAACCAAGAAAACACAGATTTTACTAAGTGTCAAGACCTAAAATTTTATTACTTGATGTAACATCCTCAATTTGGGCCTAGTAGAAATACGGTACTTTCATTACTTTCTTGTATTTAAATTGTATTTAGAAATAATTGGTATTATTTGGATAATTTAAATTAATAGGTCAAATGATCAAACGATTTATAGTGTTAGATGAATTATTAATTGTTTTAAATTAATTTAGTTGACGGTATAATAAAATGTATTTCTCGCAAATAGTTTTTAGGTTCCAGACAATAGACTTAGAAGGGGAGTTGAATTACTACATGTATACAGGGAGATGGTTGTTAGGTCGACCTAACTCTCATTTCCCTCTCTTTCTTACTCTCTCTTGAAAACACACACACACACACACATTTACACAAAAACATAAAGGAAATCCAAGTAGAAATTAACTAGATTCATCCCCAAGGCTGTGATTTTGATTGTTTCTACTGACTTCACCATCACTATCTCATTATCATCTTCATTGTAAGTTGCTTTACCCATTTTCATGTATGTGTTGAGTTTGGCTAAATTAGGTTGAATGAGTAATGCATGTGTTGATTTAGGACTTGGATGATTATTGTTTGTTGTTATAACATGTTTGTGGTTGATACTTGTGGTTAATTTTCTGTCAAAATCGTGTTTTACAATTGTATGTAGCGGATTTGGATTTTAGTGTTCGTGCTGTGTTTTAACAGGTCTGAACCATTGCTGGAAAGCTTGGGAACGCGATCCAGCTCAATTGCCCGGATCGCGTTGCTATGTGTAAAATGGTCACAGCACGTTTTACTCTTACGAACGCGATCCTGACACGACTCACCCGGATCGCGTTAGTCAGTTGGTTTTGAGTCCGGATTGAGTTTACTCTTGGGAACGCGATCCTAGCCACTTGCCCGGATCGCGTTGCCAAGTGAAAATTTGTAACAGAATGTTTTGTACTGTAGAACGCGATCCAGCCACTCCCAACCCGGATCACGTTTGCTAGTTATAATCTGACGAATTTGACAACTTGTGACTTATGTACCTATGTTATTTAACTAGTAATGAAAGTATAGTATAATCGATTAATTGACATTATATGCACGATCAGATTGTAATAACTTGATACAAGAATCTAATTCGGGTTTTGATTTTGTTCTCAGATAAACCGAAGACTCAATAAGATAAGACCTTTGAGTGGAGACGGTGATCGTGAAGGGTGAGTGGATCTTGGACTCTCAGTCTAAGTTAGTTGTGACAACATGGTTACAACGGGTAAACTGGATATATATACAGTAGTGATTGCTTAGATAATATATTGCCATGATGGTTATCCCTTGAATGATTATTTGGTGTCCTATATGTTATGATAAATGAGGACTATTTGAATTGTCGGGGGGTCAACTAATGTGTTGGGTTTGGGTACTATTACTTCGGACAACGTAAGTGCTTTGTACATATGTTGAACACTGAAATTATGTTGTATGTAGTAATAGCACCAAACTATCGGTTTAACCTCTGATTTGGCCTTAAGTTGGTTTTAAGTGTTACTTGAGGAACCACCGCGGCATGAGGGTACCTCAAGGACCACCGATCCTTCTTGATTTGTGTGTAATGCTTGCTGTAGACATTTGCTAAGCTAAATTAGATTGATAGTTTTGGATCTATTCACTTAGCTTCGTGCTAATCCCACCTCACTACTTCTTGCAGGGATAGCTTTTGATTGTGGGTAGCTTGGAGTATGGGATGAATGGGATGTTTGACTAGCCTACTTTGATTTAGATATGTTTGGATTAAACATTTTGTATCAGATTTTAATATAACACTTAAGTATGTATTTAGCAAATTATGATAATTTGGTATTAAAGGTTGTTTGTATTTTGGTTTGCATTATGAAAATGTATTACACGCATCCTATGATGTATTTTTAAATGTTCGCTTCCGTAAATAATAATAATAAAAAAATGTCTTGAAAATTTGGAGGGTGTTATACTTGATTTCACCCAAAGTCAAGTCCAGGTGCGTTTTTCACCAAAACAGTTTAGTAGAAATAAAAATTTTCCAAGCTGACCTGGCAAATCGACCCCAGCCAGGGACTCTGCCCCTTGGACCACGCCAGGGGCTGCCGCCCCTTGGACTCCGCTACCAGGGGCGCTGCCCCCGGACCCCCGTCATCCAGGAACTTATATATACTTTTCACACTAAGTTTCGAATACTTACAAATAATGAAACCTGATACAATGATACATATAATAATAACACTTTGGATTATTATTACAAACCGTCACCAACGGGCCATATTTGTTTTCAAATTACAAACGGATTACTAAACAAACACTTGGACATTTCCTAGTTGAGTGGACAACTAGCATGGGTGATCTTTTAAGACACCAACTTATTTACTTGTTTACTTACAACCTTGTGCGTTTCGGACGCCAGAAGGTTGCAGGGTTCGGAGAACCAACATACGGGATTACACCCGACACCCTTACGGACTTACATCCGCTCTACTTGTTTGATTTCCCAAACATACTTGCTAGACTCAGGTGAGTCTTACAGCTCCACTTTTACTGTTTTACTTACGGGGTGAGATACATTGCTTACTTTTTATGAACACAAGTACTGAACTACTCATTTTACTACACGGATTGCATGAGTTACTTACCATTTACTGAAGTCCCTCCATCATACATCGTTAGTTATGGACTTAAGCGCGAACACTAGTTAATGGATCCATTAGGGAAATGACCCTCCCCGCCCGGGGTAGTAGCGCTACCACGAACCGTTCTGTATAAATGGGCGACTATTATTCGTTACTTACGCTTGCTCAGTTTCGAGCATGTCGCGGGGGCAACTTATCACTTACGGCTTAAGCTTCGATTATGAGCCTCATGGCAACGGTATAAACTTACATACATTTGCAGGATTGCATATACTTGATTTATGCCTGCGGGCACCACTGATAAAAATCTTGTGTTCAAATCTGATATTACTTACAAACCTGTAAGATTCACCAACATTCGTGTTGACCTTTTTAGCATGTATTCTCAGGTACGCATACGGAGTAGGATTACTCTCGGACCTAGCTAGAGTCGCATGATTTCAACATAACTGCATTAACGGAGATTCTTAGCATTATCTTTTGTATATCTCGATTATGTAATAGAATCTCCCGTCTTACGCGTGGACTCTAGGAAATTACAAACTTTTGTATCGAAAACAATATGTTTTCAAATGATTTACTATGAAATGTAACTATTTTCTACAAACGTCTCATTTAGAGGTCGTTTGCTTGTGATTATGTGTTATGATATTTGATTAGTAGCGCCCCGTGTTGACTTTCGTTGCATTATAAATTTGGGGGTGCTACACCAATTCACTTATTGTTACTGGTGTTCATTAGCAGGCGTTTGTGGGTTATACGATTTCCCTTGTTCTTTCCATGCGTCTATCATTTCAGATGGTGGAAAAATGATGGTGCACTAACTACACTTTCATTGGATCATTGCCTTTTGTTTATACAGAGTGAGTTATTTCAAATAGGATTATTAAATTGTCGTCACTTACTCATACCCAATCTACAAAAAGCATCTGATAACCTTTTAATTTTTAACCTTTCTATGGTTTACCTCCATATTTTATCAACATAAAAATAACTTTTATGCTATCACATTTTCGTATATTAACAAGTAACCTTTGTCCCCCGCCTTCTACTCAGTTGGTTGAGTACTTAGATTTTATCCAAGAGGTCATGGGTTCAAACTAAAATTTTGGTTGAGTACTTAGATTTTATCCAGGAGGGGACATCTTAAATTCCATTGGGGTCTTGGTCCAATGGTCAGGGAGTTTTCCATAAGGTTTCTTCCTGGAGGTGATGAATTCGAGCCTTGTTGTGAGGGGGACTCCTGCGATGCTATACCCATCCAAGACGTGAGAGAGCAACCCCTTTAGGGCGTCACCTTGGCTATGAACTCGGGGGCGGTTACTTGATTCCAGGGGAGTAACCGCTTGTGGAGATGATCGGGTGAGCCAAAATGGTTCGTCAGTGATTCCACAACTGCCTTTCAAAAAAAAAAACAAGTAACCTTTGATTTTTTACATAGGATAACGCTACATCAGGGATGGATGTGAATGATGGATGCAAACTAAAATTTTGGAGTTGAAGGCAAAGAGAAATTTCCAATTATATAATTTTTTAACATTCAAATGAGGCAGAAGTTTTGTGGAAAAGGTTAGGGAGCCATCCAAAGTCAATCAGGAAGATAGTTTCGTTAACTGCTACCGATTTGAGTGTTGATATGCTTGGTAACGGTTGAAACTGTTTATACAAATTAGAGCCAAAATGAGTCTCCTCCAGGTAATTAGGTACACCTTTTGTCGATAAATATGAATTATTAAAGATTATATATGCGTCAAATGTGATTACATAGATTGCATCGTTTAATTCGTTGAAAGAAATTCCTTTAATAACTGTGAAATCTATAGTAATAGGCGTTATATCCAAACAATTGACCTGCACATCGAAAATTCTACTTAAATGTTGAATTTATCATGTACTAAAGGGTTTTTTGTGTGTTATATCTTAGTATCGACTTGTAAGGGTCCCCATGGGTCAAAAGCAAAATGATGTATGCAAGCTCCAAGTATCTATTCAAAATGGAATGTGATGGAGTCTGGGTGGAGCTTCATGCAATTGTGGGACCACACAGAATTGGATGTCGATGTTTTGTAGAAGTTGAGCCAATTAAAACACTGTAATTGAAGTTAATCATTGTCTACTTTGCTCAACACAGATGTTAATAGCAGCTTGAGGGGTATGGTTCTTTCTCTAAAACCATTGTATTCCAAGTAGAGGTGTCAAAATGGGTGGGTGCTGTAATTGGTCAACGTTTTGGGTTGAAAAGCATCATTTTAATTTCAAGTTGAATACCTGTGATGTTGTGACGGTAGGTTGAGTTGACCAGAGAGCACAAATTTTCTTTTAATTGATACATATTACTTTAAAAGGTCGGTCATTTGTATTTATTTCTATTGGAACAGTAGCTGTCATGGAAAATATAAGGGTTTGGTGGATTGGATTATGATATCAAGTCTGTTGGCTTTTTACTTCCGTCCATCATATGCCATCAAAGTTGATATCAAGAGCAAGGTATGAGTCGTAATGTCGTATGACATATTAATAGTGGGCATTGGCTTATCAATTCAATTATATTTTTTTATTTGTTGCTGATTATGATCCATTCTGTCCATTAATTATTTATATTATTATATTATATTGTGAAGTTAATGTTATAGCAGACCCCTATGTGAACATTAGAAACAGGTCATTGTCTCATTGATCCTTGATTATGGTAGACATAAGTGCATATAGTGTTATACTTTTAAGTCCTCTACAGTACTTGAATATATATATATATATATATATTATTCCAAAGAAAAGGAAATATTTGGATTTAGGATGCATTTACATAGGCATACAGAGATGTTGTTGTTAGATTGATTTTGTGAGATGTTGTTTTTGCAGGTCTGGTGCAGGTGCTGTATTTCTTGGTGTGGTTACGGTCAATTGGAAGCATTAAAAGTCAGATTTTGCAAGCCTTTGTTTGGGTTTATGAAAGCAAAACTACCTTGTATTGATCTCCAAGTCATTTATTTAGAGTCTCAGTGCTACAATATCTTCATTTTGTGATTTGTATCTAGGCCTTTTCTGCTTTGTTCGTGATTGGTGCATATTAAATCTTTATTTAAACAGATTGTAGTACTACAGGTTTTGGTTAAGTATCATTTTCTTTGAATTTATGAAGTTGTTAATGTCTTATTGAGTTAAGAGATGAATTGAGTAATACGCTTTCTATGCGAATCACATAACATATATGTGTTCCCGGGGTACCGCCCGGGTATTACACTAGTTATTTAGGGTTGTTATTTTATTGATTTAATATATTTAATAATCTAATATATATTTAACAATTATTATTATTATTATTATTATTATTATTATATTTTAAAAGTGTAGGGAGGACGGATGCATACGGACTACGAAGTATTATTTAGGGTTATTATTTTATTGATTTAATTTATTTAATAATCTAATATATATTTAACAATTATTATATTTTAAAAGTTTAACAAATAATTAGGGGTGTACAATGTAATTATAGTGAATTAATTTAATTCGTTGATTGCTAATGATGGAGTCTAATCAAGGGTCCGTAATCCTCCATGGTATTATGTTATATATATATATATATATATATATATATATATATATATATATTAAAGATGAGATGGGGTACACCCACCTATAAAGTAGGTGGATTAAGTATGTTTAGTTCATATCCACATTTTTGATATATATATTATCTATTTATCTATAATCTATAACATATATTTAAGCCAAAATATTTTAGGATAATCTTAACTATTAATTGATTTTTACCATCTTAATTCAATGGTTAAAATTTATTTGATGATACTTACAATCAACCCCCTTTTGATTAATTAATTAATTAATGAGTTAATTGCAGTTGCAAGAGAGGTGTCGGTAGCAAGTTTGATAAAGGTGGTAGGGAAAATTAGATTTAGGGAGTGATGGGTGTTGAAGAAGAAATACATAATATATTTAAGTTTAAATATAAATATATATATATATATATATAGAAGTTATTTTATTTATAGTATTATTATTAGTATTTAGAATAAAAATGTATAAAGGATAACTAGAGGGTATTTTAGAAATTTTGATTTAAGAGGGACAGAGAGCGCAACAACTTTCGAGTTTCTGGACTGTCAACGCAAAAGGAAAAGTTCAAGGACAAGATGTGTTACTGTGTGTAAACCATGAGGACTAACTATGTAATCAACTCTTAATTAATTAATAAATAATAAATAGTAATAACAATAATATATTTTAAATCAATAAAATTACATTTACCAATTTCACATCCGAATTTTTGTACCAATCATCCTTCTAACACAAATCTCATTCATGAATATTATATTTTAATTTATTATAATATATAGTTTTCTATTTGTTTAATTACATCTTCCTTGCTACTTCTCTCAATATTTTCACCATCTTTGCATTTCTTCTACACCCATTCAGTGAATCCCTACGATGGAAAAAAAATCACTATTTGAAAAATCTTCTCTTACTCATGTGATCAATTGTAACAAGGAAATTAGAGGTTTATTCACCATCAATCCTAATAGGTCATCACGATCCTTTTGCTTCTTTATTTGTTGTTGAATTCTTGTTTTTGTTTGTAAATCAATCCCATACTTTTAAAAACCATGAACACCCTACTCATTTACAATGAATTTCTTTTGTATGGTCGGGTATTACATATCTAAAGTTATTTCAATTTTTTTATAATATTAAAAAATAATAATTTTTCCACATACACTAATTATACTAACAATGATACCGTGTCAAAAGAACTTTGTTAGTCCCTAAAGTCACTATTATTTAGTGATATGAAATTACAATAAGTAAAGGTAATTGTTGAAGGGGGTTGAATACAATTAAAAACTTTTTCGTGTTTATCTAGATTAATTATTCAAGTTTTTAATTGAGCAAACACAAACATATAAAAACATAGTATCATAAAATCAAAATAGAAAAGTAATAGTAGCTTGAACTGTGACTTTTATTAATCATAAAAACTCACCAGTGTTGATTGCGGAATGAAATAGCCAAGGCTAAACCAAATCAAACACTTTAGCTAATCTATTACAAATGTTATGAACAGTAGTGGACAAATACGCTAACTGTTCACTCGTTGCTCGTTGAAACGTGCTTAGACAAACTACTCACTGGCATACAAGTGATTAACACGTACAAATGGCAAGTTTCTAAGTGCAATGTACTATGCTATTTATAGTACAAATGTCCCATAAATATCTCTTAAAAAATAGGATCTTGGAATGACACGTGTCACTACTTGATTGACTTGATCTATGATAAATTGACATTCTGTGATCCCAATTCTGTTACCTTGAATATCGCGTCATCCTTAACACCAATCACTTGCTGCCACGTAATCCCCCAAATATTTATAAAGATACAAGGAACACTTGCTGACGTAAGACTGAAGAGTGACTTGCGCTTGTGCATAAACTTTATTAAAATAGTTACTGAAGATGTAATAACCTTCCTCACTTACTGTGAGCTAACGTGCTCTTGTAGAGTTACTTGAATTACATATCTTCAGCAATTAGCTTTTATTCGGGCAGCGACTATTGCCTTTATTTATTGCAGATGTAAAACTCTCGCTGCTATTCTTGGAACAACGACACACAGAGTTGAGCTTTAATCTTCTTCAGCTTATCCAAATGCTTGAGTAGAATGAGCAGTAACCAGTGAGTATAGACTTCAGCAACATAAGCTTTGACTTAATCATTTCCTTCACTGAGTTTGTTATCAATGAGTTGATCGGTAACCAGTGACTCAATAATCTCCCCCTAAATGATTGTGATCAAAGCTCCCTAGACAAGCTTGTTGCTATAGAAATTTATAGTCAGTGGATAAGAATTAAGCATTCAGTGACTAGTACTTTTGATCCATTGATTTTTCTTTTTGGATTCTTTTGATATGAACTGAGCTTTGCACTTTGGTTTTCTCAAAAATGATTAGATTTCATTAAGTTGTAAATGAAAGATATTACAATTGATATTAGTTACAATTTATCTAATCTATTACAAACAGATTACAGATCTCTCCAAATGTCTTCTTGCTTTACCAATCCAAGCTCATCAGCTAGTTCATACTTCTCAGTAGAAGGCAGGTATCTGAATTGTCTTGCTAGGGCTTATTCAAGAATGGTTTTACTCATATGTGAGCTTTTATCAAGCATGCTGGCTGATATGATTAAATGAACAAGATGTTCATGATCAATCTTCTCTAATTCAACTTTTCTTTGAAACCTTAGAACACCATTCAAGTCTCTGTATACCAGACCTTTCTCACCTTCTGTAACCTCAACTCCTTTAGTTCTTGGTACACCATCAGGGATAGAAAGATTTAACTTTAAAGTACTGGGAATTCTGTATATGGTTTGAGTCCCTGAGTGATATCTTGGACTTGGTGGTCTGATTATTTCCTCGCCAAGTATGGTAGTATCTTCTGGCCTGAGGAGTTGAAGCTCAACCATCTTTTTGAATAACCTATCAATCTCATCTAGCACTTCCTTCTTTGCTGAGCTAGAGGAATGAATCACTGCAAGTCTGATTTCATTCCATTTTTCTCTGTGCAGCTTGCAGACTTGATCTAGTGTTATAGCCCGAGTCTCTATTCCTCTATGAATAAGTAGCTGAGCTTGAGATTTGTTTTTAGGTTTCTTCAAATTGAATTTTGTAATGAGAGCAGGATTAGATCTTCCAATCATTCTCGCTGCATATTTCTTTCGATCTATCTCACTCCATAGTTTGTCAACAGATGATTTTACTCCCCCTTTCTTTTTGGAATCAACAGCAGCTAATTCTCGCTGCTGCACAGATTCTTCTACCTCTTCTAATATTCTAGCAAACATAACATCTCCTTCTTCCTGATCTTTCTTCAATCTCAGTAACCTTTCTTTTTCCTCTACCTCCTCTCCACTAAGTTTCTTTAAATAAGCTCGATCAGCATCAGATTGTTCTTTCAACCTTCTTTTTCTTTCTTCTTCATCTTTTTCTTATGCCTCGACTTGAATACTTAGAATCATTTGTCATTTCATCTCCTGTCTCTCTTATCTTTCGGGCAATTCGCCATTCTTTAGTTTCATCAGGATGAAGACAACCTGATGTAGATTCAGATAAGAGAAGAACTGGAGCAGAAGTCCCAGGTATAATGATCTCTAGTGGTTGAGTAGTTATTGAAGAAGAAGAGAAGAAGGTAGTGGTCACTGTTGATGTTGTAGGTTGAGCTGTTGTGGTTATGAGTAAAGTGTGTTGTGTTGCTGTTGTTGTTGGCATTGTTGCTTTCGTTGTGTTGCTGATTGTTGTTGTGGGTAGGGTAAGTGGTAAGGTTGTTTTTTGGTTGATCTCAGATATAACAATCTTTATTTGAGCTGTTGTTGGTGAATCAGGGTTTTCCAGTATAGATTGAAGATGAGACATGGTTGCTGATATGTCCTCCTCAGAGATAGTTTGCTTTCTATGTTTCGAGGAGGTGGACCCATATATAGATGTTTCACTGATCCTCTTTCTTTTTGTAAGAATAGAAGAGATATGTAGCTGATCCTCCATGTGTTCATCAGTATCATCTTCTTTATCATCAGCATCTTCATCATGTCTATCATTCCCATTATCACCATTATCACCATCATTTTCATCATCCATGTTTACATCACCATCCTCCCTGTTCATCCACTGCTAGCGAGCCAGTTCATAACTCACTGACTCCCCCTCAACCCTTGTTGTTTCATCAATAGCCCATTCCTTCACCTCTGCATCATACACCCTGAGTTCATCAGGATGAAACTCAGGGAATGTAACTTCATCAAATTCATACTACTCTTCATCAGCATCCATATCAACCTAAGCTAACTCAGCAACTGCATCAGCTTCTAATTCTGGCCTTTCAGCGATTGGGCGGAGAGAAAAGGATTCCAATAATATTTCTCTGTGATCAGCATCTTGATTGATGAAAGCATCATTATCAGCAACTATTCTCTTCCCTTTTTCATCATAGAAAGATGCTACACACTCCTTGATCCAGCGATATAATATTTTATTTTCAATGCGGAGGGCAGCAACTTCAGCCTTTGTAGCTTGATAATGAGCAATCATCTTTGGGACGATCTTAACAGTAACTTTAATGTACTCCTGCACAGAAGAAACCATCTTTGTTTCTGTAGTAGTGAGAGAAGAGATAGCATCATCATGCGTAATCAGGTTGATGCGTGTAGAGATAGTGAGATTAGATAGAGCTTTGGCTTGAGTTTGGAGTAGTTGAGAGTGATCAGTACCAGCTGCAGATTAAGTTTTTAACCTTTTCGCTCACATTAGAACTCTAGAGAGGAATATGGTCATATACATCAGCAAGAGCTTTGACAGCCTGTGTGAGATCAGTAACCTACCCTTTGAGTGCTTCCCTATCCTCAGTGAGCAGCTTTATCTGTTGCTGAGATGCAGCAATGTAGTTCATTAATAATTTATCAGTTGAGGAAGGAGTGGATGATGAGGCTACTTGCTTATCAGTATGAGAAATTGGTGGAGTATTTTTTTTTTTTTTTTGAGTGGAGATAGATGTGGTGATTGTGATGGTTGTTTTAATGGTGATGGATGTTTTGGTGGTGATGGTGGTGGTATAGGTTGAGGTCTGGATTGTTCTTCCTGACCATCCTGCACTTATGGCAGTTTCAGCAAAAGGATCAGCACCAGCTACCTTGGAGACATTGTCACTGGAGAAAGACATAGTGCTAACTCCTGTATTGGTGAGGAGATAAGAGCAGTTATGGAGCAGTGGTGATTGGTAGAGGTGTGGGTATAACTGCAGCAATAGTAACATGTGGTGATGGTGGTGCTTCATCTTCAAATGTGGAGGTGTCCATGGGTTAGGCTTCCTCGTCATCATCAGCTTGTGTTGTAGCTAATGGATCAGAGGATGCAGAGATATCAGCCTGTATCTCTTCATGTGACTGTAAAGAGACATTGGCGGCTAGTGCAGTGAAAGATGAGAGTTGGCCCGGGTCTATAGCCTGTGGTGTGACATCAGCGATTGGTGTGTTATCACCCACTGATGCCACTAGCCCTTTATATGAAATGTCATCCTTTTGTGACGATGACAAGTAGCTGATGGGTGGACTCGATAGAGGGGTGTGAGATGCACCCGAATCACTGCTAACAATGGGTTGAGCCATTGTAGTTGTCTGTAGTTGTCCCTTTTTGGAGTCACTGGACTTTCGGGAGTCCAGTGAAGCAGTTGTGGCTATGGGTTGATCAAGAGTGCACGCAGGGACTGAACGTACAGTCTCTGCTTCACTCTTGGCATCCGTAGATGTCTTCTTTTTACTATGTCCCTGAGCCTTTAATGTCAGGGACCTTAATTTGGATTTTCTTTTGGGAGCAGTTGGTGGTTTCTTGATTGGTGGTTGACCAATAGTAGTCATTGAGGGTGTGGTCAGTGACGTGGTGGATAGGGGGCAAGAGCGGACGGTTGTACATATTGTAAGGGCTGGGGTGTAAGTACTCCATGTTGTTTCATGAAATCAAGTAGAGACACAGTCGTTGGTTTTGAAAAAAATTGACTCCCTACAAGGGTTGGTTCAAAGCCAGTGAAAGATACTCCATCATAGGCATCAAACTGATCTTTGAAGATCAGTGAAAGTAACCTAAGATAGGGCACATATTTTGCCCTGGTAGGCTCAACGATCTTATTAACCAGCTCGTTAAAGATCACACTTGCATAGTCAACTTTTAGAGAGTTGATCAGTGACCAACTGATTTGTGCCTCCAGGGAGCTGAATTGATCATAGCTCCCTGTTTTGGTGCCCAAACTTTGAATAAAGTTTGAAAATAGGGAATTCCACACACCATCCATCTTTGTTTTATGTACAGTGGAATATTTACGATTACCACTACCATCGATGGAATATTTACAGTAAATCCTAGTGAGATTGACTAGGCCTCCTTTGGCCATATCTCCATCAGGCAGTGGATCATAAACATCGTGTACAAGAAGTTGTAAAATAGTACGGAAGATGGTGGCGGTGATAATTATCTTTGTACCCCTATTGTCAATAAAACCCTGGAGTTGAGATGTACCATTGACAAGTGAATGAGTGCAGATATACCAAAAGTCACTCAGCCATTCGGGGTACATCTCTCCAGGAGACAATGTAAGAGCATGGAGAATGAAATGATTGTTTAAGAAAGTTACAATCTCCGCATACTTTGTTTTTGTACAGTTTATACTAGGTGAGGTCCTGCGACAACGCGGGGTTTCGACATTGGATTTTATAAATTGTGTAATTAAAAAGTTAAGTCAAATGAAATTGTACCATGAACCAGATTTTTATATAATATAATCGCCAACCAATAACATCTAGCATATATTCTATCAGTTTGGTACGGTTTCGGTTTTTTGATATTTTTTTACAGTTAAGTTATTAAAAATACATGTCGGTTGTAAATTATATATTATCTAATTTGTAAATATTTTAGTTATAACTGTTACCCGTTTTATAAGGGGCGGATAGTCAAACATTAATTAATGTAATATGCATATAATAAGAAGGTAGTATAGAATTATTGTAACCTATAAAACAATTTTTTAAAACTTAAATTAACTATGAATTCAATGTAACTCAGATAACTGTATTTTTTACATAAAACCTAAATTTTTATCCAAATCGAACATTGTTGTGATCAAATACACACACACACACACACACACACATATATATATATATATATATATATATATATAAGCAATAACAATAGATTTTTATTAGCAATAATAATAATCCATATTCGTCAACTTGATCGTTGTAGGTGTTTATTTTTAGCAAATCAATAAAACGCTCGATAGCATATTTATTATCAAGTACATTTTAAAACTTGTTATTATAAATTCAAAGATGTGTGCATGAAAAGGAAAAATAATATTTTAATATAAAAATGTACATTTAGTTTAATACCATCAAAATATATTGAAATTTTATAATTTTCAAGAGGGCTTTATCATTTAATAGTTTTATAGTAAACCGAAGTTTTTATAGTTGAATATGACATATGATTGTCTATTGTTTAGCTTAATGTATATTATTTAAGGGATATTAGTTAGAATCATAAAATATTTTAGTTACATTATTTAAAGGATTATTATATATATATATATATATATATATATATATATATATATATAAAGATTTCCCAAATAATTAGATTTTGGGACTGTCATAACAAGATACTCGCTTACTGCAGAGGCTCGAAGAGCTTTAATCTCTGCGGTAGGTGTATACGAGTTGAGAAAGAATTTTGATCTTGTCGATCATTTTAAGCCCTAATCAATTTTCAGGTTTTAAGATTAGGGTTTATAAAAATGAGAGGTTTTTGTAAAAATGAAAATCAAGTATGCGTAAAAAGTGAAAATAAGTTTGAGTCCCTGATTTTATAGTATACGCAACTCAATGATCATGTGGTGGAAAATGGAACATTGTGGTAGATGGTGGTGGTAAGTCGTATTTCTATAGGGGTGATGATGGTTGAGCGTGGTGGCATTAATGGTGATGGGAGTGGTGCGTCGGAAAAGTACAATGACATAAGAAAGAGAGTGTCAGAATCATGTGACTTTTCCGTTATACCATAAAATATTTATTTTGAAATCCGTTAAATTAAATACAAAACGTATTGAATATAACAAATGTTTGTCGATTTATTTACCACCATTAAATGCTACAACAGGAAGTTTGTGATGTATATAATCAATGAATTGATTATCCACCAAAAAGAAATATAAAAATCATAAAGAAATAAATGTACTCTCTTATCTAGTTGAAGCTTTATCTCGCTGATTTAATCACAACTTAGAATATTGATTACATCATTGAAATGAGACTGCAACTTTGATATTGCTTAACCTTATTTGTTATAGATTTTTATATTGATTTATTAAAAAAAATTAATATATATTATGTCTTAGATTAAATGTATAGCATATCTCTTTATTATAATTCACTGACTAAGTTACAACTTAGAATACTAACTAAATAAGCTAGAAATAACATAGAGTAATGATATAAACTTAATTTTAAGACATAAGTAAATATTCATGTGAATTTATAAGTTATAAAATTAGATGAACACAATTAACTGAATATTAAACTTGCTGGTTAGATCAGTTAAAGTTAATTGCTCATCGAATATAATCTACTAAAGTTATAGTTTACAAAGTCATTTTATTTAAAGCTATTTTGGAGTAAAAAATAAATAAATAAGTAAACTCAAAGAGTTTATTCATTCATTTAGGTTTAACATACCAAGCTCGCTGATAAGGAAGTTAAATCTCTTTTCATCTAAAGGTTTTGTAAACAAGTCAGCGAGTTGGAAGTCAGTTGGAATGAAATGAAGTTTAATATCACCTTTCATCACATGGTCCCTGATGAAATGATATCTAACATCAATGTGTTTTGTCCTTCAGTGCATTACTGTATTATTAGCAATGGCTATGGCACTTTGACTATCACAATAGATTGGTATTTCAGTGAAGTCAAAACCATAGTCGGCAAGTTGATTTCTCATCCAGAGAATTTGAGTAGTACAAGCACTAGCAGCGACATATTCAGCTTTAACGGTTGAAGTTAAAACTAAATTTTGTTTCTTACTGGACCAGCTGACAAGCTTTTCTCCAAGAAGCTGACTAGCTTTTCTCTAAGAAACTAACAACTACCACAAGTACTTTTTCTATCCAGCTTTCATCCAGCATGATCAGAATCAGAATATCCTTTCAGCGAGAAATCTGAACTAGATGGGTACCAGAGATCAAGATTTGGTATACCCTCCAGATATCTGAATATTCTTTTGACAGCGAGTAGATGTGATTCTTTTGGATCAGCTTGATACCTAGCACAGAGACATGTAGCAAACATAATGTCTGGTATACTTGCAGTGAGATACAACAGTTTACCATTGGGATCAGCATGTAATTTCACTGCTGGTGACATTGGTGTGGCAAGAGATAAGAAATTAGTACATTCAAATTTCTTTAACAAGTCTTTAACATACTTTTCTTGACTTATGAAAATTCCAGTTTTGCTTTGTTTTATTTGCATAACAAGGAAAAATGTTAATTCACTCATCATGCTCATTTCATAACTTTTAGTCATGAGATCATAAAACTCCTTGCACATGTCACTGTTTATAGACCCAAAAATGATAACATCAACATAAATTTGAACTAATATGACATCTCTCGTATCTCTCTTAATAAACAATGTGTTGTCAATCTTACTTGTGACATAGCCACATTTTATTAGATAGTAAGGGAGAGTATCATACCAGTCGCTGGGAGCCTTTTTTATTCCATACATGGCTTTGTTAAGTTTATATACATAACAAGGATGTTTAGGATCATTGAATCCAGGTGGCTGCTTGACATACACTTCTTCTCGCAGCTTGCCATTGAGAAAGACACTTTTCACATCCATCTGATATACTTTGAATTTCTTGTGAGCTGCATAGGCTAGAAATAGCCTGATTGCTTCAAGTTCAACCACTGGTGCAAAGGTTTCATCATAGTCAATGCCTTCTTGCTGATAGTAACCTTGTGCAACCAGTCTAGCCTTGTTTCTAACAACAACTCCATCAACATCCATTTTGTTTATGAATACCCATTTTGTTCCAATCACTGATTTACCGCCAGGCTGAGGCACTAGTTTCCAAACTTTGTTTCTTTCAAACTGTTCCAATTCTTCTTGCATGACAGATATCCAGTTATGATCAATAAGTGCCTCATCTACTTTCTTTGGTTCCATCAGTGAAACAAAACTAGCAAATAAACAAAAGTTAGTAGTTGCTGATCTAATCTGGACTTTGGATTTTGGATTACCAATAATCAAATGATTATCTATATGTTTTGTCCATTTTGTCATTCGCTGAGGTTCAACATTGGAACAATGAGTATTATCATTTTGTGTGCTTTGATTTGAGCAGTGAATTTATGATGATGTTAGATTTTGATTTGACAAGAATGATGTTACCGAATCATTCATAGCTGAAGTAGAACAAGAATTATTTTTAGGTATACCATCTTCTCTTTCAGAATCTGATGAGAAATTTTTATACTTCTCATCATCGACTTTGTGGCTGATTGATGAGTCACTATTCATTTTTGTTAATTCATTAAAATCAAGAGATTCATAATCTTTTGGATCAGTGAGTGACTCATCATAAGTTACATCCATTGATTCTTCAATGCATATCTTCTTTTATTATAAACTCTGAAAGCTTTTGAGATCATTGAATAACCAACAAATGTACCTTCATCAGTTTTTGGATCAAACTTACCTAAGTGATCTCTTTTGTTTAAGACATAGCAAGTACTGCTAAAAATATGGAGAAAACTTATGTCAGGTTTCTTCCCCTTAACACCTCATATGCTGTCTTATCATGTCTTTTAACAATTAATGACCTATTATGAGTGAAGCAGACTGTACTCACTACCTCTGCCCAGAAATAGGTCTTAAGACCAGCATCAATGAGCATTGACCTGGCAGATTCAATTTAGGTTCTGTTTCTCCTTTCAACAACCCCATTTTGTTGGGGTGTTCTTGGTGCTGAGAAGTTTTAAGAAATACCTTTTGAATCACAGAAGCTTTTCAGGTCAATATTTCTAAATTCAGTGTCATTATCACTTCTCAAATGTTTTACCAAACAATCATTTAATTTCTCCATTCTCTTGCTAATTTCACTTGCTGCTTCATTTTTGGCTTTGAGAAAGAATACCCAAGTATACCTGGAGTATTCATCCACAATTACCAAACAATATCTCTTTCCACCAAGACTTGGAGTACTAACTGGACCAAACAAATCCATATGAAGTAGATAAAAGCATTCAGTTACTGATGATGTCTGTTTAATTTTGAAAGATGAGTTGTGATGCTTTCCTTTTTCACATGCTGAACAAAGCTTATCTTTATCGTAAGATAATTTTGAAAGTCCAGCGACTAAACCATTATTGCTTAATTTATTGATAGCTTTTAGACTTAGATGAGAAAGTCATTTATGCAATAACCATTTTTCTTCTGAAACAGTTCTGGAATATAAGCATGTCCCTGACTGAGCTGAGTCCATATTGACCATATATGTATTTCCTTTCCTGTTAGCAGCTAACACAACACTTCCTTTCTTGTTGTAAACCACACCAGCTTCATGATCAAATAGCACCTTATTTTTGGAGTCATAGAACTGACTGATGCTCAATAAATTGTGCTTCAGTCCCTCCACATATACTACTCGCTTAAACATCACATTTCCATTGGTCAAGACACCATAACCTCTTGTCTTTTCACTTTATTATCACCAAACACTATATCAGGACCTCTTTCATCCTTGTAGTCACTGAGCAAGGACTTACATCCGGTCATATGTCTGGAACAACCATTGTCTAAATACTAAATAGTCTCTCTAAGAATGCCATGTATCAATAAACAAGATTAGTTCAACTGGTGAACCGATCCTGAGATGGGTTCATAGTGGCTGAGCCTTGGCTTTGGCTTCCATTGTTTTGCATAGATGATATCTGAATGCTCACTGATGATGATATTCTTTGAAAAAGGTGTTACTGAGCATTCAGATGATAAATGTTGTCTTTCACCACACTTGTAACATTTTCTATTAGCATAAGTGGCTGTTTTATTTTTTTTTAGATTTCAGTTGCTGAGTTGACACTTGCTTGCAACTTTTCTTGCTATTTTTGACTTTTTGTTTCTTTGACTCTTGGTCAGTGATAGATGTATCAGTGACTAAAACAGTGTCATAGAGGTTGTTGATGTCTTTTTGACCATCGGTGACTGATTCTGTGAACTTTGGAATTTGATTATTTACATACTGATTCACTCTCATGTTTGACTTACACCAAAACTCCATAACCTTTTTGAGTTCTAAAAATTGTGTTTCAAATTTTAGTTTCTCTTGAATACACACTTGATTTGCATGTAATTGTGCTTCAAGATCTAGTTTCAAATTTTTCATTTTTAGCACATTTCTTCCTGATCACGGAGTTTTGACTTTAAATTGCTGATCTCATAATTATTTTGTCTTTGAATGTCATGAGAATTTGACAAGTCAACTATCAATGATTCAAGCACATTATTTTTCTCAGTAGCTGAATATGATTTAAAACAATGTACCTTGTAGAGAGTTTCAGGATCCCATCCAGATGCTGAACATTTATGAGCTACTTCTTTGATGTCTTCATGGAAAGCAGCATCATCAGCCATCAGACAGTAATCCTTATCCAAACAAATCAATGCTTTTTTTTCATCAGATGATGAAAATGAGTCAGAGTCGGTGAAGGAACCTTCTTCAGTGACAAAACCTTTACCCTTCTTCTTTCCGGATTTGGACATTGCCTTGAGCTTCTTGTACTTTGCTTTGTACTTGTTGTATTTGTCATTTCTGAAGCTTAGCTTTGGTTCAGGGATATGATTGATAGGTTTAGATCTACAGTCAGCAGCGAAATGACCAGGTTTGTCACATTTGTAGCAATCACCTTTCGGTTTGAAATTTTCAGATGATGGAGCACCAGTGAACTTTTTTGATCTGGTGTTTCTTCTGAAATTTGCAACCATCATTGCCATGTCTCTTTCTAGCTTTTCTACACCTTCATCATACTCATAATCTGACTGCTCTTCAGCTCCTTCACCGTCTTCATCAGCTATCAGTGACTTTGAGCTTAGCTTTGAATCTTTTGATTTCTGACTCTGATCAATTTCATCAAGCTCAGCTACAAGGGCAATAGATATCTTTTGACTTCCAAGTGTTGTACGAATGTACTCACTTTGCTCAGCTTGCTTTTCAGACTGCTCCCAGTTTAGCAGAATACCATAGACTTGAGTTAGATTAAGAGTGATATAATCATTCCTTTGTCTTGTACAGGTAGCAATGGTTCCCCAGGTTTTTCTTCGCAAAAGTTCCTGGAATTTTTCAGCAACAGACCTCTGATCTTTACATATACCAGCCTTTTCCATTTTATTTATCAGTGATTGATATCTGGTATAAGTAGAGGCTAGAGACTCATTTGAAAAATCTCCTCTTACTCATGTGATCAATTATAATAATGAAATTAGAGGTTTATTTACCATCAATCCTAATAGATCATCATGATCCTTTTGCTTCTTTATTTGTTGTTGAATTCTTAACAGACTTTTTGTTTGTAAATCATTCCCATACTTTTAAAAACCATGGATACCCTACTCATTTACAATGAATGTCTTTTGTATGGTAGGATATTACATATCTAAAGTTATTTAAATTTTTTTTATAATATTATAAAATAATAATTTTTATACATACACTAATTATACTGACAATGATACCGTGTCACAAGAACTTTGTTAGTCCCTTAAGTCACTATTATTTAGTGATATGGAATTACAATAAGTAAAGTTTAATTGTAGAAGGGGGAGTTGAATACAATTAAAAACTTTTTCATGTTTATCTAGATTAATTATCAAAGTTTTAAATTGAGTAAACACAAACAGATAAAAATAGAGTATCATAAAAATCAAAATAGAAAAGTAATAATAGCTTGAACTGTGACTTTTATTTATCATAAAAACTCACTAGTGTTGATTACGGAATGGAATAGCCAAAGCTAAACCAAATCAAACACTTTAGCTAATTTATTACAAATGAGATGAACAGTAGTGGACAAACACGCTAACTATTCACTCGCTGCTCGCTGAAACGTACTTAGACAAACTCTCACTGACATACAAGTGATTAACACGTACAAACGGGAAGTTTCTAAGTGCAACGTACTATGCTATTTATAGTACAAATGTCCCGTAAATATCTCTTAAAAAATAGGATCTTGGAATGACACGTGTCGCTGCTTGATTGGCTTGATCTCTGATAAACCGACATTCTGTGGTCCCAATTCTGTTACCTCGAATATCGCGTCATCCTTAACACCAATCACTTGCTGCCACGTAATCCCTCAGATATTTATAAAGATACAAGGAACACGTGTTGACGTAAGACTGAAGAGCGACTTGCACTTGTGCAGAAACTTTATTAAAATTGTTACTGAAGATGTAATAACCCTCCTCACTTACTGCAAGCTAATGTGCTCTTGTAGAGTGACTTGAATTACATATCTTCAGCAGCTAACTTTTATTTGAACAGTGACTATTATGTATAACTTAAGATCCAAAGGTTTGTTTAGATAAAAGTATGACAATGTGTATAATGTTGAAAGACTTGCTAAAAGTGTTCAAGTGGGTGATAAACTATGGTGAGTAAATTATATGTGGACGTGATTCTATTTTTGGAAATCAGATTTTGAAGAGGTACCTACTTTCTTAAAATTGGGTTAGTGGAAAGATAATGTCGGTATGGAATCGAGGGAAGTACCGTTTGTTAACCAAAAGCAAGAATTCATGTTGTGTATGGTGAAGTTTTTATAAATTACCAATTACCACACGAAGGTTATTCTACTAGCTCAATTTTGGCATTTACCTTCTCATGCACTAGATATATTATTTTTTTACTGTAAGTTGATAACCAACTTAGACAACTACCTACGGCTAAATTTGTAAAATTCAACCATTACGGGTTGGCTAAGTGATAAAGTTGAAAAAATTATAACTCTCTCACATTTGGGAGGTCCAAGGTTGAGATCCTCAGACGGGGCAAACAACTTTAAAGATCACGTCAATCTTCTTAGAGATATAGCTTTATCTGAACCAAGTTATGTGCCGGTGGGTTGATTCCCGTAGCATGCTGGCCGAGCAAAGGTGGAGTCGAAATCACGTATCAAAAAACCTCGTAAAGTTCAAACTCATCTTGAAATTGTTCAATGACTTGACAATGGTATACATCAATATGAGAGGTCGAGAGCCTTACAGTTTTAAGTGAACATGGTCATGAAGAAAAGTTATGATCATCAATTGTCTTAGTTAGCAAAAAACGACTATGACAAGTTGATAACATTGTAAATAAATGCTTAGCACATCATTATCTTTATTTTAGAGTGATGGTTTTCTTTTGTAATGGTAGGTACCTTATAAATATTGGATATACATCACATTATTATTATACAATAATCCATATATCCATTAAATACCTAAACATGACCAATAATAATTAGAGGGTGATTGGAGTTACGTTTTCAAAACTGAATATGCATTTTAAAACAACGTTTTGAAGAAGCATGTCCGAATCTACTTTTACAAAATTACATTTTACTTGTAACAAAATACATATACTCACTTTTTGCCAAAACACTTTTTCTTTTATCATTTATTTACATTTTACATACGCAATCCAAACACCCTTTACTTCATAGATTTGTACAAGATTTGAGTACATAATCATCAAATATTATCATTGACATACACATACACATACACATACACATGTAAAGAAAAAGAAAAAGGTTTATCAAACTACTTTAGTGATTCTACATCATCATAGAATAAAATAAAGTTAACCATAAACAGAAACTTAAAAGGATAGTTCAGAAGTTTCCAATTAGTCAAAATGATTCTAAAAAAAGACGCGCAATCGTTTTTGAATACACATAATTTAAAAATTAAAAACTAAAATTATGTTTCACTAAAAGCAAAAAGACTTTTAATTCTTTATTATTATTATTATTATTAAATTAAAAATAAATAAAATTCATAAGTCTTTTCTCATCTGCTACACAAATTCAACAATTTCCTTCTTCCTCATCAAACCCCAATTATTAACCTTCTCATTCTTCTTCTTCAAATCAAATTAATAAACAAATTGATATTAGAAATCATTTTCCGTTTCTTTTAATTCCTTTTATGTTATCTTATCATTATTATTACTAGTACCATGATGATCATCATCATCTTGTTCTTCCCTAAACCTTGATTGATCCCTTCAATCTTTAAATCCATCTTTATGGGTTTTTGATTCTTAAATTCCATTACCCTTTTTAATACTTTATAGAATCTCCAATACCCATTTCCCAGATTTATAGATTCATTACTCTTTTTTTATAAAGTCTTTACCTTTTTAGGTCAACATTGTTCTTAAAGTTTGACCAACTTTCTTGATTAGCACTACAATGTGCCCTCTTTCTACATTCCTAAATCATGTAATTTGAATAAATTAAAATCTTTTTTTGTTATTTAGATTCTGTTAATTGAGATTATGAGGCTTTTAGTGCGTGTGATTGAAGCCAAAAACTTACCTGGAATTGATCAAAATGGGTTAATTGATCCTTATGTTAAATTAAAAGTAGGGCATCAAAGATTTAAAACTAAAGTTATGAAAAAGTGTTTGAATCCTTCATGGTGTGAAGAATTTAGCTTCAAGGTTGAAGATTTAAATGAACAACTTGTTGTTAGTTTATTAAATGAAGATAAATTCTTTAATGATGATTTAATTGGTAGTGTTAAAATCCCAATTTCTAGGGTTTTTGATACTGATGATAAATCATTAGGTACTGTTTGGTACCCTTTGCAGCCCAAGAAGAAATCCAAATTCAAAGAATGTGGTAATCTATTCTTGCTATCTTTTGTA